>CAUEEP010000740.1:1057500-2257500 GCA_958450365.1 Mesorhabditis belari | reverse complement strand
CGGGAAAAAGAGGGGAAAAAGAGGGGGCGGATTTACTCTCCTCCACTCAATACCAATAATTTCTATCAAACAAAAACAACCACGGGAAATGAGAGAGGAGAAAAAGCTGAAACTAACAGTACATCGATCGATTTATTTTATGCTATGAAAAAAGTAATAAAAGTAAACAAAAAGAATTCATTCGAAAAAGATATGAAGGATTTGAGGGAAAGCTCTTGAGGGATTGCAGACAGATTAAGAATCTTTGATGTCATTTTAAAAACGATGTACTTTGGGGACCAATGAACGATCGTCTTCAAGTAATTAGTATTAGTTCTTTTCGCGATTTTTAAAAATCACTAAACTGAACCACCAGATATCAAAACCCTCTTTTATGACTTTTACTAATAAATAGTTATGCAATAATCAGCTTTTGAAGCTCAGCTTTAAAGCTGAAGCAAAGTCATCTAAAGTAGAAGAATTTATTTCAAGGAAAGTCAATTTTTGTGAATATTTTCAATCAAAAACAGATTCCAAAAGAAATAAAAGACATTTAGACTTGAAATTGTTTGCAAAATACAGTAAGCATAATCATAAAAGTTCACTTGAAATTTTGAAGAAATACATGGTGTTCTGATAAATTCCGAGTCAAAAGACCGTGAACCCGGAAAACATCGAATTTGACTCGGTACTGAAGCTCAATCATTTCTTCCATCAAAACTTCCCAAAATCAAAAGTCGTGCCGCTGTTTTTAAGATATTGATCTTTAATTTTAACCATACAAAAGTTTTGTAGCTGCTTAAAACGTGCCAATTTTCAAAAGTATCGTAATCTTTGTCTCTAATTTATCCAGTCTATCTATAATATTTTTGGTTTCTTTGTGAACATACTAACTGCCGTCTAGACATGGGAAAATTCCAAGCCGAACCTAATTCCAACTTCGTTTTCTCGACCGTTTCTTGGCCGATTGCTCTGAAATTTTTTTTACAGATAAAAATCGACGTTTTCAGCTTATAGACAAAATTTCAGAGCAATTAGCCAAGAAATGGTCCAGAAAACGAAGTTGGAATTAGTTTCGGTTTGAAATTTTCCCATGTCTACTATACCCCGCTACCAAAATGAAGGTTGCAGGGGTCTTCCCCCCCCCGTTTTCCAAAATCAAAAGTTACAACTGAATCACTTGAATGCAACATTATATATAAAAATATAATGATTTAAATTGAAAACAGGGAGGAACGCCCGTACCCCCATTTTGTTGGTGGAGATAACTATAAACGAAAAAGTACCAAAATTTGCATACAAAGAGAGTAAAATTCAGTTTTATGGGAGTAAAACCCAGTATAATGGAAGGCAAACTTATAAATGAAAATTTTTACTTATGCAAAGTACGGGAGGATAAAAGGCCATATTGATTGGGGGTATCACCCATAACAACCCATTATATTTTAAAGTTTAAATCTAGGCAAGGTTTAAGGCTGTAAAGTACAGTAAGGTAGGCTTATTGGTAGCATTATAGCCTGGGCAATCTGATAGCTAACCTCCCGCTTGTGAAGGGGTACTGCAATGATGTGTTCTTTAAGAAACAAGGTACAATTCCATTATATTGCACACATTGGCTATGATTAGCTTTGTTTCCGGTTCTAAACTTAAAAGCAAATTTAAAACTGAAAAGCCATGGTAAAGCCATATTTAGCCACAATGCATACAATGTATAAAGCTACTAAATAAACCAGCTGAACAGTTATGTTTGACCTGAATCGCTTATACATCCTAATTTGTGGATATATAAGAGGATAGCACCGGAAACATAATCAAAGCTGGACACAAAAGCGAAACGGAAATTTAGGGAAAATGGACTTCCCACCTAAATTTAGATTTGAAGAAGATGGATTTGGATACAGATTTGGATACAAATTTGGAGAAGACAAAGAAAAATCAAAGTGTTTTGTCAAACCTATGTATATATCAACTTGTTTTCCCAAGAACCAGCTGGATTTTCTCTAGCTCAAAAAAATTTTTGGACCCAACTTATCGAAAACCTCGAAGAAAGACAAAGGAGGGGGAAAGTCAGGGTGGAAAAAAACGGCAATCAAAGAAATGACGAAAAGGACGTGGATAAAGGAAAAGAAAGATTGAGGGAGTAAAGAAAGAAAAAAGAGAGGACAATAGAGGACCCACCTTCACTCTTTCTCCCTATCCTCCTAACAATCACTGTGAATATAAGGGAAAAGGCATGAGTGAAAGGCTCTGCAGAGTGTCTTTTAAGGAGTAAATCACCAGTACTTGACTTGTTGGCAAGAAATTTTTACCTGAAATAGGCAAATGAATGGACAACTCTTATTGTTAGAGCTATTGAAAACGGAATTTGCTTTGGCAATAACGTGACTTTCTTTAGTTTTTTCCTTTGATCCAAGCTCATTAAACCTCTTCTTCTCTAGTATGTAGCTATAAACTTATTAGTCCTAGTGAAATGAGGTGCGAAAGAAGAGACCAAGGAAATGGGTCCAAAATTGGGGATTGGTGATGAGAGTGGAGTGTTTCTTGAAAAGGGGATTCACAAGGAAAAATGAAAAGAAGAGATCTGTCGTGCTCTTCTTCATTCCCTTTACACACACCGAATCTCATGAGATGGAGGATGGAGAGACAGGAGAAGCAAGTATAAGTGGGGCACCGACCGCGGATTAATGAAGGCGTCGAGGGGGGTTGAGAAAGAGAAAAATAAGAGTAGGGGGAAAACGATTGAATGGAAAGACTGAGTGAAAAGAAATGAGAGGGTGGGTCCATCCATGCAAAAAAAAGAAGGAAACCCTTTTTGAGAGATTGGCCCTCCTGGAAGAAAACATGTTGTCGATGTTTGAAAGACTGTAGGAGAGCATTCACCCTGATGTCGTTGTGACTTATGAAAAAGGAATGTTAAAACATAAGCATTTCATAAGATAATGCTCCAAGAACTACAAAATCCTCTATCAAAATTTGGTGATCTTATCCAATAAAAGGGTCATCTTACATGAAAGCTACAGTTGATATTAGTATTTAATGGGTTCAACGGCTTCAAGAATTTTGAGTTTCTTTTGGACATAAACGATTTAATCATGAGCTCGATTTTGAGAGCTTGTCTTCTAATAATAAGCCTCCAAGTCAAACTAAAAGTATGCTATCGAAGTAGAGTCTTATTCCAGGATGCTGTAGCGAAGGAGATAAGAGATCGGAATACTGTAACGAAGTCCCAGCCTCCAATCTCTCTACGGTATTCCAAAAAAGGAAAACAATCTCTACCAAGGCTGTTTCTAGACCAAAAATTTTGAAGGTAGGGATAAGCCAGGTTAGAATAGATTTCGTTGGCTTTAAAAGAAATCTATTCTAACCTGGTACTAATCCCAACCACCGATCAACGCCATTTTCTTGGTAATGTCAAAAAACGAATCCATAAAATCAAAAGGGGATCCGTGCTGGTATCCACCCCCGGTGATCCACAAAACAAAATTTGAGAGATTCTTCTCCATTTCCCTCTCTTTTTCATCCCATCTACCCTCTCCTCATCGCATTTTTTTTTGTCAGCCAAAAGAGATTTCGCGGGAGGTTTCTGAGGGAACGGGAGGGGATTGAAAAAAGAAAGAAAAAGGGACATCAGAAGGCAATCTGAAAAAGAAAAAAGAGTAAACGTGTGTTCGTTGTGTTTTTCCCTTCAAAGATAGGGTCTCATTTTTGGAGATTGGATAGGCAGTGAGACTGCAAAAAGGGGATGTGGGTGGATCCGAGATCGACACTAATTGAATCTCTTATCTTCTCCTGTGTGAAGGCAAGAGACTCACATAGCCATTACAGCTTGGTGTTATGCTGTAGAAGGTATATAGCTAGTAATATCAAGCTTTTGGGCTAACTGCTAGGCATTTTAATAATCCCCTTTCTGTTTTTAGCCTTAATTTTCCCCTCCCTCGCTCATTTTTTTGTCAAACTACCTTATCTCAGCTTTTATTGCACTATCTAGAATCGTCAAGACTTCTGATAGTTACAACAATCTGTCCGACCATTTACCATGTTTATCTTGTTGAGGATTCAGCAAAAGAATGGACTTTTGTCTATTCACGGGGATCCCGTTCAGTTAGACCATTTGGGTCAACCTAAGTACCTTGATGTGCTCATCATTGTCTTTTACTTTTATAATAAAGAAAATATTTTTGTTGGCTCTTATCGCTAAGTGTGCCAGATAATGCGCGTTTACAGCCCGGCGAGAATTTAAACGAGCACAGATTCTTGTAATAAAAAATAAAGAAAGAGAATGAGCAAAAAGTAAAAAGAAACCGAACAATTCGACTGGAAACTTGCAAAAAAAGTTGTAAAAACTTTACAAGAAATCTACAAGGCACTTACATTTTATGATCCAAAAAGCTAACAAAAATTCCAGGAATGAAATTGAGTGAGAAAATGATGTGCGAAGATTGGGTTGGGTTCTCCGCCTCGTGTCCTGGGATGGATGGAAGATGAAGGGGAGAAAACTCAATTTCGACCCGTCATCCAAATGATAGACACATTCCTTTTCGACCCACTCTCCCCCAAGAGATCCACAAAAAATATTGCCTTATTATTATGGGTGAGTGTTTTTGGAACTCTTTTCGAGATGTGTGAAGAATAGGGAGAATAGGACTACTGTAGTTTTTGGCTTGACGAACGGTAGACTTCAGAAACCAAGTGCAGCAGGTATTGCAAGTTGGCTTGAAGGTCAAAGTTTTCGAAAAGAGAACAACGTACGACACGGCCTGCACGAAGTAAGAAGAGAAAAAGTCTCATTAATCCCTATGATATGATTCAGTAAACTGAAAGGATCCTGAAATGGAGCGGTTCAATGAGCGTATATTCTTGTAAAAGCACGATTAAGCTAAATATTGCAATTCAGGGCTTGTAAGCCAAACCCGGCTCGAAACAAAGTCAACGCCTGGTTTCTCGACCTGGCTTGACTGGACAAAATTCTTTCTTTTGTACAACTGGATGCAATCCATTTTTTTCAAAGTGGTTAAAAATGCTAAGCGAAATTAGACTCAAAAGCTGGTTTTTAATGGTTTTAATGGTGATGCTAGAGCATTTGAGATACGGAAGTGAATTGCCCCTAGAGGTAAAACGAGGATCCAACTTGAGATGAGAGGAAAGAAGTTAAAAATTAGCTTCATCAGACCGCACAAGGCGAGGATTTTCCTCATTTTAGGTGATGAGGAGAAAAGGAAGAAATCCAGAAGAAGAGTGCTTCTCTCATCAACAAATTAGAAATGACAGCGTCACGATTTTTTTTTCGATCGAAAGAATTCCGGGAAGACAAAGGATGAATTCTTTGAATGAAGATGCAAAAAAGTTGGAATATTTCCAATTTAATATAAAAATAACGCCCTGAGAGCTTTGGGTTAGAATATTTTTGAAAAAAAAGCGAATTCAATCAAACCTTGAGTAATCAAGTTGCCAAACCTTTCAATAAAACTAGATATCTAGATAAAATATCTTCTTAAATTCAAATAAAAAGCTTTCCCTTTTTTTGGAGAAAATATTATTTTCTGCGAGTTTTTAGGGGGTGAAATCTCGTGGGGAAACTACAAATTGGGAGACCATCATAATTTTGTCGTGAAAAAACATCAAATCACAATTATCGGCAATTATCGCTCAGCTCTCTTGGCAAAACTTCTAAAAACGATTGCAAGATATTTTCGGAGTAAACTTTTGGAAAGGTGGGTGATATTTCCTGAAATTTGAGAACCTTATGAGTCAGAGAAAAGTTTCTTCAGGGGGAGTTTCCTTAGGAAAGAAACGAGAGTATTAAGGAAATAGCAAAAAATGAAATACCACACAAGTTTTGATATGTTAAAGGTAAATAAAAACCCGACGGGAACACCCCGGGAGAAAATGGATTGAGTGAGAATGGGTTTGAATGGAAAAGAGAAAGAGATAGGGGAGCAGCTGACCTGTATGAGGAAGAGAGGCAACAATCACGGATCTCAACTCTCGAGGTCAGAGATGTCAATCCCCTTTTCCTTCTTTTCTCTCTTTTCACTTTTCATTATCTTTCCTACTTTTTGTGTTGCTATTGTTTTACTCCAGCTTGAGGATTAACTTGTAAGCTTTAAGTCCCGAGTAGATTCTCGCGTGTAACAAGCAAGCAAAACTAACAATAAGATACTTTGCTTTTGTGATTGATAGTACTCGGCAGAAGAGGTCACAAAATAAAATGAACAGCTGAATCAATTGAAAGGAGGTTGATGGACTCCAATTTGGTGACATTGGAGAAGGCATAGAGAGCTCTAAAGTTAGACTTTTTAAGTATCAGTAATTGGAATGTACTTCATCTCAAATGATGCCTTCTAAAACATGTCAACTTTCCGAAAGATACCGTAGCCTTGTGTCGAGCTTTTGCCCAATAAGGACCGGATTACGCTAGCCTTTAAATGAGATACGTTTTTGGGAATGGAAGAATAGGACAGTGGTCCGGCTTGGGTCCAGCCTATAAAGCCAGTTACAGGTCTAGCTGCACCCTGGCTTTTTATCTTGTCCGACATATTAAACAGTAGAGATGATTTGACCGAGCTCTGCCAGGTCAAAGCCCGATTAGTAGCCAGGCCCATAGTAGAGCCTGGCTTTTGCCCCCTTGTGAGCTGGAGGATTCATTTTCCAGAAAAAGACAAGTCTTTAAAAGCTCTTGCCGCCTTGGAACAAAATAACAAATTCCAAGAAATGAAAAATAAAAGTGGCAATGAAATGGTTGGAAGTGAGGGATGGACGTGGAATGGAGGAAATGGATGGAATAGAGAGGGCGAGTTCTCCTCCCCAATCCACTCGCAATCGACAAGAGAAAACGGGCCGAGATGTCTCCCATCTCTTCTATCTTTTCTTCTTCTTTTTTTTCTCGCAGACTTCACCCAATGAATATTGCACGACGAATTCACGCCATCCTCTCCCCTTTTTTTGTCACGCCCCAAACCCGGATGGGTGGATCTCCACGCGACTTTTTGCTTCCGCTATTTCGATCAAATTTTAAACGGATGGCGATCGATTTCAAGATTAGTGCCGTGTCAAGGAAATTCACCAGAAGAGTTCCATGGGGTGATCGCTATTAGGTACTTGCAAAAAGAAACTGGGGATTATAGCTAACATTCGAACGATCCAAAAATCAAAAAAGAAAACAACTTTATTCCAAAAGATATTAAACACATTATTATCAACAGTGCTCTTCCATTGTTTGCGTAGACTTCGGATGATGACTCAGAAAATTCGGGGTCCTGGTTCGGGACACAAAGGTAGTCTTGCACCCAAATTTCGACTTCTTCAGGATTTTTAAACTTTTGATTTGCAAGAGAGTGTTGCATGGAGCCGGAACAAGTGGTAATCTGAGGGGGCATTATCAGGCGAATATGGCATGAGGCACAAGGGTTCAGCCTAATTCTCTATGGTGTTTTGAGCCAAGTTTGATGTGTGTACCCGGAAATTGTGGCGAGTAAATGGATTGTCTTTGGATTAACACCTCTTTCTCGTAGAATTTCATCAACTTTCTTCAGCTGTTCAGCTTTGAGAAGTCATAGTTTTTGAAGATTTTCGTAATTCGAAATAAACGATTCCTTTCCATATTCAAAAGACCGACAGCATAACTTTCTTTCCGGAGATCTGGATGTGGTGTCGGAATCGGAATTTCTCCTTTGCTCAACCATTGCTTTTGTATTGATAAAAATATATCCACTTTTCGGCCATCGTCAACATGCTTTCAAAAAAAGCACTGCCCGCTAGCCTTTTTCAATAGAATCCGAGACAATAAAACTCGATTGGCTTTTTTCAGGGGATATTCAGTTGGGACCCATTGACCACATTGGACACAACGATTCCTTTTTCCAATGAGCAAAAAGGTGTCGAGAAATTGTGCTTGTATCACATTTAAAGTATTCAGCTAATTCGGGCAAATTTTGGAGTTGAATCCAACTCGACAATCTCCAGCAACTCCCGCATTATCGAGGACAACTGGACGATATCCATGTGGTTCATTTTTCAAGCTGTCATCCCCTTCACGAAAACGTCGAAACCATTCCTGGTAAGTCCTTTCACTCAAAATGTTTTCTCCGGAATGCTTCACAAAGATTCCGGTTGCGACTCAATGCTGATTTTTTCATTTTGAAGTCATAGAGAAGATACGCGCACAACATGAGTTTTTGATTCGTCATCTTATACCTAAAATTATGTAATATTCAATGATAGCAATAGTTGTGAAAATAATTGAAAATAAATTCAATAATAATACAATAGAATACAATTTAAATCGGACTAGCACACTTTCAAATCAAAAGACTTTCGTCCTCGGAGGTAAATCCGCAGTTTCTTTTGCAAGTACCTAATAGTACAACTCCAGCTTGACAAGTCAATGACCAACTTTCACAACAAGTATAACACAACTAAAGTTGGTCTCTCTGTTCCTCAAAAAGTCATTTTCTAAAACATGGCAACTTTCTAGACTACTGTAATCTTGCCTTTAGGTTTATCCTATCTATTCACGTTTGATCTGCTTCTGTAAGGGTGCATAAGAATAAAAAAGATATAAAAAGTTAATAGATTGAATGAAAAACTAGAAACAATACTGATTTACGTAAAAATCATAAACTAAAACTAAAACCAAAGGTAAGCCAAAGAACAGGGGCTTCAGCTTACTATTTGTTTGGTTTAGCTATGATTTGTGACTTGGAACCAGCCAATACAAATGCTATTGTATTCAAGTGTTCAAGTCCCTTTATCGGATCCTTCTCTTTTGCAAATGACCCCTATTTGGATGTGCCTTTCTGTGCGTGAATGCGATAAAATCTAACCTTTTCTTTCATTCATTCACATCTTTTTCCCCTCACTTTACCTCAAAAATTCTTAAAAATCCATCGAAAATGTTCCTAAATTTCCTTATTCAATGCATCCTTTTTTGTATTTTTCAGAATTCTTTCTTTTGTCACTTCAGCCACGTGTAAGTCTAGTGAGTTTCATGAATCATTTAGATCAGATCTTAAATTCGAATTCCAGATGAATATTGCCCACAAAATTGGGAAATTTTGAGAAGAAATGATCAATCAGCTTATACATGTGATCCGATGAACGGAGAGGTTAAAGTAAGAGGGAAATTTTGTTTCAAAGGAAAAGAATTCGATAGAATTTATGATTTGAAAATTTTCCTTTTCATTGATTCACCTGATTTAATTCAATCCGAGTTCTAATTGGTAGACTCAATAAAATGAATCGCTCCAATCAATTCCACGACCACAAAAACCCGAAAATTTTCGCGTTTGTTGGTCGCCACTATCACAAATCTCTGTAGTGAATTTGTTTTTAGTCTTTCTTTTATAAATTTTATATTCTGTTCAGCTATTGTTTTACTTAAAAGCGGCCAAAATGACGATTAAATTCTGACTTGAGCGTCTAGAGCCAAAATTGTTCTCAAATCATTTCTTTCAGTGTCCAAAGCCATACAAATGTGTTCATTCAAAGTGTGGAATCGCTTTTTGTTGTGCACATTTGGGTAAGCTGATATTTGAATAGAAAGATTGAAATGTAAGATTTGAATTGCATTTGCAAAAACAAAAACATTTCAGCAGCTTTGGAGAATTGGCGACGAGAAAAGGAGATTGAAGAAGAGATTTTGAAAGGGAGAAAATGATGGCGATGATGGGGAATTGTAGAATAAAGATAAACGATGAAATGGATGAATAAAATGATTTCACATTCAAATTTACGCAAACCATCATGTTTCATATAAGACTTTAAACGTGATTGCCGCTCGCTCGAAAAAAGATATTTCAAAAATGTGCTCATTTTTTGTTAGCCAAGATAACCTCAGATTTGCAATAATGAAGCTCAAAAAACACTACTTTTATAGTGATTAACTCTAAAAACGTATTAATGCAGAAAAAGACAGAAAAAGACGATTTTTAGAGATACCAAACTCGATTTTAACTGTTTTTCAGCCTCGTGCCGCATAGCTTTTTGTGTATTGCTTGGCTGGGGTTGTCAAAGTCATTAAAAAATTGTTACACTTCTTCTATTCTATGTAAAATTACGCGTAGGTTTTATGATTAATTGTTGTTTTTTAGTTTAGGTTAATGTATTTTCTTAGAAAGCCAAAAAGACGCATTAAGCGCAACACTTTCTATGCCATCCAGAAGCCATTCAGACCGTGCGGTTTAAGAATTTTAAAAAACAAGAGCATTAAAACCAAAACTCCTATCTCGACATCGAATCGAGTTTTTCGCCCTCTTTGAACCGCGGGTCATTCTTTTACCCATCCTTCTCCCGGCTTCTCAAAAAAAGCTTTGCATGAAATTGGGTTCCCTAGTCGTGAGTTGTGTTTGTTTTCTATGGATTTGCTATATCACCTATTATGCTTTAAAAATATGAATATTTATTGAATGTATTCGATGATCTGTCGATTGTCTCTTCAACTCTCTACAAAGAGCCCAGGTTTGTTGGGGAAATGTTTGGGCAAATTTTACCCGGACAAGGGCTCTTCGTTGTAACTTTGCAGCCAGCCAAATTAACCGTTGTAATTTTCTCCATAGTATAAATTTATTCACTCTATAACCTATTCCGGACATTACTGAAAAGAAAAATCCGGCTTTTCTTTTGAACCACAAAGCATCGGGTAAAATTGATCCTGGCGTGGAGCTTCATTTTTCCCCTTTAAGCGCGTTTTTGGTTTCTGAAAAACTCAAGAAAAACATTAAGACTAGAAAAGTGTGACTACTTTTTTCAAGAATAATTAAGAGTTTATAGAAAAGAGTTATAGCAGTTTTATGGAACGGTTGACAAATAACATTCAAACAAGTTTCTTGTCCGGGTAATTTTGCCCAACCGGGTATAACTTAGGGTTGGAGCTTGAGCTGACAAGGAACAATAAGATCAAGTCTTTCAGCTTATTATCAAAGGGTACTATACTTTTTAGTCCCCATATCTCGATTTTTATTCGTTTCACGAAGAGGTGAAGTGGACAACTCGCGAATTCTACTAGCCCTGCAAGAAGAACATGACTACGAGGGACAAATGGAAATTGTCTCGGGAAAGGTTGTTATAGAATACTTTTCATACCGAATACTGAATACTTCTCCGAAGGTACAAATTGCAATTGCAGGTTTTCCTAAACGATCCATCGAAACATTTGATTGTTGGCAATGTGGCACTAAGAGGTGAATCGTCACAAGTAGCCAAAACAAAAAATTTGCCGAAATCCAATGAAAATCTCTAGGTTTCATTGACTGTTGAGGAGAAACGACCACCATTGTTGACGAGTATCGTTGGAAGAGTGAAACTTCGGGTATCCATTAGCTCTATAATCAAACTCAGCCAACGCAATTCCCTAATTTTATCAGGCTATCGTTTACCTATCTATTTCTCAGGTGGCTCTCCGAGAATCGGAGCCTGTTTCATGAAATGTTGTTACGTGCATGGTTCCGTTGATCGATCGGCATTTACCCGAAATGATTACAGCAATCAGTACAGGCTCGTTTGCAGTTTATGTTCTGCCATTCGTCAAATTATTCTGTCAAATTCAAACTGTAAAAGCCTAAAACAGCCATTATGTACCAAAAAATTCTTGTTCCAACACGAGTTTATGTGTATTTAAACAAAAACTCTGTCTTTTGCACTTATTGTTGTGCAAATTTCGTTTAACCATCCAATCAACCAATTTGTTATCTGTATTTGACTTTTAACCCGGCGGCTTGCTTTGCAGATTTCAAATAACGAATGTGGAAGGGATTCACATCGAACGATAACTCGTTCATAAACAAAATTGAAAACAAATAACTTGAACACTGACTAAAAAAAGACACGGAATGAACCCATTTTAACAATATATTTAGGGAAGAGAAAGGATATTCAGGCAAGACAAGAATTAAGTAAAATTTGTACTTTTCCATAGTGGATTTGTACTTTTGTGCAAAATTCATTTTACAAATTCATTATAATTTTTACTTTTGTACACTCTTTGGCTCACTTGTTTCAAAGAAAGAAAACCATGACACTCAGAAAGTGTTGCACATTGAAACTCTAGGCAAAAGAGATTACAGACAAAAGCTCTTGATGACATTTCTAAGAGTAAAGAGTTCTACTCTGGACTGTTTCAGCAATCGCTTTCGGTTCATTTGTCCACATTCCACACTCAACTCTTCAGAGTCCATTTTATCGGTAAATTTTAAAACATCTTGTTCAACTTACACAATAGTTTTAACTTTTTCATAGCTTTCACACTTTCAGAGCGCTGGTCACCTTCGAAAAAGCCGGCTATGCCCGTTTGAGTCCCTGGGTGAGATTGGCTAAGCTACGCGAACTTTGACCCAAATGATGTAAGTGATTTGAATATTTTACAAGATATTTAAAAAAATAGTTTTATTCAGATATTATTTTCAACTTTGTCTTACCATTCCAGCTTCTCGACCGTGACTACCAAGCGGCTCCTTCCTTAGCTTGTTTCCTCTCTCTATCGCCAATCCGCGAACTTTCTTATTTTCTCCCCGAATGACCAATTTGTCATTCCGAGATTTGCAGCCAAACTATCTGAAAGAGTTTCTGCAAGTTTTCAAGTATTTCAAATTTCAATCATTCGTGCTAACAAGGGGTGCCACAAAATGGCCGTAGTAGATTTTGCTGCTGTTGAGATGCAAACGCCTATCGGACAGGGGGAATCCGATGCTTTATTCAATTTTTGCCCTTATTCAAACACGCGAGAAAAATGTGTTCAAAGTTTGGGTGTCTATTAGGAAAATTGTGCCGCGGACTTATAAAGGTTCTTTTCGGAAATTTCTTTTTCGAAATATGACCAGATGATGTAGTGGTGAGTGCGCGCGTACCCGACCTGCTTTTCGCTTTTTGGTCGCAGGTCCGTATCCACTCCGGGAAAAACTTTTGTTTTTCTTTTGCAGAATTAGCAAAAATAATTTTATAGTTTTTTGGTTCCTAAAGTGCTTACTATCACTAATTACTTACTCAACATTTTACTCGCGTGTTTTTTGAATACGGGCAGAAACTGAATACAGCATCGGATTCCCCGTGTCCGATAGGCGTTTGCATCTCAACGACGTCAACATCTGCCACGGCCATTTTGTGGCATTCCCTTGTAAGTCGAAAAGTTTTATAGTCAAACCGACGAGCGCTTGTTGATCTACAACTTGAAGCGAGTGCGCACGTTTGAATATGGTTTGTAAACTCTTGAACTTGTGCTTTTGAGGTTTTTCACTCAAACGCACATGAGATTTATGATGCAGCCTCTAGATTTCCCTTTCAGAGTCTCTATCAGGCCCATTTCTCCCATTAGATGTCCTTCGAAAAACCGGGTACCAGGATTCGCTCGAAAATCGCATCCGCATCGGGATGCCTTCGAGGATGAATGAAGCAAAGGTAATTTTGACCTAATAGTGAACTTTATTTGAACAAAAATTCCGTAATAGGCTAGAGTTCCTATTAAAGTTCATATTAAATATGAATCTGAACTGTATCTTGTGAACAGTAGGGGAGCAGCTATAATTACAATTGGATTTGCCTTGATCTTGGCGATCTGTGACATCCTGTCAGTCTCAGCCCAAGTCAATTTCCAGGATCTTTTCGACGATTTGGTCTTTCCATCCAAATTCTACGGTACAGAGAACGCTTTCTCATTCATGGAGAATGGCTTGTCGGGAGAAGTCTTGGAAAAGGTTAGTAAAAAAGAGGAAAAAGAGGCTCTGCTTTTTGCGATAAAACAATGAAATAAATCAGCTGCAGTCTTTTTTCAGGTGGATCGAGCTTGGAGTAAAATTCACGAGAATCCAATGTACAGTCACGCGTGGGAGGTGCTGGCCGAGGATTGCTCGGTGGACCCGATTTTGAGAGGTTTTTGGAAATGAAAAGTTTTGAGATTTTGATATTAATATACATAAATAAAGTTGGCAAAAACAACTTAAGAATTTACGAAGTTTTTCAGCCCGCAATTTGATTTCACAATAGTAAACCCAAAGTCAAAGTGTTAGCTCAGAGTCCTAGAGTAAGGAACAAGTTGCAGTAATCCACGATGGAGATATTAGAATTACATTTTTTAAAATTTTTCCTTTTAAAGTTTTGAATTCGAAACATTTTGGAGCACAATAGTGTTAAATAATTTGATAAAGCAGGATAATTTTTAATAGTTTATTTTTGAATTTTGGACGCAATACATATCCAAGAACAAGTTTTCTCTGATCTTAATTTGGATTTCTAAAACTTCTTAAGTTTTTAGATAAAATTCAACAAGTGCAATAGACTTCAAAACTCTCTTTGCTCAAAATTTCCAGAATGGATCTGTGACGGTCATGGCTGCATGATTGAACGAGTTCGTTACGAGAGCCTCTACGGCGCGTTCTACTACAATGTTCATCAGGCTTACAAGATCCAATTCAAAAAAAGAAATTGCTCCGAAGTTGATGATTGAGGCAAAAATTTAACTTAAACATTTATTTTACTATAAAAAAATATAAAAAATTCTTGTCATGTGTAGAATGGGAAAGGTGGAGTCTCTAGAAGCTCTTCTTTGGGGCACAGCACACGCATTGCGTCTCCGGGTTGGGCATCGTCTGCAAAATGAGAGTTTGAGATTGGTTTCTAAGATTAAAATCTATCTGGCTATGTATCAGATTTCAATTTACAAGTCTTATTCTTCAAATTAAGATTTTTTTTTTATAAAGTCAATCAACTCACATCTCCCTTGGTGTCCGGGTCGAAGTTGAATAGAGCGCCGGTGATCTCGCTCTGAAATTTGGCCAGTTTTTCTTCTTGTTTTCAATTCTATAAATTGATAAATCGAGCCTAAAAGTAACCTACATACTACAGTAACCTAGCTTTCTTTTGTATCAAAAATGAAGTACTGTAGCTTCGCTCTTGGGTTCTGACAATCGTACGCTCTCTGGCACATTTCCCCCCTTTTATATGAAAGTATCTTTCTTGTCTTAACCGTGTCAGTGAAGCCAGTGAGCTTAAAATATTGTAAATTTCAGCCTCTCAACTCATTACAGTATAATAAAAGTAATTGATAAGGCTACCGTATTCTCTCTAATAGTAGTGCACCCCACCGAGCCGAGTTGATGACTATTTTACGGTTTCTAAGTTTTTGTAGACGCTCAACCCTCTAATTCCCCACAAGATCTCATCGTCAGCCACATTTTCCGACCCCACATCGATAGGTTCTGATAAGCACTTTTCGAGATTTCGAGCAATTTAGGCAACGCTCTGGGTGCACTACTATTAGAGAGAATACGGTAATTGATTATTCTGGGGCAAGCTTCATAGCTTTTTAGTATCTTTAAACGATAAATCGACTTAAAGAACTTAAAAATCTTATCGTATGGAATCTAGATTATATATAGCTATATTCTTCGATACTCAAAGCACAAACCGCAGCAGTGTTGGCATTTCGAGAGGCGATTCGGCAGCACGTTTGACATGTCTCCTGAGAGAATGTGGCCGTGTAGCTGAAAATTCACTCTTTATAAAATGAAATCCTCTTTTAATTGTAACTTTTTCCATTCATAAAATTCTTTATCTAAGCTTATTCATTAACGAACCGGCACGAATGACGCTCATAGTAGCGATGACGAGCATGGGGGTAGTACGATGGATAGCCGGGCTGAAAATGGGCAGATTAAAAGTGAAAATCTTGGTGAAATTCGTGGAATGGATATGGATCGTGATCTTTATTCTGATTCGCAAACCTGTGCATACGAAGCTTGTCCGTATCCCGGTTGTCCGTAGGCTGGTTGAGCGGCGGCCGATGGAGAGTAGAGAGAGTTCGAAATAGCTGGCACGGGCGCAGCTCCTACAACTGCACCTCCATATCCTCCTTGCTGGTATCCACCGTAGGCTTGACGACGGTGACGGCCTGGAAAGGTCCCTTCTCTTGCTTCTTTCCTTCTTTCTCTTGGCAAGTTCAGGTAGCGAATAGCTCAGTGGTTAGAGCAATTGCTCTGAAAGCAAAAGCTCGAGAGTTCAATCTCCTCATCGGAAAGCTGATTTTGCTTGCCAATTCCTTCACTTCTTGATTATAAAGCTTTCAAGGTACACTTCTCAAAAGCTAAAGATGTTTCCGGGGTTCTTTTTCAAGAGTGTTTCAATTTCTTATTTTTAAAAGTTAAAGGTGTTTCCACTTTCTTTAGGTTATTTAACAAAATTAACACTTGTCGCAACACATTAACACTTTCTTTTCAAATTTTTATAAGTGAACTATCTGTCAGTTCTTGTTTTATCTATTATCTCTATAATTTTTATGTTAGTCATGTTTTAAAGCACCAACCGTGTTCCCGAGAGTGATCACGGTGATGATGTCTTCGGTGAAGACCGACCATTGGGAACGAGGCGTGCACCGAGCAGTAGTTCACTGTAAAAATAGAATTATTAAAAGCATCAAAGATTTCTCAAATATTACGGTAAGATTATGAGTATTCAATCTTCTTTCAAAACCCACAGTCATAGTTGGGTGGGACGAAGATCGGGCCGAAGAATGGTGGTGGACCGTATTGCTGAAAGGAATCAAATGTCAATCTGATTTGTCTTAAAATATATAAATATCAAATACAATGGTGCTAATAAAATCAAATAGCTAAAAACTGACCGGTTGAGCGTAGCTGGGTCCTCCGCCGTAGGAGAGCGGTTGGCCGTTGTCATCAGCCGGTGATGGGGTTGTTGTGGGCTGTAAATTGAATGCTATTTGATTCATGTCGAAAATTTTCCCTTTCAAAAGTCCCTTTCAGTTCTCGTTAGCTTTTCTAAAATTTTGTCTACGATAGCTCAGTGAATGCGAACTTTGATGACTGACGTGAACTTTCACTATCTGTATCTGGAGAACAGCTGGAAAAGAGCAAGAAATTTTGTGTGCCAGATTTTGAAAGTTTACGAGAAGCGTCAAAGCACACGTTAACAATATACCTCAAGCCTACGGTTACGGTAAAGTCTCAGACACTTGTCTCACTACAGTAGCTTGGAAAAGTATCCAGACATTAAGACCTAAGCAAATTTTCAATTGAAGCAAAATATCTTCACTCTTAGCATCTAAAAACTTTCATTCCGATACTATACAATGGAGACAAGGAAATGGATTTTACAGCACCCTACTTTCCGTCGTATCCCAACTGCCAATCATTCAGAAAGCTTTCTAACGTTGACTAGCTGACTTTTGCTGATTTGCTTTTGAAATTTGCATTTAAACCGTTAACAAAGCTATAACGGTGCATAAAACCACCTGAGCCTCCTGAGCGATGGCCAAACAGAGAATGGGAAGAAAGAGAAGGGGATTCATCTTTCGAGATGCTTGGAGACTCCCTCAAGAACGGATCACAAGGAGAATGATGGGGATGGAATGAAGGGCAATGGAGGAGGGATCAAAAAAGGGAGAGATTACAAAGAACATCACCTTTTATCTCCCCGGCTGTGATTCATAAAGAGGAGGAGGGGCCGAATGGATCAAGGAGAAGCGAGGCAGAGGAATGTTCAAGAAGTGCTGACAAGTAGGTTTGGGTACAGAAGTTATGAAACTCGGGTGTTTACGTTACTCGAGTAAGCCCAAGTGCAAAACGAATGCAAGACTAATCACTATTAAGATACCTTATAATGTACCTTAAAATCCAGAATTCTTCAAGGTTGCCAAAAAGATCACTTTAAATGCTAAGCAAAGTCATGGTTAGTTAGTCAGTGTAGTCAGAGTTAGCAGTGGATTTTTGTGGATGAGAAGAATTTAGTACGTTAGGAGGCGATGACTTTAATAATCTCAAACACCTTAATAACCTAATGATACTAATAATTTATTGCTGAACTGAACCTTTTTACATTTCATTTTGTTGATATAAATCTTGGCTTAAGCTAGCTTCGTTCTCTTTAGATTTCGAAACTTAAGAGTTTAAATATTGGGTTGAGGAGGATGACTTTCAAAGAAACTTCTTTAACATTGAGTAGCCTTTATCAAATGTTAGAAAGCTAGGATCGTTAGGAAGGTCACTTATTTCTCTACTCACTTAATCACATTTGAAAAATAACCCAAAAAACGCCCCTGAGTTGTCACAATAGAATATAGATAAACTCTATAAATCTTCATTTAGAGAAAATGAATGACGAGATCACTACAAAAATTTGGCTACTTATATAATTAAATGTGCTCTAAATTTTTTGTTTTGACATCAAGTTAAGTTTATGTGTAAGGAACGAGTCAAATTGGAATCGAATTAATCGAACAATTTGCCTCGTTGTGTTTAGGTGCCCATAAAATCCAAACAAAAGAACCTCTCAAAAGTCATTTTGTAGAGCAATGCTAGACCTTTTTGATTATACAAACAATGGCTTATATGGAGCTTTTATGCGTTTCAGAAAAATCTTTGAAAGTCGGCGCCATTTCATAATCCCTAGCTCAATACCTACAGCAAACTTCTGTAACTCCAGCGACATTTTCTAGCCGCATTTCCTTGTGAAGCCCAAATATCGTGTGATATTTCGGAATAAAGATATTAAGGTGTACATCTTCAGCTTCAGTAGAGGAATGAATGAATATCTTTAACACTGTAAGAATAAAAATGTCCAGTCGAAAATCAACCATATCTTTCAGATAAGATTTCAAAATTTTCAACCTTTTCTGTTTTATTTTAGTTGGCTAGACATTACTTTAAACTGTTCTAGTCAAATTTTCTAGCTAAACAAGTGACATAGTTTATTTCACAAGTTCACATATGTTTGAAACAGTCCTCTTTGTTCCCACAAAGATGTCGGAAAAGGAGATTTCTCTTCAGAATCTTTCATTTGCTTTTCATTTCCGTGCTTTTCCTTTTTGAGAAAAGATTGTGATTCAATGGAAATTGAATGAATCATCCAAGGAAGGGCCCACCATTCATTTCCACTCATCTCATTCACTTTTTACAGTCCCACATATCGTTCAGTTGAGTTTTCTTCGTCTCCGTTTTCGGCATATTTGTTGGGACATTCGTTTGGAAACTTTCTATTTTTATTAACTATTCATGCTTAAATTTGAGCCATGAGGTGATTTTAGACATCTAGACATTAGACAGTTGTACTGTCAAGAGTAGACACTAGAGCCCTTTCTGTTTGACTTGTTTTCTAAAATATGTCCACATTACCGTAATCTTGCCTCTATCGCCTGTCAAATCTATAATCTATTTTGTGAGTTTTAAGATGGACTAAAAGTAGATCGGTTAAATAAAACAGTAGGCTGATTGGATGATTTTAAAGGTAAAATTGCGATAGTTTTCAAAAGGTGACACATCTTTGAAAACTATTAGGCAAAAGAAAATACTTTACTCATTAGTGGCTTGTTTATTTGTTTGCCACTTATTACTTGAGCCTTCATTTTTCCTGTCATTATTGGAACTCGAGCTAATAAGATTACTTTGCAAGGTCCCAAATCTGTTTGCCTGTCTGTTACAATTAGACACTTCAAAATCCATCAAAAAGCAACTAGTGCGTTTTCTAAAACGTGAAATTTTCAAAAACTATCGTAACCTTGCCTCCAGCTCTTGCTAACTCTGTGTACTGACTTGATTCTGGGTTCACGAATGATATTAAAATTGCTCCAATCCCTGAATACTTCAGTGTTTCCTGTCTCAAAGTTCTCTCTTTCCCTTCGATTTCAACACGCACAAAATTCCATACAGTCTCTCAACGAGGCAAATCTTCCGAGAAAACCGGGGAAATTGCGACGGATGTTTTGATTCGGGGAAAAAATGGGATTGTGTGGAAAGGGGAGCAAATGGAAGTCCAATATTACAGTCAACCCCCCGGAAAAATCGAAGCACAGGAAAGTGGGGGTGGTGGAAAAGGAGAAAACATTGACCCTATCAGATCCATTTTTTGTCCCGCAAGAATGTGAATTCATTGTGAAATCGAAAGCTTTTAGAGGAGTTTTAGATCGTTTCTTCTTTTGAGTGTTTCCCCCAGATCCGATCACCGATATCACCATTTCTCCCATTCCCCTTCTAAAAGCTATTAGGGCAAAAAAAGAATCCGAAAAGACCCAACAAAAAGTCGATGAAGCAAATTTCTTTGCAAATGTCGAATCACGGGCACTTTTCGCTGATAGGGAACGATAAGAAATGGGAAAATAACAAGTGAAACTTTTGCGAAAGATTGTTGAAGAGATAAAATGGAGAACAGTGATTCAAATTCTTGATGGGATTTTTGTGAATTCAGTAAAATCGAGTAAAATCGAATATACAGTACGGTAATTTTAGCAGCTCATCGCGGAAAGTCATATAAGAGAAAATGCTTCGATCCAGCGAACAATCAGTTTTAGTTACCTTTGAGAATTCAGCAAACTACCAAGAAAGTACATGTTTTAAAAACAAAATACTATCTACTATATATAAAAGGGAAGTGTCTGTCTGTACGCGCGAGTTCTTGGCTCTACGTGGGCCGATTTACATGATTTTTGGTTTGTTAGGCTTAGAATTCTATATGGCTGTGCATCTCATCTTTTGTTTTTTAAAAAACAGAAGTCATGACACAGCCGAGAGCCGAAGCCAGACCGTGTGGGCCGTAGACAAGCCCGCTCCCATGCCCACAGTGCGTCGCTTGCTCACCGGCTGGTATGTAATGTAGCTCTTATTGTCAGAACTCTTATTGTCAGAACAATCCTTGACAAGCAAGTGATACAAGCAAAACGAAAATATTGAGCATTGACAAATTTTCTCTCTTCAATCTATTTCTATCATCAACTCAATTTTATCCCATATTAATTGTTATACAAGAAATAAAGTAAAACTAGCACAACTTCGCAAACAGTAATGCAAACAGTGATGCAAACAGTAACAAATGGTTCCAATTTGACTTTTGGTTCAAGACTGAGACTTTACGAACCATCATACCGAACATGATTAAAGATTAGTGAGTAGAACCTCTCAAGTAACGTATTGAGTTTTATCGACAAAAGCTAGTCTGTGTTAGAGCCAAGATCCAGGTAGTTTTCGAAAGCTGTTTTTACCCCTTAAAGTTTTCAAAATAAGTACCTGTTTCCTGACTTCTTATTTAAAAAGAATAACTCTTACAATTATAATAGCTTGGTGTCTTTCAATGTTCAATCAAAAAGTTAACTTTCGTTACAATTCCTCTTTTACAGCATTCAGTGCATGAATCTTCGTCAGATGACGAGAGCTTAAGACTGACCTATATTGCCACTGCTCTTCCTATATTCAAAACCATTATTCAATAACTTTTGCCAATTTCAAGTTATAAAGTCGGTGCGGTTGGTGCGGTTTTGGGTACTCGGCTTTGTGCTTTTGAAATCCACAAAAACAACAACTTCCAAGAATTTCCCAAAAGCCATTTTGCAGAGAAAAATCAATCTTTTTAATAATTCCAATATAAATTTTGTTGGTGGCGGCATTATTTTTAAAAGACGTTAAACCTAATACACTACGTCCAATACAGTACGTGATCGTTGAACGCTAACTGGAGTTGATATTCTTTTTCATTAACTTCGATCTTGACCTACTTACATTGTAAAATCATTTTTTGATACTTTTCAACCTCCATTGCAAGTATATTCCCCAATACAGTGTTCTTTCAGTGATTGGCTGTGCCCCTCTCGGCTCCTCCCCTTTTCAATTCTTCTCCAGTTCATAAGGTGTGATGGTGGCCGGGTAGGTCCTCTTTTCCCTTCATTCTTTTCAATTCATTCCCCATTCTCAGATCATTTCATTCGGATCTGTGTGGAAAGTGAGAAAGAATGACTCGTCTTGCATTTCTTCTGCTCGCCCTCGTCGGTGTCATCGCCGCTCAAGCTTCCAATCAGACGGTTGGTACGGAAATTCAGTAGATAGACTTCTTGTTTGAAAGAACTAATTCACTAACACTAAAGATTGGATTATTAAGTTTCCTGCTAACAGTAGACATAGTCCGCTCTTAATCTCGAAGTTAGCTTAAACTTTTAAATCTTAGGCTATGCAGTGTTAGGACTCAATATCTTTAGCTTGAGGTGATTGAAGACCTTCCAAAATATCTAGGACTGAATACTTTTATCTAGACATACTTTAACGGATGAAGAGCATGTACCATTTTAAGTCTTCATTTTTAAAGATTATTTCATACTTTTTCGTTCAAAACGGTTACAGCTAATAATCGTGGAGTTTAAAATCTATGTATAAGCTAAATCCAAAATCCTGGAGAAGGTACGGTAGTTTAAGATTATTTAGTTTCGATTCTATTACTACAATAAGCTGGTAGAAAAGCTAACGTTATTAGGTTGTAAAATAACAAAATTTTTTGGAAAAAGTGGCTTTTAAAATGATGGCTGAACCAAATGAGATTTAGTTTGTATCTTTTTTCTTTATCTTTACAGATCTATCTTTTTTTAACAAAATAACTTTTGAGAGGTTTTGGAAAGATTTTCTTTTTGCACATTTTCGGGACTGCAAAGAAAAGTTGCCAAAATTGACAAAAACAGAAAAGCGCCTTACAGCATTTTTTGACAAGTACTAATTTTAATTTTTCGCGTGAAATAAAGCGCTTAGCTTTTCATCTTTTTAGTAAAATTATCAGCCATCTAATGCCATCTAATATATCAGCCATCTAATGACTTGAACTACTTGCAAATCATGTAGTCTAAAACACCAAACGCAAAAACTTCCTCATTTAACATTATTTTCAACAAGAATTGGTTTTCCTTTTTGTAGGTAAAATAAAGACATAGATTTTCAACATTTTCAGTACAATTTTCAACCAAATCCGTCCAATCGTTTTTTCTGAATTTTGGTTTGAACAAAAGTCCTCAAATAAAGGATTTTGATCATATGCTTCAGAAATTTGATCTCATTTTAATGAATAACTTGAAATTTGTGGAAAACGGCTGGATGGATTTTACTGAAAATTTTACTAAAAATGTAACAGAGACTGATCTTTCTTTGGCATAAAAAGTTAGTGCCAGTTCCCACCGTCGATTCTCGCTAATTTTGCCTACTCTCTTTGCACTCCCGAGAAAACTCCTAAAAACGAAAGCTTTTCTAAATTGCCAACAATCATTTTGCAGTGAAATTAGATCTTTCCAATGGTGCAAACCGTACTTCATATGGTGCATTCGACACTTGTAAAACCAATTTTGAAAAAATTGGTTATTTAGTTGACAACCTGATAAAACTGAAAATTCTTAGCTTTAAGTTAGGAAGTATTTTAAAGTTATCTGGGTTCACTGGCTGAATAATTTTCATTTTCATCTAGACCTACTGTTGAGAAGTAAGAATCGTTCTCTACAGTGTTCTGGATTTCAAAATCCCCAAATCTCGTACTAATCATCTCTTTCAGATTTATATACATTTCCCTAAACGCTGTCTTTGTTTTCTGTGAGTTTCGTTTAACTTTTGTTTGTCTTTTTTTCGATTTCCCCCATCGTTCACCCGTGTCTAGGGTACCCCAATCTAATGTTTTGTTCAAGTAAAACTTTGGATTCGGTTCCCTAGATGCTGGATGAGCACTCGGCCAAACCCAAATTTTCATTTTTCGATTAAAAATTACTTATTGATTACAGTTTTCGCTCAGGAAAAAAGATGGAAAGGATGGAAAAGAGTACGGTAGTTATAATACTTCTTAGAATGCACTGAATTAGACAGTTAGACAGTCTAAAAATAAGTCAAACTTTTCATATCTAAAGCGAATTCTCTAATTAACAAGTACCAACATTTCAATATTTGAGCTTTTGTTTTAAATTTTAAACTTTAACAATGAAATTTTTTCTAGGAGGACCCACTGAAGACGGAAACCGCCGAGGGTCACCGAAATCGCCATCATCATGATCGATCACGTGAGTGATACGTCTTTTGATATAGAATGTACTTTTTAAGAACTAAAGCTTAAGCGCTTAACTTTAATGGGCTTAAAAATACTGTACTTAAAGTCCAAGGTCCAATCAATGTTTTCCAGACAGCAGTGAGCACCATCGACACCGCCATCACCACGAATACGGCTATGGACCTGGCTACTATCAGCCACAAATTCACGATCGTAATCTTTGCAAAATTTATTATTAATTAAGATAGATCTTAGCTAAGATGTTAAGATGTTTTAAGTTTGAAATCGATCCAATTTCAAGGCTATGTGTGCGACTTGGACGCCTCCGTGTTGCTTGTGTTGAGCCGATCGCGCGGTGGACTCCACAAGGCGCATCGAGTCAGGTAAGAAAAAATATTTACAAAAAATTATATAAGCAATTATACTGTAAAGTAGATAAACCTAAGCTACAGTAATCTAAATTTGACAGTAGTCAAGTTTTTAATGTTCAAAGCTTTGGATACACCTTCAAAACTCCGATAACAGTCCTGAATATCTATTGCTATTGATAAAACTGATCAAACTATATCTAGATTATCTAATTTAAAAGATTAGAATACTTAAAATTTTAGGATCATGCAACTTTTACTGTAATTTCCAAATTTCCAGATGCTCTGACGTGGCCGCGGCCGACGAGGATTCGTGCACGGTGTGCTGCCAGAATGCGGCTCGACGAGACACCACACTCAAGAATGTACGGTAGTTTAAATGAGATTGATTAAGATCACTGAAAAGCTAAGTATCCCTTTCTTATTCAGCGATCAATATTTTCAGGAGGACATCCAGGGAATCGTCACCGACACCGATGGCTATGAGCACAAACACCACCATGAAGAGGACAAACCAAATGGAGTGAGTGGAAAGGAAACTTGGAGATTTCATAGAACATTACAGTGCACTTTTACTTAAGATTTGTTTCAAGCTTTAAAATTTCAACCTTAAGAAAAAGTAAACTTGATCTAGTCCATAATTTTAAAGCAAAAGCCCTTGTCGTTGTCATATCTAGTCTTTTTACGTTTAAAGTGCATTAGAATTAGTACTTTTATGTAAGTATAGTATTATCTTTAACTCATAAACCCAGCACAAAGCAGATTTGACTTGAATGGAAGCTGACTCATAACTTATTTACATGTTGTAAAGCTTGAACAGATAGCAGTAAGTAAATGTACCAAAGTTACCTACTTTCAGAACATAAAAAATACATTTATCCACACTAATAATGTGGTACAAACAATACAAAAGCACAACCCCTAAGCCCTAAATGTTGGGAAGGAAAAACCCATATATATGGGAAAAAAGAACTAAGAATCTAGCCAGCGGAATTGAAGCCTTGACATCCTGACTAAGATACAGGGTTCTTAGCCAGTCGGCCATAACGGCAAAATAACCCAATAATGCTTAGCAAGCTGAATACGTTTTTAAACCTAAAACATTGCCATCTTCAGCGCTACAAGCGAAGCGGTGGATCGGGCAGTGGAGAGCATCATCACCGCCTCCGTGACTCGTTCCCCAATGGAGACACTTTCCCATGGAAGTACAGCGCGCCAAACGTGAGCACTTTCTATCTTTCTATCGTACTCATACTGAACTTAGCCAAAGATTGTGCGAAATAGAATAACTGAAAGCCATGAGGATTATAAAACTTGTCAATTAAAACCTTGACCTTTTCAGTGGTTCAAGAACGTGAAGTGCTTGTGCTGTGCCCCACGACGCCACTACACTCCACAGGTTGGCTCATTTGATTCAAAAAGTTATCGAATTCGAACAATGCTGATTCTAATTTTAAGTATTTTAAGTCCTCTTAAAATCAATCATTTTTCAGGCTCCGACCCAGATCGGCAACATCCAGATCCCAATTCCGCAATACTCTCAGCCACAGTACTCTCAGCCACAGTACTCTCCACCACAATACTCGCCACCACAGTACAGCCCACCCCAGTACGCACCACCACAATATCAGGTATCCACTTTTCTACCCTGATTCGCTAAATCTCTAAACTATCAAATATGAACTTCAAATGAATAGATTGAATGCAAATTAGCACCTTTAGTCTCTAGCTTACGATTATAGACAGTTTTGGCTTAAAAATATTGTATCTCAGTCTGCTATCAAGCTATAGTATGCCTGGAGGAGTACTGTCGTTTTAAATTGTGCAAAGATTTTACTCTCATTCTCTAAATTTCAGCCACCAGCTCAGGCTCCACCAGCTCCCGTCTACCAACAGCCCACCTATGTGCAGGTATAGAGCGATTGCTTACTTTCTAATAGTTAAGACTTTTCTTGAAAGCTGAAACTACCGAAACTGTCGAACTAGTTTTTTTAGCAGAAAGCAGTTATCAATCAATTTTCAAATTTCATTTTTTGTTCCAGCCGGTTGCCCAATCGCCACCCGTCTATCAGCCACAATATCAACAGCCCACCTACGACCAATCCACCTACAATCAACAGGTTTGTTTAACTGGAAAATTTTGAAAAATATCAATTATCAAATTCTTTTAAGACTTTCCAACAAAAAGGTTGACCCCAGTATTGCTGTATTTTATATATTAGCTTGGTAAATATGAAAGGTTATTTTTTTGATCATTTTTAACATAACAGAAAAATTTATTTAATTTATCAAAATTTATCAAAACCCAATTTATCAAAATCAAATGTATTCACCACAAGCATTAATAACTTCTTTCCAACGTTGCTCCAAATCACGAATACCGTCCTCGTAAAATTAAAGATTTTTAGAGGCAAAATAGTTGGCAACCCAATTTTCGATGTCCTGCTTTTGTTTGAACTGCTGTCCAGAAACTGCTTGTTTCATTGACCGAAAGAGATGGTAATCCGATGGGGCTAGATCAGGACTGTATGGTGGGTGTGGAAGAAGTTTCCAGCTCAACTTGTCGATTTGTTCGTGGACGATCTTTGAAATGTGAGGCCTAGCATTGTCGTGAAGAAATCTGACCTTCGATGGATCGATCCTCTTTTTCCTCAATGCTGGATCGACTCGACCCATTTGTTCTGCATAAAGTCTTCCGTCAACAGTGTCTCCTTTATCTAATATTTCCAAATGAGCCAATCCCTTAGCATTCCACCACACACAAAGCATAACTTTTTCGGAGGCTTCGGGATAGAATGAGAGGTCCGCTTCGAACTCAGCCACTCTCCATAGAGTTGAATATTTTCATACGAAAGCCAAGTCTCATCAGATGTCAAAAAATACTTCCAAAAGTCACGATGGCTAGCTTTACGTAGAAGAACAGAGCTCAAGGTGACTCGTGTGACTTTGTGGGCATCAGTGAGGTCGTGGGGGAGCCATTTCCCGCTTCGATATGATTTCCCAAGAACGTGTAAATGGTAACATGAGTGCATCCGAACTTTTCTGCTAATTTTCTACACTTTTGCGATGGATCCAAGTCGACCTCGTTCAGTAACAGCTGATCGTCCAAAGTAATCGGCGGCTTTCCATGTGGTGCGTCTTCCAATGACTCGTTTCCCGTTTTGAAGCGACCGTACCAAACACAACATTGTTTGTAAGTAAGAGTAGCTTCTCCAAAAACAGTACAAATGTTCTGATGGCATTCCGTAGCTTTCTTGTTTAACTTGAATTCAAAGAAAATGGCGGCCCTGATTTTAAATTTTTGGTTATCCATCTTTGCCGAGCTGAAACAATACAAATATTGTTCAAAACAAAAATGTTTTTGCAAAAAAAACATGAGCACATTTTGACATATTATTGAGAAAAATCCTAGACAGGGAATGTTCTTCGTAACGACAGGGCAATATTTTTTGTAAAAAATAACCTTTCATATTTACCAAGCTAATAAATAAATTTAAGCTTAGAATTGTGAATAGTTTTCTAAAAGTAAACTAAAGAACAGAACTAGACCGAAACGAAAAACTGACTTTTAAAAACTCCAATCAATTCCTACAGTAAAGTACTCAAAAGTGCGCAGTTCTTTTAAAACTTTTCAAGAAAAATGCTGACCCAGGGTTATTGTATTTAATATGAAAATCGAAAAAACGTATTCAAATGACTGTATTTGATAAATTTCCCTATGAACTTCAATTTCCAGGCTGCTGCCCCTCCATCGCCTCCTGTTGTCCCAGCGGCTGCCGCCCCCGTCTCTTCGTACTGATTTCGTACTGATTTTGTAAAAAAGATTTGTTTTCTTTTTCTTTTTGAACACTAGTCCCTCACTAGTCAAATAAATAATTGTGATAGTTTCATCAAAATCGAGCAAAACAAACAAATTCCGATTAGAAAACATTAACTCAAACGATAGAAGCGCTAAACTCAAATCAAATAATAATCTATATTGTCGAATCTTGGAATAAAATTCAAGGGTTACTTTACTGAAGAATAGTTTAGCTTCCAAAATATTTCTTAAAGTTTGTTTTCTGGGAGTAAAAAGTTCGTTAAAAACAGCTTTTTTTGTTTACAATGACCTAAAGATTTCTTTAGCTTGTAACTCGAGGCCAATCTGTGAGATAATCTGTTTAAATCTATTTAAACCTTCAAACAAACTTGTAGTCTTTGTTTCCAAGTTTAACTTTGGAAAAAACTCTTTGGCTTTTAAAATCTCTTACCAAAAAGCTTTAGAGGTAAGATTTTCTGGTTGCAAATGCCTATCTGAGTGTTATTTGAAAAGCAAACAGCCTTTTTTTTCAAAAACTCGTTTTCAATCACTTTATCGCTTTGGTGAGAAATATCAAAACAATCATCAGATTGGAAAAAAATGGAGAACAAAACCCGTTTCATCTCGATTTTGAGTGAATATCGTTGAGGGGAAGGGGAATAGACAGACAAAACATTGATCTCCAATTGAGAGATCGGTCATTGAAAAAAAAAAACATAAAGTGCTAATATTTACAGGTTATCACAAAGAATAGAATCTGTGTCAAGAGTAAGAAAGTTTCGAGTTTGATCTAATGGACAAATTGATCTAAGTTTGATCTAATGGATCAAACTTTCAAGTACCTAAAGCCAGGAGGCTGATATTTGAACCTATACCTTGTGCTCATTTTTGTAAAAATCTTGACAAGTACTTTCTGGCGCACCCGATTTCTCCGCTTTTCTAAGGTCTCAATATACATTAGGAAATGCGGAATTAAGTGTGCCAGAGAGCTTGCGTTTATTAGAGCACAAGGTACAAGCCGAATTTGTGAAGAGAATAGACTGAATGACTTCAAATTCTTCAGCTAACACTTAATGTTAAAAGTATTCTTTGGACTGGATCTTTACGGTATCTTATATCTTTAAAAGCTCAAATTCGGACTTGAAATGGATCTCGTGAGCTTTGGGAAAACCTCATTCGAGAAAATCAAAGTATTTCTTCTATTCGAAGTTTTTGTTTCAAGATTTGGTTTCAAATTTTCTTCGTTGTCCTCTTCCGATTGAGTCTCCTCTTGCTCAACCATTCCTTTTGTGTAAGCAAATCTGAAAGGATGAAAATTTAGCATGATTTTAGTTCAATCAAGTTCAAGTTCAATAATTTTTAGTTTTACTGTTCTCTGGCCGCCACTCGACTGATCACATTGTCCAGCTCATTCTCGAGACTCGAGATCACTCGAATCGGCCATGACGTTTCTCGGTCTTTTCTCTCAAAACCCTCAATGCCCAATGGGGAGACTTTTTCAACAACTGTAATCGGCAATGATTTTGATTCCAATAACGACGGGTATCAATGAAATCAATACCCACCAGCTTCAGCCTCCAAATCCTTAACTCCATTCTTCCGACACGAGGTGACGAGTCGCCGAATCGGGCTTTTCTGCCCGGGTTTTCGTGGTAAAACGAGAAACAGAACGAGCTGTGAAAAGGCTAGAATTGAGCCGATTCCATTTGGAGTCTAAAGTAAAGTCAATCAAGAATTCAAAAAAAAACCTACAATCAAATAGAAATCCATTTTCAGAAATCCATACAAGAACCACTCGGTGGAGACCAAAAAGTTCGCGATGCAAAGCGGAAGGGGAAGAGTCGACGTGGCGCCGCGACGGATCACCACATTCTGGTTTAAATTAGATAGTATTTTTAATTTGAAGTGTTTCTTAAAAAGTGCTTTTAGCTACTGTAAGTTGATTTTCTTTCAAATTAACTTTTATCCACAAGATTAAAAGCAGCCGGCTACAGTCGTAAATTGTAAGCTTTCTTTACAATCATAGGGCAAGCTTTAGAAAACGATTTTTTAGGAACTCAGTCCGGTTCTTATTTAAAGTATTTTCTAAAAAGTGTGCTTAGCTACCGTAAGCCTATTGGCTTCACTTTTATTAACTTGTTGATCGTTTGATATAAAGCAGCTTACTTACAGTCAGAACTGAGCGAAGCATCCGATCCAGACCCGGAAATCGGCTCATTGTTTTTTCACTGATTTTAAGATAAACATTTATAATTAAAAGTCAGATATAAATATAGATTAAATAGATGGCTAAATAGTTTGAAATAGATTTTCCCTTTGGTGTAAATTAGTGAGAAAAATACAGTGGTCAAAAAAGTCTTGATACCTTCCAAAAAATTAGCAAATTGAGTATTGGAGCTGAATCCAAACGAGCTGAATCCAAAAATATTGGATTCAGCTCGTTTTTGTTTCATTAAATAAGACAAAGTTAGAAACTTATAATTAACGTAAAATATACTCTTTACAAAAACTATTTATTTACGAAAAATAAAAAAAGGCCAAAACAAAGTAAAAAAAAGTCTTGATACCTTTTCTCTTTTTTCTCCTGTTTTTGTTACGTTAGAGATTTGTTGATTTTTATAATACTGTTTCTTTTTAGAGATGCCGAGAGAATACATCGACAGTCCCACAAAGAAGCGAATCGTTGAAGCTCGAAAAGCCGGACTCAAAGTCAGTGTGATTCAAAACCTCTTCTCCGTTTCGAAGATGACAATACGGAGAGACAATATACCACTGTATGTTTCTCACTAATTTACACCAAAGGGGAAATCTATTTCAATCTATTTAGCCAATTCGTTTTGTTCTCCAATGCAGTTTTAGTTTAAAAATGTAAAAAAGCCGAACCAGCCACTAGCCGAAGCCGATGTCGTTCAACTTGGCAGATCGGAATAGATCGACCCTTACGCTTATTGCTTAAGATGACGGGATTTCTTGAATAGAAAGTGGGTATTTGAAGGGGCAAAGGGGAGATGTTCTAGTTAGAAGACACACTTTAGAAACGGTTTACATTAGAAATTTGATATCTTTTTGTATATAATATTTTTTACAAATTAGTTTTAAAGTTCTTAAATATTTTGGAAACTTACCAGCCCGGCTAGGGGTGCCGCAAAGTCGGCCGCGTTTAGCGTCATACAGAGGAAACCGAGCGGGTGAAAAACCTGAAAATTTTCGAAAAATAGCTAATAATGCTTATTTTCAAAAAGATATAAACCTATATTTTACTATAATCTTATACAAACCTTGTTATTTAATAGTAAATTTACTGACCTTTTCCTTGAAATGATACGTGAAGCCGCCGATCGTTCCACAAAGACAAAGAATTAGGAGAAATTTTATGGTAATCCAAAACTGAATTTTGAATTTGTATCTATTAAAGATTTAGATAGATATTTAGATATTCTATTTAGATATTTAGATTTAGAAAAGCCAAACTTGTTTTCACACCTTATTTCTTGTCATGAACCAATAAAATATCGAGTAGGAGAAGTAGAGAAAAACTTGAGTCGACGTGACGACCAATACCGTATTGTCGCCTTTCAACCAACCATACCAAAGCCAACAGGTGCCACTGAATAAAAAAAGGTATTCAGCTTGAAAACTATTGTATTAAGCTCTATAGAATCAGGATTACTGTATTTTTTTGTCAGTTTTTCTTAAAGATTTTCTTTGTTTACCCCAAAATCCCCATGAGAAACGGTGCGGCGGCGATCTCCTTGGTGTCTCCCCGTTTCCAGATTTGTCGACAAATTGGACTAAAATTTAAATTATCTTTAAAGCTGAAAATAATATTTAAAGCTTTATTTTTCAGGTTTAAGATAATCGATTGAACTCACATTCCACAAAAGAACAGTGCAACTGTTGTGAAGAAAGCGAGGATCGAGAGGAGGTTGAGAAATGAGAAACCATGCGTGAAGATCTCAAAAGCCATCCTTAAATGGTAACTGAAATGGTTAAAATCAGGCTTGCAGGCAGAAAAAAAAGATTGAATATCTTTTAATTTTCAAAGAAAAAGTCAACAAATGGGGTAGCTACGTTTTTCCGCTTTTTCCGTCGCTGGGGCAGCTACGCACTGCGACTCATTTCGTTCGTTTGGTTTTACTTTGGAAATCAAAAGATCTTTAAATTTTCCACTTTTTTCTGCTTACAAGCCTAGTTAAAATAAAAAAAAGAAGAAGAAATATTTATTTAGACTGTAACATGTGTGGAGTTTAGAAATTGGACGCTCAAGATTTTGAAAACAGTAAGTTTGCACTGATAATGAGACTATTTTCATTTACTCACTACTGTTAAGTACTGTTAGCGTAAAGTATTGTAAAGAGTTAATTTCTTGTCTCACTATGACAGTTAAAGTAAAAGTATTTAGGTAGCAAGCTTCAAGATTCAATTCAAAAGAATTTTAAGTATTCAGTCTTTTGCCGAACACTTTTTGCCATACTGTAGCTAAATATAGCACTTGAGCTCTACAGTGTCTAGAATAAAATGCTTTCCACTAGATAATGGTAAGCAAATTTAAGCGATGCTGTGGTTAAAATAGCACTGGAACCTTACAGTTTTACAGTATTTCTTTTAGAACAAAATGTAGCCTAGCTCTCCACTCTAAATGATAAGTGAAAAGGGCGGTGCTATTCTCTCTAGTGTCGAGACGAATGAAACAATTCGAGTCCTTCTCAAAAAAAAAGTGATCCATTCAGCCAATTCTTTCACAAAATCTAGACCTTCAACGTCTTTTTTTGCGCACGTGAATTGCAAGTTTGTTATGATTAGCAAAAGAACTGAATGGTTGACGTGGAAATATCGAAAATCCAAGGTTTTCTAAGGGTTTGATTATGAGAGAGTGGGAAATGGCTTCATATTTTCATATTTTTGGTTTCATATTTTTGGGGACTTTTGAGGTCGCAGGTCGTTTGACACTCTCAAAGTTGGTTTATGAAAAAAAACGTCAAAAAGGAACGCATAGGAGGTCAAACAAACTCGACTTTCTAGATTATAGACTTTCTAGATAATTCGAAAATCGATTCATCGGAACTCGATCACCAAATTTCACCCAGTTGTTCTTGTTTAACGATGAGAAAGTCTGTACTATTTAACAGTTTTCGAATTTACGGGACATTAAAAATATTAGAATCAAATTTCAGTTTTGATTCTTCCAGGAATGCTTAACAAGAGCTTGTGATAAACTCAATTTATCCGACCTCCACAGGTGTTGCCAGGCAAACAACAGCGCAAAAGGCAATAATTTTGAAAAAAGTAACTTAAAGTTGTTAAATGTTTGATAAGTGTGTTTCCTTTCTAGCATTAAACTTGTACAAAATGAGCTCTAAACCTAATCTACTGGTCCCCATAAGTATTGGACACCTATAAAATAGTTAGAACTTCAAACCAGACAAGGATTGTTAGTCTAAAATTAGCAAACACAGCGACAGAGTGAACAGTTTGTAAAAGCGTGTACAAAAATGCGATAAAATAGATTAATCTGTAAGTTCTGCTAAAGAAATTTAAACCTCAACGTACACTTTAGCACAGTTTTGCAACAAATTATTTGCTTGATGGAAGATACGCAAAAAGAACGCAAAAAGTTATTGTAGTTTCTCTAGGTTATTGAAGTAAAATACATTGTAAACCTAAAAACTTGATTCAGAAAACGTTACAAGAATACAATAAATTGAATTAAATTATTAACAAATGCCAAAGTGCACTTCGTCTATAGTTTTATAACCCCTTCTTGTCGAATTCTTTTTCCTCAAAGACGTTTTGTCTTTCGCCAAGCGCCTCAAACAGTCATTTTTTGTTAGGTCTAAACACTTTTGTCTCAATGGTCACTTGGGGGTTTTCCACATATGCTTTTCACATGATGTCTCCCCATAATCATCAACATCACCAAAAAAGTCAAAGAAAAGAGAGTCATTGTCTCGTTTTTGATAAATCGCTGCTGGAAAGATGTTCTATTTTCGCTCGTTTTCAGGTTCCACAACGGATTGCTAGCTGAAGAAACTAAAAGGAAAAGAAAAAACATGTTTTTGAGCGACTTTCGACTTTGAAAGTTCAAAGTTATACAGTCATCTTGAACTTTTAAATCAAAAACGACCTGTAAACTTCCAATGAAATTTGAAATGTTTGTCTGTACAGTGCTTTAAAGCTTGAAAATTTTATTTGTCAAGTCAAATTTTCAATTCGGAGAAATTTTCAATTTCACTTGACTTCTGAAATGAAAAATTTCAACGTATTAATCTTTTCGTGTTAGTGTGTCGAGAAAGTCTTTTCGTTCCTTTTCGCATTTCCGTCTAAAACCAACAAACCAATTGAATTACGGTCTGTTTCATTAGAAAGATCAATTATTTTTCAGCAAAATAATTATTAAATTATTAAAATTATTAAAATTAAAAATTAATTCACTTTTAATTTCAGCTTCGAGAAGATAAAGCTCGATGACAAGGGTGCTTTGGCTGAAGCGATTCGAGAAGTGCTTGACACAAAGAAGTTAGTCAAATAGATCCTGAACTGAGCTGAGATGGCATTTAGATCCAAAAACGAGCCGATGAAGCCTCTAAAATGATCCAGAGTCGACTATTCACAAGTGAGGAGCTTTTCGTGAAAAATGTTGAATTTTTGGTCGCTCATGGGCCGCTGAAGAAATATCGGCGAGGCAAGGTAGATAGATCCGCAAGAAATACTGTACTTAAGTGCCGTTTAGATACGATACTTACAAATAGTTAGACTCGCGAATAATCAAATTCAAATCATCTACGTACTGCTAATGTTACTCTAGTCCTTAGTGGGCTGCGGTAACATCTAAATAATGCGACTACGGTAATCGGGACAATTTCACTCGTTGCCAGTGCTCGGTAAAGTTCACTAGTCAGTAAATTTGGTTGATTGGTTATTAGGTTGGTGCATAAGTCTTTTCGTTTCTTTTCGTATCTCCGTTTAAAACCAACAAACCAATTGAACTACGGTTTGTTCCAATAGAAAAGTCAACTATTTTTCTGCAAGTTAACATTAAACTGTTTAAAATGTTTTATGTCTAGATTTTTTCGGAACCTTGAAGTCGGGTAGTCAAAAGCTTGCTCGATGATGCGATTTAGACAAACTTTAGCTAAAGAAACCTATCTTCTTGTCAATAGGTAAAAGATAGAACACAAAAAGTTTGGTGTATAGCCAAATTTTCAGAGAAATTCATTCAGCCAATTTCTTCGTAGAGGTTTTTATAGATTTTTACGAAAATACGTTTTCATTCTCGAATTTATCTGTAAAAGTGAACTCAAATTGACTTAAAAAGATGAGAAATTGAACAATAAACACTTTTTATTTAAAGAATGCCATAAGTTAATTGGTGAATTTGTTATTTTTCAACGAAAGTACGAAACGAAACGAAAAGACTTTCTAGACAGCTTAATAATTCAAAAAATTTGTGTTTGCTATTTAAAATTATCAATTCCTATTTTGAAACCAAATATTTATTCATCAAACATTTAAAAGTAAAACTCAAAATTGGCACAAGGAAAAAACCAATTTGTGTCAGATTACACGTGTCAGATTAGGTCATGATTTGACAGAATTGTGAACAGAAATTTCAAAAGAAAAACAAATCTCAATGAAAAAACTTCAAAAAAGAAGTGATTTATGTGAGAGAAATGAGCGTTGAAAAGGAAAAACAAACAAAAATTACAAGAAACCCTTGAATGATTGAATTTGGACATGGAAGCTGAATAACTAAATATCCTTCACTTTCACAATCTAATGAAATTGAGTTATTCTAGTTATTGCATTACTAATGAACCTATTACTTTAGCTGAGTACATCCACATATTTCTTACTATAAGGGTTCATATTTTGTATTCAATGAGCACTTTTCAAGTGACAGAAGTTCGTTCGTTTTTCACCTCAAAAGATATTCAGCTGACCATTAATAGTAAAGAAGATGCTACACCTGGTTTGGTCGATCACTATAAATGCAAATCTGCTGTCGATCCTAAAGATTTTTGTGATAAGAAAACTACGAGATCAAGAAGTTGTGTTTGCAGAAAAAATGGAGCCAATGATAGACGAGAGAAAATTTGGGTGGAGAGTTTAAGCATCGTGAAGAGTTTGACGAGCCAGGTGGTGAGGCTCCGGTTCGTCCTTCTGAAAATTGATTCGTTTGATGCTTTGAAAAAGCTTTTTCAGCTTCCTATTCAGTTTTCCTTACTGAATACCAGACATGGACACTATAAACTACAAAAAATGACGAACTATCACACTCCAAATGCTTCTAACTTGCTTCAAACTCTGCCGGATTGGCTTGATCTATAACTCAAAAGATAGAGAATCTCAAGAGCTTTCGAATGAGCTAAAGCACATTCAAAAATATCAATGCTAAAGAAGGTTACAGTGGTTTGTAGTCCGCTAGGACTACAAACAGACCCTAGTCGGAACTAGCGTTTCGAGTCAGGACTACAAACCACTGTAACTTCCTTTAGAATTGATATTTTTAGATGTGCTTTACTTCATTCAAAAGCTCTTGGGATTCTCTATATTTTGAGCTATAGAACAAGTTAATGCGGCAGAGTTTGAAGCAAGTTTGAAGCGTTTGTAGTTTGTAGTGCCAATGTCTACCTTTTAGACAGCTTAGCATATAGTCTCAATAAGATTTAGCAGACAATCCTTATGTTATTTTCTGTTATTAATTATTTAACTTTAAAAAATCCTCAATGTTTAGGTATTAGAAAATGAAATTTCGGTTGATTAAAGTATTTTATTTAAGAGTGAGATTTTGGGCAAAACAATGTCAGAAAAAAAACTTCAAAACCAGCTTGGCTAACCGGTAAATGAATTTCTTATTCATTTCATACCTGAGTCAATCTAGCAGTTGATCCATTCCTCGACAACGATCCATCGGAGTCTTGATCTTTTTCCTCCATCTTTTCTTCATCATTCGATTCATCGGTCGATGTGTTCGACAATTGTGGCGATCTACAATGACCCTTCTCATTTTTCTCATTTCCAGCTCTGTCTCCATCTCTTTCCATCCCATTTTTCTCTTCATCTCCATCTTTGAAAGCTGGTTGAGAAGCGTCGAGAAGTGGTACCACACACTCTCTACAAATGAAACCGACACCGTTATTTTGTGTGAAAAGCTTTCAGTTATTTTTAGATTAGTTTCAAGGAAAGACTCAAAAATTATGGTTAAAACATTTATTTTTCATTTTCCTTGCGATCACGCAATCCTTTTCTTATTTTGCATTTCTTTGCGATGATCTAAATAATAAAAAGTTAGTCAGAAACTTGGCTGCTGCTAGCTTTATAATAGTTTAAAGCTATAATAGCTTATACAATTAGTTTAAAATGTTAATTCTATTAAATTAGATTTAAAATTATTGATTTTCTCAATCACAAAGCTTCTTAAACGTACCCATCGAGATTTTTCTCCAAATCGAAGAGATTTCCATGTTGCGGCAGTTGATTGAAACCGTCTTTCTCGCAATGAGCGGCTAAAAGAGAGAAAATTTAAGTTGATTTTTGTTTTCTAAAACATGATTCAAGAAAAACTACCGTACTCTGGTTACCTTTAGCTTAAAAAAAAGACATAAAACAGACAACGAATTACGGTAGCTTTTCAAAAGCACATCATTTAGACACTTTCCACTTGAAGATACGTTAACTTGTTTCATTACAGTATTCCGGAACAAGTAATCTACCAGTTAAATTATATCTCCAATAAGTAAATTCAATTGAAAGACATCTTGTATCCTTTACGTTACTTATACTCCGGTATACTGTAAGAATAAGAAACTGACTTTGACCGTAACTTAAGCTTCAGATTGAGTAGCATTTCTAATCCACTCACCTTTTTCCAAATCTTCTTGCTCGTCGCCAAGCGGTTTCTCTGGTGATTGAATGCACGGGAAACAGCACGATAGTGGCGCCTTTTTCCCGGGTTTCATCGGGAAAATCAAGAACAAAGACAATTGGATAAACGACAAGCACACGCCGCACGCGTTCGGGCTCTAAAATTAAAGAATTCGAGTTTCAAATCAGCTACAGTAACCCAATAGCTACTGTAATCTTACGGTAAACTTGAAAACTATGTATTCATTCCCATTTCCCCTTTCAATTCCATTCAAATCCCATTTTTCAACTATATTATCTCTTTAAAAAACCCACAATGACATAGATATCATTAATCAAGGTTCCATAAAGCATCCATTGAGAAGAGACCGCCAAATTCGCCATACACATCGGAAGGGGTAAAGTGTCCGTGCAACGAGTTCTCAACACGACTCTCTGAAAAAATCAATTCGACTATCGTCTGTTATTCGGCGTTTTTGAGTGAAGATTTATAACTGTGTTTCGAAATAGTATTATTGCTAACCTTTCGCATAGTCCAATTAAACCCCGAGTTTCAATTGGTAGACTCAATAAAATGGATATTTCCAATGAATTCCTCGACCCCGAAAAACACCGGGTACAAATTTACAGCTAAATATCTTGGTCCAGAATAAATTTTTGCGTTAGATTTGCTTATCATTTTTGAGAAAATAGACAACAAAACTGTTTTAATGACACGTTCAAAAATGCTTTTCAAAAGTCAACTTTATCAATTGAACAGTCTACGTTACGCCTGTGTGTTTTGCAATTTCCCGGTCAAGTCTTATCAGCTGAATGTTCGGGGGAAAATAACTGTCTTTTTTAAAAGACACCAACCATTCCGGCGAGTGGAGAAGCGAAACAGGCGATATTGAACGTCATACAGGCAAAACCGAGAACGTCGGCCATTTTCAGTCCATAGTTCATCACCAACATGACCATCAACGAGACCAACGAGATCGAGAAAAGCAATTGAAGGCCAAAAGATATCTGAAAAGGAATTGTAGATTAAAGATTTGAAAGATTTTTTAGCTATGAAGCCCAGTCTCTACAGTACACCGAAAACTCTGAAAACCACCAACCCTCGGCTTGCTCATCACCAAATAGAAAATGGAATAGCCGAAGAAAAGACTCGATCCAACCTAGAGAATTGCCTTAAATGGATCAAGAATGAGATCTTCATACCACATTCACCGTAATCATCGTCGAATCGCTTCTCAGAAAACCATATCTCAGCCAGAATGAGGCTCTAAAGTGATGTGTAAAGAACTCAAAGATAAACTCGAAAGTTTTAAAGTACTCAATTTTTGTAAGACTATTTTCTGATACAGTTTTTAAGAAACTCTCTTCAAATTCTCTCACCCGATGAGTCCCATAATGAATGGCATTCCACTGATATCTTTCGTTCCACCGCGCTTCCAGATTTCCCAACAAATCGGACTAAAAGAGATCGGATGTTCAAGAAGAATTTTCATTTGTTCGATCAAGGTTGGCAAGAAAGTTCGTAGAATAAGTTTGCACGGTGATTTCTCAAAAACCAAGCCATGAATTCTTCCCAGATTTTTTGATAAACTTGACTATATTTTAAAAAGTTTTTGACAAAAAACCCAGAGTGGCCTTCAGGTAAAAAAACAAGAGATTTCTTCAGCTGAAGTGACTTTGTCACTTTTTGAGTGACCAGCCTTTAGACAAGTTTTTAATGTGTTAATGAATAGGCAATGGGTCCCATTCAAAATATAAAATCAAGTACTTAAAATAGGGAAAACTTGTGATTAAGACTTAAAATTAAAACAAATTTTATCTAATGCTTTAACTTTTCAGAATCACCTATTTTAGTAAGCACCCAGTGCCAAGAAGATGACACCAAAGTGTTATTTTTTGAAATACAGCTCCTCTGTAAAAAATTTTTGGCCAAAAATAGAGATTATAAAGCGTATTGCTCATTTATGCTAGCTTTATCTCATAAGAAATGGTTTTTCTGGTGCAAAAAGTGAGCTGAATTTAAGCTGGAAAATAATACCTTTTCAAAAATCTCTAAAATTTGAGGGAAAGCGGCACTCATTTTTTTTACGAGTAATTTCTTGGAGTCGACTTGTAAATAATAGAACAAAATATTCTTGAATTGGTCGATTCGTTTTTAAGAAATTCCAGTCAAACTTTTTCCGAGAACTTTCATTCCAACCTAATATTAAGTCATATCAGTTCTCAGCTTTGTTCTTAGCTAGTGCCAGGCCCGTAGGATTTCGGTGTTTTTGGGAAAATCGCTAGAGCTTCGTCCAGAAGCACCCAATCAATTTACACGCAAAGAAGAAAATTTAGCAAAATCTTCAGGCTACATCATAGCTACAATGGAATTTTGTAAAATGAAATTCCCTTGCAAAATTTTGCATTTTTTTTGAGAAAATTTACGGGGGCAGAGGTTTTAGACCTTTAGCCGTTATCCAGGAAACTTCTAAACTTCTAAACTTCTAAAATTATCCAGAAAACTTTTGGAAACGTTATCTGCCACCAATCAATTCTCTGTATCGGTTTACATAATACAAGGAAGCGAAAAATCTGATTTAAAGCTTGTGGAGGTACTCAAAGTTGTAGAACTCAAAGTTGAGCAGAGGCGCCAAAAAAGGTTGTGACAACCCTAGGATATACAGAAACTATGTAAATACAATTTTCCATCAACAGATATAAGCTTACAGATACGTTGTTACATAATTGATGCACTGCTAAAGTCTCATTCAAGCAACTCACAATCCACAAAAGAACAGCGATATCGTGGAGATCATGGCGGTGATCGAGAGAACGGGGAGAATTTGCTCGGCTGTTGGCACCCACATATTGCACCTGAAAGAAGAAAAATCTTCATTGAACAAACTGAATCTTGTAAAGGAAAAATGTAGAAAATGAAAGATAAAAGGAGAAAAGATCGAATGAAGTGGAAATTCCTTTTTATTGCTTTTGAAATGACCAAGAGTGATGTCTCTTTTGATTTATAAAGAAAATTTTCTCGGCGATGATGAACAAGATCAAGATCAATCAAGTCATTTGCGGGATCATTGGGAATATTCGAGTAAAGAAAAGGACAATCAGGAATCAAAAAGCTCATTCAATTCCTTTCGCTGACCTTTTCTTTTATCGCGAATTTCTTGTTTTGATTTGGGAAATCTCATTCCATTGCATTACAGCACCTCCTCTCATCTCCACAAATCCCACCCAACAAAAGATTGATCAGCTGTTTCGATTTTTGCAGGTCAGAGATGGGATAGAAAAACAGAAAAAATAGCTTCCCTTATAGTTAAGGTACTTCCTGTTGGTACCGTAACCCGACTACTAACTGCCCGCTCAACACCTTTGTCAACATTTTGATTAGAACTTTAATCCAAAACACAATAAATATCTAGATATCTGGATTCCAAGAAAAGAACAACAAGAAACAAACAAAATTTGCAAGAAGATCTGTTTTCAATCTCTTCAAAAGTGATCCCATTTTTTGGAGAAATTTTCGAAGTGAACTGCTCAGTTTTCCAGAAAGAGACACAACAAGTTTGTTGATATTTTTGCCCTATAAAGGTGAAAAAAGATTGTGAACTCTTTTTTGAAATTTTCCCAGACAAAAATCTTTCGAGAGATTGGAAGAGATCTTTTTTGGCTCGTTGAAGTCAAATCCATCAGTCGACCCGAAAATTGACACAAAAAGAGATGAAATAGGGTTTGATACTTGAGACAATTCCCCATATAAAAACAATCAAATTGATTGTTCGATTTCTAAAAGTAAGGAAAAAGCTTTTTTGAAAGTTATTGATTTTTTTTCATTTAAGAAAAGGGAAGAGTTGTCAAAAATTAATGCGGAAAATGGCGATTTTCAAATTCAGAACATCAGGCAATGCATTAAGTAGAGAAAATCTTGAAAATTATACAGTTTTCCAAGGTCAAAGATAAAGCATAGTTGATGTAGATTAACTGACTAGAGGAAATTTTGCAGAAAAAGTATCATTTCATCAAAATCGAGGTAAAACTGTTAATAAATACACTAAGAAACAGTTAAAACTTGTGAAAGCTTTTCTTTAGTCTATATCGTAAATTTCGCGTCGAATACTGCAAAGTGTAGATTGTAATAACTACAGGTAAAGATAAAGTGCAAGAAATGAGGAGGTGACTGGCATTTAAGAGGTCAATTTCGAATGTAGATACTGCAAAATAGGACTGCAATGGTTACTGGAAGGAAAATTTAGTGTGCCAGGTGCCCAGAAGTTTACGAGGTTCAAACACAAGTTTAGCTGTTACTTGAAATTAGGAAAGCTTTGACTTGATCAAAACTTGAGATCACTTGAAATTAGTAAGTTTTCGGAAACAAAGAAAGTTCATTTAGATGCAAAACATTGTGTTAGCATGGCTTATCTTTCCTTTCCACACTCACATTGCTCATAAACCAGCAAAAGAAAATAACAAGGCGAAAAAATTCAGTTTTTGAATTGTATATTGGATTTCTTTAAAGACAAAAAACAAAGATTTTCTTTGATATTTAAATTTCTGACTAATCAAGGATTTCTTTTATGAAAAGAAAGCTTTACTTCAATTCTTCGATTACAAAACTTTTTGACACAAAAAGGACAAATCAATGATTGAAAAAAAGACTCGTTGCTAGGGAGTCGAAAGGTGAAAGTTTTGACTATATTTTGTAAAGATTACAAAAACTTAGATGTTAAATACTTTTATTAAAGTTTTAAGAAGTGATAACAAAATGAAATTGAAACATGAAAGATTAAAATGAAAATTTCTCAAAATGGCGTCTTTTAAAGATTTCCCCCTTTGAGCTTTTTATTGGCTTTCTCTTTGAGAAATAAAAAAACAAAAGTGTCACCGATCAGCTTGTCTATATTGACTCACAAATAAAGGGGGAATTCACGTGAAAGTTTAAGAAAGCAAAAATCAGATCTTTGAGGAATTAGTATCGTAGAAGGTTTAAAAATGCATACTCTATGATTAAACTAGTGTGTTACTGTCACTTTTGCTAGTCCAAGAAAGCAAAGTTTGGCTAAGTAGTACCGATTTATGTTTTTTTTATTTTAATCGTTCTAGGAAATCTTTTCAAGATTTTAATCGAAAACGATTTGAGATTATAATCATTTCACAGGCCCATTGAAAAGACAAGAGATTTTTCAAAAATCGCCTTGAAACAATAAATCAAATGGATTTGTCGGAGAAAAATTTCGCACAGGGGAGATTATAAAAATTGCTCGACGATGAAACTACACAGAATACAAAACATTAGAAATACATACTCTATGATTAAACTGGCGTAATACTGTAACTTTTGAAAGCCAAAAAAGGGAAAGTTATGCTATTAAATAATAGCTCTTGAGTTTTTGAAACTAACAAGGGAAGGCCAACTGGCTGAGCCGACCAAATGGCACGCAACCTGTACCATTCAACGTAGAATTGCACGCTGTTCCAAATCCGCTTTCCGCTTTTGTTAAAAGTCATTCTGACAGGAGTTATAAGCGTCTAAAGTTTTGTTAGGACTCAGAAAATATGGGTTTTTGGGACTTAGGCACCTTCCGCGCGGACTCGATTCGACTAGGCCGTGGTTGAGCGGTAGAGCGTCTGTGTCCGAGACCCAAAAATCTCTGGTTCGAATCCGCGTATCGGATTTTTCTGCTTTTTTTCAAGATGTGAAAACTTGCCTTCTTTGTGTGCTCGGACTTGGACCAGCCTCCGAGATCACAGTTTAATCAAACAATCAGTATCAGCGCAGATGGCGCCTAAGACCTAAACCTAAAAACCCATATTTTCTGAGTCCTAACAAAACTTTGGACGCTTATAACTCCTGTTAGAATGACTTTTAACAAAAGCGGAAAGCGGATTTGGAACAGCGTGCAATTCTACGTCGAATGGTACAGGTTGCGTGCCATTTGGCCGGCTCAGCCAGTTGACCTTGCCTTGCAAATAGGATGACAAGATTTTAAAAGTTAAAGATAATATTAAAAGGTTTTAAGTCAAATATAAGATTGACCAAAACAACGAGAAAAATCTTAACTATCTTAACTAACTAACTTAACTAAATGTAAAGTGTAAGTGGTCTCCAAAAGAGAATTTTATAAATCTTATACAAAATGTAAAAATCTATATGTACAAATCTTTTCTCCAAAGCCACTTCATCATGCTAGAGGTTAAAAGAAGTTAGGTAATGGAAAACGTTTCTTGAAATTCTATGCACAAAATAATCTAGTGAGAGATTTAGAACATAAAGCCATGGCTTTGAGTGATATTTTGGAGCGATTGAGAAGCGGCTTTCAGCTAGTTTATATAAGTGTTGATTGGAAGTTGTTGTTTTCGTTGATCGTTCTTTTTAGTTTTTTTTATGGACTCCTTCTTGAATTGTTGACAAGCAAAGGACATTGTCCTTTAGCTTAGAAAAATGCGGCCAAATGCACGAAAGCTGTCCTTTTTGAGGCGGGAATTCCGGGGAGTCAAAACAAATATCGTGATTTCGCTTTTTCATGTCTAGAATTACATCTTTGCCGATTTTCTGAAGTCAAACCAGACACAACTTCTTTCGATATACATGGCCTGGCCATCAAGGAGAATAGTGCAAAATAGGAAAACAGAAGAATTGTTTCACTGGCATTTAGTTTTGTCTCCAACACTTCTTGAAGTTACAGAATTTGTTTAGGATTTTTAAAAGTTCAAGGCTGACAAGGCGATTTGTGGAATGTTTATATAATGGAAGAAGTAGAATATAACTAGATAGACATTAGACATTTATAAGATGCAAGCTTGATAATGTTCTATAAAATATCCAGTTAAATTAGGTAAAATGAGTTTAAACTCTAGGCGCATATTAATATTTCAAAGCACAAAAGCATACAACATCAGCATTTGCTGCTGTACTAAAAGAAACGAAAGCTTTCATGGAATAAATGTAAAAAAATCGTATAAGTCTGATTAACAAAAGCTTGAATCTATCAATAAATTGGGAAAGCGGCATTTTGATATGTATAGTAGCTTGGGATTATTTCTGGAAAGGGGAAAAGGAGGTGGGGGAAATGAAAGAATGGAGGATTTCGAGAGAGATCTGAATAGAAAGGGAATGAGAAAGGAAATAAGAAGAGAAAGCCCATCCAGAAAGGGGAGATGGACTTTAAGAGAAGGAGAAAGAAGAGAAAGAAGAACAGACCTTTGAGCATTGGGACCCGGACAGCTGAAATGAGGCGCAACAACAGCCATTTGAACTCTTTTCTTTCTACCCTTTCACCTCTTTTCTTCCACATCCAGACACCCTTTCTTCGTTGAGATCGTGAAAAACACATGGCCTTACGGCGCTTGTTTTGAAATGAGGAACAGCTTTAGACTCATTGGGCAAGACTTTAGGACAGTGAGAAAAGTTTAAAAAGCTTTGAATCAAATTGTGATCAAATACTCAAAAACGGAAGCACTTTTAGATTTACTAAGGCATCAGCAAAAACAAAGTAATTTTTAGTTTGTGAATATCAATCACACAAAAATATTCTTCCTCTAGGGCATCCTAATGGGTTTCATCTTGTAATTAAACTTGATTAGTTGAGAGAAAATCTATAAACAGCAAACCGATGAGGTATTGGAGTAGTGTAATAAAGTAAAGAACTGGATGGCAAAGCATTTTGGAACCATTGATTGTGCATTTGTCCGATAAACAAGAGGTCACATTTTTGAATTTCGGGGTCTCCAAGTAATGTATTCCAACCCACTGCAAGAAAAGGTATCTAGCATGTTCAACTAACCAAAGCCAACATCTACAGCAATTTTCCAGAAAACAGTGAATAATTTACCAGCACAATAAGTGCTTTAATCAGTACTTGGCTAATGTTTAGACTGCAGTACGGTGGAAGAACTTCACAAATGAGAAATCAAGTTTTTACAGTGTGTATTGTAGTGTGGCTTGTGCCTTTCTCAAGTCAATTTTTATCAAAACAACAAGTAAATTGTAATTCCATTAATTTATTTAAATTAACCACACGAAATCCCAAACGGCCAACGATTCAAAGTGAAGACCTCTGTCAAACAGTCAAAGTGAAATCATAAAAATTCAGGTAATTTTTTTAATATTTTTCGTTAGATCTGGGTTTAATGAATAAAAACGAACTCAAAAAATGCAAAATTTAAGCGAAAAAAAGAGCAGCTCAGCTGCAAGAACAGCTTTTTTTGGGTACAAGGGGAGAGTTTAGGGTACAGAGAAAATTAGATGAAAAGCGAATCATTTGAAGTTTTAAGTTAGAATCTTTAAGATTGGGTACATTTTGGAGCACAGAGAAAAAGATCAATGAAATAAATTGAATTTAAAAAGTAGATAAAGTTTTTAGCTGAATTGCGTGTTCATTGCTTGGAGCAACCTCGTTCCGGAGCTCTTTGTCCCGAGATTTGATTGACGCCATGATGTGACGCACAAAAGCCTCGTGGTTCTGCAATTTTGCATATTTTCTTTTACCATATAAGATTTTGGAATATATTTGCATATAGTTCTACTTTTTTTAAGCAATACTTATATATTCTGCTTACAATTAGGCACCTCAAAGTCCCAGTCGGGCTTAGGATCGCCTTTGTACTTTATCGTCACATAAACAAGCGCTCTCTGGCACACTCAATTCCTCATTTTACTTGACTGTTTATTTAGCACAACTCCTCAAAAAAGAAAGAGTCAATGATAAGTACTTTGCGCGTTTAGAAACGCACAGCCTATGGGGCTCCTCATTTTCAACACCCATAGGATCAAGCTGTTAGCAAAAACGATACGTTTATTATGCTAGATCCGATACGTTTACTTGAGCACAATATGCGGCTGATTTTTCCTTATTTAATACCTGTTGTCGTAGTGGTTGCACGGGAATCCATTGGATACACTTCGCCGCCTTAACACCAAGTTGTTTGCCTGGAATTCAAGCAGTTAAATATTTCTTGGCTTACATTATTCTTAGCTTGTATAAGATTCAATTTCAATTACTCACATCATTTTCCCCGGAAGCACCCAAATCTTGGATGGGTGACCTTGCATGCGAGTGCTGTATAGAAGGCCTCAGCGCTTCCTCGATCAATTCACCGATCACAAACGGGAAACCGATTGAGTTGAAAAGCTTGCCGAATCTGAAAATTAAAAAATTTATACTCGAAAAAGTTTCAACTTCAATCCTAAACCATTTAACTTTTGAACAACAATTCTAGTCTCGCTTCTTTGCGTGATTTCAATTCTGTTTTGCCTTTTAGCTAGCATTACCTAATCTCAAAACTCGGAGATTTATCCAACCTAAACTTTAAATTTTGGGGGTTAATGCTGGTTTTTTCTGACTCTTTCTTGTGACTAGTTGCTTATTTATTCTTTCTATCCACTGCATGTTTCTTACTCTCAGTTAATTGAATGTGCCGCAAATTTGAATTTAATTCCTTAGATTTAATTTGTATTTAATTCCCCTTCCTTAAATATTTGAATTTAACTCAATTTTTGAACTTTTATTACAAAAGTTTAAAATTCTTTAAAAAAAATTAAATTCCTATCCTTTTGTACGTTTATGTTTTCTGAGCCAGAAGCGGCTCCCTTCTATATATTTACATATTGGGCTTACTTTTTCATCCACCATGAATAAAGTATGATTATTATATTATATCAAAGCCACTCACCGATCCGTGGTGGATCCACGTATTTGACTCTGTTGTGATTGATGGGATGGATGGATCTTGGGTGGGTAGATGAGACCCGATTGAGCTCCACCCATCAAAACCGCGTAATCTAAACGAATCGATCAATTTTATTATTTCCACCATCCATCACTTCTACTCCCTACTCCTTTCGGCCAATCCGAAGAGGATAAATGGAGAGGCCACACACTAAAAATGTTCATTATTAGTTTGTTTTTGTAATCAAATTTTTGCAAAATCCATCTGGATATGTCTTAAGCTTTAACCATAGTCCTGCCAAGTCCATATTTTACCTTGTGCTAGTGACAAACGCGAGATCTTTAGTACACTCAGTTTGTTTTTCAGCGACCCTACCAGGCTCTAGTGTGCCAGAAGGTTTGTGTTTAGCAGAATACAAAGTACAGCCAACCCTTTCCCTTGCTTACATTTGAATAGCCATCCGATAGAAATCAATGGAATAAGCAGCGGGTTGTTGTGAACGAATGAATTGATCCAAATCGGAAGCCACTCGATGCAGCTACATGATATCCTCTTCATGCCCGGGTTCTAAAAGATTTGTTTGTTAATTTATTTTTGTGTGTCTCAGAATATTTCATATACTGTCGATCATCTTGTTCCCTTTTCCCCATTGTCTCCAACGCTTTCATGCCCACATTGTAGGCGAGCAGCAATTTCCCAAACACCACCTCGCTTGGCTAAACGTACAGTAATCTCTTTAAAATTATCAACAGAGTACTGTAATTTGTTTCAAAAAAGTACTCATTTCCTTAAAGGGATAAGACAGATGTTTAACTTTGGTACAAAAATAGGTAGATCAACACTAGATCAGAGTGATAGATCTAGACTTACCATATTATAATGATGTGACGAGTAGGGGATGAGTATGCTGAGAGATCGGACGAATCAGGATGGATCGTTTTGTTGAGGGATTTGACCGGGCAGAAGTGATGGAGCCGAATGACTTTGATGGATGGATGGAGGCGGCCCTCTCACAGATGGATCAACACCGCCATTTGGCACCATCATCATTCTAAAGGAGAAAAGTTAAATTTTCAAGAGTATGGCTTACGTGGTATGAAGCTGAAATTGTTGTGGATGGAGGTACATTGTGTGCGGCCCGGGTGAGATGAGGCGTAGCCTGACCCATGAAATGTTGTTGTGGAGGAGCGGGTGGGGGGATTGAGGGATGGAACTGAATGACAGAGGAGGAATCGTATGCTTTTGGTCGCTGGGAAAAGTCGATGATAAAAGACATTACTACTGGATACAGCAGGATAACTAGATATAGCTAGAATGAAATTTGATGAATACTGTACAGAAGTGTAAGCTACTATTAAAAGTGTACACAATACCTTTAATTCGTAATGGGAAAGTCGGTTACTGGTAAAGCTGCATGTTTCTGTTAAGGATAACCAGCCCCAAAGGAAGCTTTAGCTGAAAATTGGTACCGCTTAATTACGATATCTACAACTGCTATTTCAAGCTTAAACTGGTTGACGGTAAAGCCAATCTGTACTGTCTCGGGTCAAGATATTTAACCAAAAAAGCTTTGTATTATACTGGCTAAATAACTCTTTGTTTACATAAAGGTAATAAAGTAATCCTCATACTATCAAAACTATAAAGAACAAACCATGTAGTTCATATGCGATGAGTGGAAATGTGCTGGTCGTTGTGGGGTCGTTAGTGGAATTGCTGAGGCATCATTTGAGGGGCGAATTATTTGTGGTGACGATGGTAACTGGAAATATCATTGATGTTCGATAACCAAAAAAAACAAGTTACCTGTTGCTGTGGTTGTTGCTGAGAAGTGCTTGCCGCGCTTGCAGCATCATTCTCCCTTTGGGACAACTCATGCCAATATTTGGCGAGACAATGAAGAGAATCTTCGGCGCCACTCCGTCGCCCGTTCCAGAAGCCCGGGAAATGGTGTTGATTAAGTTGATGTCGGAAGATTACGCAAACGAGTGTAAATTGCGTTCCGAATACGACACCTGTCCCACCTGTTTACCTTTCAAACCCGCTCTACCACGTTGTTCAAGTAGAGCCGTGGGCTTTGCTTCCGTGGTGGAGCAACAATTGGGTGGCCAATTCCCTGGAGTGGAAAATCGTGCCCTGCAGAGTGAAGGGCGTCCACGGCAAGATGAGTCTAGGCCTGAAAGTCACGATAATACGCTGGAAAACCGTTTTATGGGGCAAGAAGCCACGGCTCGAAGCCAGATTTAGCCTGGACTCCAGTTAATCTCCTGGTTCCTGGGACGGGACCAAAATCAGGCCTGAAGCCTTTTTAATCTATTTATCTCATAAAGTACTTGGGCATAAAAAGTATTCAACTCTAACTTTTCTCACACAAGAAATCTGAGAGATTACGGTATGCAATATCCAGCTAAAACGACTTCTCTTCCACTACCTGAGTCACAGTAGCCAAAAGTTCCGGCTGTATCCTGGCTGCAAAATGATGTCAGCTACTTCTCCCGGAACCAAATAAGTTCTTCTCCATCGTGCTTCTTGTAAGATCTCAAATGGCTGCTCCACCTGGAAAGCTCAATTTCTAAGTAATTTACTTGCTTTCAAACCGATTTCATCAATTTGCGTCTTCAACCACGACACATGTTGGATCTGGAAGTCCTGGTCGCCATGTGCTATTCACCAGATTGTTCAATCCCAACCACATAAAGACCGATGAGGAAAAGCGGCTATCTGAAGCTTCTTGATTAACCTTAAATTCATATTTATTTATCGTTGATCTGCTTATTTACATTTATTTCAGGTACAGAATAATTGCATATAGAATAGTGACATGGGACCTAAAGCTATCCCACCCTTGTTGCTGAACGTTCGGATCCGGGTCGATTATTCCAGTGTTCCCGTGGATTGCGCCTTGTGGTCCGCCAGCTTCGGCCAAGATTTCTTCTGCAACCCCAGGTACGCAAGGTGACCCAACCATGCTCACTCTAGTCGCTCACTTCCATACGCGTAAAAAAGAGAGTATTCCATTTAGATCTTCTGAACAAATTCCTGACATTGTACAAAAATATCAATAAGTATGTACAGCTTTAAATTGGTCTGAATCCGATTTGCTTTCTTGCTTCATCATTGATGTTTTGAGATTTCATGGCAAGGCTAGACTTGTAATGCTTAACTTCTACATTCAAAACAACTAGGTATGTAACTTTACTAATAGTTCATAGTTTTTAACTCAAGAAGTGGAGGTAATTCAAAGTAAAGAAAAAAGTAGATTTCGGGATTGAACCTCGACCTTGTCTTGGTCAATCCACTGAGTTTCGATAGTTTAACTTGTCGGGAAAGAAGGAAAAACAAGGGGAAAGAAGAAAGGAATAAAGAAAGAAGGGAAATAAGCTGGCTGTTCGTAAACGTACTTTTTGAATAACTCATAGAAGCATCAAGCTGAATCACGAAGCTCATCGGCTCAGCACAAAGTGAAATCCGACGGAGGATCTGCCAACTGACGGAGGAGCCATTGAAGAGCATGTTGACTAAAGAGCAAAATAAATCTCAAATCTTTAACCTCTGCTATATGTTAGTAACAGGACTAGTATAATCTCAAAAAAACAGCTGCTATTTCTCTCACCGCTTGTGGACTATTCTCGATCGGTGCTTTCCGATGTGGATTGTTCCGTTTTGTCTTTCGACAACAGTCGATTGGGGTGAGATTTGGCTGAAGACACTCGCACCGCTGACAATCCACGGGTCATTCTGCTCTGTTTACTATCGGCACTGGGTCCCTCGGGTCCCTCGGATCCTGATATTGAGTTCTCACCATACACTCCAGGCGGATTGGGCACGACGCCGATCTGGAATGGAAAATGTTATCAATGTAAGACTAGATTGTACTTCTTGCACATTGGTCATTGTTTTAATCTTCTGCAATATTCCTCTTACCTTGACACAAAAGCCGGTGCCGAGGCTGCTGAGTTGTCTCTGCTGGCCAAGGATCTCCAAACCCCGGGCCGATATGGATAATGTGGACGAGCTCCCTTTTGACAATATTTTGTAGGATGGATCTTGTTCGAGGAAATAACAAGCATTCGATTGATGTCTCCTGAAAATATTTGATTCCATTCGACTCTATTTGTCTTACATCTCATTGTACATCAAAAGCCGATTCTCCTTTGCCGAGCAGTCGATCCAACAGCATGTCCGAGCATCTCGCTTGAGTTCCCGTAACCGGAGTTTATGAATTGGAATGCATAAACAATCTTACTTAATATAAGGCGCAAAGTATGTATGTATGTCTGTTCGGGCCATATAAAAGCTTCCATAGAAATATCTACCACTTCCAATCATTAAAGTCGATGCTAGATAAACTTTCTTTGTCGTCGCACTGTCTCCGTCAATATTGGACAATTGTCTTCCGAGAAGATCTTAAAGATAAAAAGCTAAATTTCAAAATAAAGCCCCTCTATCATTATATTCACTCTTCCCTGGAATAAAACACAACATTAGCGTTATTAAAGCTATAGTAATTCTAAGATTGCCAAAACATTTGTCAAATCTCAACCTTGCATATGAATCTATTAAGGAAATTATGAGTAATTATTTTCTCCTCGGTCTAACCCGTCTTCGTTTCCCAGCGCATCCAAAGGTGTTCCTAACGAAATGATCATCTGTCGGCAATCTTAAGCCGATATTCTTTAGCTGCACTCGACGGGGGCCACAAATGTACCGGATAAATTAAACCTTAAAAATTTCTTCTTTTACCCATATGATTCCCATTTGGGTACATGAAAAAGGCATAAGAGAGTGAATCGAAGATGAAATGGCATAAAGCAATTGATGGAGAGGAAGAGTGACGGGCTGGGGAGATTCGATTGCAATAATTTGGCCGTTTCTTTCTCTCACCATTCCCAGCTCGCATTGGGGGATCTCGATTCCGCGAAGCGACTGATAGAAGATAAAATTTCCTGAATTGGGGACGGGGTTGCCAATTTTGATTGCTTTTACAAATTCTTAACAGAAAATCAAATAGAAAAGAAAAATCAACTCACCACAAATGAAACAATTTCACTTTGAAGATACTTGTTCATGCCATCGGCGTGTCATAAACCTGGAGCACGAAAAAGCAGAAAATTGAAAACACACACCCTTAAATGCAACGAGGAATCGCTCACTTAGCAAGATCTTAGATTTTGCTGATAAAAACATTCTCAACTACCAAACCTCGGCGAGGAAAGTTGGCTCTTTCGAAAGTCTTTATTGTCCTCCCAGAGGGAACCAGTAGTTTTCGGTAACAGTTACCAATGGAGAGATCAGTTGATTCAAAATCATCTTTAAAGCTTCTTCCATTTTTGATCGGAGCTTTTCATTTCTGGATGTCCTGAAATACTTGATACTGAAAATACGGAATAAAGGCACAACTGTATTGCATCCTCTCTGATGGTTATCGTTATGGGGCAAAAATAAGGTCGAGTCTGGGGGAGGAAATTTTCCTGGGGATTCGGGTGGCTTTAAAAGAGCTCGAGACACTGTTCCCCAATTTGGTCCAAAAATGAAAAAATACGGGCAAAACTTCCGAGGGGATTTGGGCATAGTGGCCCCCTAAACGGTGAGGTTTGATGAATTTATGGCTTCGGAAAAGGGAATCATCTTATGCTGAGTGGTTACGCACACTGTGAACACCTTGCTAGCTAGTTATTTACATAGAGATTTCTTCTTGTTTTTGTGGATGATGTTATGAAGAAGATAAAGTGGTATTCTTGGGACTCTTACGCACACCAATTTAAATAGTAAAATTTGCATACGAACAAACATTATTCCCTTCCTCAGAAGACCAAAAAGAAAATTTCTAATTTTACTTTTTAATTTTGAAGGCTTTGTTTTAGAGATGGGCATTTTTGTCATCAAAAGGCAAAGATCTGTTTGCCAAAAATTCTTCAAGAAATTTCAATCTGTTTTCCAATTCGATCGTCAAATTGTCTGAGATTTTTCAAAAATGCAAAAAAATGGCTTATGTTTAAAATGGAAAAACGAGCGGCGTTTTGGGCGCAATATGCAAATGTGAGCGTCTTGTATGCTAACGATAGGCAGTAGGCAAACTGATAGTCAAAGCTAATTGGTGGGCGGAAGAGCTACAAGTACCGATAAAGCTATAAATTTGTACTCCGGGGTTTGCGGATTCGAGGAATTCATTAGAAATATCTTTTATTTGGGTCAGAGAGCCTGATCGTTAAAAAGTAGCTAAACCGAGGACAGATAGTGGCATCTCGAATGATGTCTCAAATTTAACCTTATTTTCCTTTATTCTTCAACTTTTTCCATTATTCACTCACCCAATTACTCGATTCACTTTATTCTTTCCCCTCGTTCACTCTGCTCTTCAAATGATTAAGATGAGTGATTGATGGAAGCGATAGATCCGGTGGAGACGCTCGAAGGAATGGTATCAACTCCAAAGCGCTTCGGGCGAAACCTCTCTCATACCTAAGTTTTAACCACAGAATCCCATTTTCTCTTCACCCATGAACGTGGAGAGCTTTTTACGAGCAAGCAAATTTCAACTCCAAACCCTCGGGACTGATCTGTGCGCCAGACGCCAGCAATAGTCAATGTCCCCATTCAAAAATTCAGTGCTACAAAGCAAAGCTCTGTTAAGTGCTGACTTAATGGAATCACGAACCTGTTAGGGAAGATGAATTTGCCCAGACGATCCTTCGCTTGATCCCGGGGGGAATGAAAAGCGGCAAAATTCCGTGGGGGATCACCTCTTGTCTCGCTTGTGGGCTTTCATCTCAACACTCTGGTTGCCCGGCTTGCACCAGTCGAGCAGCTCTGAACGAAATTAAGTGAATAAGTGGAAATTTCATTTTAGATTTGCTACTCTTACATCAAGCTTATATAATTGGTTTAACGAAATGTCTTACCTTCTGGTTGCCTCCGTGGTCGCCCCTCTTAAAGAGCGATGACTAAGAATTCGGGCAAAAATACTTGATGTCCTCGCCGTCCCATTGCACCACCCAATGGTCGCTTTTATAACGTTTCATATCTTTTTCCAATTATCTTTTCTACCTTCTTTTCTTTCTTTTTCTCAAAAAAGACATGACAATCGCATGATTGCAAATGGGATCCAAACGGTGATGGTCCTTGTAAAATGGGCTGGACAAAGGTGGGTGATCGTTTCTTGGGAAGAAATGGAAGTGATGGGAAATTTTCTCTCAGCCTCCTCGATGCTACTAATTGGGAGTGAGGTGGAACAGTGCTGAAAAATTAGTTGCAAAGTAATGATAATCTTCCCTAGTTACTCTTAGATCTTCTCAAAAAGTTCAATCGTATGCGTAAATTTAAATTTATTTAACTCAAAATGACCTAGGGTTAGACCGGAAAATAGAAGTTCAGCTGAGCCAGATTCAGAAACAGCTGGGTGCCTTGACTCTACTAGACTGCCAGACTTGCTAGTCATACCTAGCCTTGGACTCCAGGCTTCTTTTAGAGCCCTGGACCTCTGGCTTACAACCAAGGCTCCTCTCCAAACCATAATGACTAACTCTCAGATGATAAATGGTGAAACACGTCGATTTCAGCCTGATAGAGACAATTGTCCTAGTCATGACACTTAATAAGCTTCCAGTGCAATGAAGAAACCTGGGAAGAAGACTCGAAAAAAATGCGCTCTGGGTTTCACTTTCTCCCTTTCTCGTCGCAAACCCAACAAAACCAATGCGTGATGCTAAAATTGAATGAATCGAGATGATTTCCTTGATTTGTCAATAAATTAGGATCAAACTCCAAACCTAAAGAAATGGGTCAGAGATACTTGGGCAAAGTTTCAAATATTCTCACAAGCCATTCGATGTGGATGATTGGAGATAAGTAGTTAACTGAAGAGTGGAATTATGGTGGTTTGTAAATCTACTTCTAACCGCATTTTTCTCTTAAAATAAATGAAGAGGAGTGGATTCAACGCCGCGCATCGCCAAATCTGACGATCTCGTCGAACAACGTCAGAGTAAATTCATTGTAAACGAGCGGTAATGCTGATTACCGTCGAGTTAGCGCCTGTAAAGAGATTGATTACATCGGATTAGATTTCCTAAATTCTAACACCTTGACCGATCCATGGAAAAGTCCATCTTTCCAGTTTCAGCCAATTTGGCCATGTACCACCAATGAGCATCGGCTCACCATATCGTGACATTGCTCGGTGATTATGGGCAAGAGGGTTGTCGCGTTTTCGTCCTGTCGTTGGTGCCATCTCTCGTACACCGACAATAGATTCATAGAGAGCTGTGTGCATTCCCTGTTTTCTTAGATCAACAATGTTTTTAAGCGGTAGAAGAGGGTTTGATCACTTGATTACTCTTAGCACCGGGATACACAAGTAGAAGAATACCAGTGTTCGAATTTTTAGCAAGCTTTGATTTGTTTTAGTACTTTTAAAGTCACAATACTAAGCCTAAAACCATCATACACCATAGTTAATTAGATTTTGCTCTTATAATTTTCAAAGTCTGTCACCTCTTGGTCCGTTGGTCTATTTATAAATTCTCATAAGAAATAAAAATGAGAACTTTCTCAAACTACTGTTATTATGTACCATCATTTTTAAATGTACATATTAAATTCTTGTGAGTTATCTAATACAAGTTCCAAATTTAATTAGCATAGTTTTATTTCCTCGCCTCAAGTACTAGACATGGAAAATTTCCAAGCTGAACCTTTCGTTTCACCTTCGTTTCCATCGTGCTTGGTGGATTATTCTGAAATTTGCCTACAAGCGAAAAATGTCGATTCTATCTGAAGACAAAATCAGAGCAATCGGCCAAAAGGAAGGTCGAATTAGTTTCAGATTGGAATTTTCCCCATGTCTAGTTTCTGCTCAATGTTTCCTGCCAGAAAATCCCTCTGGAATAAAATTCAGACTCGGGAATCGAGCCCACGTGGCAGGCGAGCATTCTTACCACTGAACCACCTGTGTAATGGTCAATGATGGAAATTATGGGTCTAGTTATAAGGTTTCTCAAAAGCCCCAGCTTGCCACTCCTGGTTCACGACTTCTGGAAAGATCGGGTGCAGTGAGTGAGAAATCTCAAAAGAGATAAGTGCTCAGGGAGAGGACATTGACTCGACGTCACTGAAACCAAATTTATTTTATTTCCACGGGTCTCCGTATTGTTTTAAGTATATATCATAATTTGGGATTATAAATAACTCTCACCAATGCACGTGTGGTGACGGGATGCAGAAATTTGTTGATGCTCGTCGTACATTTTCCCTGGGCACATCTTCGTTGAACAATCTGATTGCCCGCTTAGAGTTTGAATAAAACTAAAAAAAAAAACTTTTCTTTTCTTTTAAGGCTTGGAATTTTCTAAAAAGAAACCTCGCAACAGAGCAGGGACGCTTGAATCGATGCGAGCGTAGGTGTTGATCTCCTCGTCGCTGACTTTTCCTGTGCTCATCGAGCAAGATTAGGGCTTGTCGGCAAGTACTTGAACAAGTATTGATCCAGTAGCGGACCGAAAATTTCTTAATCAAATATCCAATCAAACCTGTCTGGGCAATTTGCTCAACAGATAACCGAGGAATACTCAGTAATTTGTCCGCCTTCATTTCTGAGATCGCCTCTCGATTAATGGCGGACGGAATTGACCCAGAAAATTTGGTCATTGGATGTTTAATTTTTTATCTATCTAGGTGGATATTTTCAATAAATGATTACCTGATACTTTCAACCCCAATCAATCAGTCTTCACCGGGCGATCGAGGCACAAGGCAACCGGGGGTACTAACACCATTGGGATTTGGGGTCACAACTGCACTCCAACCTTACGATTCGGCACTCCATAATTGTGTTGGTTTCTGCTTTCGATCAAAGTCACAATTTAGTACTATGGTATATAAATTACCTTAATTAGCTTTAGAACTTTCTGATTTAGAAAGTTCGACTTTGCCTTCGATTTCACCTGGGGGTTCGACGTTTGCGCTCTTCAAGGGAGTTTAAAAAAAAAAACGGTTAACAATACATTTAAAAGTGAACTCAAAGATAAACAAATTGCTTTATCATTCAGGCTACCTTGTACCAACTTTCAATTTAATAGATAATTTCAATTCCAATAAACTTCGTCAATCTTGGCGTGGGAAAAACTCGATGCTCATCTTTACTAAGACTGATTCCGATTTTGCCCGTTTGCTCATCAAGAATCGCTTTCCTGCGTACAAGACCGGATAGATGGAATCAACAAACGTGAGAATTATATTAGAAATTAAATTTTTGGTAGTTCTGTAAACTGATCTGCAGTACATCGTGCACGAGGTTCTCTTTAAGTAGGGCGTCTCCTTCGCTCACGAACTCATCTCCATTTCGTTGGTTTGCCAAACAACTAAATAGCTTTGTGAAAATGAACGATAGCGTTTAATAGTGGGTTTCAGTTCAATATCTTTTTTGAATCATCTACAATGCTTTCAAAGTAATCAACAAGAGCGATTTGTTCCACTCACACCGAAACATCCTCTTTCACTCTTCGGAAAACAATACGAACGATCTCCATGAAATAATCTTCGAAATATATGTCTTGTCTTGTAGACTCCACGATATCGGATTGTCCAGATTTCCATGAAAAGTGTCTGAAAAGCGTCTGAGTTTAAGAATTTGAGTAAAAGATCGAAATAGTAAGACTCAGGAATGACAAATACTTAACGATATCTCTCGGGAATGCTCGGGAAGGAGAGGTGTTGAGCGCAAGCTCGGCGTATAGAATGGTCAGCAATGATCCGATTTGAGCACCTGAAAAACAGGACTTATAGTTAGAATGATTTGTTTGCTTGAAAGTTTTCACATTTGAAAGTCGCGCTCTTTGGTTGAGCAAAACGGTATGCCATTTTTACAGTCTGCTAGCGGAAAGCTTCATATAATGGTATAGTTTCGCGGGAAAGTTTGCTGTCAAAACTTAAATCCAACTTAATATGGATGATTTTTTTTGCTACCGGAAACAATCATGTCCTCGTTGATGATGCAGAACCGCGTGGTCATGTTGAGCCGTGTGAGTCAGACGGCGCGGCTGAATGTTCCAAGAAATAAACAACAAAACGATCTGAGGGCGCCCAGGTTGATTGTAGCCGTGATACTTTTTCCTATAAAACAAACTTTGCTTAGTTACGGTCAGTTTGGATTTATTCCTTCTCGCCTAGTAAATATCTAATTTGAACTCTTCAAGGGATGTTTGAATCAAGAAATTCTTCAATGCTATTAGTAAATTTTGGACAAAGCAGTATTAGGTTGAGTACCCAACAAATAATTTTAAATTAGAGTTTCACCTGAAAAATGTTTGGCGGATGATCCCACCATTTCCTCTCTACAACATCTTTAAAAGTCACAAAAGCTGGCGGGGGGTTGTTTTATTAGCAAGATCTGGGTGTTCAAAACATAACAAGATCTAAGGATGTCATTTGACTGTCTTCCCATGAAGCTTCTATCTTAATGACAAAATAAAATTTATAAAGTACAAAAAGCTGGAGTCTGATAGTGTAAAATAAAATTTTCAGAATAATCTGTTTAGCGGTTTTCCTATATGAGCCTCAGTTTTTCAACATTTTCTTCCGGGTAGACATTATTCTAAAATGCTAAAAATTCGGAGCCAATGAGATGCAAACGATAAATGAAAAGCCATGAAAAAGAAACCGTTTGGTATTAGGTAGTTTGGAGACTTAAGATAATGATATTTTTTTTGATAAACGAAACAAGAAGATGTGCAAAAATCGGTACTCAATCATCATATTGCCATTGCACCTAGATAACTGTAAGTATATTCGGATATAAATTGATAAAATTACGATTTCAACAGAGGTATTTGCTATTAAGCTAGTCACAACCTCGCTCCTCCGCGATTCTTCATGGGGGTCCATCTCTACAGAGGCTTTTGTTGAAGGCGGGGTTTATAGATCTGATCGATCGCGCGGGAGTTTGACTTTCCTGAACGTCGAACTCAAAAAGAGGTTAAAAAACGTTAAATAAAAACAAAAATATAAAAAATATGTCGTTAATATGTTGTAAATACTCCTGGAAAGATATCCGAACGACGGTCGCTCGATGAGCGATTCTGAAGGCCTGGTCGAAACCAATTGAATGGTTTCAGCTCTTTCCGCCAACATCTCTAGAAACCTACAGATATGACAAAAATTATGGCCAAATTTTCCTAGCTGGCAATGGCTTTTAGGTACCAGAATGAATTTAAGATTTCTTTTCGTCTTTCCAGAGGCTTTGGAATCTAATTTTGCCATCTCGTTCTTTTTCCAGTTGTAACTACTACAGGTGAATTATAGGCTTCCAAAAAGATGGTTTTTCTCTCTTTGGTAAAAGGCAATAGTCTTTTGGGGCCTAGAACTGACTATAAAAATCTTATTAATTGTATGGAGCTGTGGAGGAGAGAGGTGAATGTAACAAAGTCACACACCATCAAAAACCACTACTTTTTCCTAAAAGACTTGAAAAAACTGTTGAAAATTAGGTATAGAACACATTTCAAAAACTCATTGGGAATGTTAATTTTGCATAACTCTTTATATCACTTAATAAAGACTTAATTACAAACTAATTGTTTAATCCATTCTTTATCGTTTTCTTAAATGATCTGCTACCTGGCCAGTTTTGCTCAGCAATGCCAGAAATATTCTTGAAAGAAGTCAAAAAGTCTTGGAAATAAGCGGCAGTCGCCAAAATTTTTCCAATAAAAGATTTGTTCAATTTAAAGCTGATTGGAAATGGATTTAGAGTTTAATGACTGAAAACAAAAGCAAGTTCAAAAAAAGTAAAATAAAACTTTGAAGCAAGCTACAGTTTGAAGGGAAGCATGAGAAAGGCCATTTTGGCTTTAAAAGAAAAGAAAAGAGAATGGTTCTTTCAAGTTGGGACAAAGTGGAAGAATGAGGGCAAGTGATATAAGCAATGACTAGATGAGACTCAGCAACTATATAAATGTGGGAATGGTAATATGGGTGAGAAACATATGCAGATTTGTAGTGTAGATATAGAAAGATAGATGCAATGGCGAGAGAACTGTGTGGAATAGGTACTGTCAGCCATAAAATAAATATTTAAGAGGTAGACCTGGGACTTGGAGTAAGCTAAAAAAATGGTTTGGGAGGAACACAGAATGTGATGATTTTTCTTTCGTATTTTATATGCAAGGGGGGAGAGAAAGCAAGGAAGGAGACTGAAAAAGATAAGAGGTTAAAGGACTAAAGAGGAAAAGTGAAAATGGAAGAAGACTTGGAACTCGCAATTGGGATGAGAAAAGAAAGGGATTGGAGGAGTAAAGAGATAAAAAGTGAGCGACAAAGAGAAAAGAGAGTTCAGAGAAAAAGAATTCTGTAGATGGGAAAAAGCGATGGAGAAACTTAGAGGAAGGATGAGGAAGTTGGAAATGGAAGAGAGTGAAAAAGAACAAAGAAGTAAAAGAGAACCCTCCCTAATAGAACTGAATGGTTCAATGGGATCGATAGAGGACTTTCAGAAAAGATTTATGGGGTGAAGAGGGGGAAGAGATGGTTGCTGGAAGAGATAGTCACCTTTCTAGCTAATAATCTATTACTGATCTTGGCGCCATCTTCCACACTCAATTTTTCGCCCTCTCTATTTTCTTTTTCCACAGGAGGAGTGCTGTCGTGAGCCCCTCAATCCTGCCTCAGTTTTGGGCATTCAAAGCTCGATTAACATGTGAAGGCCAAATAAAGCGAGAATTTCAAGAATCAGCCTGCCATAGGAACTAAGTTTTCGCGGAGCAAAATTCTTTTAACAAAGATACCTGCAGCAAAATGTCTATTTCATACCAGAAAAATCTATCGGTATGGTTTCAAAGATGTTGCACTCACCAAGAAACAGCCAAACTTGAGCCGGGAACCAATCGATTTAAAACCCTATAAGGAGAGAATAAAGATTTCAACGTAAAGAAAAAGGAGAGGAACTTAAGTATGCTTAAAAGCGTGTCAATCCTCGAACGATACCGAAAACTTGGGCTATGGGTTATCAAATCTACCCACTTTTTTGGAGCCCAGTATAAAAAAATATGGGGCGACAAAAAGATAGGGTAGAGCTAACCAGATGAAATTGAAAGGCACTTGTAAGGCAAAATTCTAGTTTTCGAAAGTTGGCACGTTTTAGAAAAGAAGGAATACTTCTGCTTGAAAATATCAAGACTTAAAAAAATCAAAAGAATCTCTTTATACATAAATGCAAATCGTAAGAAAATACCGGGAAAATGAATCAAATTCCCGACGTGGGAAAATACGAAAGAATCTTTGAATCAAGATTCAGATGATCCGAAATCACATTGTGTACTTGAATTCTTTCTCTTCCCCTTTTATTAGCACGAATTAAACCGTTAAGGGAGTTTTCTTTAGGGATTCTCGTTGAAAAATATAAGACAAGAAAATAGAAAATAATTTCAAAGATGAGCAAGTGAGGCCACCCAGGGGTTTTCCCGCTGTTCGTGTTCCACATGGGCGACAACTTGTTGACAGACGTGCTTCACGAGAGTGCGAACGGCGTGCTGAAATTGATGATGAGGCGTTTGATTAGACTCGATCTTCTTGATCATTTTCCTTAGGTTGCGCTTGGGGAAATCTACCGTACTATAGCTTTTTCTTAAGCCTAAGCCTCTCAGTGATCTCCCAATTAAAAGACCAGATTGACGAGTATTAACTGACTACTGTAATGAGTACTGTATTATGAAAAGCATATTGACTAACAGTACATATATAGACCAAGTATTGGCTACTGAAAATGAGTACTGATTGCGTGAATACCGATCTGGTTATTTTAGAAAAGAGACAGAGAAACCTGCACTACTACATTCTAGTCCCTATTATTAAATAATACATTTATTTAAACGAATAATTTGGTACAAAAAATACACAAGCCCAACCCCTAAGCCCTAAATGGAGGGGAAAAACCATATATTAGGCTGGAAAGGTCAAAGTGAAAATTTTTTTCTTTTCTTCTTATCAGTATTCCCCAGCACCAAAAGCATTCCGATAAAAAAGGGTTTTTTTTTACACCACCCTTCAACTATTGATTACTAAAAAAACCCAAATGGAATATTAGTATTTTCTGTTTTATTTTTATCTTTCTTTGAAGGCATCCGAGACTCTACCGAAGGAACATCTTTTGCATGTCCTCTTGTTTCCCCCCACTTCAAGAAAAATTCCACCCTTTCTGTGAGAGATTAACCATTTTTATGGGCCAGTTCATTTAGTCTAACAACCGCTTACAGATGTTTCCACCGTTTCTAGAAAGGCGACTTTTCCCTAGAGAAAGAGGCGAGGGGTGGGAGTGTGAGTGACTTCACTAAAGCGGCTCTAACTGAGCTCCTGGATCGACAACAAACAATCAAACAGGGCACTGGGAGAACAATTAAAGGCCTCTCATACAACAGTGATAACCCATCTCTATTCAATGGTGTTCATTTGTTTTGAAAATTGTTGCGTGGGTTCCACATGTGCTCACAGATGTGATGAGATTGCAACGACTCACAGTCTCTCCCGGTACAACAGATATACCTTTCTTCCACACGGATTACTGGTGATGAGAAGTGAGTACTTTATATCAACTATCGGAGACACAAGCAGTGGATCGGTCTGATTTTCATCTTTTTCCGGAAGCTGGCTGCAGAACCCGATGGGGGAGCACTTCGGAGATCGTGTCGAGGTCGAAAATTGGCTCCGCGATTTCTTTGACGATTTTCTCTAGGCGCAGCCGAAGAATTTCTGGGTGATGGGAATCCGAGCTCTACCTAATAAATGGCAATGAATCATAGATAATAGTGGAAATTACCTTGAATAAATGTGTGTTTTGGTTTTTTATAAAAATACAGTGCAAAAATTTTCACTTTGACCTTTCCAAGCTAATATATGGAAGAAAAACCAATAATCTAGCCGGCGGGCTTGGACCCTTGATCTCCCGACTAAGGTAAAGGGCGCTTAGCGAATCGGCCATGATTGAATGGATCCGGTACGGGAATGTTGATCCTAGCTTTAGGAGTTACTCCAGATCTGGTGCCAATATTTTCCCAGGTTCAGTTTGAAAAATGAGAAAGCTACTTTCCAATCGTTACATTAAGGCAAAGTTGAAAATAGAATGAAGAATGTAAATTAGAGTTCTTTTAGAATGATTGTTGATTTTGATATAAACCCACATGTGGAGAGAAACAAGAACTGTGGCTTGATGACAATCGAGACTCTAGTAATCTCTCCTCATTTTGCCCCTCTCTCCAACCATTCCTTCGCCGCTTTCGACTGAATCTTCTCCCGTTCTCGTCGCATAGCTCTTTGATCTGGAAGAAATTTTTGTATATTATTGCTAGAAAGCAAGCCTTATTTCTATTTCTTTATTATTTCTAAAATTACTTGTTTCGAGTTCTTGAATTTTATCTGAATGACGATCGGGTGATGCGCAACGCGTGGAAACGATTGATCGCCGACGGGGAAACGTCGATAAAGACAGTGCGTTCCTGAAAAGAATTGAATCAAAAGTTTGGATTTGTATTTAACTGGAGATCAATGCTCTGTTTTTAGATTAAGACTCAAATTTACAGTACCCCTGATCGATCTGTTGTTGCAAGGCCGCCACCGATACAACGTCGAAGAGCTGATCGCGACGTCGCCTTGCAAGTGTACAAAACAGATTCTGATTTACGTTTGATATCCAAGGCTTGTAGATAGTCCTAGATAAAAGAAATTTCAATATTTTAATTGAGTTTTGACACTTTGATCCAAGAAAGAAATCCCTACTACCTGTCGCAAACCTAACTGCCTCAGAACTTGCCTCAGGCCTGTCACAAGCGTTTTTCAAGCAAAAATATGATAAACGTGGAAGAGTTTTGAAATCGTTTTGCCAGTTGTAAACCTTGAAGAATCCTTTCGTGATCCATTTACCTATAATTTCCCCCGCGGCCAGCATTCGCTCCACTTCGGACTGAGAGAGGGCGCGACACTCGGCCACGCATTGGGTAAATCTGAAAAAATCAGCTTTTATTTGATCTACTGCAAAGTTTTGTCAGCATTTGTCCACAAAGCTCTTTGCAAATGTTTACAATCCAAATTTTTTATGGGGATAAGCTCGGAAATAGAAATGGGCATTATAAACTACAAAAAATGACGAACTGTCACACTACAAACACTTCTGACTTGCTTCAAATCTGCCGGATTGACATGATCCATAACTCAAAAAATAGAGGATCTCAAGGGGTTTCGAATGGATAATATATAAATATCAATGCTAAAGAAAGTTACAGTGGTTTGTAGTCCTGACTCGAAATGGACCGTGCTCGCGGTAGTCGGAAAGCTACAAACCACTGTAGCTTCCTTTAGGAATTGATATTTTTGGGTGTGCTTTAGTCCGTTCAAAAGCTCTTGAGATTCTCTATCTTTTTGAGCTATAGATAATATCAATCCAGCAGATTTGAAGCAAGTTAGAAGTGTTTGTAGTGCCCGTATCTATTCGGAAAGACTTTTATTTTTGGCAATCATTCCAGTCTATATAAATGCTAATTTCGATCTTTAAATATAAATGAAGATCAACAAGTACCACTATCATTTAGCTGAATATCAAATACCACCTTCTCTTTTCATTTCACACGTGCAAATCGCGTTCAAACTTGCCGACGACCAGCGCAACGAGTTGCGCTTTATGAGAACTACTTGAGAAAACCAATGATTACTTACAATCAGTCCTTACAATCAATTTCATTATCTAATTATTATATTACTTGTTTGGTGCATCGTCAAGGAGTGTCTGAGTGAATGGGGCCGTGTACGGGCCAACGAGGAGAATCGGTCGCTTCTCCGACGCGGCCACCCGTTCCACTCGCTCGTAAACGGCTCTCACCGCGCCCAATAGTGACGGAGTGCCACGGGTGAGCTAGAATTGTTTATAGATTATTTATAAATTAATAGTTTTTAACTAAATTCTTTATAATCGGCTAGAATCCGTTACCTTTGGCGCGTTGTAGCGTCCCTTTTGTCTGCCTCGATCTCGGTGCACCAACTCGGCTGACGGGATGATTCCGCACTGGCGCTGACGTCCTTCTCTGAAATTAAAGCTTGGCTTTAAACAAGATTGGATAATAAGCAAATAGGATACAATAAGTTGAATATTTCAATCATTTATTGTAGTTCTTATCTGGATGCCAAACATTACCACGAATTGCTTTTTGGATTGTTTTCAATGAATGTTTGATTTGATTTTTTGCTTTACTCTTTAGCTGAATATCTTTCTTAGAAAAACCTTCTTTATCTTTTAAGATCTTTTAAGATTTTTAAGAATATCTTTTAAGATATTCAGCAAAAGAAAGCTTTCAAGATATACAGCTAGTTTTCGAGATAAGTCATTTTAAATGAGACAATCTAAAGGTTTTGCTTAAATCCTGTTTCTTAAAAAATTCTCTCGAATACAGAATCTATGGTTGATTGGGAAATCGTTTACAGAGCTGTAAAAATGCGATGGAAAATGTAAGTTTTATAGAAGCTGTCGATTGTTCTACATTCTACTCACCTGTCAACTTTCCACGCTCTCCACCGCCCCTTTTGCCCCATGAAGAGAGTGTTGTCCACGTAGACAATCTCTCCCTGAAATAGCTTTTTTCTAAAAGTCTACAAACATCAAATACAGCTTTGATATCCAACTCGTCTCCATTCTCACCAATTCGATCAACGTTGATTCTCACGTAAAATCTAAAATTAATCAGTAAAAAAGTAAAGAAATGAATGGCAAAGAATTTGGAGCGAGGGGAATTGAACCGTCGACCTTCTGCTTACCGACCACTGAGCTATCGGCGCCTTTTCCCCCCAAGAAGTAATAGGAAAAACAAGAAAGAAAGAGAAGGAAACACTCGGGCCTTCAGAATTGTAATGTTTTCCCCTTTCACTCACCCATCGCCATCAGTTCCAGCTCGAATCTTCTCCAATCGATCACCACCACCATCCACGAAAAGACCAACCAATTCGGATGTACCTGTAATTTTATATATTAATAAAATGTTGATGATATTTTTAGTGACAATACTGTAGCTTGATTCTTTGCTCAAGTCTTAAGCCCACCCTCAGTTAAATAAGCAGTCGCAATCTCGAGTGTTGCCGTTCTCACATCCATTCCGTCAACCTCCAAAATGAGATCTCCCGCCTAAAAACGTCGTTAAAAATCACAAAATACAATTATTACATAGATCGTATTATCCGGATTTTGTGGATTCACCACATTACAATCGGCCACGATTCCACAAAGATTCCCTCCCAAATACGCACATTTCGTCGAGGAACCTGAAGCGAGTACTGCAGGCATTTAGGGATAGCAAATGTATACAAATTTATAGCAAATGATCGGGTAATTAGATATAGTGAGTAAGGTACGTATTTTACCAATAACAAATGAAGAATGTGCTGAATCATAACGACACAATTAGTTTCCGAGTAAAGGTTCACAAACCACTGTTGATGAGCCATTAAGATATTTGAACTTCAAACTAATCTAATCCTTAGGCTTTAGTAATCGATGAATTCTTTAACTATTTGAAATCATTGAAGTATTTGAAACTTGCTGCTACAGCTTTAATATCAAACACACCTGCACCCATCGCGGAAATATGCCCACAGGGAACGCATCATCGGTCTCTTGCTCGAATCGATCTTTCGATGGCTGAAAGACGACCTCATCCATGTGTTTCTTTTGTCTCACTGGATGCCTTTCCAAGCTTATGTCACCTAAAATCTCTCTTGATTTTGAAAAAAAATCATCTAAACCGGGCTCAAATTCACTATCTCGACTCCTTGTCAACCGTCGAATCGCCTCCGACGCATACTCGGAGAGAACGGTCTCACTTGGCGCTAAAATTTTTCAGCTAATTCATTTTTTTAAAGCTGCTTACAGTTATTGATTTGATAATTGACAGATGAGGTTGACGGATGGGGAACTGAATTGGATGAAGAAAAAGAATTGAGGAGAGTGAGGCATCGAGACGGCGACCAGGATAGGGTGGAGGCTGGGGAGAGCGCCGCTGAATTGAAACGATCACAAAATGATTGATCTTGACTTAAACATGATTCAAATCTAGCGTTACCTAAAATTAGCGCTGACTCGATGCCCATGAGTGGAGGCAGAAGGGCGCGGAGTGGAAGAGGCCAATCGAGGAGAATCGATTGATGAGGTTGAAGCCGGGAATGGAGATGGAGAAGTGCAGGAACAGGTTTGGCAACTGAAAAAAGATGAGTTGTCGTACATTTGTATCTTGTTCTACTATTTAAAAAAAAGCTAAAAACAACTTCTGGGATGAGCAAAGCCAAGACACAGATTAGATTGACTTATAGATTGGCTGGTCGAGTTCGTTCCCTTCAAAAATTACGTTCCTGTTTGCATTTTCGTCTTATTCTCTTCCCCAAATTTCTTTTTTGGTTTTTCGGAAGAAATTGTGGGTTTTGAGTTTTATCCTCGTTCTTTCGGGATTTGATGTTTCTCTTTTGTATTGTTTTTGTAATGGGTATCCTTGGCTTTTCTTTCTGTACTAACAAACCGTAGAATTATAAATTCGATTTACTTTAAACTATCGTTAAGGTTCTAAATTCTGTTTAGATAGCTGGTATAACATTATATGTATTTGTGGTGCCATCGATGGCGAATCCGTTGTGTACTCGTATCACGAGCGACGACCTTATGCTGAAAGTAAGGCATAACATCCTACTCTGGCGGCGATCGCAGGCGTGTGGGTGTAGCTCATTGGTATAGCGCCCAGGGTAAGCGAGGGGTGCAGGGTTTGAATCCCGATGCCAACCATGTTTTATATTCCCAGGCTCAACCAATAAAAGAACTTGTGTTGTGAGCGTTTTGGGGAAACCTTTAACCTTTTAACCTTTTGTGCTATTCGGCTATTCTAAAACAAAAGCATCTCTGATGGTAAGGTTAAAGCTGATACAAATACCTAGACCAGTTTTTAGTTTAAATTTTCAGAAACTTGACTTGCCTCTGTTTTGTGGTGGTGGCTGGGCTTGGTGGGCGGTGGGAAAACCGGGAAAACGCTCGGTCTTGAGGGAAGCGGCTTACGAAAACCCGACGTTGGCTAAATAGATTTTAGTGTATCTTGTTTTATTAGATTTATTAGATGTTTTATTAGCTTCCGATCCCTTACATCTATCAATTTTGGCCATGTTGATCCGGTGGATGGGTGAACGGGCGACGAGGCGACCGAGTGCCGGAATTGATCCATTTTCCCGACCAACTCCTTTTGCAGACCCACACCGGATGGAGCTCTAAATTCCAAGCAAATTTGACAATTTTTATTTTAAACACAGATTGGAAACCTAATTGTTTCCCTATAAAATTCGATCCACTTCACTAATCACCTCAATGATCCAGTTCTAATCAATTGCTGTTGACGGGGTGACGGAGCTGGGACGCGCAGCGATCCGTGGCGCATGAAATCACCAGGCTAAAGCTAATTTATAGCTAAATAAACTTATGGAGCTAGATTTTATGTCAATGTTGTGATGAATTTAGCCTATTATCCTATTTTAAACAAGAGAATCAAGTCCACTCACCGTATCAGGATCGATATTCGCCGTGGCGATGATGTCTCGCGTTTTGGTCGGAGCTCTACCGCCAAATAACTTCTCGTGCACCTGGAAAAGGCAACTTTATCTAAGTCTTAAATTCGTACTGTATCTTTGAATACTAAATTTTAAACTCACCTTCGAAAAACGGATTTTGAAGACTTTTCCGTCGAGGCAGTGGATCGAGATTGCTCTCGAGGTCGGCCCAACAAGACACCCAAACGAGCCACTCCGTTTGTGCCTGGAAAACGTGTAACTAAATATCTAACACTATAGATTTAAGCTTGATACATTTTGCAAGATTTCAAAATTTTTTGAACCCACTCTTGAGTAGCTCCTCGGCTTGCCTTGCATCGCCCACCGGGACTCCGTTCACGAAAATCACTCGATCACCGACACTCAATCTAAAATTTACATACATTTTTAGAGCAGGATTTTGAATCCATTAATAGATGGTGGACTTTCTTAAATCCTAATATTCTCTTTGAATTTGCTCACTTAGCTCGATCCGTTGCCGATCCAGGCTCAACCCGATTCACGAAGACTCCATTGGCCAATTCCAAGCCGATATCTGAAAGTCTTTCGATTGTCGAGATATGGATGGATAGAGTTAGATTTGATTTTTAAATTGTAAGCTTACTAAATCACTTGATTTTTATTTTGCACTACTCTACTTGTTATCATATCTTAGGCAAACTGCTAACTCACCTGAATGTCCGGCAATGACGACCTCTTGTATTTGGTGCATGTTCGCCCGGCGTCTGATCACCATTTTTAGATGATGACTGAAAAATTTGACTGAATATATAGTAAGAATGACTATTCGCAGCCAATTACCAGTTAAATTATCCAACCTATTCCTCAAAATATCGTAAATAGATCGAATGTCCATGTCCGTCACATCGATCTCATTCACCAAGACAATGTGATCGAATCGTCTGAAATACGGCTTACAGCTGTAATTCAAAGCTTAAAACCTTATCGAGTGCTCAAGCGGAGAGCCGGGATGAACTTCTTTCACGTAGATCGGAGTCGAACCACCCGCCAATATGATTCCGAGATTCGTTTTTGGGAATGGCTAAAGGTAACTATCAATATTGCTGCTCACAAAGTTTAAGTCTTCTCTTCTTCCTTGCTCTTCCTCTTTGTATTTCTTCTTCTCTTCTCTGGCAAGAATTGGATAACTCAGTGGGTAGAGCATCTCTCCGGAAAGCAAAAGGTCGAGAGGGTTCAATCCCCTCTCCAGAAATCTTTCTCTACCATTCCTTACTTTACTTTATTACATTACTTTACGTATAAAAAGAAGCAGTTCAGTACCCATATTACTCACCATTGTAATATCTACAGCGTGACTTGTCCAAATGTCAGCCACCGATTCCCTCTCCGCTTCCGCCGTCAACAAGCGAGCGCATAAATCCTCTTTTCCTGTAAAGTCGATATTTAGCTTCAAAGTCAAAATAGCAACTGTCTTTGGACTTTTTCTTATACATTCTTTTATTCTTGTTGTTGCTTTCCTGGTGTCAGAGCTAGCAAATTATCCACTAGTTTATTTGACAAACAAGTTGACTTATGCTTGTTGAAAAGTTTTCTACGTTTACAAAATTGTTTACATTTATCGGGATTTACAATCGAATTTACAATAGTTGTTAGTTTTCTATCTTCACTTACCACACAGAGCGCATCGATTCTTCTCTTGAGTCTTCCAATCTCTTCAATCGTTTCTCCTCTTCGCACGTTTGCTGCCGCCGATTCTTGCATGTTCACTAAATTAGCTTATCGATGAAAATAGAAAGTTGTTACAATAGATAATACCACAGTAATAGACAATGATTACAGTAGTAAAAGTTAAAACTTCGCTACAGATCTCAGAGTCTCAATGTCGGTGCCGTTTAAGTTTCTCAATCAATAGTTCTTGAGTCATTTAAAATTTGATTGTTATTTGTGAATCACTCACATTGCAACAAACGCCGAGTGTGATCGAGTTTCGTCTGCAACTGTTGTATTTGGGTGTCATTCTTGGACGATTGTTGTCCTTGCATCAGCCCATTTATATTTTTCAGATTTTGCTTTAACCGATCCCTCTCCTCAGCCAAACGGTTGTTCTCCTCGAGAACCTGAAATCATCAATGAAATCAGAAATTTTTTTGTTATTTTCCACTTACATGACTCCTCTCGAGCATCGTCTCATCATAATCTCTCAACAGTGAATCATATTGTGTCTGCAATCGTTGCCGACTGTCCTCCAATTCGATTCGATAGGCAACCGCTCTGAAATCATATCAAGTGAGCATTTGATGTTTGAAATTAAACCGATAACCATAAAGAGACCGTAATTCGATTTCTCTCAAATAGTATATTTTCTAAAACTTGGAAGTTTTTTAAAACTACCGTAATCTTCTCCAAGCTATCTACTTTTAGTTTGGTTCTATGAGGGATACCGATAAATACCGAAAGTAGAAGCATGGATAAAAATTAGAATTAGGATTACGGTAGCTCTAACAAGGGAAAGGCACGTCAAGCTGGCCTTTTGACTTGAGACCAAGTCCATCTTATAAAGCCAGCCATGGGGATCTCAAATCTGTTTTTAATTTTGGCAGAACGCTTCGCTTATTTGGCATAGAAAATCACCTTGAATTTCGAGCTTCTTATGAGGCCGCCACACGATTCCTAAACTGGTGCTTCGATGGTCTAGTTGCTAGACTGCTAGACTGCTAGACTACCGAACCTGTGGCGTTTCTTGCTCTCAAGTTCGAGTCTCACTATTGCCGAACTTTTTTGCTTCTCTAAAAACTGTTTCCTTACAAAAGACCAGCTTGACTCGATGTCTTTCTCGATCTTAAGATCTAAGATGAGATCTAACTACTGTAATAGAGCAAGCTACTTTAATAGATCAAACTTTGTCCGGGACTGTTCCTGAAGGCCAAACGTAATTAAATAAAATAAAAACTATTAAGCCAATAAGACAGGATTACGGTAGGTTTCAAAAAGTTGCCACGTTTTAGAACACACCCTAATCTCTTTCACCTATTCGTATCAGCTCTCGATCCATCGAGTTGTTCCTCAAGCACAAGGGCTTTCTGTTTCAGAAGATCTCTCTCTTCCATCGCTACTGAAATCCAGTTTCCGAATTTTTATCGAAAATTTCAAACTACTCACTCTTCAGCTTTCCAATCCAAATGTCTTCGGCTTGGGAAATCTCACGGGTGAGCTCATCCTAAAAGTCAATACTTTCTCGACTATAAACTGAATCTGAATCCAAAAACAAATGCTTGAATGTTAAAGGATTCACTTAGAAATTTGCATTCAAAACTCGTTAGCCGACTAATTCTAACAACGTCTACCAGCCTGTGCTTCCATTTGAATCCTCCTTTTTCTTCCCTCTCAATCCGCAACTGTTCTTCTAGCCTTGTACACTAAATTTCGATTCATAAAAGACCCAGTTTTCGGCCGTGTTTCACCTCATTTTCCAGTGTATCAATATGGTGTTGATTGATTCGATTGTTGTGCATGAACTCATGATGATTCAGTTGATCGGATGGATGAAATGAGGGAAGAAAATGATTGTTGCGAAGGTCATCATTTGGAAGAAGTGGGATTGACGGGGATGATGCGGGAATCGCCAACCCGCCACACATCTTTTCCTGATAAACCTCGGGTGGGGTTGGCGGTCGATCCTCATCGTTCTCCACCATCAGCTTCCTTGAAAAGATTTGATATTAGAATTGTATTAGAATTTCAAATTTAAATATGAAAATTGTATCTTGAAAAATAGATTGTAAGAAAGTGCAAAAAGGCTTAACCCAGCGAGAAAAGAGCAAATGAAATTTGGGGAGATTGTGTCGCAAAAATGGAGCTCGTTTGCCGTTTTCTGGGTTGAAGATGAAAGAAATTCACAATGGAAAAAAATAACTCAACGTTAAACCAAGAAACAGTTTATCAATCAATTAGTCAACTAAAAGAAATTTGAGTAGATATGCTGAAAAATCAACGATTTATTGCCAAACAAGTTTTGATAAATGTGGGGTTAAAAGAGGAAAGATGGGGAAAATGGACAACGGTCTGAAAAAAGAGTTGATGGGGTGAAAAAAGGCTCGATACACATGTTCTTAAAAGAGAAGAGTCAAGAATTGGGGGGAGGGGATGAGTGCGAGACTTTTGGGGAAATGGGGGAGGGGTAGTCCTGCACAGCACTGCAGGATGACCTTGTTGTTGGAAAGGGGAACACTCTATCCCCTTCCACCCACTCCCATCCACCCCCATTTCCCCCGATTTTCCAACACGACCATTTCTATTTGGTGTTGAAAATGTTTTCTTTTTAGAAAACTTTTAAGAGTATTTTTTCTGACAATGGAATAAACGAGTCACCGAACACAGCCGGGCTGTTCTCAATACAATCTCGCCTTTTACTGGGTGTACTTTGAGAGCTTTTAAAGAACAGCCATAAAACACAATCGCTAAGGTTCTGGCACACCCTACTTTTAATATAAAAACGTGATGTTGTTAACAAAAAACCTATAAAAAGAAAGATGCAAGAAAGGAAGCAAAAAAAATAGTATTCAGTACAACAACGCTTGTGTATTGATTGTAAACGGAAATTCTTTTGAATTAGATTCTTTCCAATGTTAAGAATGAATGCTAATTCTCTAGTAAATATTTCAACAATTTCACAATTCATTTGAGATACGTGATTACTTTTAATATTAGACCTTGAAACTATAAAAACACAGCTCAGAAAGAAAAGAGAAAGGAAACTTTGCACTGCAGAGTACAACTTTTCGGCACAATGATGATTGTAAAGATTGTAAAAATTTAGCTGTAAGCCTTTGAAAGTCAAATGGACCGATTGCTGAATACATTTGCTTTAAAAGATATTTCAAGCAGTAAAAGACAAAAATTTTCTGCAAACTGTTTAACAAAAAGAAACTCTGTGTCTGTTAAGAAAACAACATGACAGGAAGGGCAATAGGAAAAACTGTCAGAAAAGACGAAGAAAAGAACGAACAGAGAAAAGCGATTTGTGGAATGATAAGAGGTGAAAAGCTGGTTGCAAGGAAAAAACACTTCATTCAAACAAAAAAAAAGATTTCACTATTATAAGAGAAATCGTTACAAAACAGTTATCCAAAGCAGTTCAAATTTTGTTTTCTATCTTATAAATCAAGTAGTCAAGTATCAGGATAATAATTTCTTATACAATATAAATTTTAAGACTATTTTAAGAATATATCCTTAAACTGTAATATGAATGAGAACTGGCGATCAATTCGTATCGGAGAAAGAAAAAGAGACTTTCGCATCAGAAAAGATTGGAACGGTGAATGGGGAAAAGAGAGCTGCGAAAGGAGGACGGAGATGGAATGGAGGGAGATGGGAGGAGTGGGGATTGTTTGTGTTTGTTGCTTGGTATGTTCCCCTTCTCGTGTCCATTCCAGTCACACCCCTACAGCCAATTCTTTCCAAAGAATGCGTTCAATTTAATTTAATTTGATGCTAATTTAATTAAATTTAATTTAATGCTAATTCTCAAACGCAATAGTTCAAAGATCATTTGATTCTTAAAACAAAGACATGACATGTTAAAACTTATGATTCTGCCTTGAATTTATTAATCATTTAGAATTTAAAATCAGTAGATTAACAAAAGTATTATAGTATGGTAATAAGTTGAGCAGTAAAGATGGATTGAAGTAGCTGTTTCCCCAGGTTTAGGATACATAACTAGTTCTCACAATGTTCTCATAAAAAAACCAATAGAAAGCTGGTTCTGAAATTTGTTTATGAATCTGTGCTATGGATAATTGTTTGAGCCTTTGCAATCAATATGTACGGGTTTTGTTCAGAGAATAAATGTATTCGGAAAAACGTAAAAAAAGGTTTCTTTAACACATTCGCGACGATACGACCCACCGGTGGATTTAGCACTTTTTTCGAAGCCAATTAGGCTGAAAACTTGCACCACGGGGTTTTCGGGGTCAACGAATTCGAATTCGTACTTGGTTTTCAAAAAAACTGCTCTACTTTTGGATATTTTATCCGGTTTAATTACAGACAGAACCCAAACTTAGTTTTGCTCTTTTTCTGGTCTAATTACCCAAGTTTTTAGAGAGTTTTGTGATGGCCTTGGAAATTAAAGTTGATCAAAAACTAATAACAGATTCAGATTCTCGATCCCAGAATGCCCTCAGAATGCTTCCGTTTACAAATTTTCAGATCTACAGCTAACATAGATAGCTGTCGTCCGAAACGGCAGTCAAGACAGTGTGTTAATATATAAAAATGAAAATGAACATTGTTTAAAAGCTTTTCATGCCTTTTCTATAATATTACAAATAAAGTTTCAAAAAAAGCTTAGAATACTCGATTGTTGGTCTGGAAAATTGAAAACTTGGAAAATATCTTTTGTTCAGAGTGGCGATTTGCGATATTTACTCGATCATCGAAGAACCTATCGAGTGGATATTTGCTCTTCGAGATGCCATTTGAAAGTGGGGTTTTCTTCTTTTTGGATCTCAAAACTTTTATCATTTTAATGAAAAGAGTTCATTGGGCGAATTGTTGTGAGAAATATAAGTTTATTAGTTTAGTACTATTATTTTTCTCAAAAAATTAACACACCTCAGAATTCTGAGTGTTCCGAGGTATTAACCTTAGGTATTAACACATGCAATTTCTTCTATAAAAAGTTCTTGGAAAAAAATCCAGACTATCTGCAACAGACAACAGATTCTCATGGTTCAATATTTGTCTATTCTGACATGTATGTAGCTCTGCTGAACGTTATTAACTTTTAAAACATCTAAATCACTGATGTGAGATATTTTATGTATACGGTACTCTATCAACTTGTAACCTAAACGTTTCAAGAGTTCTCAAATTTGAGCTCATTCAACAACCGGGGCTTACCCCTGAAAAATGAATGATCTCAGCTTAACCCATTTCATTTCGAGGCTGAATGGGGATCCCCTCTTTCTCTTCCCCATTCCTACATTTGTCCCCCTTTTTTGGGCCCACTAGGGGAAAGGCTCAGCGTCGCGGTCTCGCGTCACGTTTTCCCCTCGTAGGCCAATTGAGGGAACGTTTCTAAAACGTAGGCTTAGTCTCGTTTATAAATTGAAATCCTTTATCTAAATTCTAAATCTAATTAAATTCAAATTCAAATTCTTTTGGAAAAATGGAAGAGGATCGTATGGGGATGAGAATCAACTCTGAAGTCGTCGAGATAACGAAAGACCCGAAAGGACTCGTCGGGGTGTCGATCGGTTTGTTCTATATTTTTTTCTCCAATTCTATATTTTTATCAATTTTATAACTTTATATAAACAGTAATTTGCAATAAAACTTGCCTACTTATCTAGCATTTCGATATTGAAAAGAAAAAAAGCATTGACATTGAAAGCAGGTTTTTCAAGAAAAGGTTTAGTGTGGTTTAAAAAGTATCAATCAATGAATAAATTGATAAATATCAATATAATACAAACTTAGTGATAAACTATAAAGCTTTCCAGGTGGTGGTCATCCGTATTGTCCCTGTGTCTATGTCGTTCAACTCTTCGACGGCTCACCGGCGGCCGACGATGGGAGAATACGAGCCGGCGATGAGGTAAGGAGACGATTTTCTTTAATCTTTGAGATAAGTTACATTTAAATCCAAGCTATTTGGTTCTTTATCTAAATTTCTTGTATTGAGAAAGACTTTTCCAGGTGGTTGCGGTGAATGGAACGAACGTGAAAGGAGACAAGAAAACACATGTCGCTCAGCTCATTCAAACAAGCGCGAATCCTGTAAAAGTGAGAAAGTCGAAAATATAATCAGATAAACTTATTGATATCTCATGAAATACGGTACTTTTATCGCATAATTATGAAATGTCACACTTATGTGACTTCAGATTACTGTAGACAGTTTAAAATGTATCCAGAGTGTGGTTACCTTTTAAACTCTGGGTTTGTTATCTTATTTTAGACTATGGATTTGGCATGCGAAACTAAAAATGTAACTTCTGTTAACTCTTTTAGTTTATAGGTACTAAAATTCTTGAGAATGGTTTGAAACTCTTAACTGATCTCGGATTTCAGCTCACGATCAACAAACTCGACATCGACACTACAAAGGGGAAAACGGTGGATATCGTGATGAAAAAGATCAAGCATAAGGTTTAGGCTTAGATAGAGAATCAAAATTCTACATGGTAATTTTTTAAAATGCAAATAGTTACAGATGGTTTCCTTCATGGAAAATGATACGGCCGACGCGCTCGGGCTCTCAAGAGCCATTCTGTGCAATGATCCGTTGCTAAAGAAAATGCAGGTGAGGAAATGAGGGGCTTTTTAAAATTTTATAGGTCTAGACCATTTCAAGCTATTCTTTTATTCAAACTTATAGTATTCCAATTCAGCTGCTCGAGGAGAACGCCGAATTCTACCGTACTCTCATCGCCTATTTCACTGAGCTTTGCGATGCACAAGAGGGAATTAATAAATTTCAGAAAAGTTAGAGATAAAAATACACTAGATAAAGAAGATTCAGTGTTTGGTGACGCATTTTGCGAACTGGCCGCTCATGAAAGTCAAGCGAACGCATCATTGGCTTTCACCGTATTCGGAGAGGTGACGAACAGCTATTGTTTCACCAAAGCCAAATCACTTGATAAATTTAAAAAATAATAAACTATTAATGTGAAATTTTGTAGATTTTTCTACTTTACCTTCTCATTTCCAGGCTCACCGAAGCCTGGGGAAACGCCAGGGTGAAATGGTGAAATCGGTTCGACCGCTTATCAACGATTTGGTCACCTATGTTGAGAAAGCGATTCCCGACACGGAGCTAACCCTTAAAAAAGTTGATTTTAAACTGTATATACCTTAAGCTTTTAAATTTTCAGATATTTGGATGTCAAATACGAGTACTTGTCCTATTGCTTAAAGTTGAAAGAGATGGACGACGAAGAGGTCGAATTTCACTCACTACAAGAGAGTTTATATAGAGTTGAGACCGGGAATTATGAGTACAGGTAAAGAAATCCAATATAAGTAAATGAAAAGATATTCAGGCTAATGCTTCGATGTCGCCAAGAGACACGAGAGCGATTTGTGCGAATGAGAAACGATGTGATGGTGAAGATTGAGCTGCTCGATCAAAAACACGGTAGGTTGATGATTCTTAGCATCATCTACTAGCAAGCTATGCGAATTTTTGCAGAATTATGTAAATCTTATCTGAAAGCGAAGCTTTATGGGCTTTATGAATATCTTTTTGCAGTTCGAGACATCGCCCAGCAGCTCACAAATCTCGTGAGCGTGCTGCGCGATTGTCAAACGGATTGTGCCAGCGCGCTCCTCCAAGCGGCAGCCCCGGCTCCTGTCGAGATTGACATCATTCAGGTGGATCAAACACTAGCATTCTCGACTCACTAGGGAAGGTCGCCAGCTTAAGATGGAATTTCAAAACGAGGCCTTTCCTATCTTGTTCAGTTTTCCGAAGGCTTTCCGAATCCGCTTTTAGTTTTTCTTAAATGGCTTGCAAACGCGAGGAATTTGGCTTTAAAGTTTTAGAAATTCCTTTGTAAGATTTCCTCGCGTGCCTTAAAAATATGTTCTTGTGACCGAGAGGTAGTTCTCTCGGTTACAAAAACCTTTAAAACCAAGTTCCTTGCGTTTGAAAGCCATTTAGGAAATGGCTAAAAGCGGATAGGGAAAGCCCGTGAAAAACTGAACAAGGTAGGATAGGTCTCGTTTTGAAATTCCATCAAGTTGGTAACCTACCCTAGTCAGTACTCTGTACGCGCAATTTACTAAACGCTCACTGTCTGACATACTGCATTCTTTCTTATTCAGAGCTACAAACTAGCTACTTATTAAATTCAAAGCTTCTTATTCAAGGCTGTATAGTACACTCACTGTTTTGTGAGCTGATTTCGCGTTTGATTGAAAAAACTAATCCTAAATCAAAAGTTTCCTTCGTTGCCAAATCTAACTCATACTTGAGTTTCAGAGAAGTCAAAAGTTTGACCACCGGGCAAGCACGAGTAGTGCCAATGAGAACGAGGGAGCGGATGAGAATGGGGCAGCAGAAGTCTCAGAACCACAGGTACAGCAACTGTATTTGATCAATATAATTGCTTACCAATAATGTTTTAATAGCATAATAAATATTGAACTTCAAGTCATTTACAGTAATCCCATTAACTTTGCAGGTTGATCTTCTCGACGTGAATGAGCCGGAGATTGATCTCATCTCCAGTGATTCACCAACGAATGGGATTAATCTCGTCGAAACTAACCTCATCTCATTAAATGAGGTTTAAAGTATTTATTCTAGAAATATCATCTATAATCTGTTCAGGAAAATGCCCAGCAATCGTCCGGCAACGCGCTGGAAAACCTGCTACAACTGTGATATTTGTGTGTCTCAATAAAATCGTTTTCAAAAGAAATTTCTTTCCACTGCACATTGCTCTTAAACTGATTCTGCAATATTCTGATCAAAAAGCAAAAAAAAAAAAACGATTCTGCAACAGGATCACTTTTTAACCGCACATCGAATTAGCATTGATTGATCGTGGAGGAAGATTTGTGTGAAAAGAAGGGCTGTCAGGAATTTTTTTGCTTTTCTTTTCAGGGCGATCATTTCACACTAGCTGACTGGCCACTACTATTAGTTTTCTGAAAGGCTGAGTCTCCGGATTTCACGTGCTATTTTCTATCGATACGTGGGGGGAGAGGGGGGTGGGGCAGGGCAAGAGAACAGGAGAAGAGGGGGAGCTCCCCCCTCATTCCTCCATTTCTCCCCCACTTTTTCCCTTTCCTTGCTTTGATCCCCCATGAGTTCATCCTTCTTCTCATTTCTTGTCTTTAGCCTAACTCTTTGCTTTTTGCTCAAATTTCCTTTGCTTTTTCTACTTTTCTAAAGCATTTCTTTTCAAACAAAATTTTCAGAGTTAAAAGTTCAAAGATTCATTTATATTTTTTTCCTTATATTGTTGGTTTTCTATACCTGAATTCTATTTTTTTCTTTTGTTCAATATAGAATAAAAAATTCTCTTTTCCATTTTCCTTTTAAATTATCATTTTCCAGGTTTTTGCCAGCAATGGCTGCGTCCGAAGAAGAGAAAGGAGCTCTAGTTGAGAGTGGACAAGCGAAATTTGATAAGGTTTGAAGAAAATAAAATATTCGGAAATAACAATTATGCCTAAGATCGAGAACTATTTTTATACAGTACAATCAACTAATTTCAGGATCGAGACACGGTCGCTGTTGGCGGTGGAGCGAAGATTGTTGGGCTCACGAAAGAGCAGCTCGAACAGTACAAAATGATCCTTTCTGGAAACCATTCAGGTCCAGAAATTTAATAGTCTCAATGAAATTCAAATTTTAGATACATTCTCTTCGCTCTCTTTTGGTTGGCCTGGTTGGCGATGTTCGCGGGAGCAATTCTGATCGTCTTGTTGTCACCGAAGTGCGCGGCAAAGCAAGAGCCCGATTGGTGGCAAACGAAAGTCTCGTATCAGGTAAGAATTTTGAAATTAAGTCTTAGAAGAAGTACCAATGTAACTTCGGAATAAATGATTTAAGATTAATAGAATCCGTAAACTTTAAGCTTTAACATCAATTCCTCTTTTTTCCAAGCATTCTGCCCCAAGACCTTCACAAAGTCTAGAGCTAAAGTTCAGGTTTTAAACTCTATAGATTCCTTGGTTAGTGATAATTAAAACTTTAAACCCAATCTTGCACGAAATCCACTTTTAGTAGTTCTATCTATAAGACTGATAGCCCAAAGCTAAGCCATACGGTTAAATTCTTTGGGTAAAATATACAAGCCTGGAACAGGTGCGAAAAGGTTGTTCTATCCTTTATTAGCTCAATCATCTTTTCCCCTAAATGCGTAGAGACAACCGGGAGAGTGAATGCTTAAATGGAAGAATGGAAAGGAGAAGAGAACATTTCTGGGTCATCCCTCCTTCTCTTTCTTGACTCCTTACCCTCCCCTTGATATCTTATCGCACGATCTGAACACATCGCCTTTCTTCTCATCCATTTGCAGAAATATTCACATCAAAAACAATAGAGGTGTCAAGAAAAATGGGCGCAGATTGGTTGTCACCAAGGTGATTCACTAATATATCTCTGAATCGTAAAAAATAAAGCAAAACAATATCCAACTATAGGTAGAGAATTCGATGAGTTTTATAATTAACATGTTAAACTTTTTCTTACGTCAATAAAAACGACAGAGTCGGATCGATTCGGAACATCGCTAACCTAACTTCAAGTTGACTTAGCTGAATTTCTTCAAATTTTTCCACAACGTAAAGATAACTAATATCAGTATATGGATATCTTTAAATTAATAATTAACTGAATATTTTCAAATTTTTCTAGAACTCAACTATCTTCTAGGTTCATTTTGGCCGCAACCCCCATTCAAAATTCACTTATTTAAGAACTGAGTCACTGAGTATATGAATATACGGATAAAAGATATAATAGATAAATACTTTTAAGTTAAAAGGTAGCTGAATATCTTTATCTTTAAGTTTCTACTGGGCTTAAGACTCATCGAAGAAATTCCTCCTTGAAAGCTTGCCCCTTCAATCATCCATCCATGTCATTGAGGGGTCCATTCGTGTGGAAATGAATTACACAAAGTCTATAATTATGAGCTTCTTGGACCCAATAGTGGGATTTCCCCCCTCATTCACCTTGAAAGCACATGTCGGGACCTTAAGCCAAACTGCCAACACACACACTCGGATCAATGACAAATGAGTGACACAAACGTGTTGCACCCCGTCCTCTCATTGATCTTAATGATTACACAAAGCTTTTCTTGATTTCAAATTAATAAAAACAATTATTGAAAGCTCAAATCTAAAGTGAGATTTGTGAGTTTATTTCATTAAAATTAGATGATATCTTTCAGAGATTGATTAGCATTTGAAATTCTCAGCTGGCTTCTTGAACTGTTAACATCCATCCACCTCTTTATACTCGACCTCTTTTCGACTTTCACAGAAAAGTAACATGACCTTTGATCGTGATCGTGCGCCTTTAAATTCCCACTTTTTGCGTGACTTCTAACATCTACCGAATACTTGGGATCCCTTTAGCTTTCACAGAAGTGAAGTGATGCAATTTTCTGAAAAGCAATCAGTACCACCGACTGTCCCTTATTTTTTGCGCAGACTCTCTCATTGAGCTTATCCCAATGAGAGATTGCCACAGTTCCGGCCAATTCCCCTCCCCCTCCTTTGATATTGTTTGATCAGCGATCGAGATTGGAGAAGAAGAGAATTGGGGTCTCTGTTTGTCTCAATGCTTATAACGCGTCCCGTGTTTGGCCCGAAAGGGTGCCCCTTTATCGCTCATCCCAAAGGGGAAGGGGGAAGGGTAAAGTGTGGTGCGGGTAAACACGTACAAATGGATGGGGAAGAAGATAGGATTCCCTGCCTAGAGATACAGAAATCCGATGCCCAGTTCTTGTTTTAATGAATGAAAACAACATCTGTCTTTAAACAAATCTCTTGCATAACTTCCAGCTTATGTAGAATGAAACAAAACAAAAATGGAACAAACTCGTGTATTCCAAAACAAAGTCGGTTCCTCTCGGAAATCCGGATACAAATTCATAGCTGAATATCTTCTTTTTGTACCACGTAAAAAGCAAAAAAATATCACTGTGTAAAGTGAGGTGTTCTTTGTGCGTTTTGCATATGATAGCTTTTCATAACGAAAAGATCCGTATTTTTAAAAAAAAACCCAGCTTTCTGAGAAGAACCACAAACTCTACGAAATCTTTCAGCTCCTCACGCCGACTTTCTACGATACGAACGGTGACGCGGTCGGTGATTTCCCGGGAATTCGCGAGAAGTTAGACTTTTTGCGCAAAATCGGCATCACCACCATTTATCCAACACCAGTGGTCACAACGGATAAAGTTCGAATTTGGATAAAGAAAATTTGAACGATTCTTTTAGAATGAAATCTACAACGAGTACGATGTTACCGATCATCAGACTGTTGACGTGAGATTCGGTACGGAGGAAGACTTCAAGAAGCTCATCGATCTTGCTCATGATCGGGGTAAGTGGAGATGATGCGGATTCTTTTTCAGAAAAACCAAAAACTTATGGACTTAAAATTTGTTTAGCCTCCCAGGTTCAAAACCAAAAATTTCAGATATGTATCTTGTGATGGATTTGCCGATCTCATGCGTCTCTCCAAACCATCCATGGTTCAAGGTAACTACAGTGCTTTTGCTAAGTTTAAAGTAGCTACAGTCCTCTTGAAAAGGCTCAATAGCATTTTTTCCTAAAGATAAATTACGGTAACCTTTCTGGAGAGCTGAAAATTTCATCATTTTTCTCTAGGATCCCTTGAAAGCCGACTACTTTGTCTTCTCCACCGAAGCCAAACCATCACCGAAATTCATCGATTCCCCAAATCATCCAGGAAAGAAGTAAGACCATGAAAATTTTAAGGGGAAACGTAAATTTCAGATATCTGAGCTGTCAGCTCGGCTCAACTCCATCCAAGAACCCGGTGCTGAACTGGAAGAATACAGAGGTAGAAAAAGAACAAGATCCAAAGCTCAAAACAAAGAATAGATCCAAGAATACTTCAACGCCACCCTCGAAAAGTATTTGCTACTCGGCGTTGACGGTTTCCACATCGATCACATCTCTCTGCTTGCCACGAAACCCGACGGATCTTCTGATGTTTGAAATTTTTCGATAAATTTTTGAAAACTCAAATTTCCAGCACGATGCCTCGATTGCTATTCTGAAAAAGCTGACGACAGATCTATTCGATTTCGTTAAACACTCGTCGGATGTGAGCAACAAGAAGATGTAAGAGCTATAGTTTAATATATCATCTAAGAAAGATGATTTCAGTGTTCTATTCTCTTCTCTGAAAGACGTCGACGAGTTGGAAGTGAAAGCGAGACAAACAGGCGGTCTTCATTATGTGATTGACTCGAGCTTTTCCAATCTCGATTCCGCTACCTGTTCGTCGGGTGTCGCCAGCTGTGTCCACGATGCTCTCACCACTTCATATAAAAAGTTTGTGCTGAAGTGAAAAGTTAGCCTTGACTATAGTATGTCTCCCCGTCAACTAATCCGTTCCCTAAAGTCTGCTCACTTTCGAAAACTACCGTGATCGCACTCACAATCCGCGCAAACCACATATAACTTTTAAGCAACAGTGAAAATATAGCACTTTAGAGTCAACGATCGGTCCAAGAGTCCGAGAAAAGCCGAATTTCAGACACGATTCCGACAATTTCACTCCGTTCTGGCAATTCTCAAACGCGAACTCGCGCCGACTTGCCTCTCGTTTCGATGCGGATACCGCGAATTTGCTCACATTCACGCAACTCACCCTCCCCGGAGCGATTTCCGTTTACTATGGACAGGTTGGACAAGAAAGAAAAAACAAATTCAATTCAATTTTCAGGAAATCGGTCTCGAGAACGTGGAAGGACGCAAAGACGGTCAGCGTGGGCTGATGCAATGGAAAGAGAAAGGCAACGATCATCACGGTTTCATCAAGGAAAAGGAGTTCAAGGATAGCGATATCTACTACCCGGAACAAGCCAAAGACAAGGGCGGAGATAATTTCGAGGCAAAACACTAAATAACATCCAATAAACCAGAAACTTCAGGCTCAATATAAAGAAACTGATTCGGCTCTCAAAGTGTTCAAGAAATTGGCTCAACTCCGTCAACGAGACCCGGCACTGATTCTGGGAACTACGGTAAGTAGTAGACCTGGGAATTTTCGGTGTGAACGCCAAAATATCGAAGTGAAATTGGCCGAGATATGGCATTTTTCCGTTGAACACCTATTGACATTCACACCGAAAATTCTCAGGTCTAGCCAAACAAATGAGTTCAATCTAATCGCCTTAATAGGTTCGAGATACTTTAATGGATGACGTGATCACCTTTGGAAGATTTGTTCCCGGTGTCAATGGGACTGCCGAGGGTTCGGCCTACATTGTTGTGCTGAACTTTGGCGAAAAGGAAACCGAAGTTGATTGCACGAAGTTGGCCGACAAGGGAATTCTCCCCACCAACAAAGCACTTACTACTGTCGAGGTAAATCATCAAAATTGATGTTCAAATTCACCATTCAAAAACAATGCAGGTGTCTGCTTTCACCACGGGTGTCAAACACTATGAGGCTCGACAAAAGCTTGACGTCTCTTCCACCAAGATCAAACTGCCTGCAAAACAAGGAATCCTTCTGAAACTCTAAAACATAAAATTTCTTTAAGTACCGTTAAATAAACATTGTTTATTCTGTATTTACTGACATCGAACATTTATTTACGACGCCAAATTGATTCATACGGGCAGATTTAAGTCGAGAGTCCGCCGAGTTCATTTTAAAGTCGTGAAGAACATCTACATGGAGCTGATGCCCATTTTGTCAAGCTAAAACCATTATTAGAAATAGCTCTTGTTAGCTCGAAAAAATACCTCTTCACCACGGAGCTTAGTAGTCAGTTCAAGGAGCAAAGATTCATCCGGCTTAAAGGCAGTGTAGTGCACATCAATCCATCCCTCTTCGTTTGGCTGAGAGATAACAAGCTAAACAAATGGTTTTAAACATTCGAAATTAAAAAAAACCGTTGCAGAAACAATAATTTGCTGCCCATCTTTATCTTTTCCGATGCCGTATTCGAGATTGATTTTCTTATCCTTGACGGCGATCGGAAATGCAAAATTCTGAAAAAAACAATTAAGAGTGAGATCACTAAACAAAAATACCTCACGCCCTTGCTGGAACATCGTAATTTTACCAGAATTTGGCGTCCGTTCGGTAAAAGAAGTCACATATCTCACTGCGATCGACGGCTAAAAGAATTATTTAGTATCCTAAAATGAACCTTTACCTGGGCTTGTTGGTGCTTGTTGATCGGTTGAGTCAAAGTAGGAGCACCAGCATCCTTTTGCTCAGAGTTGTAGCGGGGCATCGTCTTTCGGGTGTCGAGATGAACCTTTGCGCCAGTTTTGACCGATGATTGTTCTGGCTCTACATCAGCTTCGGCAAACATATTATCTTGACGAGATGCCTTTGAAGATTTGCCTTTTTGCATAGAAACATCGGTTTGTTCAATTTTGGTCGAGCGGCAAGTTTCGCTAAAGAAAATTAATATTTTTGTGATTAACAGAGACGAACCTGACATCCGTATGCTTTTTGTGAGAGCCGCAACACTTCGGAGCCTTGATGGGTTGAAAATTCTTATCCTACACGACAAGTTAACAAAAACAAAATGATACAATGTACCTGCTTGCGTATTTCACCCTTTACCGGAGCATCTACAACAATCTAAATGTATGTTGCATAACAAGTAAGCGTGTAACGCCCACTTGATTGATCGGAGTTTGTTCAGAAGGCAGTTTGGAGACAGAAGCTTGATTGGCACAAAGGCTTCTCATTTCACGGTTGTTCGAGTAGGCATCTTGATCCAACGAGCTCTTTGGAATTTGACGATTCCGCTGGCAAAAACATGGACCGGAAAATTGTCGATGAGTTTGCTGTGCAGATTGTTCAGTCAGGCTTCTCTTCGAGCTAAACGTTGAATTCGTGCTTTGCGCCATCGATTTCATCCGACTGTTGGTAGCTCTAAATCAAAACGCTTAGTAACATGAACAACTAATTTCAATTTTACAATAGTTAAATTCTTACCCATTTGCGCCGGTCGGATTCTTCGGGAGAAAACGCTTCTCATTAATGAGTTCGTAGATTTGATCGGCTGTGTAGAAGAGATAGTTCACCGTGTCGTCAACCCTAAACAAAAAGATTTGTTACTAAAGAGTAAAGATTTTTCAATTAAAAAACTAACATGCTAATGGAGCTTTGAAAAATGCTCTAGAACTACAAACATTCAACTTAATAATTTTCCATAGGAGAACTAGGAACGACTAACTAAAAAACACAAGTGTGGTTATGAAGTAATGAAACAAACAAGAAGTAATAACTTAAAGAACAAAAAAAACTCACTTGGCGATGGCTTGTTGCGCGCGGTTGTCCATGAAGCAACTGAGAAAATCGGAGAACAAATAAAAATGATTTTTGGAGGCATCGTGAAATTTTAAAGACAAAGTTTAAGTTCAAATTTAGGCCATAAATGCAAATTGAAAATGTAAATCTATTTAAGAATGTTCTGACGTTTTCAGAGCCATTTTGGACATTCCACTTCCACGTAAAAACCATTTTGCCTTGTTACTTCTGTAAAGTTGTTTTGCGATACTTTGGGATTTGATAGAGTGAAACAATTTTTATGCAAACATTTAAAACAAAGAGTCTAATGAAACTAAAACAACAACAATAACAAGCGATAACTCAGAAAATGTATAACCAACGAAATGTGCACAAATAACGTAGAAATTGAAGAAAGCACTACTCTTTTCATTAACAACTTTGGGCAACGACGACCTTTTCTCGCCGTCGTTCTCTTTTCGGGCGGATCGACTCATGATTGTTAGTCCATGGACCCTAAAAATTCAAATTATTTTTATAAAACTTTTATGAAACTTACGAGAGAATCATTCGCATAGAAATCCATTGGGTAAAAGTCTTTCGGCCCTTCAACGGATTCGAGAGCAACGTTCAATTCGTACGGTGAAAGAAGCGGACGCGGGAACGAGCTACCCCAATCAATCGATAATCTTGGGCATGCAACTTGTACCCAACTAAAGGCATGGATTACTTTGAAATTTAAAATAAAACTACCAATCAACGTCCGATAGAAGCGCCAGTTTTGAAGGGAAAATTTCCGACAAAAGTACCCGCACATATCCTTTTCCCTTCTCCAGTAGCTTTTTCTCAAGTTCCTCAAAGAATAAAAAATACATTCATATACACAAAGACTCACCTCAACAATTTTAATATTTCCCTGCCGTCCCAGAGTTCCTTGTATCAACCCGAATTTCTTGCTGTTTTTCGCTATGTCAATCGCACGTAATCGCGTTTGTTTCATTAAATCAAAGTCGAATTGTTCCCTAAAAAGCAGCTATTTATTTGTCCGCATGTTTTCAAAAATTAAAATTTACATAACCTACCTCGTTAGTTTTCGCGAATACGGATCATATTGAAAAGCCGGCACTTGAGGATTGTGCATCATTGCCGACTCCAAATGAAAACGTCCATCTCCGAGATAACTAAAAATTATGAAAATCTAGAAAAACCGTACAAGTTTTACATTAAAGCATCAACATCTTTTGAAAGTCTTGGTGATGTGCATCCCAAAATCTCCCCAGGGCTCAACGGCTTACATTGCGGCATCTCAACTTGGAAACCATCTTTTTCGAGAAGATTCTTGACAAGCTAAATTTAAAAAATTATTTCGTAATACATAGAGACTCCCACTTGCAATGAAGGAACAAATTGAATAGTGCTTACAAACGCAAGCCTTTTATCGGGTTGAAAATTTGTCTAAAACAACTTTAAAAATCTAGATAAGAAAAGCAATTTTCAGAAACTCACCTTTATCGAGTCCAAAAAGTGGGTAATATTTATATCAATGTTCACAAAAATGTAAAGCATGCTGATACCCTCCGTATTCTGAATTGGCACAAGACAACTATGGCCATAGTGAACAAGCAGATCACATCCTGAAGCGCAAATTATAAATATGTATTTTTCTAAAAGAAACCGAGTGCTTTAGCAGTATAGTCATCAACACAGCAAGCTCCGTATGTGACATCGCCCATTATCACCGTTTCGCAACTCGTATACTTTTCCAATATGTCGGCTATCACACTCGCATACATTAAAAGACCTTCAGGGAATTGTAGGGCAACTAAACTTGAATAAGTTAGAAATGCGAAAAAAAAACAAGAAACCATATTTGGCGGAAGTTGAGCGAATTTTCCAAATCGTCTTTGGTATTTCGAAGGTATAATTCGATGGCAACTAAAAACAAAATTATAACAGCACTTCTAGATTCTTCAAATTGCTAGGATCTAATGGGTTTTGTTTTAGCACAATAAAAATTCACAATTGAAATGTCCTTTTGAAGCTTTTCATCGGCAGCAATCGACTCGATTTGAAACGATAACATCTTTGTTCGGTCCATGTCTTAAAAAATGGTTTTACTCTTTTAATTTTTGGTTAAAATGCAGAAGCTTACGAAAAGAACACATAAAGATAAAAATACAACAAGCTCCTTTAAACGCGTTATTACATCGCGATATCACGTTGCATTTTGCTAAAAATTTGGCAATAGTTGTTGGATCAAAAAATTTGGTTCTATTTTAGGGTTTTGAAAAATTTTATTTCTTTCAGTTGCACTAGGCAGCTATGCAGCAAATGGGTACTAGAAAATTGGAATGCGCGTGATTGATCCACCTGTTGCGATAAAAAAAGAGGAAACGAGGCCGCAACTTTTATATAGGATAAAATTGCCTCCAGAGAAAAGTTATTTAATTGAAGGATTGAGTACATGTTTAAAGAATTTAGACTTATAAGAAATGCTTAACGTTACATTCTCACTTTATTGTTTAAGTCGCCGCTCTAGGCTCACGTTATCAGTATTTAACTGTACTTAACTATAGCACAAGCTTCTCTACTTTTATTTTTCATAAGAACTTTCCTTTTTGGATTTGGATTATCATTTTGGTTACTTTTAATGATAATTCTCATGTTTAGATGCTACGAAATGGACTGGGTAATCTACTTCAACAGAGCACCCGACTGCTACGCGGTGGACCTGTTCAGACGACGACTCCCCTGCCCGATAAGCTCTTCAAAAGTATCGAGCTCGAAATGAGAGGCCACGATCCCGCCGTTTTACGCTCGTATACCACATTTCTGAAGACTGTGTGTGGTCATTTGAATATTCCGCAAGGACGTCTACAAGTGCTTCCTTATGTGAGATGGATTCAATACGCTCTCCGGTCGAAATTCGTTCACAAGAAGTACAAGCTGCACTACGAGACGCGAACACACATCACGAAATTCGAGGTCAAAGAGCTTACTGGGAGCACGGCGTCGACTTTTTTGGAATACATTCAACGGAATATCCCGGAAGGCGTTGCGATGAGAGTCGGATATGAAGAACTTCGACCGCTTCCAAATACGATCGTCGATCATTCGAAAAAGGAAACGGCTGCTCAATGAATTTCTAGGCTTACAAAACATTTTCAGTTTATGATTTAGATTATTTTCAATTATGTTGTCCGTTTTGTACATACGTTGTTCTTGATTGTTACAATGTGTTTCAATAAATATACAATTTAGATTTGATGCAGAGCTCGTCGGGCTCAAGCAGTAGCTTCGATGGCGTTGAATGGAATCGGATCGTCAATCGGTTTGCATTTTCAGTAGAGCAAAATTGAAAATTCTATTGAAAATTTAGGGTTTTGAATGCGTGGGGTGGTTACCAGTTGGCTGTTCAAATGGACGCTGGTGGACCTGATACAAAAGAGAAACATGAGGTTGAATTTTTTGTCTCAATTATTGACTACAATTACATTTGTGGACTGATGTACCTATTTTTAAAAGTTGTTTAGTGGTTTGCAAGTGTCTTGGCCGAGCATATTCACGAAAAAAAGGGGCTCAAGATTGATAACCTAGAAGAATGGATGGAGAACATTCTTTACACGGATTTTGATTTGGTAGGCATTATTATTATGCTTTGTTAATATTTTTCATAGGTTCTTGAAGACGATAGCATTAACCCGACATCACATATCCTACTTGAGCTCCACAGGTTTATTTAATCAGCCAAATTTTATAAAGTTTTTTAGTTATTTGAAGACAAACAATCGTATGAGGTTAGAACAACTACTCGCAACACTTCCAAACGAAGAAGAGATAAGAAAGGCAGCAAATGTATGATTTTGCTTTGTACTGTTCTCAACAATTCGTTAGGAGTCACGGGGCCTCGATGATGGAGCAAGCACAAGCGGCGATGAGGATGCAGAAATGCAAGAAAACGCAGAAAATGAAGCTGAAACTTCAGGTTAATTTTTTAATTATGCTTAATTGGTATTTATTGCCAAAGCTATCTTTACGCAAACAATTGGCGTACATCTTTGCGCTCAATTGAGCGAAAATCGAATTGAATTTTCTTTTCTCTTCCACCCTTTTTCTGTCTCCTTTTCTCCTCTTTCTCGCTCATTGCACGGAGGTTCTAATTGACTTTATCGAGCGCATTTTTCCGAGTTTTCTCAACGATTTCCCAAATAGCGATTTCAGGTGTCCTTGAAGTTTTTAAAAATATTAAGTATTTCTTTAATTCTTTTAGCGCTTTTAATCCCAGCGGTCAAAAAGTTTCCAAACTAAAAATTTTGCATTTCACATTTTACAAGTCATTTTACGAGCATGAGTCAATCAATTTCGAAATGTTTCCTGGTTATCAAAAATCACGTTGAAAAATAATAAGCACCTCCTTATTGGAAATTTGCAGTTTTGTATTGCATTTGTCAGATATCCAGACTTTCTAAGCTTTAAAAACTCTGAGCCATCTTTAATACATTCTCACTAGATTCTGTTCAAAAATAAGCCTTTTGCTAAAAAATAAATCCACGGTTGATATTTACTCTTTTTTTTCCAGGCCCCCGGGTACCAAAAGAAAAGCAACCACGGACGGTGACAGACGATGATGGCTGGACTACAATTGTCAAGCGAAAATAAGATTTTATCGTCATGAACTTTGTTATATCTCTATTTTATGATTACCTTTGATTGTTTGTTGAACATTTTTCTGTATTTGACTGGGTAATGGGGCGATAAGCTTATTTCTTTTAATGGTTGCGATTGGCAACCAGTGCCGAGTGTGAACTAAATCTTGAAAGGCGGTTTTCCCCTCCGTTATCACCGTCTTTCCTTCTCAACCTTTGTTGATTTTTATGTGCCTTTGTTTTTGAATACCAGAGTCTAATTCTTTTGTTACTTGTACCTTTTATTTTGTTACTGTTATAAATTTCTTTTACTCTATCTCTAGTGGGCCTGGATCACAAAAATATGTGGGATAGTCGGTCTCTTGTCTCTTATCAACTCACCGAGTCATTCCTTTTACGGAAAAATTTCTCTTTTGGTGGTTAATCTTTGTAAACACGATTTGGTTGAATTGCGATAGTCGTTTGCCGATTTAATGTTAATATTGAAATAGTTTTAGCTCATGTATTCTCCACTTTCTCCTCATTTAAATCAAGATTGGCGATCGAGTTTATCGCAAGCGGTCAACAATGCTCAACTTTTATATGAGGAAACGCGACAAAAACAAGTTTGACCAACAAAGTGAGAAGAATTAGGAAAAATTCAGGCTGAATTCATAAACTACATCTGCGAATTGCAACGACTTCAGGGAATCATGACCCAGATTGAAGCTGAACAAAACCCTGAGAAACTTCAAAAAGTAAAAAGAGCCCAAAAATCGATCGACACAAATTGCAGGCACGTCAACATATTCAAGGCGAACAACAAAAAGCGGCTCAAGTCTATGAATCGGTGATCGAGAAGCGCTCGCAATCGACTTCTGTACTCCACAACGGAATGCAAATTGTGCTTGAGTTACAGGTGCTAAACACTTCCTTGTATGAAATAGACGGCCATTTTCAGACAGAACTCATCAATAACCGGTTGTTTTCTTGGAAAAATCAACAGCGAATGAACAAAATCGGATTTCCGCACGATGATGCCGAGGGAAAGCTTGATGAATTGCAAAAAGAGTAAGTAAGAAAAGTGGCAAAACTTTTGAAACCACGAAGAAAGTTTTCAGGTTTCAATGGTTAATCGAACAGATTTGGCAGCTCAGAACTCATGCCAGCTACCAGATGGAATTAATGCAAAGGTTTGCAATGGATCAATTCAAGATTAGAAACTATAGCCAAGATTACGGTAGTTGTCGAAAGTTTATATGTTTTAGAAAAAAAACACAAAGATCTTCAGCAAAACTAAAATTTTCTTCGATATATCAAATTTAGAGGTCCTCAGAACAATAACGATCAAAACTCGCCGATTTTCGCTCAAAATCTCTCGCTCATTGTCGAACAGCTGAATAATGTGCTTAAAACATTAACGTTTCATTCATTCATCGTATCGAAGCAACCCGAATTGATCCTCAAGACTAGTACAAAGTTTAAAGTGGAGGTGAACACATTTTGCAAATGTTTCAAAGATGAATTTCAGACAAGACTCCTCATTGGCGACTCGCTTGGGATGCGACAAAATTTGGTCAATACGAATGTTACAGTGAAAATCATCGCCGAAGAGGATGCGAAACAGCTGGCGATTGGGCAAAGCGATGAGAAGAATATGTTAGTCAGAAAAAAACTTCTCCTTACTTTAATATAATGTCTAATTGGAGATTCATTTCCAGTCGATCAATTGGCGAGATCACGAATGCTCTCGAAAAGATCACCATGAACGACAAAGGGCATATTTGCGCAAAATTCGATAACTCGGTTGGTGTAAGCCTAATTTTCCTTTGAAATTTGAAATTCCAGAAATTGATGAAAGTGATGGCTCGTGGGAAACAGCAAGGCCGAAGCTCTAATGATCAAAAAAGTAGCACAGCGACCACAATCACTGATCAGAAATACGCTCTACTCTTCCAGATCAGCTCGTTTCAATTCGAGAGTCTCGGAAAGGTATAGTAATAACTATATAAATTGTACTAGCTTTAACTGATAGCACTAATTAGTTCTTATTCAGAACCTGAATTTTTAGATGGACATTTGGTGCCTCTCGTTACCTTTAATGGTCACTGTCAACATTTCACAGGATTGCAATGTCCGAGGACCGATCTTGTGGAGAGTCGCCTTTGGAGGCACGGTAAGCAAAATGACTTTTCAACTAGGCTTGTTAACGAAAAAAAAACGGAAAATTGAATGTCTTTTGATTTTCAAAGTAAAACCCAACGAATAAGGCAGCTACGCACGGCGACGGAAAAACCGAGAAAACGTAGCTGCCCCATTTGTTGACTTTTTCTTTGAAAATTAAAGATATTCGAGTCGAGTTTGCAAAATCGAATCACTTTATTTCAGAACTGGAACCAAGACGGCGTTGATTCGGACCATGCGGTCTCATGGGCCAATCTCTATCCCGTACTTCAGTATCAATTCAAAGAGTTCACTGGTGAGAAGAGTAACTCCATAAAGAAAGCAAACCCATTTCTTCAGGCGCTAAACGCTTACTTAATGAATCCGATCTGAGATATCTCTACGAGAAACTGTTCAACTCGTCGGCAATCAATCTCGAAGCGACAATCAATTTTGAGCGATTTGCCAGAGTAGGAGTTGCTCGAGTTTTTCAAAAAATATTCTTTTCAGGTGAATTTACATGGGACCAATTTCTCTTTTTGGGATTGGTTTTACTCGATTATGTGCCTGGTGAAACAAAAATTGCTGAAATATTGGGAAGACGGGTGGTGCATTGGATTCATTACAAAGCAAGACGCCAACGATATTCTCAAGCAAGGACCAGCCTTTTTGCTCAGGTGGGAGAAATAAGAATGTAAAAGTTATTTAGCCTTATAAACCTTCATACTGTAGGCTTACTGTAGTTCGACAGGGAACTTGAACTTTACTGTGACTTCTACCTTCTTACAATACCTTATTTCTTTTTAAACTTAAGCGTTAAACTACAGTACCCCCGTTATCTTCTTGAGATCTAAGCTCATTTTAAAAGTCACAAATCTCATCATCAATCCCGATTTCAGATTTTCCGACTCTCAAATGGGCGCGGTGAGCATCGGCTTCTCGACGCCGAACATTCCGAGTCATCTCGCTCCATTCACCACAAGAGATCTAGATCTACTTTCGATTTCGCAAAGAATCGCCACCTGTCCTCAACTCAAAGACACTATTCAGTAAGGAAATCCAATCAGAATATAATACAAGTATATTAAGTTAGTTAGTCTTTATAATTTTTTTCAAATTTTTTTTATTGAAAAGAATCCTTTACCAAATTTGTTAACTATTAAAAAGGTCTATAATTTCTCTACAAAATGGCTTTTAAGAGAAAGCTCAAATCTCGTCTCAACTCAGTAAAAACGCATTTTTATGTAAAATTTTCAATCACTGTTTGAAAGAAAATGGCTGAACGGATAGTTTTCAAATTTTACAGACTTATGTAATCAAATAAGCTCTATCTTTTTTTACCTTGATACCAAAATGGGTTTTTATTGAAGAAAGTGTCCAAATTGCGACTTCAGCATCGGAGCAGTTTTCGGTGCTCACCTTTGTGCATTTGAAAATCCACAACAACACCACTTTCAAGAATTTCCCAAAAGCCATTTTGCAGAGAAAAATATCAATCTTTTTAATAATCCAAGTATGAATTTTGTTGGTGAAAAAAATAAAAATTAGAAATAGAAAATCAAAAACAAACAGAAATTCAAAGTTTATTTTTGAAAGATGTTTGGAAAAAATTGTAAAATGTTACATTAACCTAATATTACCTAGATGTATCATGGGAAAAGATGGCCCAGTCCCAAAAGAAGAGATCGTTGAGATAGCAAAGAAGGAGGAACAAACGAATACGCAAACGAATCGTTCGACAGGATATGTGCACAGTCAAATCATAATGGTCATTGATTCGTCGGGAGCTGGGTAGGTTGATAAAGAATAAAATCAAGCAGCTATTTTTAGTTTCGATGGAAATTCTCCGAGCAGTGGGGGCACCACGCCGTCACCGTTCGATTCGTCGTTATACTCGCAACAATTCTCACCTGGGGAAATCATTCGACCAAATCATCTGGGTGACTTGTATGTGTGCTGAAACATAGCAAAAGCTCTCATCATTGCGTAATTAATCATTTTCAGATTAATTACGCAATGGATTAATTTTCAGGATTAATATATTGTAAATCTAATCGAATCTATTTTTGTGTCCAGGACTGAATCAAATCAAAGTAAATAAATTGAATGAAGCTAAAGACAAGATTATGGTAGTTTTCAGAAGTTGACACTTTTTAGAAAGCACTTCATTGAAGAGAAAAATGATCTAATCCCAAATACGGTACTCTTATTACCCTTCGAATACAAACTTGTAGATAAAATATGCCTAATTGTAAGTATCTGCTAAATTCTATTCCAGTAGCTCAATGGATTTCGACTCAACGTACGGTGATGTGAATACCCTTTTGGGGGAATTTGTGGGCACTTGGCAGAACCCTCCAATCGCACCCAATCTCAACACTCCGACCATCGAAAGACTAATCAATGTCCCGCAAGCATTTAGCCCAAACAATACGAATGTGCAAGTCGATCATCAAGGGAACTATTTCCCGAATAATCCATCAACTTTCTAGAGTTCTCTAGTAAAATATCACGTTTAAACTTTTCTCTTGTCGTTCCATTCAAGTTCGACCGCTAACTAAAGTTTTAGTTTGGGTTTAGTCTGCTCAAAATTTCTCCGGTTGTTCAACAAATCTTTCCTGTGATTTGCATTTATCATTTTCTCTTGCCTTGCCCATAAAATCTGTGATCTCTTTAAGTCTTCTGACTTTTCTACAGTTTTCACTTACAGTAATCAAATAAATATTTGAAAAAAGCGTTATTTTATTATCGATTCCTACAAAGGATACAAAAGTATATCTGTTTCTATGAAAATGAAGCTGTTTTGAATATCTTTAATGAGAATGATTTATGGAGTTTAAAAATTCTTACTACCGTAAATCCTCTATTGTTCGATGCTCGTTTTTCGAATCCCCAAAAAATCACATTGTTGAAAAAATTGTTTTTGCTTAAATCACTCTAACTCGATTCCTTTTTGTCTAAAACATATGAAAAACAGATTTAGAACTAAAACCTTTCCTCTGGAGGACCATTGAAAGGTCAATCTTCGAAAATCCATGTGGGGGACCCTTATCATTTTTTGACAAAAACTTTTTTCAAATTTTTTCTTCTAATCGAAAAAATCTTACTGCTGTCACTTGTAGGTTAGATCTCGTAATAGTAAACATAATTATAACACTTTTTACAAAATATTTTTGGGAAAAATTTAACTTTCAGTTAGCGTTAAATTAAGGGATGCCGCTCTAATAGAGGATTTATAATATTAGTGTTTTTGACTAATGATTTCTAAGTCTATTTAAACTTTTTCTGGTTTCTTGCAATTACGAAAACTTTTCATGTAATTGATTGCAATCTTAGAAAAAAATTTTTTCGTAGATTGCAAATTTCCAATTCATTTTCTTTCCAATGACCTTGAACGCTTTTTTTGGTGTCATTTGATTAATGGATCGTTGGTTTAGTCGATCATCTTTTTTACTTGAAACACACGCTTTTGTGAAAAATTGTTTAATAGAGACAAGATTCCGAGAAAATTTATTGAAATAATAGGGGAAATTGTTGAGAAAGCATTTTTATTTTAGGGGAGATGCTGGCTGGCGGATCGAATGGACCCGAGGATATTCGAGCCGCGCTATCACAAGCCGTCAAAGATGCACAGAATTTGTGGGAGGAGAATAGAGATCTACAGGTAAATTAGTTTGTTATTCGATTAACAAAATATCTTTTAGATATAGATTTTAGGCATAAGTGGATCTGTTTTGTTTATTTACTCTATGGACAGTGAGATATGTAGTAGCCTTTACAACAATTTCCTGAATATTTGATGGTAGTAGGCTTTTTTAATGATACAATAGCCGCCAAATTACCTGAGTATCTTTAAGTGATTGGAAGTAAAATCATTATTCACTGCCACTGAAAAGTTTCAGTGTTTGGTCTAAAATGACCTAAAAAGACATTTCATTCAATTTCTGCTTTCACCTATCAATAAACAATATTTTGATGACGAAATTCTAGGGTCGATTCGTGAATGATCTTGGCGAGCTGCAGAGAATCCAAATGGCCATCGGACAACTCGAATCCGAACAAAGATCCGATCAGTTACAACAGGTTTGCTTCAATTTTTGCCGCATAAAGAATTCTGAATTCATTTTATCATTTATTATCTAAATAAGATACATTTTATTACATTACATTTATTTTATTATCTAAATAACACATGCAATGCAGGCTCGCCAATCGATGCAAGAAATGCAGCGTCGTGCCTCACAACTCTACGAGATGCTCATCGATCGACGCGCCCAGCTTACGACTCGTTTAAATAATGGGCTACAATTTGTGGCCATGTTGCAAGTATAACCTAGGAAAACAGCTCAATTATACAAAGTTCACAACAAATCTGTAAACTCGAACTTTTTGCAGAACTCCTTGATCAGCGAGCGCTTGTTCAACTGGAAAAACCAACAAAAGCTGGCCCAAGTCGGCTTCCCGTTTGAGAATCGAGATCAATGCTTGGATGAGATACAGAAAGAGTTTGAAATTCCTTCAGAATTCCTACATGAATTTCTTAGATTTGAATTTCTCGCCGAACAAAATTGGCAACTACGAACCTTCGCTTGCTATCAACACGACTTCGTTAAGCGGTAAAAGACTTTAAGAAAAGAAACAAAGAAGAAAGAAAGAAGAAAAGAAGTTCTCGAGGAAAAAAAACTATTCTAGCGGTCCACAACTAAACGACAACAATGCACAAACGTGTGCCCAGAATATCTCAGCAATCATGGATCAATTGTCGAAACTGTTATGCATGCTCGTCTCGCAATCTTTCGTGGTCACCGTTCAACCGGATCCCGTGCTCAAAACACAGCACAAATTTGGAACTGAGGTTGGTTGTTGGAGGTTGGGTTACGGTAGTGGGATTGTAGCATTAAACCCCCGGATAACGGTACTGGGTAACGGTAAGAGATCCCGGGTTACGGTAATAGAGCGCACGGGATACGGTAACGGGTTACGCTACTGGATAACTGCAATAGAATCACAATTTACGAGAAGTTACGACACTGGATGGGCAACAGATCCCCGTGATACGTGATACGACCACGGCAACCTAGACAACAAGCCTTTGTCCTTTTCCATCCATTTAGCATTCAGTAGTTGGAATTGGAAATGAATTAGAAACTCTTTGCTCTTTGTTACCAACGCGTTTTTAATTCTAAAGTTTAGATTTATTCTAAAAGATCCCATTTCTAGGTCCGTTTACTGATCGGCGATACCCTGGGCATTCGTCAAAATCTGGTGAACACGAATGTCACCGTGAAAATCATTGCCGAAGAAGACGCGAAACTTCTCTCAACTGGGCAACTTTCTGAAAAAGACATGTATTTAAGAAATTAAGTTACCCCTCAAAAAGTCTTTCCAGAAAAACCGTTGGCTCGATCTCGAACGATTTCGAGAAAATGATGATGGATGAAAAAGGGCATATGGCTGCGAAATTCAACAATTCGGTGAGAAAATGCGGATGTATTATTAGGCTAACTATTAGGCTGTCCAGAAAGCCTTTTCGTCCCTTTTAGTATATTCGTTGCAAAATAGCAAATCACCAATTAACCTATGAAAAGACTTTCTCGACAGCCTAATAGTATTGGGTATAACAAACTGAATGTAATGATAAATAAATTGATTTTCAGAAACTCACACGCATCGCCCATCGAAAGCAACCTCCAAGAAGTGCGGCTGAGCAGAGGAACAATCCCACTTCGGCAGCCACCGATCAGAAATACGCTCTTCTCTTTCACATCAGTCCATTCCAACTGGGAAATCTTGGAAAGGTTAGATTGATTCGATTTTGATGTTAGATCGTTTTGATTGATTAGATTGATTAGTAGCCTTGATGTAACTATAACACTAAAGGAAAACTCCAGGCAAAGCTAGCCTTGTCTTGTTAGCTTACCTAGACTAGGAAATCGGCATGTACACGTTTTGAACCATTTTATCAATATCGTCAAGCAAATAAACTTTAGTGAAGCACTAGAATAAGCAATATATTTGGCAAAACAGTACTCAAACCTTATTTTGTTTAGTTTGATGTGTGGACAATGTCCCTACCCTTAATGGTCACCGTTCATGGGTCACAAGATTGCGATGCACAAGGGGCAATCCTTTGGCAGAGAGCTTTCAGCACTGTGGTTTGTAGTTGTTCTGATTGGAATATCTGTCTTAAATTGGATTTAAAGATATTCAATTTTCATTTCAGAACCGTGCCCAAAGCGGTTGCGACATTCAGCACGTCGCCTGGCAAGAGCTGGGTGAAGTCATTCGATACAAGTTCTCACTATTCACAGGTACTCAGGCGCTTTTTGCTAACAATAAGCTGCATGTCTTTTACGACTGAAAAACCAAATAGCTGTTATTCAAAAATACTTCGTTATCAATTCCCTAAATATCGTTTAAAATCCATAAAGTTGAACTTTTCCTTCAGGTGCTCGTCGTCCTCTCTCCGATTCTGATCTCAACTATTTATACGAGAAATTCTTCGTTCCCAACGCGCAAGACATCAAACCAATAACGTTCAATCGTTTTGCAAAAGTAATCTCAAAAATTCAATTCAAAACCTTAAATTTTCATATAAAGGAAAGACTCCGCGATGATGTGAATTTCTCATTCTGGGAATGGCTATTCTCGATCATGCAGCTCATCAAACAAAAGTTACTCAAATTTTGGGATGAAGGTAGGCTTAAGATATTTTAATATTAATTTTCATGATTTAGTATTTGATTTCAGGTTGGTGCATAGGATTCATCTCGAAGCAGGGAGCTTCTGACGCGATGCACTCTTCACCTGAGCCAACTTTCCTGCTTCGGTACGGGAAATTGGTGTATTCATTAAGGCTTGGCATAAGCTGTTAGCGCTAGGATGTTCTGAATTAAACTCAAGGCCAATTCAGAATCCTGATTGGTTTAATTCTAAATCTTGTCCTAAATTGACTTACAGATCCTAGTTGGAAAACAGAGATTTTCCAAACCGTTCTCTAAACTTTTCCTGGACTAACAACCCAAATTGGGCCAAAACTAGGTCCGATTTTGGTTCCTATTCTTCCAGGGATTACATAATCTCTGGTTGGATAGATTGGAACATTTCTGGATTCACCTTTGAATAAGAGAATTTCTGCTAGCAAACAAGTAATTCTAAACCATATTTAAAGCTATCTAAAGTTTGTCTTGTCTACTCATCCTTTCAGCTTTTCTGACACTCAAACCGGAGCTGTGAGCATCGGTTTTGTATGTGATGGAGTTCCGTTCCATCTCGCTCCATTCTCGATCAAAGATCTCGAACAACTTTCTCTTGCACAACGAATCGTTTCATGTCCTCAATTGAAGGATATACGGTAAGTAAAACAGCATTTTTTTAGCTAATACAATAAAAAATTCAATGAACCTTGTTTAGATACCTTTTTGGCAAAAACGGGAACGTGGACAAAGAAGAGATGTTGAAATATTTCGAGTCTGAAGAAAGACATAAAGCTGGCGGTGACAGTCCAACAACAGGCTATATTCTATCGGAGATCATCATGGTTGCGAACACGTCTGGGTACGGATTGAAGTGTTCTTACAACTAGTCAGCCACTGCTAATACAATGTGGAACTGTAGAAACGATATCTTCCCATTCAGGCGCTACCCAAACTCGTTTGGCACCGATTCCCCGTCTCCACTCTCAGCTCATTCACGGCTTGATTGGTCTCCCGGTGAAGTGATTCAACCACTAAACTCGATGGAAATGTAAGAATTCTAATCTACGATTGAAAAATCTATTGAACATAATCATCTTTTTCAGCTCCGATTACCCGATGGCTCCGTTTGATGGAAGGGAGGGAGGGATCGAGGCTTTATTAGGCGGTGGTTTCCAGGCTCGTTTACCCGATCAACCTCTGCAACCGATTGATCTCTCGATTTTTGAGACTTTCCAGAATCAGCAAAATTTTCATGCGGTCGCAAACCCCCCGCCCCATCAATATCCTTACCATGAACATCGTCAATATCAATAAGTTTTATCAATTGAGTTCGAATCTCTTTTCAGTCAAGGCTTTGAACTGAATCTAGACAATGCTATAGACAATTCAGACGATTTTTTAAGAATCTTATTCATTTTGTTAACAATTGTTAGTGTTTTTCGTTTTTAGATTTAACTTATTCAGATGAAATTTCACGATGAACGATCTCTCCTCAAAATGTCATATTCAATGAACTGATATCTTCATTTCTTTCCCTCCAAACTAGTCACTCTACATAAATTCTCATTCATTATCATCCTCAGCATCGCTTTTTGCACATTCAGGCTTCTCCTTCTTTAGTCCTTTGCTTAGAACGTCAGCTTACAAGGGAATGGTCGGTATTGACCGAATATCTTAAACCTTGAATATAAATGAAAATATGTTTGCATTAAAATCCCAGTCCTTTGCCCTACTACAGAAGGAAGGTATTCAGGTGCAAACTGAATATCTTTCATTTCCAAAGACTGGATGATATATGAAGCCAACAGCAAAATATTCAGCCTACTTCTAAGCTCTAAACTAGTTAGCTGAATATCTTTAGATATTTGAACTAGACAAAAGATATTCAATCAAGTTTAATGATCATTTTCTATTCTGAACTCTTATCGAACTTGTCAAGTTGTGTGTCTGTGTCGTCCCATTTTCTTTCAGTTTCCCCTTCTTTCAATTAATCTCCTCTCACGTGTGTCCATCCAAAAACCATATCCGATCCCTCAATCGTATCAAAATAGAAAACTTTATTTGTTTTTTAAAGAATAAATGCCTAATCAAAATATCACACAAAAATTTGAGCACAAAATTGAGCAGATCTGTATAGACATTGAATAAAAGAGGGAACTGTGTGTAAAATGTAAATGTGTGTAAAATTATTTTTCTGGTTTTTGGAAACGACATAATACCGTCGTTTAACCATTTCCCAGAGAACAAGACCAGCAGAATACACATAATTTTTATGTGATGTCTGTAATTAAAGCATTTGGTTTACTAAACCAAACTCTTAGTAGACTTGTGCGTAATTTAGGGTCGCTCAATCGCGCCGGTTTTATCTAACGAGGAATGTATCCCAAATCGTCTCAAAAAACCTCAAAACAGATGGAGAAAAGTCCACCTGTTTTGAGGTTTTTTTTGTTTTTTTGAGGACGACCACCGTTGGCAAGGCGAACAATGCGTCCCAGTAGCAGTTGCGACTTGTGGCATGAAGCGTTGTCCTGGTACAGCAGCCATCCTTGTCCAATGTTTGTGGTTGCAAATGGAAGAAGATCGTTCTCCAAGATTACCATGCATCGTTGAACGTTCAGGGTTGAATTAAGAAGAACAAGCCGACCTGGTGAACTTCTGTTCAACGCTCCTAAAAAAACAAAATCAGTAGGCATAAATATCAAAGTTGCTTATCCCATAACATGGTTGATCTGCCACCAAATTCGACTGTCGGACGAAGGTATTCGGTGTTATATTGTTTTCTGATAGGTCTCCGGATTAAATGATTGCCATCGGAATTGAAAAGGTTGATTTTCGATTCATCAGTGAAAATTACATTGGCCCGTCCAACTTTCGTATTTCTTGGCGAAGTCGAGTCCGATCTTCCGGTGTTTGGCGACCATCAAAGGCTTCTTGGAGGCCCTTCTTGTCATAAGTCTTGCATGAATCAAACGTCTACTCGTTGTCTTTCGATTGATATCCTTGTTAAATTGCTGCTTGATCAATATGACTTCTACAAAAGCATTAAGACTTGGATCCTTTTTGTGGGCCAAAATTAGAGCCTTGTCTTCTCTTGTTGTTGTGACGGATGAACGACCTGTTCATTGAAGAGTTCCAGTCGTTTTTTTTCTTTCTGGCAAAGTTTTTCACCGTCTCGGGGCTGCATTTGAATAAGCTCGCAACATTCTTTACTTTATCACCTTTTTTCCTTGCTTCCACAATCTTTTCTTGAAATGAAACAACAGCAATAACATAAAAAGCTGAAAACGGGTAAAGACTTTTGTCCACCTGTTTTGAGGTTTTTTTTGTTAAGGTCGTTGTTTGTTGCTTGAAATAAGTTGTTTTTTATTTTGGTTATGGGATATGTGTAACTAGCGTAAAAATGCTACAAAATACTTTAGAAACCATTTTTAAAGCTTGTCAAAAAGTTGAAAAATTTCGCGTTTTAAAAGCTGATTTCGGTAGAGGTAAAGACTTTTTCCATGACTGTATGATAATCAGACACGCATTGCCTAGTTTTGGGCAAAGTTTCATGTCGACCTAATGATTGGGCTTCAAGCAGGAAGCTTTTGTTTGCAATCAGTCGATTTGGACTCTTTGAGCTTCTGTGAACTAGAGCTTTCTACTACCCCTAAATATTTCCAGCCAAAAGTTGCAAATATGAAGTAGGTAGCATTTCAAAGTAAAAAAGTTGCTGGTTTGGATTCTTTTCTGAAAAATTTTCTAGGGAGGCTATTTTGCAAGCCACTTTCTTTCGTTCTTTTGTTCATAGCTCAGCTTTCATTCACCAAAACAGGATAAAAACTTGCTACCTAATAGATAATCGAATACTAACAATGTTTCGAAAGTTCCATAAAACACATAGTTCAGTGTTTGAGCAATTCCAAAAACAAAAACTCTTGTTGTGCGATGTGGCCTAGATCAGAATTGAGTGATTTAAAACAAGAGCCTCCCCCTTGAAGCTCAGACATTAGATCGGGATGAAACTTTGCCCAAAGCTAGGCAATGCGTGTCTGATTATCATATTAAGAATTTATAAAAAAACTATGATTTACTCTTTAATGAAACAAAAAACAAAAGGTGCTATCAAGAATTAGTACTCAACCTAATAGTAACCAGAAATAAGTTTAGGGTTTTTTAATTCTTAAATTCTTTGGAATTTAAATGCTCTTTCCTGATATCAATCACTACAAATCTATTTTCTTGCGAGCCAAAAACTCTAGTCTTTACCTCCTGAAACTCCTGAAACTGTCTTCAAGTTTTTGTTCGAAATTTGTCTTTCCAAAATGTTCAAAAATCAGGTCAAGAGTGGGAATTAAGCTGAAATTGGGGGAAGTTTTTGTGACAAAAACGCCAAGATCTAAAAAGCCAAAACACTAAGCCAAAAGCCAACTTGATAAGACTTAGAGGGGAAATGGGAGAACATTTGAGACTTTGGGCACTTGAACTTGGGCTGTTCTGGGCTGTTCTGACTTTGGACTGTTCAACTGGAAAGACGAATGAAATATTATCCCTACAGGGTGCGTGAAGATTATTGACTGCCCCTATAAGCCTTGTAATTTTCTTGTCCACAAAGATAAATTTCAATGTAAAACAGCGAAAATAATCCACAAAAAAAAGTTATTAAAACTCGGTTTGACCTGCTTTTGCGCGGATGCATTCGTGAACAAGACTATATTAATGATTTCGGGGTCGATTAGTCTATCTGGAAGAAGAATCTTTGAAATGAAGATCTCAAACAACTTCAGCAATTCATCGCTATAATCTCTCGACTTTGAATGGCACTGTTTTGCCACATCTACGAAAAATATCGAGCTAAAGTAAAACGAAAAATAAAAATGTCACCTTTGCCCATTTGGGAATGTTGTAATGCATTGTCCATTTTTCAAATCTGGGACAATTTTGCTTTGTTAGTGAATTTTTTTCTTACAAGCCGGTGCTCTCGTCATATCGTTCGACAGGCTTTCATGGTTTTATGGTCCAGAAGATGTAAGGGACTTTGGGGTTTCTTGGTCCTGAAAGTGATCGGCAGTGATGTAGATAAATTATAGTCTAAGAAAAATACGCATCAATGGTTTATAGGCTGTGTTTTCTAAGTAACTCAAAGTGTTTACTAAAAGATGCGCTTGAGAAAAAGCTACTGTACTCTTTGGCTTTAAAAATTGAAGCAACCAGGCGAATTTGGTGGCTTAGAAATCAATCCAATGAGTGGTTTCAGCAGAAAATAAGAAAACTAAACAACACTGTTCCTTAATGTTTGATTCCTTATCTGAGGCTTGTTTCGCCAAAAGGCTTAGGCTTAGGCTTAGGCTTAGGCTTAGGCTTAGGCTTAGGCTTAGGCTTAGGCTTAGGCTTAGGCTTAGGGCTTAGGCTTAGGCTTAGGCTTAGGCTTAGGCTTAGGCTTAGGCTTAGGCTTAGGCTTAGGCTTAGGCTTAGGCTTAGGCTTAGGCTTAGGCTTAGGCTTAGGCTTAGGCTTAGGCTTAGGCTTAGGCTTAGGCTTAGGCTTAGGCTTAGGCTTAGGCTTAGGCTTAGGCTTAGGCTTAGGCTCAGGCTTAGGCTTAGGCTTAGGCTTAGGCTTAGGCTTAGGCTTAGGCTTAGGCCAGGCTTAGGCTTAGGCTTCAGGCTTAGGCTTAGGCTTAGGCTTAGGCTTAGGCTTAGGGCTTAGGCTTAGGCTTAGGCTTAGGCCAGGCTTAGGCTTAGGCTTAGGCTTAGGCTTAGGCTTAGGGCTTAGGCTTAGGCTTAGGCTTAGGCTTAGGTCAAATGCGTTTAGTGCGCTAGAAAGTTGGCGTTTAAGTGTAAGCCCGGTTGTAGTTTGAAATCAAAATTCGTAAACGCTTTCCCCCTGGTACACTAGTCCTGTTGGCTAAATGATAGAGAAATGAATGAATCAAGCTTATTGAGCCATTCTCATTGTAGCCGCAAAACCCTAAAAAGCTAAAGCGCATTGGGGCTAAGAGCTAAAAAAAGATAATCAGAGATCATCGATCGATCTTGCAAAGATCTAATTCTCAAAGGCTCAAAACTTCTCACCCAAAATCCCATTCATTTTCTCTAGCCCAATCCTCAGACGAGCATCAACGGGTGATCCAAAATTCCCCTCACCGTAACGGGATGACCGAATCAATGTTGTTTCGTCCCTATCGAACATTGATCGAATGCCCTTTTGACGGCTCATCGATCCTTCGTTCCGAGACTCCCCAATTGGCTCGTACGTGGCCTCTTGGCGCTTTCTCTCATTCATCGAGAGCTTTGCCCGAATCCCCGTGGATTCTCAGTCCACAACCATCGCCATTAGGTTAGGAAAGGAAAAAAAAAGTGGTGACGCGTTGGCTTTAGACGAGATTTTCGTGGAAATTCGTTGTTTTTCATTTCACTTAGTGATCGAATTTTCGTTATTTCCCGTATTCCCGTATTTCCCTTAGCTTTTCCAATTTGAATTCCCTTTAGTCTTTGATTGAGTTGCGTGTGTTTGTGGTGCAAATTAATATCCCAATTTTTTTCATTTTTCTGCAATTTCAAAAACGACTGCCACTTTTTACTATTCGGGGTTGCTGTGGAGAAATTTGATTCGAGGAAACTTCTTTCTTTTTAAATAAAAATCATTTCAGTTGCCAGCGAGAATGGTTTCAACGATTCGGTGCAGGCGCCGGTTGCCGTGCAAAGAAGAATAGGTGAGTGCGATGAGGAATTGAGGAATTGAGGGATTGAAGGAATGAGGAAATCGAGGAGATTTCGAGTTCGAGTTTTCTTTCGAGCTTTCGAGTTTTCTTCATCCTTTCGTAAACGAAATTTAACTTCTAAGGGCTCGTGGAAATGATTGAAAGCACCAGAAATCATTGGGTTCCAGAGTTTCCAGTTTCCAAAGGTTCCAGTTTTTTTTCCAAAGGTTCCAGTGTTTTAAATCTAATCCCCATTTTGAAATCAACCAATTCCAACCTTGATATCTTGAGGAAACCGTCAGAATCAAATTAACATAAGAGTACACTCGTTTAAGGCTACTGGGATTGCTATAACTAGCAAACGATGCTTTTGTACAAATCACTCGATTCACAAAGCAATCCCTCTGAACAGCCATTTATTTCCAGGTAGTGGAAACGAGCAACCCGGTCAGCTCGGTCCACCAAGCGGTCGACAGGGTATTTATCATCTCGACTCCGGCACAACAGCATTCACAACAAGGAGTCTCAAGAGTCAAGAAGTGTGACTATAAATAAAAAGAAAGAAAAAGGCGATTTTGGATTGCTAACTAGGTCAAAAGTAGAGCTCTCTGTCAAGATTAAACGCTGAGTTTGCATTTAGTCGAAAAAAAAATAGGAAGGATTTTTTTTTGAGATCGGTTCATTTACCCAAGAATTGAAGTGACAAAGAGGTGCCAATAGAAGAATAATTTTCATTATTGAATAATAAGCACCAAAAAATTTTCATAGTCGGGTAAATAAAACGAAAAAAACATCTCAATTCCATTCCCCAAAAGCGTGCCTTTTAAATGTGATATAGAAATTTTCCCAAAAATAATTTATTCTCTCTTTTTTGTTTTCACTTAATTCCCCCATCTACTTGTGATCGATTGCTTTCCGGTTTTCGCGGAAACCGTTGTCTTAAAGATTTTTTTCGAAAGTCTTTCGCTGAATTTCGCCTAGTCATGTTGTACAATATCTACATTTGACCATTTTTTTTAAAGAATCCACTTCCCAACTGCTCAATTCATACCGGTCTTAAACTAGTAGAGAAAAATTATATTTTAGGTGGAAAATTTGAAATTACCCCATTTTCAAGTTTCCCAGAAGATTTCTCAGGATCACCACCCATTCTATTCATTTTATATTGAAATTTAGTCATTAATTTGTGTCTCAAACGTATTTTTTTCGCTTAGGAAAGTCTGTGACCCGCACTTTTCTCGATTTACTCGAATGATCTCATTTTGTGTGTCGATTTTCAAATTCTTTTTCCCAATAAAATGTTTATCAAAAATCAATTATGACATAGAAATATTATACACGTAGATAGAGCTATCAAAAAATAAAATTTTTACCTAAAAAATCACAATCAGAGTGCTATGCTAAAAAAACAACTTTAACAAAGTTCAATTCTTCTTTATTCAATCGCGAAACGTGTCCTCGATCACCTGAAATTAAGTATTTTTATAGAATAACCTTTCATTAATCCTTCAAGGTAGAATGTGAAAATCAAAATTCACCTTAAGTGCTTCAGCTTGATGATATTCCCCAATAGCGGTGGCCGTCCAAGCGAGTTCAGGACGCCCGGCGAATTGTAACTAAACGTAAAGATTAGCTAGTTTGAGCTAAACACACTTAAACTTTCTTAATGGTGCTTAAATTTTCAAAATTTCCAACCGATACTCCAATTGCATTCTCAAATCGGGGACGCACGAAAGTCCACGCACCAGCATTCCTGGGCTCTTCCTGCGACCATACCAGCTCTAAAATGATTTAAATAACAGTTTTAAAAAATGAAATAAGATATAACTATCAATCTAGAATCAAAGCAAGTGTACTTACTTTTAGCTTTTGGATATTTCGCTAGAGCTGCCTGTAGATCAGCCACGGGGAAAGGACAAAGTTGCTCCACTCGAACTATCGCTACCTAAAGTCTCAAGTTGTATTTCTTCACATTGCTTAAAAAATACTTTATCTGTCAATCCTTTCTCTTGTCGCGCTTTATCAACTGCAATCCAGTGTTTACCCGATACAAAAATGACCTAAACAAAAGAATAAAAATTAAAAATATCAAAAATCTCACCTTTTCGACATTGGTGGTATTTTTCATTTCTGTGATTACTGGTTTGAAGTGTGTTCCAGGAGCCATTTCCGCAATTGTCGATGCAGCCTAAAGTCAGAATAAAGGTAAGCGTTTAGTAAACCCCTTCAAAATCGCTGCTGAAATCACTTTGTTTGGGATAATCCGAGACTCTGAACACAAATTACGACAGCCAAATTTTGCTATTTTTGAAGAACTGAGCATGTACTTTACTGCATATAATAAAGACTAACAAAATTATTTTTATCAACGCAGCAAAATTTGGCCGATGATGTGGAAGTGAATATTAAAATATCAAATTACCCCAGCAAATATGATTTAGAACCGTTTTGGAGGACGGTTTACTAAGCCTTGCCAATAAGTCATATTCAGTCTGAAGTCAGGTTAAATATCAGAATATTTTCCAATACTACCTGTGGATGTCGCAGCAGAATCTTTGGAGCCACAACGATGAGCGGTTTTCGATAGGGTGTTACTACCTAAAGTTAAGAAAATTTAGATAATTGTTAATGTGTGAGAAAAAACCTGGCGTCTTAGCAAATGGAAGTACTGAGCCGAAGTTGTCGGGTTCACAATGCGCATATTCACGTTTTCTCCATCAACCGGATTCTGATCTTCTCTAAATAAAACACATATTTTGTGTATAAGATACACGTGAACATCTAAGATCCTTAAAGTCCAATAAAAAGCTTACCTCGAATCACAGAGTTGCAAAAATCTCTCCATTCTACAACTAGAATGCTCAGGTCCTGCTCCATCAAATCCGTGTGGAAGAAGCATTACCAAGCCCGATTGTGTCAACCATTTACCTTAAAAATAATTAAAATTTGTTGTAATCTTCACAAACTTTCCGCCGATGCAATAAATGTATCGATAATTATTTGAGCGCCATTGAAGAAGTCCCCAAATTGAGCTTCCCAGACGCATAATCTGAATAAATTTTAAGAAGTTGCCCAACTTTTATAACAAACCTTTTCGGATTTTCAATGCTCATTCCAAACTCGAACCCAAGAATTGCCTCTTCTGAGAGTAAATTGTTTGCTAGCTGCAATAAAGAAATTTATCGCTTTAACATTGCAAATGACTACTTCTAGCTTTCCTTTCGCTGTAATATTGTTAAGTGGTATGTACGAATCATCGGTTTCTTGATCAACCAGCATAGCGTGCCTAAAAATTTGGCATAAACAGCTCAAAGAGAATCTGTTTAGAATCTTGAACAAACGAACCGATGGCTAAAAGTCCCTCTCCCAACATCTTGTCCTAAAATGTATGCGATCTTGTTACAAAGTGATGTCTATTAAATAAATACTGTGAGCATAACAGACCTGAAATCCGAACATCATGACCATCAACGAGAATTGAACCAAACGCCATTGCCTAAATGTGAATTAAAAATGTTAAAAAAAAAAAATAAAACCTCAGCAGTAGCCCAATCGATTCCCTCTCCTTGTGCCAGTTTATTCACTCTCGCCTCAACATGGGCTTTCTTTAGATGAGCGTGGAGATTCTAAAGAGCGTTTTGTTGCATGTAGTTAGTTATAAATTTCTAAACTCACAAATGTTTCTGGTGTTTTCACACTGCCCGCACCCACAAATCGTAAAGTGTCCACATCGACGCCGGTGTCCCATATTTCTACAGCACTCGGCGCTTGTTTGTAGCCAGCCCATAAGCCGGTCAGATGATTTGCTCTAAAAATGATTTAATGATAAACATAATAAAGTCCAAATTCGCATTATTTTATGTTGCCAAGTAGTTATTTGTATTCTCACTTTGGTTCCGACTTGTCAACAGCTTTAAACACTTCCATCAAATTGGCCGTGTGCTCCTCTTTTTGGCGCTTGATCTAAAAATATACTTGAAAAGTTACGTATCCAAAGTCCCACCTCGTCTTCAGTGATCAATCCTTCGGAGATCAACTCATCTGCATACATTCGAGGAACGGACTCACGCGCATGTACTGCCTGCACAACAACATGATTAAATCCTGCTAAAACCACTGACCTTATAAATCTGTGGATTGGTGAATGTGGGATCATCGAGCTCGTTGTGTCCCCATCTTCTATAGCAGACCTGAAATGTCAAAAGTAAACAAACAGTAAAAAGCACAACTCTTATCATTCGACAAGAATATAAAACAACAACACTTATCACAAACATCACACACACAAAAACATGCACGTTTAGAGATGAGATAATCAAGAACTCGCTTTGCATCCGGGTCATCAATGGATTCGGGGACATGTTTGGCGATCTTCGCAGGAATGGAACAGCGAACACCGGCAATCAACTTTTCTCGCTTTTTCTAGGGCTGCTGTCAAAAACTTGGTTTTGCCGACACCGGTGAAAATGTTGAGCCACGACCGGAGCTCGGTGTCGATTTCCCCGAGAACATCTCGCGATTTTCTGCTGATCTGATGCCTATCACATCGTCTCGTCGATGAAAGAGAGGCAGCATCATCGCTAGCGGGAGGGCACATCACGAATTGCTGATCAAAATGACGAAGCGAAAAAACCCATAATAACGATCGCCGAGTGTCGTTCGCCCACTAACGTTTTCCGCATGAAAGGTCGCAGGCTGCTTTTCTTGCAGCATAGAATCATCGATGACTTCATAAACGAGAGTGCTTCGGAGAAGAGACCATCAAAGGCTTTGATGAACGAGACACGACCGCCTGCTCATAGAAGATTCACCGCATCGCTTGAATATAGTCCCTTGACCGTTTTCGTTTCCCTTTTTCTCAGTTCAGCCGGCTTCGCTCATCCCGACGTACCATAAGCGCCATCGATTGAAAGCTTCGGGGACGCCTGCTGGAAAAATAGCATAGATATCCTTGATCTTTCATCGCCATGTACTTCTCAAAGAGATCCTCGTGTAAAAATGGCGGCTCCTCTTCGGGCTGTGATCCCCTGCTCATCTCGTTGTCCCTTCAATCGGCCAATTTCGCCTCCATTTCGGTGATCCTCCTCGGTGATGATCTTCTCGCACTCGAAATGAAGAGAAGTCGATCAGGCCATCGGTGAACAACGCCTCGATCCTTGGCTTCTTGTTGCTCGGGGGCTCTTCATCTTTGTCGGAGAGCAAAGTCGACACATCCACCTTCCTAACATAAAATTTTAAAACCCTAGAATATTCCCAGGATCAGGTATCAAAAACGTAATAAAAGAGTCAGTGAAAAATTGTTTATTGGCACGTACATGACAATTAATCAACGGACACCATAGAGAAAAACAGACAAGTGCAAGTTGTGCATGTGACCTTACTTTGATCGAGCTAAGAAACCCCCAACCAAAACAACAGACCAAATTGATGAAGACATCTTTTCGGAATTTCTCGCGATAAGCCACCGCCAAACGAGTAGCCTTGATCACCTCCTAAAACATTGGTGGTAAAATGCAACACTGCCAAACCTCCGGATTATCGCCATTTACGTGAATTACGGGGCACTCAAACGCTAAATTTAAATTTATCAGTTTTGTTAAACTTAATTCAAAATACCCTTAGCAATGTCTGTTGTGTGAGTAGTCGATCGACCAATATGCGCTTCGGCCGTGAAAGCAACCTAAATGTTTTTGAATTCATAAACTCTGTCATCAAGAGTGAACCTGATTGTTTGTGACAAGATGAACTGATCCTCCAATTCGAAAATGTGGCGCTTGTGATAGAGCAATTGATTCCATCACGATTCCCTGCAAAAAAATAGTCTAGAATCGACATTCGACTTCTAACCTGTCCAGTGAAAGCTCCATCACCATGAATCTGCACACAGAGAACCTCATCGCCGACACGAGCAGCCCGATCATCCGAGTAGTCTCCCGTTTTGAGTGATCTAAATGACATAAAAATAGGTAAGTTTTTCTGAATGAATTACCTGCTCCTTCCTCTCGCTTTACCCATTGCTACAGGATTCACGGCTTCAAGATGAGAAGGGTTTGGGAGCATTGTAATATGGACTTCCCCATCTGGACCCTTGTGTTCAAATGACGATGCTAAAAGATAATAATGATAGTTATAGTAATAATTAAAACTAACTCAAGTGCGATAGCACGTCCCCACTCCCGGTGACATCAGTTGGAAATTCACTTTTCCCTTTCATCTAAAATCAAAATTTTTTGAAATCGGGTTTTCTTGCTCACCTTCCTAAACATTTGAATCAGTGGAAACTGCATCATTTCTGCTAGCAAATTCAAACGACCACGATGTGCAATGGCAATAATTAGCTAAATTCGCTTGTAAGTGTAAAATTAGATGAGCTAACTTGTTTTATCCTTTTTTCCGGCGCACTGTCGAAAAGTTCCGAGAAAAAACCGTACATCGCCTAAAAATGTCAATAAAAATAAGAATAGTGCATTTGCATCATACCTCCGCGCCTTCACTCCCATAACGCTTCACAGTTGGAAATTTGAGAGCCAAGAAATGATCGAAGTTCTAAAATAAAAATAACAAAATCCAATAAAAAGCCTTACTTCACATCGAAGCATCAATTTTCCTAGTTTCACTCTTTCTTCGTTTGAAAGTTCTGAAGCTACGATATCTTCGAATTTTGAAGAAAACCACTGCCTTTCTTCCCAACTCTAAAAAAATTAAACATTGGAGCAAGTAAATGTAAAGTTAAAATATAAATCTGAAAAACAAACGTTAAGATGCATAAATTCACAAGCGATCGGCCCACAGTAAACATTTGCTAACTGCTCATTGAGGTCGTTCAGAGTGAGCTTCTTGCCTGGCAATTCTTCCGAGGTCGATAAACCATAAATCTCAGGATTGAGCTCGGGAACACTAGAAAAGAGCTTGAAATGACACTTAAATTTATATTTACTTTTTCTCCTTCGATAGCCCGAGAGGATCGAGGTCGGCTTTCAAGTATCCATAGCGTCGATAAGCGTTGATTAGATGAACCGTTTGAGCCTGGTCTGGAGTAACGGAACCTATAAAGAAAAATTTTAAAGATAGATTGAATAAATATAAATACCTGACGACTCAAATGAGCTTTTTGGTGGATCAGGTAGATGCCCGAATTCTCCGACACCAGGGCGATAGAAACGAAGAGATTTGAAGAGAAGATTCACATCTAAATTTGATAATCATTGTTGCATAAAACATAAAACTCTAATGTCAAAATATTCCCTTATTTTTCTCTTTAAAGTCAAATATTAACCCTATCAATGAGAGATGGGGAAAGACAGAAAGCAAAGAGGGCCAAGAAAGGAAGTGGTACTATTTGCATAACTGCAGCCGGAGGGAACCCAACAAACAAAGTACTTCTGCGCCACTACATTTCGAGCATTGTTAAAAGTTTCATGTCCATTTCTAATTGGCTTTCTAATTATAAAACTTTCCGGGAATTTGGTTTTGATTACTTTATTACTTTGACAACTTTTGAATGGTTCCAGTTATTAAATGAAGCGAGAGGAGCATCGGAGATCAATTAGAAGGCGTCACAGCTCTGTCGATGGCTCTAAACATCCAAGAAGACGAGCCAGAAGTGAAGATAGGCATCCCAGACGAGGACATTATGAATCTACCTATGGTACGTACACGATAATCTTTGATTGACCTTAATATTGTTAGTGTACTATTGCACATGAATTTCAGATCAATATCGCAGCTATTCACCGAAGAGAATCCGCACTTACACTCGGAGAAAAGCCAAACTCGCCGTTTCCACATCGGAGTTTAGTGATGATCTCGATGTGCTCTATGCTGAAATAAGAAACAAAAAAGACAAAAGACCCAGAGAAGAGAGAAAAATTGAAGAAAATAGAGGGAAAAGAGACGGTTCTATTACAGACCACCACCACCCAACCAGCAGCCCTTTGGAGCAAATTCGACGGGCGAAATAGTAGAGCAAAAAGCAACGAAGTTAAGAAACAAAAAACGGCTGCAAAGAAGAATGAAGAGAGTCTCACGAGAGAACACGAGAGACCCCGTGAAGAGGCGCCCTTTCGGAGAAGGTTGGAAACAACTAAAATAACGAACCCCACCCGGGGATACGACGAGCAATTCGTTGACACAAGTGACGATATTCAATTACTCGACCCTGAAATGATCGAACTGGAGGAACTCAATCAAGAGGTAAAGAAAACATTAAAAACTTTAGACCACTACTGCTTGCTGAAAAAATTAGCACTTTTGCTGTTTATTCCCCAAACCACAAATTTTGGGGGATACAGGGGTTTCCCTCCGTTTTTCATGCTTGAAAGCCATATAAATACGTTTAATTTAGGTTATTCTAAGTCGCTTAACCAAAAAACACTAACGTTACTTAAGTTCTAAAAAAGGTGCATTGTGCGCAGTACCTTTTCGGTCATCTCCGGTGATAGAAAGAACCAACCGCCGACAAAAAGTACTCGCTCACCTCCCTGGATTGCTAATCGCAATCTCCAGGGCGGCCCCATGCAAATTTCTCAAATTAGATTTCAAAAAAATTTTTGTTTGGTTTGGGGGAATAAGCAGCAGAAGTACCAAGAATTTATCCCTTGATACCAACTAAACAATTTTAGCCCTATGGAAGGAAAGGAAACATTCGGAGGCGAAAGAATCCGGCGGTTAAGAACAGGTAGATAAAGTTTTAGGAGTGATTAAGAGGTTAAATACTTTCAGAGCTTTTCCCGAACCACTCGATCAGAAGAACCTATTCTATGCTGCAGGAATAATATTGTGAGTCGTGAAAGACCAAAGAAAAACAATCAATTTTAGTGCCGGCGTCTTAAGTCTCGCGTGTCTCGGGATATCATTTGTTGCTTTTTGGCTGATAATGTAAAGTACAAAGAATCAAATTTAATAAATATAAAATATTGACCTTGTCGAAGACAGCCCGCCGCCCTAGAAAACATGCCACTTCTGAATCACTAAAACAAGAAATTTCAATTTCCAGTCACTTTGAAACTTGCAGAATATGAGAGCCTTCAGAACGTATTATTATCATAACAAAGAGGATTTGAATAAAATTTATTTTTGTAAAAATGACAAATTGACAATACAATGTAAAGCAAAGATAAAACAACATTAACCATATTAATTTCTTGGAACCATTGTCGACTGCATCCAAGGAGTGCTTGACTGATAAGGAGCCTAAAGAAACAATTAAACAAGCCAAAAGTATAAAATACTTGTGGACCGGAAGTTGTCGATGAATACTGATGGGTAGTCGCTGTATGAGAGCCTCCTGCCATTGATGTCACCACCGAACTGCTGTACCTAAAATTAACCATATTAAGATTCTATAAACTAATCTAGTAAATTTCAAGTTAGATAATACATATACAACTTACGGAGCCTGTTGAGTTTGATACGATGTTCCGCTACTCATAACTCCACTTGCCGTCTGTGCTGAAGGTGCATAAGCTTGCGCATTTACCATTGTCGCATATGGTGCTGAAGGAGTGGCACCAGCCGCCTAAACTGTAGTATAACTTTTGGCCAAAACGGTAATATACCTGTGGCTGTGCCGAATAAGTTTGTTGCGGTTGACCAACAGCTGCTGTTCCATGTTGTCCAACTAAATTTGTACCTTGTTTTGTACAACCACAAATCACATTGCTTACTCACTACTAAAACATTGTTAAATTATACCCTGTTGTTGTGCGGCTCCTGGTTGAGCATAAAAAACCGTTTGCCCGGCAACCTGAAATTCTAAAGTAGAATAATCAAAAGCAAAATGAACCTGAGATGTTGGATAGAGTACTGTTTGTCCTTGCGCTGTTTGCACAATCGTATAAGGTGCTGCCTAAAACAAAAGGGTAAAAATATCCAAATACAAGTCCTACTTGTGGCAAAGCCTGAACAGTGACTGGCTGCTGGGTCTGGGTATATGTGGTCGGTTGGGCTTGGGTACCAGCATACGTGGCAGCAGCTACAGTTTGTGGTGTAAGCCTGCAAATAAATATTTGTCAAGTGTTACCAAAAAACGGAAGAAAGGCACTTTGAACTCGAAGAGATTGTTTTGAATTAAAACGCAATGAAAACCGTTGAAAAGTTGAACTTTCATCAATAATCGAATTCTTTAAATTCAAATCAAATTTTTCATTGATATTACCGGTGTTTGAATCAAATTTCAAACCAATATAGAATTTGTCATGCATAAACGTTAAATTAAGACCTGTTGTTAAAATTTTTTCTAGTTATTACTACTTTTGGTAAATCGAAAGAAAATTGAAAACAAAAACCAAACAAGTGTTTGGAGAAAGTGTTGAAGAAAAATTGAAATTTGGAGAATGAGATTGGATACAAGAATAAACGTTCAAAGATGATCGACTTCTAGAAATTTCAAAATGAATCAATTGCAGGACATAAACGTCTAAAACAGCTTTCAAAAAATATTAGAGATTTAGGAAGCATGCCTCTTTGAGAAAATAAAAACTATTTTTCAGGAATTAAGACTCTGAATAAAATAAAGGATTTCTCATTATAAGAAATGATTTGTAGATGGGCTTTTTTGTCGTGCGAGCGTGCTTTCCCTATCCTTGCTAATAACTTTAGAAAATATCTATGTTCTCTCATAAACAACACAACATTGATGGCACCTGAAACCTTTTCTCAAAAGGAAAGAGGCAAAACTTACGCCGGTCCCGTAAGCGTTGGAACAATAGTTCCTGAAGTGTACGCAACAAGTCGATTGCGAGCTTGCTGTTCTCGAATCAAGCGATCCCTAGGAAAGGCGCTGATTTTGTTTAAAAAAGAAGCTTTACTTGCAATAGGTATACTTATTTCGAGCATCAACATACTGATTGTACAATGGAAGAAGTTCTCTGAAATGAGGAAAGTTAATTATATTCAATCCTAATTTACGCGTCAATTGGACGTCCCAATTCTTGATCAACTGTAGCTATTTGTTCACACAATCGTTTGGCATCCGGGCCATCGGCAGAACTTCTAAAGACAAACAGAATCTTATATTTCTTTACGTCACTATTGTCTTTAACGAGTTGCACTGTTTCAATCTAATGTGTTACTTATAATGTCCTTACAAAACCTACGCGCTTCTTTTTCCCGTCAAATCCACACGAACAACTTCAGTCAGAAGTGAATGCGGCGTGTCATTTTTAGGGCAATTCATTGTCCGATGCGAGTTTTCTCCACAGCGAAAACATGTTGTTTCTTGTCCAGCCACCGTTCCACGCATTTTCGACGTTGAGCTGAACAATGTGTCTTTGCGAGTTCAAATCAATCACCGCTAAAAATAATACCCAATCGGAGCTTAAACCAACCTCTTTAAATTCAACATCTTCCCTTCGTACATATAACCATCAAGCTTTTTGATGATCTCGTTAATCTTTGGTGTATCTTCAGGAACGACATGCTAAACTTATTCTTTTCCAAAACGAAGATGTTACAAACCACAAAAGCGTAGTTCTTAACCAAATCACAGTGAGTCACACGGATATGAGTTGAGAAGATTTGTTTCAACTTATTCGGATCACAATTTTCCGGCAAATTTCCGACAAATAGTTTGTTCTGCTAAAAATCAGAATGTGTTTTTAAACAAAAAGACTATGGCTCACAGGTACCTCCATGACTTTGTTACGATCTGCGCTGACTGCTGAAAAGATCTACCTGCAAGAAACTAGAAAGATTTCTTTATCTGAAGATCGCTAAACCCCTGGATATATTCAAACGTAGCAACGTTCCAATGTGTAAACGCATAAGTAAACGACAATTTATTTCAAATTCGAATTCATTACAAGAACAAATGTGTAAACATGAAAAGAGTATTATCGTTCCAATCTTTATACTTTAGTTTGTACCCGCAGTGTACTTTTCCTTCTCGCGGAGCAAGAAATTGGCCAGGAAAGTGATTGGATCCTCGGGACGCTCTTTTGCAAGACTACCTAAAGATAAAAAGTTAAGAAAAATGTAAAAGCCAAAGTTGAAGATTTCGCAATTAAACTTACCAAGTCCTTGTAGAAGAATTGGCACCACAGTTTGATCCAAGTATTGACGCGTTGGCACCGTTGGTGCAGAGCGATTTGCGGCTAGAGTAGCTGTTTTATTCGAGTCAACAGGGCTGAAATTAAAAAGAAATAAATAAAACGTTGCAACGTGCGTACCCCTGCGAAGCTTCCTTGCTTTCCGACCTTTTCTCACTTTCTTCTACACTTGATGGAAGCACAGCTTGCCCGTCCTCCTAAACAAAAAATTTGAGTGAATTATAACTACCTACGTAAACAGTTTATGTGCTTGACTAGGCTTCATTTAAAACATAATGGTATAAAAGAGAGCCGGGATATTTGGAAGCTACTTTGACCCAATTAACCTTTTAGAACAAGAGTTGTGCCAATAGTGCTAGTGAAAACTCATGTCTGTTACTTATTCATCAAAAACCAACTAAAATATACCTTTGTTGACTCTTCAGTCAACTTGTTTGCTTCCACAGTGTCCATGGCCTCAGAAGGGGTTTCCTAAAATTTCGAAATACAGCCGACAAAAGCAAGATAACCAACCGAGGGTGCTGGCACAACTGCTTCGTCCACTTGCTCGTTAGCGACGTCGCTCATTCTAAACAATGATTTCAGTTTTTGAAACGCACAATAAAAACAAGTAAAGAAAAAACATTTTGTGCTTTGAAAAATTGGAGTTTATAAGGGCGGGAATGAGCAATTTGCATTTGGTTTGTCGAACCAGCTAAGGGTAATGTACGGTAAAAGAGCGCGAAATAGTGCGTCTTGCCAAGAAAAGGGGGTATAACCTGAACCGCAAGTCAACCGAAACTCTTTAATTCAGTTGTGCTATTTGTTCCGTTTTTCTCTACTAAATGAACCTTATGAGTGAGAAATTGTCACTTATTGTCAAAAACATCAAGAAATAGCAACCGCATCAATACATGAAACTGATGAAATGACACAAACAAGGGAATTGCAAATGAAACTTTTGCGCAAAGAACTTCTATTTATGGAGTGGAAATGTTTCAAAAAAGATTTGCTTGTACAGCTGAATATCTATAAAATGTGAACAGCGGGCCAAAAATGCGCGCTCGCTCTGCTGAACCGCCTAGACAATGAGAAGACTTTTCCAAGTTATTTCACAAGAGAAAAATCGACATTTTCAGAGAAATTTCGAAATGTTTTAGATACTAATTTTCACGTTAGACATGGCTTTGTGTGTCGCTCGATCCGAACCGCATCTAAAACGCAAACATTTTTGTGCAACTAGGACTTACCGTAAAAACTCTAATAGAAGATCCCTTTGGAGGAGGGTTGAAAAATAGAAGAGCCTCTTCATTCTATTTTCTCCTCCATGTTGCCGTACTCCCGAGGCAAAAGTTTGCTTGTTTAAAAAAAAATTTGATCATTTCTGAGTTTTTTAGTTATTGCTTGGTATTAAGTTGTTTGTTTTTATTGTTTATTTTAATAACTAATATTTTTATTTTCAAGTCCGATGATGAATCAACCGGATGCAGAGATCTTGGACGGACTCGAGGAATTTCGAGATCGGCGAGAAAACGAGCCGAACGGGTTCGTCGAGGAGGGATGAGAACATTTTCGGGGGTAAGACTTTAGTTTACCCTCTAGTCAACCGTTCCCAAAAGTGGTTTTTCTTTTATTTTCGACCACGCTGATTACGAAAAACAACATCTCGAATACGAATACGTTTTAATGGAAAAAATAATTTTAAAGTTTCATTTTTATCTGGTTGATTCTGGTCATTTCAACTGGCTGATGTAAGAGATCAAGATATGTATGCAAATTTAGACAATATGCATATTAGTGATTGTGTGAATAAAGGGAAACCCGCTTTGTTCTGGCTTGCTGCACTTGAATTTAGTGTTAATTAAAGGCGTTAATTAAATTTTTTTTTGTGAATTTTTCTTGTTTATCTGTCTGTGGGTTGTCAGTTAACTTTGTTTTTCTTTAGGGATGTCGATGCTAGGCAATTTGAGTGATCTTTTTGAGGATTTACCACAAAAACTTCATTTGGAACCGTCGCAAATTGACTTTGGCTATGGCAGACGAAGATTGTTCTATCAATTAAGCTATGATCAACGAGCTATTTCCAAAAAGTAAGAGTTGTTTGAAATGTAAACGTGAAATGAACATTAAAACTGGAGGCAAATTTGAAAAATACGGTTCTTTCGTATGCAAGAATCGTGCTTGTGCACGTCGAGACAAAGAAAATTCTCGAATTAAAGATACGTGGTCCGACTACTCCCATTTATCGATCTCACAAGTGATTTCATTGACTTATGTCGTATAATACGGTGAATCGTATAATATGGCTATTATACGATTCACCGTATTGAGCTCGTGCTAATGAGAAAAAAAATCAGCAAAATTGGTTCAGTGGGGGCCGAGGGGTCGAACCACGTATCTTTAATTCGAGAATTTTCTTTGTCTCGACGTGCACAAGCACGATTCTTGCATACGAAAGAACCGTATTTTCCAAATTTGCCTCCAGTTTTAATGTTCATTTCACGCTTACATTTCAAACAACTCTTACTTTTTGGAAATAGCTCGTTGATCATAGCCTAATTGATAGAACAATCTTCGTCTGCCATAGCCAAAGTCAATTTGTGACGGTTCCAAATGAAGTTTTTGTGGTAAATCCTCAAAAAGATCAGTGCTATTCGTGCTAATGAGAGAAAAAAAATCAGTAAAATCGGTTCAGTGGGGGCCGAGGGGAAAAAGCGTGACAGACGGTCGGATGGAAAAAATTTTTAGATATAGTAGAGACTATTTTTTTCGAGTTTTACTTCTTTTTTTTTCCTATACTTATCGAAATTTTATAGTTTTAAACAAATATTTATTTTTAGAAACAACAAATAAGGGAAGAAGATGGTCAACCAAAGGAGGTGTGCATTTTTTGGCAACAAATTTGTCATTCTTTTTTGTGGTTTGATCATGAATTGCCATAAAAGAGATGGCAAACTTGGTTTTCTACTGGAAGTTCTTGAGTCCTAAAAAAGTTATGATTAATCGTCATAAAATTCAATAAAATTTTATCTCATTCATTGTGCTGTTACTCATTTTCTATAAATGCTATGCTTTTTGAAATTATCTAAAAATTAATATCAAATATTGTTTGCAAAAAAAATAGATAGTAGTTACACTTCATTTTGACTTTGGAAAATGAAAATAACTTTCTACTTATGAACTGGGAGGTTACGGTAGTTTAGCACTTTTTAGAAAACATGATTTGAGAAAAGCACACTCTAGTCACGAAAAGACCAGGATCACTGTCATGTTAACTGGAGGATCAGATGGAATCAAGTGCCGCCCACTTGTCTTACTTAATAGGAAGCGCCCCGATCTGGTGATCGAAAAAAATTTCAAGGGAGAGCTCAATCTTGTTTGGGCTGGAAAGACGTGGCTCGATAATAAGCTCACATTGATCTACTTGGACCAAACGTTTGGATCAATTTCGTTCAAGAAGCGACTGCTCGTTTGAGACTCAATGAACTATAAAGGAACTAAATAGGAACTATAAAGTAACCAAATAGGAACTAAATAGGAACTATAAAGGAACTAAATAAGAACTATAAAGTAACCAAATAGGAACTATAAAGGAACCAAATAGGAACTAAATAGGAACTATAAAGTAACCAAATAGGAACTATGAAAGAACTAAATAGGAACCAAATAGGAACTATAAAGGAACCAAATAAGAACTATAAAGGAACCAAATAGGAACTAAATAGGAACTAAATAAGAACTATAAAGGAACTAAATAGGAACTATGCAGTCACTTAATTTTTTTGAAGATCGAATTCACTATTTTGACAAGGGCGATCCGATTCCAACTTTCGGGTGCACGAACTGATCAAATTTGCGCTGGATTGCTTGATCAAATCGAATTGAATGAGGATGTGAACAACGAATTCATCGCCAGCGACGATGAAATCATGACCGAATTCTTCGAATGTTAAAATGTTAATGATTAATGATTCAAACATTGTTTCATTTAAAATTGTTTAATCTATTATTATTCAAGTTGTTAACGTTTATTAGAGTTTATATTAAATTATTAAAGTTTTCTTTGTTTTACATGCCACTAACACTTATAAATGTTGTAACAAGTATATCTCTTTCATTCAATAATAAATCGGAAACATGTATGGATGATCATTGCTCTCAAGTGGCCATTGAGATCCCAACAGGGATTCATTTAGATCATAGGACAGCCCGCTCAATGTCAATCGGCTACTTGACGCCAAAGAAAGGGATACTCAAAAACAAGAAAAGAAGTGATTGGTATAATCTTTTGAGGTGCCATTCAGGGTTCAATATATCCATACACATGTCAATTGATCTTGATAATTGATCAATAAACAAGATCAAGTAGATTACTGATCTTTGAGAAACACTTTTATTTAAGCTAATCTTGCTCTAGCCGGCCTTACAGAGTCACAGGTTCGTTTAGAACAGCTCTGATCCTGATAAAGCATATAGTTTTTCTATAGTTTCTATAGTTTTCTATTTCTTTTTCTATTTCTATAGTTTTTCCAAGTTATCATTAATACTGATCTTTGAAAACTTTTATTTAAGCTAGTCTTGCTCTAGCCTGCCTTACAGAGTCATTTTGATTTCATTCAGTTCAAAATTTATCCAAAACCAATCCCTTTGTTATTCTAGAGATAAAATGATCATTTCCCCATTTTTCACAGCTTTCTCCCGCATCATGAGTCGCTCTTTTCCCCAAGAGAGAGGCTAGTTACTGACTCTAATGCATTTTGTCGGAATAATCGGATTCTCTCGGAGAAATGAGTAAAAAGGAAAGAGTCGATTGGAGTGAGAGATCTAAAAGAAAGCAATCAAGCACGACACTTCTTTCCCCCCGAGATCTACAGAGGTACAAAGGTGTCTCTATCTTGGATAAGGAGAAAGGGGAGGAGAAGGGGCCCTCGATTGGGTGTCCAGATGCCCACTTCTCTCTTTCTAAGCGCCGCCCATTTTCTTTCAGTCTACCGTATGCTTTAATGGTAGGAGAAGTCCATCTATAGCTTTCGCACACATTCACACAAAGACTGTCGCCCACATTCAAACTCTTAAACTGATTTTCCGTATGATGAGCGACGGGTTAGGCAGCTCAGCCACGGCCTCGGCAAGTCCTGTGAGTTTATTCACCTTTGAGATTGCTTGAGAGCTATTTTCTAAGTGTTAATCCCATTATCCCAATTGGACTCAATCGTTTTATCAAGTTAGATATCAGTTCTTGCGGATACACCGGTGAAAAATGATGCAATTATCCAAGCTCATCCCCTTCTCTTTTTCCTATCCACCCCCCGGGGTTATGCAATTACCTAATTGCGTAAACGGTCTCCCGCATATTTCGAGAAGGAGACAGCCATCTATGTAAAAAGATAGAATCGAAGAAAAAGAAAGGAAAAGAGAGAGACTCTCCTTCAATGATCTGAGAAGGAGAAACGACCAAAAAAAGGAATGCAAACCTAGTTAGGCCTTCACCCCCACCAAAGCCCCAGCACCACCGAGACGAGCAAAAATTCACTTTGCGTAATTAATTTGTTTTGTGAATATATATATATAAGATCTGGAGAAGAAGGAGATATTCTGGATCGTTGGCTTTTTTAAGTAGAGTACTTCATAAACTCTTTAGTTAGACTAGGTGAGTTCATATCTGAGTCCAATCTGAGTTCATATCTGAGTTCAATCTGAGTTCATATCTGAGTTCCTATCTATCTACCTATCTATTATATCTAAATTCAAAGCTAATTATTAAAAACTTGTTCGTCTAAGAGTACCGTACTCTTAGAAGAACAAGTTTCTTCGCAAATTTCTTGAAATTTTAAAATAGTTAAAATAGCTAAGTCTTTCTCTTTCAACCTTTAGATCCCAGAACTTTAAAGTCAATCAAAAGCTTTTTTAAAGCATTACTGCAATTGATATAATGTAATTGATATGTATTCTTATATCAATTATATATTTAGCATGATGATGGGAAATCGAAAGAGCTTCAATCAACGATCCAAGATTTTCCAGTCTCTTATCCTGGTCTCTCCTATGGTCTTGACACTGTCTCGGCCAGTCTTCGACCACTTGGCGATTCGAGTGAGTGAAACTTTTTAAAAATTAGAGATAACAGATAAAAACTAGTAGAAAAAAAAGCAGATTATGTTTTAGAAAAGGAATTTTGCATATTGAGCAAATGTTTAATCTTATTTTATAGGCTCTGTTAGGCCTTCTGCGTTAGTAACGTTTTATCAAATTTTCCTTTAATCTCTAGATCTTTCAACAACACTGAAATATTGAAAGATTATTTTGACATTTCTTTCTTTAATATTGATTCGTTTATTGGCTTTAATTGAGACCGGGGAATTATGCATTCTTCAGTGTTGGGATGATTCTTTTCTTTTCTTTCTTTGCTTTCTTTACTTGAAAGCTTTCCTCTCTCATTTCACACTACTTGGTATTCCGAAAACATTAGCTTCTTTGAAAGCTATTAGTTTTTCAAAAGAGAAAGAAAAATTCAAATAACAGTTTAAAAATAAACGTGAAAAATAGCTATAGGAATAGTAAAAACACGTTTTGATCTAAAAAAATTTCGAATGGAGGATTGAAAAACAAATGACAATAAAACAACAAATGAAAGTGACAATAAAAATAATATAAAAATCAAAGTGACAATAAAAACTAAAGTTTTAATTTGAATAGATAAGTGAATTGTAAAAAAAAGGATCTTTACGGTTAACGGCGGGGGTAGCGATTATCGGTGGGGGTCAATTTTTTCTGGTCAATTTGCAGCTCATTTTTAAGCATCTTAAACTTGTCAGATCAGAAAGTTTTAATAAGATTTCGATAGCTTAGAACGTCAACTTTCAGAGAATATTTGTTTTATCAAAAGTTATTAACATAAACTTATATAAAATTGGACTGCAAGTTGATCAAAAAATTGGCCACCGCCGATAATCGCTATTCCCGCCGAAAAATACAATTTTTTAAACTCAACTCTTTGTAAAAGACGATACGATACGATTAACAGCCGATAAAAGTCCTAAAAAAAGATCAACAAGCAATAAAGCTTCGTTTAAACAGTTGTCTTTTTAACTTCAGTCAGGATTTCAATCGGATAAAGTGAGTTTTTCCTCCGAAACCTCAAATCTCCCCATCTACATGTGTGCTTCGAGGGATCCGAAATTAGATATTCGAAAATTTATTAGATCTTTCTCTTTCTCGGATCTCAGACTCTTCTCTTCGTCAAAAAGGAGCCTCGTTGTTGAGGCTGTCCTCTCCATGTATTCAGGGGTGAGGAAAATGCAATCACTCCATTCCCCCCCGGCCCGCACAAACCGAATACACCATATCTGATTTATGAAATTCGATTGGTACAGGAGGAGGAAAAGAAAAGAGAAAAGAAAAGAGAAAAGAAAAGGAAAGCTTGAGGCTCAAGCTCTGAGCATTCACTTTCATTCACCCATCCAGTCCAGATCGTTGATGATCACTGTTATTGTCTGACTGTTATTGTCTATCAGTTCATTGTCTATCAGTTCTATCAATTCAATCAGAGTTTTCTCTGATTGAAGATCGATTATTCGATAGAGAAATGGTTAGACTTTTTATTCTTTTTATTCTATTAACTAATTCCTGTCCTATCTCTTGATACACCTCGCAAAGAATTAACTTTTCATTCTTTCTAGGGTACTATAGGTATCTACATAACTATGTCAGCTTATTTAAGCAAAAGCTCCGTTTACAGTAGTCCCAGCTTTTGCCGATTTCGTAGCTGCTGAGGGAGCGTTTAAGAAGATCAAAGCTGAATCGGTTGGCGTCTTTTCGACCAGTCTCGGCGCTGTGCCAAGCACACCAGCAAGGTAAAAACAAACCAAAAATCAAAGCAAATAACATTGAACTCGTCTTTTAGTATCTCGAGACGTCGACATCGCACAACATTCACTCAAGAGCAACTGGCTCAACTCGATACAGCTTTCCAGAAAAGTCATTATCCGGATATTTATGTGAGAGAAGAGCTTGCTCGAGCCACTGGTCTCAATGAAGCTCGGATACAGGTATATATACACTACTGGACAATGAAATAACACACTCTAGAGGAAGGAACACACTCTAGATTCGAGTAGTCTATTCAATGATACGATTTAGACACTTTAGCTAAGGAAACCTACACTACTGGACAATGAAATATCATATTTGAAAAACGATCGTCACTTTCGCGCGTCTATAACTCCCTTGTCTTTGCCGTATTTCTAAATATTAATATTACCATTGTGTAGCCCTTGAAAAGAGCTTTCAGAAAATGTATAACACTAATAGTTTAAACTCAAAGAAAAGGGAGTTACAGACGCGCGAAAGTGATGATCGTTTTTCAAATATGATATTTTATTGTTCAGTACTGTATCTTTAGATTTCTAATCATAAAATACTTTTGTGAGGTGGACTTATAGAGTACTTACACTACTGGATAATGAAATATCATATTTGAAAAACGATCGTCACTTTCACGCGTCTGTAACTCTCTTGTCTTTACCGTATTTCTAAATATTAATATTACCATTGTGTAGCCCTTGAAAAGAGCTTTCAGAAAATGTATAACACTAATAGTTTAAACTCAAAGAAAAGGGAGTTACAGACGCGCGAAAGTGATGATCGTTTTTCAAATATCATATTTCATTGTTCAGTACTGTAGATACTTTATTCATGACCTGAGATAAAGTGCGCTAGATTTAAGATTAATTCCCCAGAATTCGAATGGTATGTCAAAAAAATCGAAAAAGTTGACTAGGTCATAAACTTATCCACCAGACAAATACAATTTTTGAACTCAACGTCTTTATAAAAGACGATACGATACGATTAACAGCCGATAGCTGAGTAATTTTTGACTATTTTTCTAAAGTTTCTAGTTTCCTATAGTTTATAATATAATGTTTTGATAAAAAGTATTTCTATTAATGTCTAGTTTTGATTGAATCTTTGCTTTGTCTTAAATAGATAAAATCCAGAGATTACAGTACCCTCATTGATTGCTTTAATCAGTTCTAACCATAAATTTGCAATCAATTTAACGATCGATCAACATCAAATTCCTTCCAAACACCAAATTTCCTTGCGGTAAACTTTCCGAGCACAGCTGGCTGTCGACAATGCCAATTAGTTGACTTTTGTGTGCTAAGTCTCATTGCCTGATCCTCCCATTCTACAGAGACTCAACCGTAATTTCTGTTTTGTCTTAAGAAATGATGATAATTGGGGAGAGTTTTTTTCTTTCAGAGACTATTCAGTTGATTCTCTCTTTTTCCCCAAATCTTTAGAATAGTCTCCCCTTCAGGCTTCCAAGGGTGCGCGCAGATGGCCAAATTGGGTTCGCCCATTGGATGGAGGGATTAGTCCATCCCTCAATCTCTCTTTTCTTTGGATCAAGTCGATGAACACCTCGAAATCGGCTTTCCTGCCAGCTCATCGGGTTTTTCGGTGTTTTGTTTGGGGTTTCAAAAATTCAAAAAAAAAAAGATTCCTTGCTTGTTGTTTAGGATAAGATTGGGGGTTTAAGATTTGTTAGAAACTAGCACTGTACATTGTACTAACTCGTAGTAGTCGCATATTTTCGTGTATAGAGAACGACGATTAAAAAAAATGCCAACCGAAACTACACTACTGGACAATGAAATATGATATTTGAAAAAAGATCGTCACTTTCGCGCGTCTGTAACTCCCTTGTCTTTACCGTATTTCTAAATATCAATATTACCATTGTGTAGCCCTTGAAAAGAGCTTTCAGAAAATGTATAGCACTAATGGTTTAAACTCAAAGACAAGGGGGTTACAGAAGCGCGAAAGTGACGATCGTTTTTCAAATATGATATTTTATTGTCCAGTACTGTATATAAGTCTTAAAAAAAATAAAGCTTTCAAATAAAGTCTATACTCTAAAATATGCGAAAATAAAGCTTTCAAGAATAAAGCTTTATTACTGTTTATCCTGTACTAAAAGGTCTAGAAAAGTACATAAAAAACTGCCTGATTTTCGGAACTCTAAGCAAAAAAATCAGGGCTTTAGTATGTTTTCTCTATACACGAAAATATGCGACTACTACGAGTTAGTACAATGTACAGTGCTAGTTTCTAACAAATCTTAAACCCAAATAGTTTAAAGGGATGACCGGTAACTGACTGACAAGGGATCATCAACAGACCAAGCTCACCAAATAAAATTAGCCATAGATCATTCAACGCAGAATTATAGTCTGCTTCCTGGCACGAGATCAAAGTCGCCTAGTGGATAGTAGTCTAGTGGATAGTGGATTAGGATACGAAGTAGCTACTTGAGGGTCCAAATCCGCTCACTTCTTTCTTTCTTGTAAACTTTTTATGGTGTCTCTCATAGCTCAGCCTGGCCTGGCTAAGAAAAGAATTCAAAAACTTGTTTGCCAAATTGCGTGCGATTCAGAATTTGCAAAAACGAATGAGATATTCGCACAATTCTGCGTCGGATGGTTGATTTCATTTAGTGAACTGGGTCTGTTGACGATCCATTGTGAGTGAATGTGTGGATGGTTGGATGGTAAGAGGGCTAATTGTCCTTCTTCTTGAGTATCTTGACTCCCCAATCATTAAGTGTCCACTTTTCCCCAACTAAAGCCTCTTCAAGCCTCATCTTTTCCCCTCTTTTCACTCAACAATTGACCACCACCATTTACCGGATTTGGGGGCCAGTTTGGCAATCTGTGCTGCTTTTTTTTTCAAGTGATTGAACTCGGGAAATGTGGTTAATCTAATAGTTTTTGTTACCGTAGTTCTTTTCGAGTTTACGAACTGTAAGATTGCATGATTGCAGATGCAATCATGCAATAGCTCTACTTGGCGGTTAACTTGACACCAGCAAAGAGTGTTCACATTTAAAGAGTTTCACTTGATCTGTAGATTTCTTTCTCTACTACAAACCACCTCACACATACCGTACCCTTCCTTTTCCCCCCAATCTCCTTTCCCTTTTGAGTACTCAATCATCGGTTCTTCTCAAGCTTTTCTCCTTCTTTTCCCTTCCGTCTAAATCGAGTTATCTCCATCTTTTCCTTTTTCTTTTTACCATTCTCGAAGCAGAAGGTTGAAGACTTGAAGCAGAGAAATTGTTTCCGTTGATCGATATTTCTTTCTCCTTTTCTTCTCAAATTTAGGGACCCTTCCCAAATTTTATAAAACTAACAAAATCGCTAAATCTCATCGCTGAAACTGAGTTTGCTCTTTTTTTTGAGAAAAGAAAGTGAGGGTGGGAAAATTGAAAAACGAGATTTCACAAATCAATGAAATTTTTAGCTGAAGAAAATTGGCGTGGGAAAAATGGAGGGTGAAGGGGGAATCCCTGGTGGAGTGATAAAAAGATTAGAAATGATCCTAACAGTGTTGGCAGCGCTTAAATGATAAAGTACAGAAGTCGAGAAGTTTAATGAACAAAAAAACAACACGATTTCAAGAAACAAATAGCACAAAGTGTTTCCCTCAAATGATCACTTCCAGGTTTGGTTTCAAAATCGACGAGCCAAACATCGGAAACAAGAGAAACAACTGAATAAGGTGAGTGATCGGTGAAAGATTAAAGCCGCTTTTAATCAGTAAATCTGAAAGTTCGATGGGGAAACTTAAAGAATAAAGTTGAAATATTTTACAGGCAATTAATCCATTCAACACGAGTCAAGCGGGTTCAATTATGAGACAAGGAGTGTATCCAGGAGCTGCTTTTGGAGCCGTCCCTGGACGAGACGCGTTTTGGTGAGTTTGAAATGGAAACGATTTTGAAATAAGTTTAAACAAAAATATCAAAGAATACTGTAAACTAGAACTAGAGCTAGTTCATGTATGTAAAAATGAAAAAAAATCAAGTCAAGGACGGGATCTCTTCAAATTTTTCGATAAACAGTGTTGTTGAATACACATTTTTCCCATAGTCGTTACCTTAGTTTTTTAGCTTTTTTTTGTAACTTTGTTTACTGTATTTGACTAAGAGATTATAGTATTATTCTTTGATTTGTAAGCTTTAGACTTTAGACTTTTGACTTTTGACTTGTAAAGATCTTACTTGTAAAGACTTGTAAAGACTTGTAAAGATCTTACTTGTAAAGACTTGTAAGCATTTTAAAGTTAAACGAAAACACGAGATTTTATAGTGTATTCTTCGCATTTTTAGATTTAAATGTTTAAAAATTCGATTAGTTTAATATTTTTAGATTTAAATGTTCAATAAGTTCAAAGTTTAAATGTTCAAAGTTCAATAAGTTTAAATTTTCAATAGGTTCTGAAGTTCTCAACTTCAAAATCAACTCTTAGAAGTACAACAAAAATTCCCAAAAAGCTTAACTTTTCTTTAAACATAGCCAATAGATTCTTACGGTTGACCTGATCATACCAGAATTGCCCGTTGCGTAACCAATTCTCCCCCCAATAATTCTCACCTTTATCCCAGACAATGACTCTTCAAGGGTGCCAATAAAATGCCAATGCTAAACCACCAATTTTGGGGTTGTTTATTGAAAGAAAGTGACAATTAGAAGAAATAAAGATAATTAACTCGATAGAAAGTGTATAGAGAAGTTGAATAAACAAATTTTTCTTTCAGGTATCCATCGTATCCCCGTCAAATGCCCTATCCAACAGCCACTCCTCCCTACTCAACGTCCACATTCCCAAATTCGATTACAAAGTGAGTTTTTGGTTTTAAAAGAGAAGTAAAAGAAGAGAAATGAAATTGGTACTCTTGGGCTGACAGTAAAACAAGAAACTCATCATTTTATCAAATCTTTCGTTTGATTTCAAGAAAATCAATCTTTTTCGATAGATACCAAGTGATACTCCGACTTTGACCTCAAATATCTTGAGTATAATTATCCAATTCCAATTGATTTCAAACTAATTTTCCAATTTCCAATTGATTTCCAATTGATTTCCAATTGATTTTCCGACTTTCAATTGATTCCAATTGATTCCAATTGATTCCAATTGATTTCAATTGATTTCAATTGATTCCAAATGATTTCCAAATGATTCCAAATGATTCCAATTGATTACAATTGATTACAATTGATTCCAATCGATTTCAATTGATTTCAATTGATTCCAAATGATTTCCAAATGATTCCAAATGATTCCAAATGATTCCAATTGATTACAATTGATTACAATTGATTCCAATCGATTTCAATTGATTTCAATTGATTCCAAATGATTTCCAAATGATTCCAAATGATTCCAATTGATTACAATTGATTACAATTGATTCCAATCGATTTCAATTGATTTCAATTGATTCCAATTGATTCCCAAATGATTCCAATCTCTTTTCTAACCAATAGCTAGTATGATTGAATAGAAAAACCTTTGAGTCTAATCATATCAAAAATATTTTGATATTTGAGGTCAAAGTAGATTGTCATTTGAATGATCTAAAAGATTAAAAGAGAATCAAACTGAACTGTGGCTGTGCTTCGATTTTTAAGTTTAAACTTTAAACCTAAAGCAACTACAACCGTAAAAGCTCCTCAATTTCAGTTTCTCGCAATCGATCGCCTCATTTTCGACAAGCGGCGGCACCGGCGATGATGATTTCTATCAGAAATCGCTTCTCTCTCGAATGTCGGCTTGTCAAACGGCGGGCGTGCAAAATCTGACGAATGCCTCACTTTCGAATAACATCAGCAATCAGTTGAATTATCAACAGCCTTAATTTCTATTTTCTATTCTATCCTTTTTTATAAATCTCAAATTCAAGACACGGTTTATATTCAAAAAAATTCTTTTCTGATCTCATTTTTCTCTCAAAAATCTCATCAAAATCATTCCAATGAGCTCAAATTTTTAAGTTTTTCGTTTAAAAATTTGATTTTTCTTTTTTCTTTTTTCTTTTTTGTAACTTTTTCTAGTCAAATATGCAATAAAAGATCGTTTTTAAAAAAAAAAATATACGTTCCTAAATATAAACGGATGTGGACTAGAATTTGGGTTAACACGTTGACGACAATGGCGTTTTTGCACAAACAATCGCATGGGAAAACGTTGTTTTTTTTTTCGACAAAAAATGTCACCTGACATCCGGTGACAATGTCCCACAGAGTTCTTTTTCAACGGTTAAATCGACATTTTCCGGGACCAAGTCGAATATAGATACTACCCTACTTGCTTATTTAATATCCATCATCAGCAAACATAAATATGCACAAAAAAATCAATTTTGGTACTGTCACCTGACATCAGGTGACAACGAACGAATATGTGTCAGACAGCATCAGGTGACAATGTCCCAAACGAACGAATATGTGTCAGACAGCATCAGGTGACAATGTCCCAAACGAGCGAATATGTGTCAGACATCATCAAGTGACAATGTCCCAGGCGAACGAATATGTATCAGACATCATCAGGTGACAATGTCGTCAACGTGTTAAGTTAAAGAGATATCAGTTTGGCTCGGTGCTGACAGAAAGATTTATAGAATTTTCAAACAATGAAAAGATAGATTTTCAAAAATTTTATAAGAAAAATTGAATAGAATAATGAAAAAAAAGTTGTGAAAAAAACGAAAAAACGAAAAAACGTTTTTTTCTTGGACCCGGAAAAGTTTTTGCGCAGAAATAGACAAAAAAAGAGTGGAAAACAGGTTGATAAGGTTATTTCATAAATTAGAAATTGATTTTAAAGCTTTGAAAAAAGGAAATTATGCTAAGAAATCATCGGAAAGTTCGAGAATTGTGACTGAGTTTTCACAGCAAAGACTCTCACGACGAGATGGAGCACGAGTACGTTTACTGGCGATCACCTAAATGAATGAATGAAAGATTAATAAGTTAATGAAGTGATTTATATAATAATTTGAATTTGAATATAATTCTATGAGTCAAAAAAGTTTCCCTTATGATTTTCAGGAAAGGATTTAAAGCTCAAAACATTAAAGCTTGTTCAAATTAATGAATTTTCAGGAAAAAAAAGTCTCACTTTGCTTATAGTTCTAACCATAATTAGATATTTGTCATATGATCTTCATTACTAGTTACTTAAAAGTACAACTCAGGGCAACTTTCTTTATGCAATTTACATTCATCTTACAACTACAAAACCCGTTTTCTTGAGAGATCCTACTGGAAATCAATCAAGTGTGCTCAAAAGTGCTCTAAACTATTCATAGGCTCAACTTTAATCGATTAGGTTGGAAAGAAAGTTCGTAGAAAAAGTTTTCACGGTAAATTTCTCAAAAATTCTCGGAGAAAGTTTTCATGGTAAATTTCTCAAAAAAAAATCCATCAATTCTTCCCAGATTTTTTGATAAAGAGATACTTTATTCAACATGAATAAGTGGATACAACACAACGGAGGACACAATTTTTACCCCTACAATGTAGTTAAGGAAAAACCCCAACTTAATGGGAAAAAGAACACACACTTGATTTCGCCAGCGGGATCGAACCCTGGATCTTCCGATTAGGAGAGAAGATTCCTAACCAGTCGGCCAACTGGTCTAAAAAAATAAACTTGACTATATTTCAAAAAGTTTTTCACAAAAACAAAAATGGCAGATTTGTTCACTTTTTAAGTGACCAGTCTTTAGACAAGCTTTGGTTTTTGGGTTTATATGATGATTATGTGTTTATGGGTTAATGGGTTAATGCATAGGCAATGAGTCCCATTAGAAACCTAAAATCAAGTACGTAAAATAGGGAAAATTTGGGAAATTTTATCTAATGCTTGACCTTTCAGACTTTTCAGAATCACCTATTTTAACGAAGTGCCGAAAAGGTGACACCAAAAAAAATTACTTATTTTGAAATACAGCTTCTCTATAAACAATTTTAAGCCAAAAAAAAAAGAGATTATAAAGCGTATTGCTCATTTATTCTAGCTTTACCTCATAAGAAAGCGTTTTTCTAGTGCAAAAAGTAGAGTGTTTTCCTCGCGAGTAAAGTAATTACTCGAGTAAAATTCGCATGAGTGATTTTTTACTCGATTAATCGACTTTTTTTCGTCGAGTAACTACGAGTAATCCTCTTTACACGTCGAGTAAATTGAATATCTTTACTTGTGAAGGGAATTTCCCCACCAAATCAGTTAAACAGCTGAATATCTTTAACAAAGAGGCTTATATAAGTGGTCGTTCGTGATTTTTTTTTGTCAATTTTTTGCAAAATTTTCGCTAAACGTAATTTTTCCTATGTGTGCGTTTTAAAAAAAGCTTTACTCGCGTGGAACACACTCTAGCAAATGGTGAGCTGAATTTAAGCTGGAAAAATAATCATTTTACAAAAATCTCTAAAAAGGAAAAACTTTAAGGAAAAGATGCACTCATTTGTTTTGTGTTTACGAGTAATTTTGTCGACTTGGAGTCGACTTACCTGTACTGACTTACCGACTTACCTGTACTGACTTACCGACTTACCTGTACTGACTTACCGACCTACCTGTACTGACTTACCGACTTACCTGTACTGACTTACCGACCTACCTGTACTGACTTACCGACTTACCTGTACTGACTTACCGACCTACCTGTACTGACTTACCGACTTACCTGTACTGACTTACCGACCTACCTGTACTGACTTACCGACTTACCTGTACTGACTTACCGACTTACCAACCCAACGAACACCTCATTCATTTATTTAACTTATTTACAGGCTTAACTTGTAAATAATAGAACAAAATGTTCTTGAATTGGTGGATTCTTTTTTGAAGAAATTCTTGTCAAACTTTTTCTGAGAACTTTCTTTCAAATCTACTTTCTTTTCAACCTTAAAAGTACAAGATTTAAAATTTCATTTTCCTTTTCACTTGCCTGTACTTGCATCAGCCCAACGAACACCTCATTCTCGCAATCGCCGAGCATTGACGGGTTGAAGAATTGTTGGATTTCTTGGAGTGCTCTGATTCATTGTTTAAAGATGATTTCATTTTCTTTACTCACCTTACTCCAACTAATCGTTCTCTTGACGCAAAATTGATAGTCGAGTGCTGGATCTGCACATTTTGACCGTCAGCAAACACCGGAACACTGAACACTTTTATTTGCTAGATTCTAGCTAATCGATGATAGATTTTCTCACTTGTCTAATTGAAATGATGTCCCAGCTTCTCCATCAACCACAAAGATTTCCATCAACTAAATATCTTCAATTTTGGTGTTAATATTTGTCATAAATACGTGTTTCACATTGTCGAATCCCTCCTCATTTGGATTGGCTTGTCCCCGGAGTGAGATCACCTCTCCACATGGGGTCTCAAGAATTCCCTGTAAAAAAAAGTGATGCTTAAAAGGAAATTCTAGTAAACTTCTCGTTTCTAAAGTATAAAGACTAATGTTTAACATCTAATTCATAGTGTTATAAAGATTTTACATTTAAACGAAAAAAAAAAAGGTGGACTTATCAAGTTTACTATCAAACTTAAAACTTTTAAAGGTATTTGCATTTTCTAAAACTTGCTTTTCATCAAAAGTAGCAAAGAAGACAAGCTAGTCTGGCTAGGTCAGAGTCTAGAGTCCGATCAGAAATCAGATAAAAGCGGAGCTATTTGTGGATCAGATCTGCAGTAAATCCAGGACAAGTAAAGGCAAAAGCTAGCCTAGGACCTGATCTGCCCCAGGAAACTGCATAAAAAACAGCTAATAAGAAACGTAGCACAAAATCTGAACCCATGAGAAGATCAACAAGTAAAACTTTATTTATCTAAAGATACACTACTGGACAATGAAATATCATATTTGAAAAAAGATCGTCACTTTCGCGCGTCTGTAACTCCCTTGTCTTTACCGTATTTCTAAATATTAATATTACCATTGTGTAGCCCTTGAAAAGAGCTTTCAGAAAATGTATAACACTAATAGTTTAAACTCAAAGACAAGGGAGTTACAGATGCGCGAAAGTGACGATCAAATCGAAAGTGACGTTTTTCAAATATGATATTCCATTGTCCAGTACTTACCTGAAACGATGATCGATCCTTCTCGAAGATCAACCTCGCCACTCCATTCTCGTTCAAATTGTACATAACACCTCGCCGATTTTGCAACATTTCGATGAGCTCTTCTTTTGATCGTTTTCTATACATTTTTAGTAATGAATGAAATTAGAGAAATAACAGAGAAATAACAGAAATAACAGAGAAATATCAGAGAAAATCACTTCAGTGGGTGGGATTTCCAAAAGAAAATGGACTTTGAGATTTGTTCTGCAGATAAGCGATGGGAAAATTTGAAAATGGATAAATTCTGATATGGAAAAATAGCTAGAAATGGGTAGTACAGAATAGAATATCAGCTAAATATTTACAATAACTTATTCTTTTCAGTAACAATGTGTAATTGCAGTACAAATACTGGAGCAGAAAAATGGGATGAAATAAAATACTCGACTGCTACAGGAATTGGAATAGAATAAATAATTTGAAATCAACACAAGAATCAAATGGAGAGTCTAGTGCGAAATTTCTTCACAGAAAGAAACTTTTTTTTTTCTGAATGAAAGCAAAAATGAAACACTCTCAATGGAGAAAAACTCTTTTCATTTTCCCAAATCTCAAAGGGTGAGCTCGTAAATTTTTGTGTTTGAGAGGGTTCAGGGCTCACGTGTTTCAAGGGAAAGTTGAGAAGGGGCAGAGAAATGGCCATTCGGTTTCCTTTTTTCACCCCCAATGTCTACATAGAAACCACGTGGTTCTGGAAAAGACTGGGAAAAGGAAAAAACTGATCAAATGATTGAATGGTAACAGAAGGGAAGAATTTGGGGGAAACAGAGATCAATTTGGAGAAGAGTGTGCAAAAATGAGCCCAGCCGGATGATTGGTAGGCGAATTTTTATGGGGATTGATCTAGATTCTTTTAGATTAATCTAGGTTCTTCTAGATTCTTTTAGATTCTTTTAGATTAATCTCTTCTTCTAGACTCTTCTAGATTAATATCTTCTAGATTCTTCTAGATTCTTTTAGAAGAAAACGATCTCTTCTAGATCGTTTTCTTTTTACAATAAACTGACTTTTTAACCTGTTAGTTTTAAATTACTTTTAAGACTAAAAAGAACAAAGAACGAGTTTGAATCTTATTCAAAACTGATATTCAAAAGCAAAAAAGAAAAAATTCGTATTCTGTGGTACTTTTATTTGCAAATCACAAAAATTGAAATCAAAATGGCGGACCTTATCGATAAAAAAGCTGCTCAAATCCATGCCCATTACTGGGATTTTTGTCCCATAGAACGCTTAGATTAGCTAGACATTTGCTCTAAAGATCTTCTTTTTTACATATTTCATATTTACATATTTTTTACATAATATGGATTTAAACAGATTTAGAAAAAAGTTGCATTCATTTATATGTTTTTTCATGTGGTCTCCCACACAAAAGGCTAACAGAAGAAATCAATTAACAAACCAGAGCCTCAGCCTCAATTGCATCATGTTAACAAAAGCAATGATCTAATAATTTTGAAATCTTATTACTTGTTTCTTTGAAAAATTCTGCAAAAGTTTGTTTCACTGCCAATTTTAAAACTATTGATGTGAAATTTGAGAAACTTTTGACCAAAAAAAAAACGATTTTAAAACAGAAGAGCGTTTAGAGAATGAAAGAAAAGGAAAAACGCTTTCAGACAAGTGATGAGCGATCAAATGAGAAAAGAGAAGGAAAAGAAAAGACATTTTAGAGAGGGGCAAATGGGGAACGAATGGCGCCATTTATTTCATTTTGACTATTGTAAAAATATATTAAAAAAGATTGAAGATTGTAGATCTTTTGTATGTTAAAGTATATAAAGTTGAGGGAGATTACGCGAGTTTTTTAGAGAATCTAGAAATTATTAGAGAAGGGGCTCGAATTGGGGAAAGCCACCGATTTTTGGGGTGAGTTTAAAATTGATTAAAACGAAACTCTATGAGAAAGGGAGTATTCGGGAAAGCCAACAAAACACAGATATTTCATTTGAGAGAAAAACCAATAATCGAAAGAGGATTGGATGGATTTTTTGCGTAGAATTGTTAAAGAGAAATGTTAAAGAGAAAAAGGATGAGAAGCCTACGTCAATGAAAATGGGGAAGAGTGGGGAGGAGTGAGAGAAAAATGGAGAGTAGAGCTGCTCAGGCTTTCCCCTTTCCCATCACATTTTTGTTTTCAGGCGTTTCCTTGTGACCTGAGAAAACAGTGATAGGGTTTGGTGATTTGACGAAAAGAAAAACGAAAATGAGAAAAAAAAAAGGTAGACCGATGCTTTAAAAACAAACAAATTTTGAACCAAGATCAGAAGGAAGAAAGTTTTAACCAATCGCAACTTTCAAAGCTACATCATACCGTAAATACTGTAATAGTACCCCACCCCTTTTTTTTTTTTCCTTTTCTTTTGCACAAACACAAAATTATTGGACAGCTAGCCGAGAAAGGAATTCAAGTAAATGACTGTAAGATTGCGACGGAAATTGAAACATAAACACAAAACATACCGTAATAATTCTAATAGAAGACCATGGTCTTCTAATTTTCAACCCCTTCCCCAAAGGGTCTTCTATTAGAATTATTACGGTAAAATGAATGCCTCAAATCGATTGAAAAAAAAACGCCCTCAAATGGCTAGCAATTGATGTCTTATTTTCAGATTCTAGAAGAATTGTTGTCGATTAGTTTATTATCATACCGTAAATACTGTAATAGTACCCCACTTTCATAATGACAGTGCTGAGCGTTGCGTAGTCTAGCTTTGAACGAGTGTTTCCCGACTCTGGTTTATGCTACAATGCTCGCTTAGATATCAAAAAATAGCCCTGAATTGCAGCTATTTTTTGATACCAAAGACGCATTTTTTGAAATTACGGGCGCTTTGAAAAAAAATGAAATACTAAAAAACTTTTGCGACTACGCGACTGTACGAGGGGGGGTCGGGTACTATTACAGTATTTACGGTATATGTTTTTACAAGCAGTCAATATTGAATTAACTTTAGTTAATTGCTTCTTGATGCTTGTTTTCAGAGAATTTGAATCATAAAAATTATCGACATTATAATAATTATGTTTTTAATACTTACATAGTTTGTTCTGTTTGCATTGTCACTTTTCCTTGTCGGATAAAGTATATATATATAGTTTAAGATTAGATAATCTCAATTTCCAATTCAAAAGAGATTTGATAGTGAAAAATGTTTAGGATCTTTTGAATTCAAAAATGGAATAAAAACTGACGCCAAAAATTGAATCGAGAGTTTATTAGTATTCTTGAAACAGATCTTGGCTGAGACTTTCAAACAAAAGCCTTCAATGGCTTAAAATAAAACTCTGGATTGTAACTAAACCAATCAGTTTTAAGCATTAAACCCCAAATAGCCAGCAATAGCTAACAAAATGAATGAAAAGGAAAAGAGCAAGGTTTCTAGAATGTTCATCAAAGATTGGGAGTGTCTCGTTTGATTGAAAGAGGGAAAAGAGAGCAAAAGAGAGTCGATATTTGAAGATGAAAAGGTGAAAAGAGGCAAAGGATGTTTTGACAAATGACGTATTTGTGCTCTGTCAGATATTAGCGATTGATTGTTTCTTTTTCTTTTACGACAAAGGTCTGTTCAGAGAACGCACAAAGTCTCAAGAGCATTTACGTTTAGCGGTAAAGGGAACTACTGCAGGAAAGGGACAAAGGACAAAGTATGCTTTTAGCAAAAACGTAAAAAAAAATCGAGAAAAACATTCAGAAATGTGAGAGTAGAAGTATTAAAATTGGGAATCTTTTGGGGATCTTTTGATTTACAAAATAAAACTCTAGAAGTACTTTTTGAAATCAGGTTTTAGATTAAAAGAATTGAGTCTAAAAGGAGAAAATCTTTAGCGGAAAGTTTTATAGAGTTGATTGTAAGAAAGAATTTCAATATTGATGAGAGCTTTTAGTTGAAATTCTTTCTAACAATATTGATGAGAGCTTTTAGCTTTTAGCTGAAATTCTTTCTAACAATCAACTCTATAAAACTAAAGGACAAAGTATGCTCTATAAAACTCTATAAAAAAAACTATAGCCTAAGCTTAAGCTAAAATTTTGCACGATTCAAATCACCTTTAATCATAAATGATTTTTAAAATCAAAGCAAAAAGAAAGAAATTGAATCGTGGAAAGTCTAGAAAACATTTAGAAAGATATTTATGCGAGTTTTAAAGAAAAAATGGGGAGGAGTTGCACTTTTTGGATGCTTTTCACTCACTCCATTCATTGATTCAGTCATGAGTCTCCACAAATTAGAAGACAGAAAAACAACCAAAAGCTAGATAGATTTTCTAAATTCAATACAATCATTCTAAATGTTTTTATAGACTAAATAAAGGTTTTAAGTTATTATTCAAAGAAAAAAAGAACGAAATTCAATTGAGAAAAGTCTAGAACACATTTAGAAAGATATTTATGCGAGTTTTAAAGAAAAAATGGGGAGGAGTTGCACTTTTTGGATGCTTTTCACTCACTCCATTCATTGATTCAGTCATGAGTCTCCACAAATTAGAAGACAGAAAAACAACCAAAAGCTAGATAGATTTTCTAAATTCAATACAATCATTCTAAATGTTTTTATAGACTAAATAAAAGCTTTAAGTTATTATAAACTTAAATTCAAACTTAATGATTGAGAAATTCGATCGAAATTTCACTTTTGTTCTAACATTCAAAGTTTTAAAAGTTTCAGCTCAATTTTTGAACAAATAAACTAATAATTTTTTGATAAAACGCTCTCTGAAACCAGTAAAAAACAAAAAAAAAACAACTCAACCTTTCGCAAGATCAATTAAAAGGGGTTTCCCCCAAGTATTTTCTCTAGATAAAAAAAAGCTCTCTGTTACAACAAACAGAGATTGTTTGCTTGTTTTTGGTCTGTTCTGTTCCAAACAGATCATTAAATACTGATTGATTCGATTTTCTAAAATTGGGTGTTGACCGTAACCAAAAATAGAAAACAGAAAAAAAAGTGATTGCGACGAAATGATCGCCACTTGGCTCAAGGATGGAGAAAAGAGCAGCAAAATTTGCAAAGATTAAGTTTGATTCTTGAAATCCGAATCAAAGCCAATTCGATTCTTATTCAAAGTCCGAATCGGGTCTAGATGATCCAGCTTTCAATCCGAACAACTGAATATCTTTTTATACCATCTACAAAGCAAAAGAAAAATCATTGTATAAAAGGGTGATCAGGTGTTCTTTGTGCTGCCGCGTAATCGCTCTCCATCTGGCATAAGGCTCTGGTACAAGGTTCTTCTCTTTTAGCAATCTTCAAAGGGTAAAGCAATGGTGAGCGACCGATCGAGCTCTATCCAATGGGTATAATGGGCCTTGATCCCATTTCCGAGAAGAATTAAACTTGATCTTTGGACCCCCAGGAAACAAGTTTCGCTCCAAATCTCTTAATACTTTTGTTACAAATTCCAGGCGGGGCCGGCCGCTCAAAAGCTTCCCGTACTTTCTTCACGAAAAAAAAAACTCCAATTTGCTTCAAAGATTTTCAAAGAAAATTCCACGTCTGAACACTTTGAAACAATATGACTGGGCATGAGTCGAATTCAATAAAATTCAATGAAACCTATTCAAAACCTTTTGAAAATGTAAGTTAAATGAGAAGAAAAATGGATGAGAAAAAATGATTCTTTGAATGAAATGAATGATTGAATGATTTATATTTAAATTGTTCAAATAGGATAAAATGAACTTGAACTAAAAGATGAACTTTCAAAAAGTCATGAGATTTTTTCTCATATTCTCTTTCTGCTGTTTTACTGTGCTTTCCCAGCGTCAATATTTTGAGTAAGTAAACTAGTTAACAAAGTTAAAAGTTAATTTCTTCTTTAGTCACAAATTCTTGACAATTCGGACAAGTTTAGAGAATGAGAAGGTTTTAAAGGAGCTTGCTCAAAAGGTAAGTGCATGGGGATGAGATTCACATCATCAATCATTAAAGAATCCAAGTCCCGGCTTAGCTTTTGATCTTGTCTGTTTTCTAAGTTTGATCTAGCTTTACTACTACCCATTCAAAGAGTCCCTAACTCCATCAGAAGCCAGCGTAGCCAGCGTAGACAGCGTAGCCAGCGTAGACAGCGTAGACAGCGTAGACAGCGTAGCCAGCGTAGACAGCGTAGCCAGCGTAGACAGCGTAGCCAGCGTAGACAGCGTAGCCAGCGTAGCCAGCGTAGACAGCGTAGCCAGCGTAGACTGGCTTATAAGCCCAGAACATTCCTTGTCACAACTTTTGAACATTCTCAAGTTCAAGCTTTTAACTCACAAATGATTGAACTAATTAACCGTAAGCAATGGCTTTAAAGTTGTTTATGAAAACTCTTTTAGCTTGATTTCCACCGATTCTCCTCAAGGTTAAATGGGAAAAACTTGATTCTCCTAAAGCCACACGAGATTGAAAAAACAAAAGATCTGCTGAAGAAAAATGGGACTACATTTGAGATAAAAGGTTTTATAAAAGAAAAAAATCTAAAAACTCTTTTCTTTAGATGTTGGTTACATTAAATATTCGGGAAAAGGAATCGATTATTTATCGACTCGAGGAGATTTCAATATCTCTACCTATAATGATTTCGATTTGGTAACGAGAACTAGGGATGAGTTAAATTTTAAATTTAGCAAATGGAATCCCTTGACTCGTTGACTCAAAAATACAAGAGAAAAGTCAAGAAGATTGTTCTCGGGGAAACTTTTGAGAAACGACCATTGGTTGCGCTCAAGGTGAGCTTAAAGTGTAAGAATGGAGATTTTTGTAGTTTATGTTGTGAATGTATGTTAAGTCCGATCTAGATTGATTCTAGATAGGATGTTCGATCTAGAGTGAAGTAAGGTCAAACATCTGATCTCGAATCAAGCCGATCACTCTAACACAGACGTCGAATTCAGAATTAGATTTAGAGTGATCAGCTTGATTCTAGATCGGACGGATTTCTAGATCGGACGGATTTCTAGCTCGGACGGATTTCTAGCTCGGACGGATTTCTAGATCGGACGTAACATATAAATTTAGCTTGGTTTCGAATCGAAGAACTCAAAACCATCGATTTTCATGAATGCGGGGATTCACGCGAGAGAATGGATCACGTCAAGTTCGATCCTGTGGCTAATCAATGAAGTGATCATATCGTTATTAAAATAACTATTTTTATCGTAAAGTTTTATGTTTAGAATATGTGATCTCATTTCTGATATTTTAGCTTCTGTCCAATGAGTCGTACAAGGAGTTCTTGAAAGATCTCGATATTTACATCGCTCCAATGTGGAACCCTGATGGCTATCAATTCAGTCGAACTAAAGAAAGAAATTGGAGAAAGAATCGGTATTGGACTTTAGCTACAATTCTATTCTTAGCTTGATAAAGATATTTTCAGACGATTCTACGAAGATCCCGAAGATGAAGAGATTTGTGTGGGAATTGACTTGAATAGAAACTATCCATTCAAATGGAAACACCAGAAATGCTCTAATGAAAAGTGAAGTTACAGTAAAAGCTTTCAATTAGAATTTCTTTTTAGTGGAAGCGGTCCAGTGGGCGGATCCGAATTGGAAACACAAGCGTTGATGAAATTTTTGACTAAAAATAAAGATCAACTCAAGGGTTATATCGATTTTCACAGCTTCGGTGAACATATTCTCTATCCATTTGCATACAAGAAACACATCTATCCGACAAATGTCGAAGAATTGGTGAGTATTTTTGTATTTATTTAAAAAGTGATGCAGTGAATATCTTCTAGAAACTTATCGGCAAGAAAATGCAAAAAGCTATCGCAACAGTGCGCGACACCGAGTATGATTTGATAAATATCGCTGACGGAATGTGTTCGTTCAACAATTTTGATTGAAAATTTCATTCAGATCCTGCTCCTGGGTCGACGGCTGACTATGCGAAATCGATTGGAATTCGTTATTCGTATGGCTTTGAGCTGGTTCCGGATGGAAAGTAAGGATAGTATCTGTCACCTGTCATCTGTTAAGATCTGTCATCTGTCGTCTGTTAAGATCTGTCGTCTGTTAAGATCTGTCATCTGTTAAGATCTGTCATCTGTCGTCTGTTAAGATCTGTCATCTGTTAAGATCTGTCATCTGTCGTCTGTTAAGATCTGTCATCTGTTAAGATCTGTCATCTGTCGTCTGTTAAGATCTGTCATCTGTTAAGATCTGTCATCTGTCGTCTGTTAAGATCTGTCATCTGTTAAGATCTGTCATCTGTTAAGATCTATCATCGAATTGGAAAACTTTATTAAACGTCTACTAAGAACAAAATTAAATCATTTATAGACATGGAATAGATGGATTTAACGTACCGGACACGGAAATCGAGCCGACTGGCCGTGAAGTGCTTGCCGCACTTCGAGTCCTCTTTGAGAGAATCATTCGTGATGATGAAAAAACGAGTCTAAACCAGAAGACAAGGACAAGTATGCACTTGTAGTTGAATAAATGTGATTCAATATGGATTTTAAATCAACAGTACTAAATGCCAAGTCGGAAGAGTTTTTTAGTATTTCATTTTTTGCAAAGCACCCGTACTTTCAAAAAAATGCATCTTTGGTATCAAAAAATAGCTGAAATTCAGGGCTATTTTTTGATACCTAAGCGAGCATTGTAGCATAAATCAGTGTCGAGAAAAACTCGTTCAAAGCTAGACGACACAACACTCTGCACCGTCATTATGGGGGTGGGGTACTATTACAGTATTTACGGTAGTTGAAAAATTAGAAAAGTTGCTTGAGAAATCATTAACAGGAAAAGGAGAAAACAGCAGCGCTTCACACCACTACTTTTTGACAAAACGTGTTGCTAATCTTATTGGTTCCAATATGGCTCGGATACGGTTCCAATATGCTACCAATATGGTTCTAATATGATTCCAATTTGGTTCCAACATGGTAGAAACTCTCAAGCAATCAACGGGATCGAATTCTTCCTATATGGATCTATTACTGATAACCATATCTACACTTTATAATTTCGATTCCTACCATAGATAAATGTCTTCGAACTTTACATATGGATAAATTTATTAATGATAAACGTCTATGCTTTGTCTTCACAGCAAATAATATTACATCAAGTGCATAGAAATGAACGACAAGCTAACACCATTTGAGATTACATTTGAGTGATAAAACAGCTGTTGCAAAGTTCACACCTTTAGCACAGCAGAGGATTGAGGATACGAAAGTTTGTTTTATCGTCTTTTCCATGGTAAACAACATTTTATTTAAAAGTTGAACGCTTTTCCAGAGCCTACGGATAGTGTTGGGGTTCCTTATAATGCTGGTTTACCCTTTTTCATTTCAAAAACCTCTGTTTAATTTGTATGATGTATTTTTATTTTCATAAAAGATAACTTTAAGTTTTTTTCAATGACGGTTTCAATGAGTTTCAATGACGAGACGGCAAAACGGAAGAGCGATGCAAAACGGGTCTGAAATCGATTTTCTAAAAATGAGAAATTCATCAATTTTTTTAGATTTAGATTTTTATCTGCTATCCAACTAAGAAAAAAAACTCAAAGTTTCATTAAAATCTGTTTACTCAAAAAGAGTTAATAGGGTGAACACATTTGCAGGCTATTTGTTCCAGGTACAACTCTCAGTACAGCGTGATACTTTGTATCAAGCTGTACTGAGTTCTTGTTCTTGTTCTTGTTTTCTTTTTATCGTCATTCTACTCATGTTTAAGAAATCATTTAAGTGTTTAAAACGACTTTTATGACAAGTTGACACGTTGCGATTTTTGAAACAAATAGCCTCGAACTTTTTTTGTTTGTTTTGAGTAAACACATTTTAATGAAACTTTGGTTTTTTTTCTTCTTAGCTGAATAGTATATAGAAATTGGTATTGATCACATTTTCTTTTAGAAAATTGATTTTAACGTTACTCGTGGATCGTTGTACGATGTCTACGACTACATCTCATCAACACCAATTCCCCCCCGATATTTCTTTCCTTCCGGATATGAAAAGCGATTCGAAATTGGAGAAGCCCGGGTATTCAACTGTGCTCCTGCCAAACAGATTGCACTTTGGGAAATCAAATATTTCGAAGCTCGACCAAACAAAGGTTTTTCATATTTTGTGTCTATATTCGACAATAATTTCCGTCTTACTATTCCTACTAATCGCATATTTCGTTGGGGTTTTATTTTTCCGTTCGAATCAACCCGTGCAAGCTACAATTCACGATGATTTGTATGTCTTTTTATCACCATCTTTACACATTAAAAGCTTATTTATAATGAGCATTTCGAAATCATTTTATGGTAAAACACTGAACTTTCGTTTCACTTCAATTATTGAGAAACAAAAAGTTTTTTTCTTTTACCAAATAATGAACAAATGTAACTTTAGTAGCAAGCTTGAAGGGGAATTAAATAAAAGGTAAGTTTATTTTCATTAACAATTCATAATAGCTACACTAACAAAGCAAATTGCCGTTGGCATTGTTAACAAACCACTAACTGAATAGAGTAGCTATTATGAATTGTTTGCTAGTTAAAAAAGTGCCTAGAAAATCTAAGAAAGCCATCTATTTGGTTCGTGCAGGGAAATTAAGTTTTTCTTAATCTTTCTTAGCAATCAAACCACACAATTTACTCAAGCTTTTCAAATAGGGTTTTAAAAAAAGGAACCTTTCATTTCAATTTCTGAATAGTTTTTGCTCATTTTAATCACTGAAAATGAGATTTATCGGAAGGAATTTCAAGTGACAAACAATAAAATAAGGATTTTTTTATTTTCAGAGAATTTATAAATAAAACGCGCTCAAATTTTAGCAGGAAACTTCTATTTAGTGATAATAGCTACTTTCTGCTTATTTTGCTTGCTAATTGTAAAAGAGATTCGCTTAAAGATTGGCTTAAAGATGACTTAAGGGTTGGCTTAAAGATTGGCTTAGAGGTGGCTTAAAGATGGCTTAAAGGTTGGCTTAAAGACGGCTTAAGGGTTGGCTTAAAGATTGGCTTAGAGGTGGCTTAAAGATGGCTTAAAGGTTGGCTTAAAGACGGCTTAAGGGTTGGCTTAAAGATTGGCTTAAAGATGGCTTAAAGGTTGGCTTAAAGGTTGGCTTAAAGACGGCTTAAGGGTTGGCTTAAAGATTGGCTTAAAGATGGCTTAAGGGTTGGCTTCAAGATTGGCTTAAAGATTGGCTTAAAGATTGGCTTAAAGGTTGGCTTAAGGATTGGCTTAAAGGTTGGCTTCAAGATTGGCTTAAAGATTGACTTAAAGATGGCTTAAAGATTGGCTTAGAGGTGGCTTAAAGATGGCTTAAAGATTGGCTTAAAGGTTGGCTTAAAGATTGGCTTAAAGATTGGCTTTCACTGCTTCAGCCAAATAACGTCAACTTTTAGCAATGAATCTTTGGCAGACTGCCGCAAGAGAGTACAAGATTTGATGCAAATTGAAAAGTTTGGATAATAGTTTACTTTCAAATTCTCTGTTTAGAAAGAATCCAGAATGTGAAACAAGTGGAAAGTAAGTCGTTTTACGAGAAATAGAGGTTCTCACGACTTGCCCCAAATAAAAAAACCCAAAAATTTCAGCGCTCTCCCGCAGAATTTCGGTGCTCCTCTTCAACGAAAAGCAAAGTGTCAAATAGGATGGAGTTACCACGAGGGAACGAATTTTTGCTATTATCATCAGGTATCGAAATATTTCTTGAAATTTGAAATTCCGTTCAGAATTACACATATGACGATACGGGAAAGTTGAATACTTATTCTTGGCAATTGGCCGAAGAGATCTGTGAAAGAAATAACGCACATTTGGTATCGATTCACAGTGTTGAGGAGAAAAGCTTTGTTGCAAGTAAATTTCTAAATTGAGTATCTAGGGGGGAGGAATAGTTATTGCCCATAATTACTTACCACAAAACTCTTTGCCAATCATCAAAGAAGTAACTAGATTATATTTTTTGTTTGCATTTTAGGATAATTAGAGTCTTTTTAAGTTTACATTGATCGGCCACAATGCAAAACGAGATGCTATATTAGTTGGGGGGCTCAAAACTTTGCTTAAAACTGCCAGACGGATTTTGATAATTTTTTCACCATTGAATTCAGCACATTTTTCTGCGTCAAATGGCTATTCAAACGTAAAAATCCTATAGAAAACGCATTTTCGCGCGGATGTGGGGGGATCTTCGAATCTCGGTCCAGAATCATTATTTCGCTCTGAAAAGCCAGATGACTGACAAAAAATAAACGCAAAAGAAAAACACGTGGGACGGGGTGAAAACAGTGACCCTTGAACTACCAGGCCGGGCTCCTAATCACTCGACCACTCGGCTACTCACCCGAGGCCATGTTCGCTTTAAAGCGTATCGTGTAAATTCCCAAAAATGTTTCATTTTAAGCTAAAAACTTCAGAAAATTCGACCTAAGATGGTAAGCTGTTTTTTCCTGGTGAGAACCACGCTGAATCGATTGCTTCGTTGATATTTACGATTAATCGATTAGTTGGTTGATATTTACGGTTAAGAGGGGAGCATTTTGAAAAAAAGGAGCGCGAAAGCAGGGTTTTCCATTTCTTTTTCCTTTTAGAAATGATTGGTCTCAACTTGACGTCTCTTCATCGAAAAGGTCCATCGGAAAATCGATGCAACGATAATTCGCCGTACTATGCTTGGAGTGGTATGCATGTAGTGGATGGGTACAGAAAGTGGAGCGACGACACAGCCGATGATTTTTTTTCACATGAGAAAACCGGCCCCAACCAGCAATGGGTGGTCGGTTTTTTTTTTGGTCAACGTTGGTCTATCGTTAACGTTAGTCTAGCCTATCAATGTTCGACATGCAGAATATTTGCAATAGCTGAAAGGTTTCAAATAGCATCTGGTATTCATTTGAACTGGCTAATATCTGATCTCTGATATTAAAAAGTCCCAACATCTACATGCAAACATTTTTCAGCTATGCAAAGATAACTCGAATGTGAACGTGACGAGTCTCCTCTATATAGCCTATAAAAATCCATTGCCTCGTTTTGTCTGCAAGAAGCCGGCAAACGAAATGAGAAGGTGAATAGTAATTTGACTAATCCAATTTAACTAATCCAATTTGACTAATCCAATTTGACTAATCCAATTTAATTAATCCAATTTAACTAATCCAATTTGACTAATCCAAAAAGCCAATCAAAATCAAACTATTTTGCAATGTTTTTATTTCTTTATCCTAACAAGAAGATCAATGAGTAAAACTCATTCATAAAATCAGTAAAATACATTCAGATTCTAGAAGTTTTTAGCAAAAATTGAGTAAAATCTCAAGTGTTTAGGTGAGGCCAAAAAAAACTTCATTATTCGCGATGAGTCTAGCTGTCAAATAACCGAAAAATTGTGTTGATTACTCTTTTTTTCTTCATGATCAATGCTATATTGCAAAGTGATGCAATACTTTTGCACCACAATGTAATTCACTTTTATTTATACTCGAATTGCTTTTCGTTTGATAATGTGTGGAGATTCTTGATATTCTATGATCTTTTGTAAGAAATAATTATATATTTATATAAATTTTCCTTGTAACCTCCTTTTATGCATTCACTGGTTATTTAGGGATCGGGAGGAAAGAGAGAATGATGAATAGGTCAATCCAGACAATTTTGGCAACTAGTGTTCCTGGTCGATAGTTGAGTAAGTTGTTGTTGTGCTGCTTCAGCAGCGACGAGTCGGCTGTTGTTGTGCTGCTCTAGCTGCGACAAGTATTTGCTCATTTTTGTTTTGTATTCGTAATCAAGTTTTGCGGATTCATCGTCCACCAGTTTTGTCACATCGTTTGTCAGCTCTTGGAATTTGTGCTTGAAGCGTGCTTTTCGTTGCTAAATAGTCCGCATCGAAAGCCTTTCATGAAGCTCACAAACCTTGGCTTTTACCTTGTCAAGTGTGAGACGATCGGCAACATAACGAAGCTTAGAAGTGATGTGCTTCTCGGAAACGATCTGGTACAGTCTTGCCGAGTTTCCCACTTGAATGCAATATGCAACTAAACGTAGAGTCGACTTCAAAATTACGGGATCGATTTGGGAATCCTAAAAACTGGATAAATGATGTACATCATTGCCGCCATTTAGAACTAAAAAACTGAATTATTTCTAAAAATCATAAAGATTAAAAGTTAAAAGTTTTAAAAGAGTTTACCACTTGAATGCAATAGCTAACTAAACGTAGAGTCGGCTTCAGGTTGTCCGCAATGATGTTTTGATCAATAATCTTTTTTATCTCGTCAAAGAATTGAACCAAATCGTTCCATTGTCGACGAACCTGCGTTGAACATTTTGTAGAATCGTTTGGCTCGTCAAAAACTCTAACGTTATTTATGGATTACAGGTTTTTACTACAGAATCGCTTGGCTTTTTTTCGCTTACAAAACTTTTAGCTAATAAATATTATTGTGTGCCTCCTCACAAGAAATAGTGTAAAATCGGAAAAAAGTTACGGTGGAAATCAACTGAATAACTTATTGTGTCGTTCTGACCTTTTGCAAGTATTCCATTGCATCTCCCAATACTTCGATCACTTCATTCAAATCCACTTGCTCCAAGTCCATCGATTCCATTTTGCCGACCAATTCACCGAGCGCAGTCCTTCCCTCAATTAGTTCTTTAAACTGTTTCTGCTCGCTGACAATTTTTAAAAATGAGGTGTCCACAACAGTTGCAAAGTCAGTGGCTCGGTCCGATTGCTTCTGAAAGATTTCGATTTTCATTCAAAAAACAAATATTCTTTCGAGATTTATTGGCTTGGTGGGTATGTCGAAAGTGAAAGTCCATTGTTTTCACAAGAGTGAATGTTCACTTACCTATTTTCCGCAAACCTCTCCCCCTCATCTTTGTTTACATCTCTGGGATTTAGTTTGAAAAAACGTGCCAAGTCATACCCACCAACCCAATCGAACACAAATAGCCCGTTATCATTCAATTTGGCTAACGTTTTTCGTGTAATAAAACGTAATAAAGCGTGTAAGACTATATGAAATCTTAAGACTACCTCAAAATTCTCGATAGCTTTTTTCTTTTCCTCCAAGAGTTGTTTGTAACGTTTCTCAGCAAGTTTGAAATTCTCTTCAGCAGCCTTCCTCTCCTCTTCCAGAGCTTTATTTTCTCTTTCCAGCCATCCCGAATGATTTCGATTTTGTGCATTAGCCGCCGTTGTGGCCAGTTTAAGCTCGTCGATTTCCTCAAGTACAGTGAAAAACTCTGTTACAATGTTCTTTGCCGTTTCGCTACATGTTGTCGCCGAATTACTAATTCTTCTCATCAATTGTTCGTTGTATTTTTTGATTCTTGTAGAGTTGGGATTCTAAAATTGACAGTTATTAGGTTGGCAAGTTATAAACGATCCTTTTTGGGTAATGTGTTTTCTGATAAAAACAGCTTATCCAATCAAAAAACGGTTTGCTTGATTCAAAAGCTCTTTTTTGACTTTTTTGTCATTAAGGACAAAATGACTTTTTTGAATTTTTGAAAAATGTTTTATTTTAGAACTTTTTCAGGCATTTTAATGTAAGAGTTGAAAATCCTGGTTTCTAGCATTCATGAGCTAATATATTTTTGAGTGATTGAATACTTTTTAAAATAAAACGCTTCATCGATTACATAGTTTCCCAAAATTTCAGAACAATTCAATCGATCGAACCGTTCTCTTTCTTTTAATCTTTTTTTTTAATCTTGCTTAAATTCAAACGAAAATGGATTAAATTAGCACAAAAGTGCATTTTGAGCCTAATTTGAAAATCAACCTTCCGAAGATTGGATTGTTCTGAAATTTTGGGAAACTATGTAATCGATGAAGCGTTTTATTTTAAAAAGTATGTAATCACTCAAAAATATATTAGTTCATGAATGCTAGAAACTAGGATTTTCAACTCTTACAAAATGGGGTAGGCTACTTTCCGCCATTTTATTTGCGCAACAGGGTCATTTGCGCAAGTACGTTTGCGCAACTTTTTATTTGCGCAACAGGGTCATTTGCGCAAGTACGTTTGCGCAACTTTTTATTTGCGCAACAGGGTCATTTGCGCAAGTACGTTTGCGCAACTTTTTATTTGCGCAACAGGGTCATTTGCGCAACTTTTTTGACGTTTTTAAGGGACGTTTTTTTTAAGGGAGTTTTTGACGTTTTTTTTTGTTGTTTAAAATTCTAGTACGGTTTTGTTTATTCTTAAAAACCATTGTTAACTAATTTTCCGCATTTTCCCAAGAATCCGCATCCATCGTATACTGCGGTCAGACTTTACGAAGAAATGACGCAAATAATCAACCGTTTCAAGCTTTCATCGGCTATCAATCTCACTGTTGGACAAAGCTACACACGGAAGAAAACTGTATTGGCTCGACAAAAGCAACGTTTTACTGCTATTTCTAATGGTCGCTTGCCCGGTTGCGATTTTGTGCAACATCTTTCTCAGCTTTTGACTTATATTAAAAAAATTTGATTTTTATTGTTGTCCTAACTTTCATTGCTATTGTTGTCCTAACTTTCATTGTTATCGGTTGCACTTTTTTGTTAAAGCGATAAAATATTTTACTAATGGTTATTAGCTCTTAGAAAGGACTAATTTAGATAAATATTGGAAGATTATGCAAAAAATTGGAAGATTTCATAAAAAATAGAAGAAAATAAAAAAACAATAAAAAAAAGCTCAAAAATTAAAATAATGATTAAAAATTCGAGTGCTTAATACAGTGTTAAAGTTGCGCAAATGACCCTTTTTGTGCAAAAAAAAGTTGCGCAAATGACCCTTGTTGCGCAAACGTACTTGCGCAAATGACCCTGTTGCGCAAATAAAATGGCGGAAAGTAGCCTACCCCTACAAAATGCCTGAAAAAGTTCTAAAATAAAACATTTTTCAAAAATTCAAAAGTCATTTTGTAGATTAAGGATAGGGCTTTTGAATTAAGCAAACCGTTTTTTGATTGGATAAGCCGTTTTTTCAGAAAACACATTACCCAAAAACGATCGTTTATAACTTGCCAACCTAATAGTTTATTAATACATTCTAATTATTTTAGCACCCAGAATAAATGGTCTTGGAGAAGCAAACCTTTGTTGTTTCCTCTATCACCGTCATCAGCACCTCGGGCAAATCGATCAACGACTGTTCGATGGTTGACATGGCAGAATGGGCATTGCGGAAGCTGTTCGTCATGCTCGTCGTCACCTGCTCGAGACACACACGGAAATATGGGTATTTTAGATGTTTGAAGCCGTTCTCCGGTCTTGGCAGAGTCGCGTCTTCCACCGAGGCTGAGATCACTGCTATACAGTCCATTAAATAAACGGTTTGCGGTGCCTCATAGAGAAGAAGTTTCCCTTGTGAAAGCTTTGTACAACTCTTGATCACATCCTTGTTCACATCCTGAATCCGGTGGGTTTCTATTGGAATAAATACGCTAGTTTCTGATTTCTGACAATTTCTGATTCACCTTTTTTCACTGGATCTAGACTAAAATCAAGTTTTTCAAGATGTAGGAAGCTTTTGAGATTTTGTATATAGGCGCATAGATGTATTCCAAAAGTCCCAAAAGAGTATTTTACTATTTTATGTTTAGGACTTACATTTTGTACCTTCTGCAGACTTTCGTTCAATTCCCCAACCGCACGCACTCCTTCTGTCATGCTAAAACAGGAAACCGACTTTTCATTTAATCAAAAACTTCGAACTCACCATAATGACCAAGAAATCGTCAAACACACAGCAAGAACCCGTAACATTTTGTGGAAATTGTGACCACCGAACCTTTTGAGAGACGCCTTTTATCTACGGATTCGTTCTCGAAACTTTGATCATCTAAACTGACAAACAAAATAAAAAAAAACTAAGAATACTTTAGTAAAAAATGGTGACAAACAAGTGGCCTTATCAGTGAGCTCAAATTTCGTTGCGAGAAAGTGGGAACAATCGTAGAAAACACCAGTAAACGGGTTTAGATAAAAAAACTCAACAACACTGGAAAGCCAAAGATAAAACGAATGCGTGGGAAGTGATGACTTCTTTTTGATTCAAGATCAACAGCGGAGAAACAAAAAACATTCGATCTTTCTTTTGAACTTAGATTGGGCAAAAATCCGCGTGAGCTGTTTTTCGATAGTTTGAAAGTTATGGTCAAAAATTAATACTCTCAAATTTAGCTATTAGCTTGGTAAATATGAAAGGTTATTTTTTACAAAAAATATTGCCCTGTCTTTACGAAGAACATTCGCCGTCTAGGATTTTTCTCAATAATATGTCAAAATGTGCTTATGTTTTTTTATATAGATACTTTATTCAGGACCTGAGATAAAGTGCGCTAGATTTAAGATTAAAACACATGAATTCATACACATAACACGAAAAGGGCCGATAAAAAGAAACACGATATAATATATGTAAAATGTGGGTAGCACAGATAACGTCAAGGATCCACTAGAGCTTCAAGCTCAAGATCATCTACAGATAATTTAAAGGTTTCGAGACTATTGGACTCTCTCAAAACTCTGGGGAGTCGATTCCAAATTCTGGCAGTTCTTATTGGAAAAGAGTTATAAACAAACTTATTGGAGGTGACTGGAATTTCTAAAACGAAAGAACCTCTCCTTGAACTAACCGTGGGATTAACTTTGAATAAATCTCGAAAAAGATGGATAGGTTGCCTGCCCTTTACAATTTTGAAACATTCTATTAAATCCGTGACCAAGCGGCGGTGTCTAAGAGATTTAAGATCAAAAATTTTGAGTCTATCTGTGTAACTAAAGTATGCAAATTTGGAAAAATCTATTTTCCATAGAGCTATCTTAGTATATCTCTGCTGGATTTTTGCTAGGCGAGAGATATCAACTTGTGTATGTGGAGACCAAACTATAGATGCATACTCTAGAATGGGTCTAACGTAAGTGATGAAACACTTTCTGTAAGTGTCAATTTTCGGGTAACAAATTGCTTTTAGGATACGACTAGAGACAAAAGAAGCTTTACGGCAAATAATTTCAATGTGTTTTGAGAAATTTAAAGGTGGGGAAATATGGACTCCAAGATCTCTGATATAGATCCTCCTTGCCAATTCTGTTTAATGGTGTAGAATTAATTTTCAGCGGGAAAATAGCATTTCCGGTGGAGAAATGACGGGATTTCGTAGAGGCTAAAGCTAATTTCCAATTATGGGACCATTTTTCAACCAGATCAAGATCTGACATGGCGTCTCTTAAAGAAGCAAGCCTAGCGGCTTCATCTTTGATGGGAATTTTAAAGGTTAGTTTAGCGTCATCAGCATAAAGCCAGATAGATGAGTCCCTAGATGAAAAGTTTAATTCAGCTAAATCATTAATGTAAATTGTAAAAAGTATAGGACCCAGAATACTTCCTTGGGGTACACCGCTAGAGCAATTAAAGGAAGGGGAGGGAGAATCGTTTAGAAGAACTTTGAAAGTTCGCTGAGTAAGGAAACTTTCGATAACTGAAATCATGGAGGGGCAGATTTTATATGCATGTAGTTTGTGAATTAAGAATTTAATAGGGACAGAGTCGAAAGCTTTAGCAAAATCTAAAAACACAGCTTCAAGCTGATAGTGCTTGCGTTGTTTTTGATCCACGGCCTTAAAGAACTCTTGGTAAGCTAAAATAAGCTGGTAAGTGGTGGACTTATTTTTAAGGAAACCAAATTGATAGTCGGAGATAAGTTCATACTTATCAAGATGAGCTGTAATTTTATCTTTGATAATAATTTCAAAAAGTTTGGATACAGGGGAGGTTAAAGAGATGGGACGATAGTTACTGAAAAGGTTTTTAGGAGATTTTTTGAGAAGGGGAATAACTAAAGATTGTTTCCAAAAAGAGGGGACATCTGAAATGAGAAGAGTTTTGTTGAAAGGTTTTAAAAGAGGGTAGGTAAGTACTCTAGAAAGTCTCTTTATAGCAAAAGCTGAGAGGTTATCTGGACTAGACGACTTTTTAGGCCGTAATTTAGAAAAAGCTTTCTCAATGTCCGCTACACATATTAAGAAATCTGGCTGCACTTCAATTTGCTTTACCGGAAAGGCCGGACACTGTTCGTTTTTATCTGTAACCGCATATACAATATGAAAGAATTTGGCAAACTCAGTGACGATTGTACTGGGATTGGAAATAAGTTTAGTACTGTCTAAGGGGCCAACGAAAGAATTGGAGACTATCTTTCGATCTTTTGTTTTAGAGGTTAAATAGGAGAAGAAAGACTTGCTGTTTTTCGAATAAACAGCTTTCCTTTTAATGTTTGCCTCAAACTTTTGACAAAATTTCGAGAGCTTGCGCTGTTCTTTGATTACTAGTGGGTCAACCAGAGGATTTGCGTAATTAGATCTTTCAAAAAAATGTAGAAGTCTTGCTTTAGCTCTCGTAATATGATTTGGGGCTAATTTTACAGGGTGAGTGCAGGAATTTTCTATGGCAAGGAGGATTTTAGAACAGAGAAAATTATAGTCATCATCTATAGAATTTGTCCTAGAGCAGAAAAAGCTCCCTCTAAGGGAGTTTAAGAGGGAAAGAGCCGCTTGGTCGGGATTAAAATCAAATGCACGCAACCTTTCCGCGGAGGAGTCGAAAATTGCAGTCCTCCAATTTTGAACGTGATCCCATAATGGTCAGATCCAGGAAGAGGCTCCAATCGCTTCAACTCCATGATAACATCAGGGAAATCGGACAAGACCAGATCTAAAATAGAAAATGAACGGCAGAAGGTAGCAAATGTGTTTAAAATAAATAGAGAGCATGTAATAAGGAAATCTTGTAGCAAAATGGTGGGATGGTGGTGCTTATCAAACAAAAATTTGTCATTAGAAAATCAATGAAAATTTAAATCGCCTAGTAAAATGTTGACTTCCGAATCATGCAAGAAAAGTGATAAATGATCAAAAAGACGAGAAGTATCAGCATAATTCACGCTAGGGGGTCGATAAACGACAAGAAAACGAACCTTTCTGCCAAGATAAACATCTACAATTATAATTTCACAGTTAAAGATGGAACTGCAGTAAATTACATGGTGGGTAAAAGACTTAAGTAGGAAAAACACAACACCGCCACCATGCGATTTAGTGGAAGAGGCTCTATCACATCTAATAATATGGTAAGAGTCACTAGGGTCAAGAATAGAGGAAACTAGAGAGTCGTCTAGCCATGTCTCGGTAATAGCAAGAAATGGATAAGATTTTGTACGAGTCATGGTCTGAAAAGTAGCTAAGCGATTCTTGCTATTTGAAACTATACTATGGGCATTGGCAAGAAAAACACTAGGGGAAAAGAGAGCATCAAACTTGGGAAAGCGAGCCGGGAAATTTCTCCTGCGTAGAATGCGAGCCTGATTGACTTTGTTGCTTGTGGAGTTTCTTTCCAATCCTCCGTTCCGATGGGTGAATAAGAAAGGCACCCTCATCGTTTTCCCTTTCATCTCGAAAATTCTTTGCTAATGGTTCGTTCACATCCGACAATGCGTGTGCTTTGCGAAGGCGCAACTCAGGCGGGTTAATCTTCGTAGAGTTAATCCTCTTTGGAGGTCGGCCCTTCTTGACTGGAGGCTTTTTTGTAGAGGCTGTCGGCATGCTTTCCCTTGTCGTATCCTTTTGCGCAGCCATGCCAACAGTCGTTTCGGAAGCAGTCACATGCAAAGCTCCAACCTGTTCCGGAGGTACACTCCTTGTCGTGTTCACGTCGAGGTGTGGAAGGGGGTCATTTTGGGTTGAAGGAAATGTCTCCTGCCTCTTGCTCTTGTAGCGACTTGGGTCCGAGCGTCGAATCACAATGAACCGAGCGTACCAGGGCAGAGAATCCTTCTTAACACGATAAAAGGAACCCAGTAAGTTCGACACACCGTGTGTAGAGCCAAAAATCACCTTCAGAGGCCTAGGTTGAAACGGAGAGAAGATGCCCATCCTATATGATTGGACCACCATTGAATCCAGACCATACGAAGCCAAAATCGCATCCAAAAGGTGACGATCCGCTGCTCTTCTAGTAAACGGTGTCATGGCGGGATGGACGTCAGCTTCAGGCAGTCCCTCAATCACCAGGTGGTAATCGTTTCCGAGTTTCTTCGCGAGATCAACATCCTCGAAGAGTGGGGGCAGCTTCATTGTTCCAATTGGCGGAAGTGGGTGGTATGGGTGGCGCACAAGCTTCCTCATCAGCATATTTCTCGGGGCGCTACAGATCGGTAGATGTAGAAGTAGAGTTGCAGTATCTCGCAACAACCTCAAACTTGGGTAATTAAACCAACAACCTCAAACTTGGGTAAAAATTAAAATTTTGCAAAAACTTTTTTGTTTTGAATAATATTTGTATTGTTTCAGCTCGACAAAGATGGATAAACAAAAATTTAATTTTCAAAAAATTTTCAAAAACAAAACGAAAACCGAAAAATTGTTGAATACAAACAGCGGCCACGATTAAGTTATTGGCAATCAAAGCCTTATCAAACTAAAAACAGTTTCCTTTGCTAAGGGCAAAGGAAACTGTTTTTTTCTGTTTTTTCTTTGGCTTTCCAGTGTTGTTGAGTTTTTTATCTAAACCCGTTTACTGGTGTTTTCTACGATTGTTCCCACTTTCTCGCAACGAAATTTGAGCTCACTGATAAGGCCACTTGTTTGTCACCATTTTCTACTAAAGTATTCTTAGTTTTTTATTTTGTTTGTCAGTTCAAATGATCAAAGTTTCGAGAACGAATCCGTAGATAAAAGGCGTCTCTCAAAAGGTTCGATGGTCACAATTTCCACAAAATGTTACGGGTTCTTGCTGTGTGTTTGACGATTTCTTGGTCATTATGGTGAGTTCGAAGTTTTTGATTAAATGAAAAGTCGGTTTCCTGTTTTAGCATGACAGAAGAAGGAGCGCGTGCGGTTGGGGAATTGAACGAAAGTCTGCAGAAGGTACAAAATGTAAGTCCTAAACATAAAATAGTAAAATACTCTTTTGGGACTTTTGGAATACATCTATCCGCTTACATACAAAATCTCAAAAGCTTCCTACATCTTGAAAAACTTGATTTTAGTCTTGATCCAGTGAAAAAAGGTGAATCAGAAATTGTCAGAAATCAGAAACTAGCGTATTTATTCCAATAGAAACCCACCGGATTCAGGATGTGAACAAGGATGTGATCAAGAGTTGTACAAAGCTTTCACAAGGGAAACTTCTTCTCTATGAGGCACCGCAAACCGTTTATTTAATGGACTGTATAGCAGTGATATCAGCCTCGGTGGAAGACGCGACTCTCCCAAAACCGGAAGGCGGCTTCAAACATCTAAAATACCCATATTTCCGTGTGTGTCTCGACCAGGTGACGACGAGCATGACGAATAGCTTCCGCAATGCCCATTCTGCCATGGCAACCATCGAACAGTCGTTGATCGATTTGCCCAATGTGCTGATGACGGTGATAGAATATACAACACAGGTTTGCTTCTCCAAGATCATTTATTCTGGGTGCTTAAATAATTAGAATGTATTAATACAATAACTGTCAATTTTAGAATCCCAACTCTACAAGAATCAAAAAATACAACGAACAATTGACGAGAAGAATTAATAATTCGGCGAAAACATGTAGCGAAACGGCAAAGAACATTGCAACAGAGTTTCTCACTGTACTTCAGGAAATCGACGAGCTTAAACTGGCCACAACGGCAGCTAATGCACAAAATCGAAATCATTCGGGATGGCTGGAAAAAAAAAATAAAGCTCTGGAAGAGGAGAGGAAGGCTGCTGAAGAGAATTTCAAACTTGCTCAGAAACGTTACAAACAACTCTTGGAGGAAAAGAAAAAAGCTATCGAGAATTTTGAGGTAGTCTTAAGATTTCATATAGTCTTAGATGTTTTATTTTAAACGCTCAAAAACGTTAGCCAAATTGAATGATAACGGGCTATTTGTGTTCTAAATCTGAAAAGAATATTTGTTTTTTGAATGAAAATAGAAATTGTTCAGAAGCAATCGGACCGAGCCACTGACTTTGCAACTGTTGTGGCCACCTCATTTTTAAAAGTTGTCGGCGATGCCCCAAAAGATCTAGTGTCAATGAGCAAATCGCATCTGGATGAGGCGGCAGCCGCAGAGCAGAAACAGTTTCAAGAACTAATCGAGGGAAGGACTGCGCTCGGTGAATTGGTTGGCAAAATGGAATCGATGGATTTGGAGCACGTGGATTTGCATAAAGTGATCGAAGTATTGGGAGAAGCAATGGAATACTTGCAAAAGGTCAGAACGACACAATAATATAATAAGAAAAGACAAATTTCAATTATTAGTTTATTTGTTTTATTGGCTATATTTATTAGAGTGTGTTCCTTTAAAGAAATAGTACAAATTTCATTTCAAAAAACGTGCCAGTTCATACCCACCAAGCCAATAAATCTCAAAAGAATATTTGAAATAAGCTGAATATCTTAAAAAATTGATTCTGTAGTAAAATCCTGTAACCCATAAATAACGTTAGAGTTATTTTTGACGAGCCAAATGATTCTACAAAATGTCCAACGCAGGTTCGTCGACAATGGAACGATTTGGTTCAATTCTTTGACGACATAAGAAAGATTATTGATCAAAACATCATTGCGGACAATTTGAAGAACGTTCTTGAAAATATGGAGCTCTTGCGAGAGGTTTGTTGCAAAAGTTTCGATTTTAATCTTTATGATTTTTAGAAATAATTCAGTTTCTTAGTTCTAAATGGCCGCAATGATGTACATCATTTATCCAGTTTTTAGGATTCCCAAATCGATCTCGTAATTTTGGAGTCGACTCTACGTTTAGTTAGCTATTGCATTCAAGTGGGAAACTCGGCAAGACTGTACCAGATCGTTTCCGAGAAGCACATCACTTCTAAGCTTCGTTATGTTGCCGATCGTCTCACACTTGACAAGGTAAAAGCCAAGGTTTGTGAGCTTCAAGAAAAGCTTTCAATGTGGACTTTTTAGCAACGGAAAGCACAGTTCCAGGACAAATTCCTAGAGCTGACAAACAATGTGACAAAACTGGTGAACGATGAATCGGCAAAACTTGATAACGAATACAAAACAAAAATGAGCAGATACTTGTCGCAGCTAGAGCAGCACAACAACAGCCGACTCGTCGCTGCTGAAGCAGCACAACAACAACTTACTCAACTATCGACCAGGAACACTAGTTGCCAAAATTGTCTGGATTGACCTATTCATCATTCTCTCTTTCCTCCCGATTCGTTCTTAACTTTAATATTTTCATTTTTTTGATCAAAGTTTGTCTTTAACAATTGACTAATAAATTATAGAACTCGAAGAGAAGGCATTCTTATCAGGATTTCTAAATATATTGCGACTTTCTTCTCGATGAGCACTATACTGAAGATGTCTACCTGGCTGTTGTAAGTGAGAAAAGACAAATGTAAAATATTTGTTTGCAGATTAGTCATGCTGATCATTCCCTCATTGTGCTCATATGTTGAGCAATATGAAAATGTTGTGAGATCTCTAGAACTTCAACGAACTTTTCTTCTACAAAAGAGGGAATATCGAGAAAGCAGCTATTCATTTAAGGAGGTGAAATGCTTATCCAAACCTAAATAATTTTTCAGACAATTATACATTCAAGCTAAAAAGACTCTGAGTATTTCAGTTGCTTCTTGACTTGCGTGAAATGGTGGAAGCCGATGATTACGATACTCAAGTTTTGAAACAAATTGACGTTCTTGTGCCCCGTCTACAAGAAGAGAAAATCGAAGTGGAATCTTTTTTGAAAAAAATCGATGACCAACGATTGGCGATTTCAAATGAACGATCAGTTTTGGAACAACAGAAACGCGTTTTGGAGAACGATCTCACGGAGATCAGTAGAAAATTGCAAATGATCAATGAAGAGTACCACAGTCATTTGAGCCATCGAAGTCAGGTGAATATGAATCTTCATGAAGGCAACGTCTAACTTATCAGAGTATTTTAGTTGCAAAGCGACTTCGACTATGCAAAGGACCGAATTCATACAGCTGTGCGGCGAGCAAAACAGAGAGCACCGTCTTGGGGTTTGTGTTTGTTTTGTGTTTAAAACACAGATTCACTTTCAATGTAAATGCAAAGTAAAACACAAAAAGTACCGTAAATTAAATCGAAACTGTTTTTCCTATTTTGAACTATTGGGTTGTCCAGTTATGAATGCGCGTTTTTTACTATTTTGTAAATTTCTCAGGATACCGACATCAAGAAAAGATATTTATGAGTATTATTCGAAAGCTGAAGATCTCCTCTACATTTTGATATAAAAAGTTTTTGAATTTGTTCAGCTTTTGGGCCAATTGACTGCACACAAGAAGAGGTGGCCAAAAAATGGAAGGGTGCCTTTGGATCAAGTTTTGGCTCCGCTCAAATTGAGTTAACCGTTTGATGTTTGACCAATAGATATATCAATACAACTTTTTTAAAAATATAACAATTTCAGAGCATCTTTACTTTTCTTTTCTTTTCTGGGCGGTTATTTTACACCATAAAACTTGAGGAATAGCTAAGCTGGAATGGGTTTTTTCGAAAACGACCTCTCCCTTTGTGCAGTCAAATTCCCAAAAAGTTGAATGAATTCAAAAACTTTTTTATTCCAAAATGTAGGGGAGATCGTCAGCTTTCGAATGATATATAACACTCATATACATCTGTTCGATATCTTGAGAAATCTACCAAATATTGGGTTGATGGAAAAGTCCTTTCCGATTTTTTGGGAGAGTACCTTAAATTTGTCCAATTTTAACGTTTTATAGCTCATTCTAAAGCTGAATTCAAGACAATAGTAAAAACGCGCATTCATAACTGGACAACCCAATATTTTGAACTATTATGTTGTATTTAGCAAAATGGGCTTGGCCAATTGTTATTGGTGTTGATGAAATATCTGGGAAGGGAGATCTCACCGCGATGTCAATCAGACTTGGAACCATTGATATGAATCTTCATGAAGTGAGAGGTTAGGGCTTTATTCTTTGCATTTCAAATCTCTCCAATGTCACTCACTTTTTCTAAGCTCCTTTTAAAGGCATCGAAAAGACTCGAAAAGACTCGCAAAGACTTTTAAAGGCATTTTTAGCGACTGCTCGGAGAGTTGAGGAGAAACGTAAGGTCAAAGATGCTCACAAGCAGGAGTTGGACTCAAAGATTGAGACTCTTGACAAAAATATTCATACACTGCTGACTATTCATCGCCAGCTCAGTGACTGGAGTCATCATTTGAACCAATGGATTCGTTTTTTGATTGAACTCATTCCCCGTGGTACATTACTTCAAGAAAACGTTCTTTTTGGAAACGAAAAATTGATCAACAAAAGTCTCATCGCACTCAAAAACAGTTTAACCGAATCTGGTATGAGTGTTACCCTTGAGAAATTGATTCAATCGGTCGACAAGCATCTTGGACACAAACTTGTCAGCGCCAATTTCAAGCATTGTCTTGATGAGTGTCTTAATGGATGGTCATCATTCAGCTCTTCGTGTTATAAGGTTTTTTTTTTCGTAAAAGCACTTATTAATTGGTAATTGTTAAATGGTAATTTAAGGTTTTTGAAAGAAAACTAATTCACTCAGACGCCGAGAGTTATTGTCAACAAGAAGAAGCGCATTTAGTTTCAATTCACAACTTCGCCGAGAACTCTTTTGTTTTTCGACTCAGTATGTTTTATATAAGTTGGTAGTACATAGTTTCTTGGTAGTACATAGTAGAAAATTGTTCGGCGATTCTTTTTTTAGGCAAGGACACGGGTTCTTGGTGGACCTGGATTGGACTTCAGGTCAGTCTCTCTCAGAAAGGGGACTTTCAAGAATCAAAACTTTTGCAGAGGAATTCTGTCGATAGAGCACGCTTTGAGTGGACAGATGGGAGCTCGGTGCATTTCACACATTGGTCACCCAACGAACCGAATCAACTGCAGGAGACTGCCGTGGCTGTTCGTTTCGCTTTACAAAAAAAAAATTTTCTACTCGATAAACATCAAAAATAAAAACTTGAAAGATAAAAGCCTGTGAATAGAACCTAAAAGATTCCAGATGAATCTACGGCATCCGGATTTGTTGAAAAAGTGGAACGATTTACCTTCTGGGGACACCAGCCACACACCGATTGTCTTTGTCTGCAAAAAACCGCGTTCGCTTGTGTGTTCTTGAAGTTTCCTATGTATGAAATATGAAAATTTATGCCCATTATTACTAATGAATTTGTTTATTGTTTGCTACTCCCTTTAACATTTCTTAAAGTCGCTGGTTATTAAATGATTCTCTTCATTTCATTAATTGAAATAAAGTATGCTTATGGGAAGTGGGACAAATGCGACCTTTTTTTTTGCGCACCTTGCCCATTAGCGCACCTTTTTTCGCGTTTTAAATAAGCTCTAAAAGCTAATATTAACCAATTTCTATTCCAAATGTTGTTTTTCTAGTCAATTCAAAAAAGGTGCGCTAATGGGCAAGGTGCGGAAAAAAAGGTGCGCAAATGTCCGGGTGCGCAAAAAAAGGTAGCATTTGTCCCACTCCCATGCTTATGGGCTTGTGCCCATTTATACCCACAGCTTATATCGATTTGATTCAAACCATCAAATCAAATATAGCGAGAAATGAAATAATCAGCGAATATGAATGTACAAAATGAGATAACAAGCAAAAATGATACCTTCTAAACCGATTTTTCCGGCAGAAACTTCCAGCTGACGAGCATACGGGCTCAGGATTTGGTTTCTTTCAAGAAACATTTCACTGAGACATTCAAGGGACGAGGCACCAAACGGATCAAGCTCGACCTTAGATGTTTTGAATGGAAAAATAGTGATGAGACATTTGATTTTGTTGAGGAAATCTTCGAAACACGGGTCTCGAATTGCAAAGGAGATCTCATTGATTGTCCGTGTCAGTCAATTACCAATCATTTGCAAGTTAATCTCAAGCAGTCACTTTGATGTCATTCATTCTTCAACAGTCTGCATTGATGTCAAGGATGATGGATTTGAGTTATCGGAACTGGAAGTGGCCAATCGATGGATTATCACTTATGGAATTCCAGGCAAGAATCCAAGCTTGATTCTAAATTCTGAATGGTCATCGATTTCAAAAATCGATGGCCAGCTAGTCTTATTTGACTCGTCTATCAAGTAAACTGGATTTGAAACTTTGGATTCTTTCAAAATATCGTGGATTTGACTGCTATCAAAGATCAAGATCATGCTGCTAAACAAATGGTCGATAGTAGCTTTTCACTCTTTAAAAATCCTATTTTGGAAGATATCTTAACTTTTCCAGTGTTGCTCAGATCTTATGAAAAATCGATAATTGTATCTTAGAGAAGTTCAGTTAACTATGAAACGTTGGAGTCAAAGCCTTTGGTTGTACTGTGTTCCTATTGAATACAGCTTTCGAACAAGAGTTAACTCGTTAAGATTGGTTAAGTTTGAGACGATCTCCCAGCAAATCCGTCATTACTTATTAGCGAGCCTAATATTTAGGTTTGCAAGATGTAAAACAGTATCTATTGTGCAGAAATGATCGGTCTAGGATCTAGAACCAGGCCAGAGTTGAGCCAAAAAGCCAGAGCGGCATTGATCGCTGCGCTCTGGGCTTGAGCTAAAATCTGAAAACCCAAGCTGACTAAAGAATAAGCTGATCGATCTAGCTCAAGATCGATCTAGCTCAAGATCGATCTAGCTCAAGATCGATCTAGCTCAAGATCGATCTAGCTCAAGATCGATCTAGCTCAAGATCGATCTAGCTCAAGATCGATCTAGCTCAAGATCGATCTAGCTCAAGATCGATCTAGCTCAAGATCGATCTAGCTCAAGATCGATCTAGCTCAAGATCGATCTAGCTCAAGATCGATCTAGCTCAAGATCGATCTAGCTCAAGACCGATGTAGTAATAACCAGCTCAAGTTACTCATCACTGGAATTTGTCTTTTGAGTACTAAACAAAACTGTATCCTTTATAGATATTAGCGAGCCTAATAAATCAACGGTACTAAATGCTAAGTCAAAACTTTAAAATACCAGATTATGTATTCACAATCATTTGTTCAAGTAATTTCTGTATCCAATAGATTTTATTAAATAGTGAAATGTATATGTGGTCGATGGAAAGTCCACACAATCGCTTTTGTATTAGAGGCGAGGTGTTTTTGTGATCCTGTTTGAAGAGTTTCTCTCGGTTTGAGAAATTTCTTCACCGGCACTGGGATGCCGAAAAATCGATATATGACAATTCGATAGTGCTAAGATTTGTAAGAAATGATTTTCGATTGCAAAAACCTTTGTCACGAGTAGAATGATCGGGCAATTGAGAAGTGAATGGATACAGCTATGAAGGGGAGCAAGGCAGGTTATCTGAATGAACGAGGCTTCAGAAATTTTGTTTACAATTTGAATAGACTTATGAATTTGTCGCTATTTGTTAATATTTATTGAATAAAGATCAGTTTTTTCAATTTTGATTATTGTCATTGCTAATTTTGGCCAGCTTAGCTTAGCTTAGCTTGGCTTAGCTTGGCTCACAGGTTCTAGAGCTGGGTTGGAACATTTGATTTATATTTTTTTTGTACTAGAGCTGATTGAATTGACAAAACCGATGTCTATCTTTTGATTGATGATGAGACAAAACGGATGTCTATCTATCACAAGATTTTCTATATTCGACTTGTTGATCTAACTTCTAGTGGAAGAAGTGATGGAGCGCCGAACATCGTTGCGAGATAGAAAACGAATGGAAGTCCAGCAGTTAACGCAAAGAGAACGATCTGAAAACTCTTGTTACTAGTTTTTTTATGTAAAAATAACAAATAAAGATATTCAATGATCACCTGTAAAATCATCACGTGCCACATCTGTTTCCGTATTTGATTTGTTTGATTTGAGATGAGGATTTCGCCTGGAAAATGATTTTTAGCCGAATCTTTTTGGATAGAATTTAGTTTTCTACGATTTTCTCCATAGTTTCTATAGTTTGTGTTCTTTTAAATCAACAAGCATTTGCATTTTTTTCCCCCCAATTCCCACCCACCACTTTTCCACCTCTGAATCATCAACCGAATCGCATAGGCAAAGAAAAGTGTACCAGCAATGAGTTGGAAGATGAAAGCTCCGATGAAAAGACGCATACACGTCAATTTTAGAGAATAAATCAATGCGACAGGTGAATCCCATTGCTGTAAAGGCCACAAAGAGGTGTCAGAAGAAATCTGAAAACACAATATACACATTACAAAAGAGGGGAAAGAGATCAGATATCATTTTCTGATTTCAGAAATCAAAGGTTACAGCTAGAAAGTACGGCTTGATATCAAGAAAGGTTTTTGGTCTAGATTGATCTATTGCAAAGTGATATTTTTCACGTTGTTTATCTCGTAAAGTGATATTTTTCATGTTGTTTATTTCGAGCTTTAGTCAATGGCTGATTATTGTACGAGGCAATGGCTGAATGCAAGACTATATTGAAGAATAATATGATGATAAGCTTGGTTTAAACGTATAAAGCAAAACATAAGTATTAAGTGATTGATTGATTGATTGAATCAAGTTTTACCAAATCATTTGTGTAATCGAAAATCCCAGTAGCGTAGTTGATTGACAAGGCGAGAATTCCAAAAGGACCCAACGAATATGAGAAGGGATAGAGGAGTTTTGTGTATTTCAAAAGTGAAGCAGCCTGAAACATGAACTAGGTTTTTGATGGTTAAAGAGGTCAGAAGAGTTCTTTAAAATCTCAAAGTACAAGCCAGATTTTATAAACCTTTGCCGTCGACAACGAAATCCCGATTCGATAGTAATAAGTGATCGATATGGCCAAGATTATGTACAATACACTCACGAAATAGAGACACTAAAGAGGTTGAAGAGTTTCAGTTAAACAATTTTTTTTTGCCTATCAATGCAAGGATAAATCCATTTTTATAGAGCTCACTTTTGCTAGAATTTAACTCACAAAGAATATGTGCATCAGTATGGGAGATAACTTTAGTTTTGATATCGAGTAAAACCCGAGGTATGGCTCGATCATTACAGGTGAGAGAATTGATGCAGTGATGTCACAGAAGAGGCCGCTTAACTGAAAAGCAGAATTTAAAGTCGTCAAATGAGCGAAATCTTATTCACCACAGTGTTGACGAGAGCCCATTTATAAATGAACATGTGACGGGGAGAATATTTGATCACAATAAAACTCGTCAATAAACAAATCACTAAATAGATTTGTTTTTTGTTGAGATTTTCTTGAGAAAAGGTTTCAGCTCACTATCTGGGACTTACTTTTAAAGTAAAGTAAGTCCCAGTTCTGCCTCGCTTTGGAATAAAGAGATTCACTTGACAAGAATGAAAAATGAAAGTCTTTTTATTGTTAAAGCAGAACCTCCAGTTCGGCTAACATTAGGAAAATAGAAACTAGAAACTAGAAACTAGAAATTTGGACTTTAAACAGTCTGTGCCAGGCTTTAAACAATCTGTGCCAGGCTTTAAACAGTCTGTGCCAGGCTTTAAACAATCTGTGCCAGGCTTTAAACAGTCTGTGCCAGGCTTTAAACAGTCTGTGCCAGGCTTTAAACAATCTGTGCCAGGCTTTAAACAGTCTGTGCCAGTCTGACTATGAGTTGTATTTGAGCTTTTAAATTTTTGCTTTATTTTATTTTTTAAATCCAAGCTTCGTTAAATATACCCAAATCCAGACCACCGAAAACGAGATACAAAATCGAGCAAATCTCCGTAGCGTCAACTGATAAGTAAAGCATTGATTCAAATCTGAAAAGCTCACATTTAAGCTTAAGTTGAAATCGTGAGACATGAGACATTTAAATGGCAACAAAAACTTTCGCCTAACATCACTTCAATCAAAAAAAATCCCAAATTTTGAGTGCTTCCATTTTGAGCTCAACACATGGGTGTCTGAAAAAAACGCTATAAATTAAAATGTTTCCAAAAATAAAAGAACGAAGAATTCTGTTTTTAATTTCACAAATCGAAAAACCATCGCAAACTTTTGGGCTGAGATCTCACGCAAACTTTTCACCTGTCTCATTAAAAAGTTTTCACAGAAATTGATTAACTTTTTGATAAATGTGATAATGTGATTATTGTGTGTGAAGAATGTAGTTAAAATAATGGGATCAATATTTAAATTAAATCAATAGTTAAAATAATGGGATTAATATTTGAGAAGTTGATCGAAAGAAAGCGTTTTCTAAAAGAAAATGACCGTACTGCTAGTTTGCACTCGATCAGAATCTTTCTAAATCGCAAAAGCTACCGTAAATATTGTAATTGAAACTCATGGGTTATTGTTTTTTTTCCCTCCCCCTCTGGGGTGGGTTACTATTAGAGGGTGGGTTACTTTTTAAACCGCCACCCAAGTCACCAAATCAGGAGACTTCAAATCAGGTTATTTGTCTTGTTTTAAAGTTTTTTATGCGTTTTTTAGCAATGCTGGTTATTTTTATAGATACCTATACTTTTTATTCTATTTGCCAACTAGAGTAGGACGAAATTTTTATGTTTATAAGACTGAACAATTAAACTGAACAATCCCCCCCCCCCCACATACTTAAGAATTACCCCCCACTTTCAACTATAGACTTACCCCACCAAGAATTTCACCTTGGGGCGGTAATAGTCAAGTCGTGGGGGGATAATTGTTTAGTTTTCCCCTAAAATCTAAAACATTAATCGAACTAAACAAGATTTTTGTTTTAAAACGTCATCTCTAATTGTGCGTAAAGTGGTGTACTGAAGGGGGGTGGGTGGGTGGGTTATTAGAGCTATTAGAGGGTGGGCTACAATTACAGTATTTACGGTAGTTTAAACGTTTTTTCAAAATGTTACTTGATGGATTTTCTTTTTTTTCACCGTACTTTCGTCTTTATCGATTGATTCCAGATATTCAATCGATCTGCTCGTGGTCACAAGTCCAGCCAATTCACAGATAAAACCGCCAGAGGCCAGCGAAAATTCATTCTTCTCCGTCTGCTCTCGAACTTTCGGAAAGATGCCTTTAAACAATCAAATCAAAGCATCGAAATCGGGCAACGAGCTCTTCAAATCTGATACACGTGAGTGTTTTTTGGTTTCTTTCTGTGCTTAGTCTGTGCTTAGTTAGAATATGGATATGGTTTAAGTATTTCAGTATAGGATTAGTATTAGCGTTGAAAAAGCTAGGTTGCGTAGTGTGTTTACTTGCAGATGAGTTGGTTAAGATCTTTCTAGCTTTTCTCATGAGAAAAGAAAAGTTGAGCAAACTTTCAGAAAGCTTTTTTCTAATGAGTTATAACGGGGCAACTTGCCCAAAATTTTCAAACGAGAGATTTTAAATCGTGGCAGATTTGTTTGATTAGTTTGCTTTTATCATTTGCTACTTGCATCAGTGTAGGCAGTAGCTGCTCAGCACCAACTCAAGCTATAGTGGGCACAATATGTGTTTAGCATGCGACACTCATTTCATGGCTTAATGGACACTAAAATTTAAGATTTTCTTAAGTTCTCGAGATATTTAAAGGACTAAACAAATCTACTTTTTACTTTACCGATATCTTTTCTTTTTTCAGAATACACCTGCCAAATGCAGAAGATGTCTGAGTTGGTGTCAACAATCGATGTAAAGGATGACGACATTTCTGGAGGATCAATCGAATACGATGAATTCTCGGAGAATCGTCTCTTCATCTCAAACTTCCCTTTTGAATGGACTGAAAAGGAATTGCGCGAGTTTTTGAAAGAGTATGTGTAACAGTTTTTTGCTTTTTTAACATTTGATGTTTAGTTATGGACCGGTTGAATCGGTGGAAATTGTTTACAACGAGCGCGGAAGCAAGGGATTTGGATTTGCTACAATCAACGATGCGGAACGTTGTTTGAAAGCTCGACGGACGCTGAATCACACAATTGCTAATGGTAAGTTTTAATTGTAGAAGCTTGTTAGACTTGACTGGAATTTCTAGGATTAAACATGTTTAAAGACAATTTTAGTTTTTTGGGTCGTTATCGATTGATTAAATTTTTTTATCTTTAGGGCGTCGAGTTGAAGTTCGTCGTGCACACAAGCATAAGCGAGCCACCAACACTGGACCACCACCAGGACAAAAGCAAAACACAGCCGAAATGCTTCAACAGATCCAAAGTAGGCTTGCGCTTTGTTGCTTGTTCACTCACTAGTTTAGATCTGAATGCTTTGCTGATGGCTCAATTCCAACTTTCGCAGCTGCAACAACCCATGGCTCTTGCCCAGGCGGCGCTTGCTCAACCAGCAATTCTTACACTTCTTCAGAGTCAACTTGCTGGAAGTGAGCTTGCTGCTCAATGAATTTATGATTTCTGGTTTTAGATGCTCTTGCTGGCCTTGGTAACTCGTGTGCTGATCTCTCATCTTTCTCCAACCCTGCTCTTGTACCAACAATGGCTTCGCCCTCGTTTGTACAGCCTCAATCGCAAACCCAAACCCCTGTTGGAAGCGGACGAGAAGCGGTGAGAAATGTTAAAAGATAAGCACTTATTGGTTGTTTTAGTTCAAGGCTTCTATGCGTTCAAAGGTTGGTCGGGAGAACGTACAACAAGAAGCTCCAACATCGGTATTTGTTCTTAACGTATCGTTTTTAAAAGCGTTTAACTTTAGGGTGTGGATGGCTTTACACAGAACATTTGGGACTACTCACCACGGCAAAGAATTGAAGTCAACAGCACTCCTCGCACCTACAGGCTTTTCAACACTCCGAAGATTGGTCTGCGCCGTGCCTTTGGCAACGAGGTTTGGTTTTACAATTTGATTATGTATCAATTTCTTTTCTTACAGCCAATCGTTGCTTCGACGCAAACTATTGGGTATGATGATGAAGGACACATCGAGATTGGCCAAATTCCACTTTGTACATCGACTCCTTTCCATCAAGGGTTTCGTCATGAATTCCCACATGACCGCTCTTTTTCGGTAAGGATTTGGTTGCTCTGGGCACTTATTTTAATTTTTTAGATGCCGGATATGCACAAACTTGGCCACGAATAACTAATGCAAAACAATTTGATGGGCAAAGAATTTGACCTTATTATTGTTATTGGGACATGTCTTATACGCTCACATGTATATCCTTTCGTTTATCTAATATTTTTGTTTTAACCTTTACATTGCTTTGTTTTTGAGTCGTTCGACGACCATCTAAATTGTCACGTTTTCACGTTGTATATTGCAAAACTGTCCTAGCACCAACTGTTTAACTCAATTTTTTACTTTTTTATTTTGTTTGTTTGTGCAAAGCCGTTAGGTTTGATTATAGTTGTACGACTATTATGGGTGCTTTTTTTCTTTGCAGCAATAAAATTTATATTTTTAAAGAAGCTGGGTAAATGTAGTGGAAAATGAGTCGGAGATCGGTGATTTATAATTTACTAACAAAACTGGATAATAATGACAATGATTTTCGAGATAGATTTTTCCGAGTTTTTTATGACCTGGTGCGTGTGGTTGGCTCGAGTCTAAATGAGCGCTTTTTTTGTCTAACTGTGGCAGTTGAAGATTCTTTAGGGGCGAAACGCGACAAAACCGTTGACACCAAATGATTGGATGGATTTGGTGGAATTCCTTCTGTCAATGAGTGTCAATCATCGTGTGTTGTCTGAAAGAGCTCAAAAAAGACTGAAAGATGATAATTACCGCGAGGAAATCACCAATTGACTGTCCGTGGAATGAATCAAATAACGTACTGCGGAGAATTCACGAAAATGAAAGGCCAATAAGCAGTGCGCTTATGGCAATTTCATTCAATAACACGTTTATTTACGTTACTCAAATTTACGATTTTTATATGTAAAGTTTCATTTCTCTAAAGTCATAGAGAGAAAATTCTAAAAAGCGAGAAAATCTTTCTCATTTCCTCAGCTGTCTTTTGAAGATCTCCCTTTTGTGTCCCTTATTGAGACTCGAAATAAGAGGAATGGCAATAAAAACCATTCTACTGTTAAACTAATAGCATCGAGGCCCAAAATAAGAATTTTTCCCCCCAACATCTGGCTTGCTTCGTTCTCCCAAAACTCCCATTTCGATGCCTTTTTGTTTGTAATTTCAAAAACAATTTGCTAAAAAAATTTTGTTTTATGTTTTTGTCGATTTTCACATTTTCTATCTCTTCATCTTGTTTATGATTAGTCATTGTTTTTCCCTTTGAAACCAACCCTCCGTTGCTTCCACTTTTTTGAAAATCAATGAATTTTTCAAAAATTGCTTCTTTATGCTTCATCAGGTCAAGGTGGCCTTTTAGTACGAGAGCCATCAGGCCTTATATAATAGAATCGGCTTTGCTGATTCTGAATATGCTTTTACTTTTTCCAAAGGAGCTCTGTAACGCGAGATATCTAGCATCAAAGTTTAGGCAGATTTTCGGAGTCCTTATAAGCTTTTCTCTCTTTCTTAAGTGCTCAGCTGGTCGGGCAGTGGCTAGTGTGCTCGCCGCCAGAACGGTTGAAGGTTTTTTCTGCCCGGATTCGAGTTCGCTCTCAGTATATTCCTTTTGCTTTTTTTTGAGGAAACGATTAGAAAGTTTGAATTGAATTCGACTATTTTGTGGAATTCATTTCAATTCCATTCCGCGTATTGATTTCCACTACGTTTTGCATAAAGCAATCGTGAGCAATGTTTGCATTTATGTTCCTAAATCATTTCTAAAAATTCTTCAAAAAAACAAAGTCAAAATAAATAAATCCTGATGCCATAAACATTTTCTAATCATTCTCTCAAAAAAGCAAAAAGCATATACTGACGAGGGAACTACAACTACTTACCACCTCAGATCGACTCCAAAATTTACAGGGGGAAAGATCATCACAAAAGAAGAATTTTCTGAAATTTTTAGCTGCTAAATGCCAGAACTAACTGAAATATAAGGTTTCAAAGTTCAAAGTTCAAAGTAGCTTAAACTTAAACATTTTTGGGACTTGCACGGCACTCTTTAAAGGGAACTCTCACAGGCACTCTCACAGGTTAGCCGAGTGGCCGAGTGGTTAGGAGCGCGACCTGGTAATCCGAGTGTCGCTGGTTCGGCTCCACCCTAAAAGTTTTTCTTTTTTGCAAAACTGCATAATGTGCGTTCTATTTTTTTCGCTTTTCAAAGTTTATTCTGATTTTTTTACCATAAAAGGTCAGGATAACAAAACTTTATTTAAAACTAATAAACAGCAAACAATTCAACAACGGTGGAAAGATTCGACAAAATGAAGGAAGCAGAATATATTCAGACAATAAGCACAACGAATGTACGGCATATTATCGCAATTTATCTTATTACATGCACCAATCAAATCTCCTAGGCAGCAAAAAGTTGCTGGTGTCACATAATGAGGAAGTACATCATCAATATAATGAGCGCTTTTCCAGGCTTCGAGCATACATGGGACAAAACGTGGCGCCCGGAACTGGTGGTAGATCTGACTGATCATCTTCAGGATAGAATCGCGTTGGCTCACTTGGAAGTCGATTTTGGAGGCAATGACGTGTGCGGTCAACTTTTTCACAAACGACTTGAAGAGTCGGAAGAAATGAACATCCAACGGTTGAATCTGCGACGTCGCTCCAGGTGGAATGCGTTTCAAAATGAGCTCCTTGCCAGCTGGGACCGTTGCTTGAATAGAGGCTTGATCACGAAATGAAGTCCAGGAGTCGACGAGAAGCATCAGTTTAGATGGCATAGCTGGACAGCAGACGATATCCCGGAACCACTTGAGCATCAGCTCCTTGGTCATGATATGGGACTTGGCTGCCTCCACCATCAAGTTGTCGGTTTGAAAGATCCCTCGTTGTGGAAAACGACTATCTTTCTCCTGCATCGCGATAAAGAGTTTGTCACCGAGTCGTCCATCCGCGTAGATCAGGGGCATCATGGTAAACGAGTGAGATGTTGCCGACACACTTTGAACGACGCGGATGACTTTCTTCTCTCCATGGTAGGCTAGGGATCGAGATGAGTGCTGTTCTTTCAAAAAGCCTGATTGATCGGCATTGGCAAGACAGGAGCGTGGGACGACGTTTGCTTGAAGGTCGGCCCTCACATTATTCACAAAGTTGTTGGCCTCACCTTCTATGTCCGCCTTTGCCCGGAAGTTCTTGATCGATGTCCAGTTGGTAACGCGGCGGGAGACGATTCCAGCAATCCTCTTGAAGTTGTTGATCCATTGTGGTGATGCTTTGAACGTGGACACCAAAGAATAGTCTCTGTTCAAGTCGAGTCGGAGCAGAGCTATCAGAGTTGAGTCCAAATTCATCAACGAGCATCTTCAGCACTTTCGAGGCACGAAACATCTTGAAACGTTGAAAGATACCCACTGCCCAAGACGGAGATTTTATGTACAGGCAGTGTCCCAATTGAAGGGCGATTACGCAATCCGATAGAGAACGCACATTATGTGGTTTTGCAAAAAAATTTCTTTTTTCCCCTCAAAGTTTTGTTATCCTGACCTTTTATGGTAAAAAAAAATCAGAATAAACTTTGAAAAGCGAAAAAAAATAGAACGCACATTATGCAGTTTTGCAAAAAAGGAAAACTTTTAGGGTGGAGCCGAACCAGCGACACTCGGACTACCAGGTCGCGCTCCTAACCACTCGGCCACTCGGCTAACCTTTGAGAGTGCCTGTGAGAGTTCCCTTTAAAGAGTGCCGTGCAAGTCCCAAAAATGTTTAAGTTTAAGCTACTTTGAACTTTGAACTTTGAAACCTTATATTTCAGTTAGTTCTGGCATTTAGCAGCTAAAAATTTCAGAAAATTCTTCTTTTGTGATGATCTTTCCCCCCCTGTAATTTTGGAGTCGATCTGAGGTGGTAAGTAGTTGTAGTTCCCTCGTGAGAGCGAACTCGAACCCGGGCAGGCAAAACCTTGAGCCGTTCTGGCGACGAGCAGACCATCCACTGCGCCACCAGCTCTCTCCATAAGGAGGAGAAAAAAAAAGCTTATAAGGACTCCGAAAATCGGCCTAGACTTTGATGCTAGATATCTCGCGTTACAGAGCTCTTTTCGAAAAAGTAAAAGCATATTCAGAATCAGCATAGCCGATTCTATAAATCCACCTTAACCTGGTGCTTTTCCCTAGTGAGATGACACAACAAAAAGCGGCTGTTTAATTTGAAGCTGTTTAATTTCATGCTGTTTAATTTGAAGCTATTTAATTTGAAGCTGTTTAATTTGAAGTTGTTTAATTTGAAGTTGTTTAATTTGAAGCTATTTAATTTGAAGCTGTTTAATTTGAAGCTATTTAATTTGAAGCTGTTTAATTTTAAGGTGTTTAATTTCAAGCTATTTAATTTCAAGCTATTTAATTTCAAGCTGTAGACAAGTGACAAATAGTGAAAGTTCTAAATTCATAGAAAATTAACTTTTTCTAATATGTAAGACTTTTGATAACAAATAAGCTTGTTATAAGGGTTTGTCTTGAGTTAGAGTTAGCACTATGAGTTCTCTTGTTTGACTTTTAACAATCTGTTCCCGTCAAATACTTCTATTCAGAGCACTCAGCGACATCAGAGAGTCGATCAACATGCTGAAGTTCTTCAGAGAAAACATTTTCAAACAAAAAGGAATGACTACGAACATCCAGAAGATCCAAAAAACTAATTTGTTCTTGAAAAAAGTTGTATACAGTTAAAGCTTTTTCTCTAATTTTTTTAAAAATGCTTACAATCAGAATTTTTGTCTTGTAAAGCGTTATAGAGAAAATTTCATTTATTTTCGTTTATGAATTGATGATTTTCATGTTATAAAGTAGATTTAATTTTTTTAATTGTTTGATTGTTTCAAAAATAAACAAAATGTACTTCTTAATGAAGACTTGACTATCCATCATGACTATTTTAGGTCTTTAAACTTGAATGCCGAATATGCACAAACTTGGCCACGAGTAACCGATGCAAAACAAGTTGATGAGCAAAGAATTTGACCTTATTATTGTTGGAAGATACGCTCAAAATGCCTATCCTCTCGTTGATCTAATATTTTTGTTTTAACCTTTACATTGCTTGATTTTGTTTGATGATTTTGTTTTGATAATTCATAATTTACTAACAAAAACTGAGTCGTAATGACAATGATTTGATAGATTTTTCCGAATTGTTTATGCCCTGGTGGTGTAGTTGGCTCGAGTCTAAATTGAGTTCGAATTAGGCATTATAATTAGGCAGATAGTAGTTACCATAAATACTGTAATAGTACCCCACCCCCATAATGACGGTGCGGAGTGTTGCGTAGTCGAGCTTTGAACGAGTTTTTCTCGACACTAGTTTATGCTATAATGCGCGTTTAGGTATCAAAAAATAGCCCTGAATTTCAGCTATTTTTTGATACCAAAGACGCATTTTTTGAAAGTACGGGCGCTTTGAAAAAAATGAAATACTAAAAAACTTTTGCGACTACGCGACTGTACGAGGGAGTGGGGTACTATTACAGTATTTATGGTAGGTTGATGCCCTGGTGGTGTAGTTGGCTCGAGTCTAAATTGAGTTCGGGTATATAATTAGGCACATAGTAGTTAAGTGTTCTTTTTTGTCTCACTTTTCTATTTGAGATTGTTTCTTCAAAAGTGCGTCCTTTCGTTTCGGGTAGCTGAGAGTAGAGAATGAAAAATGCGAGAATCATCGTTGGGATGAACAAAATCCCATAGGTAATCGCGGCACCAAAAAACAATTTCATCGGGAGGAAAATCGCCAACAAAAGAGATCGTCTGAAAATAGATTCAAACTGGTCATTGCGGATTGTTGTTATTCTATATATTCTTTGCCTCAACCCACCCAGTAGCCATCATCAAATTGAACCACGTCATTGCCTGTGGCCGCACATTTGGAGCTACCAATTCGGCGGGTAAAAAGAACGATAGCGGAACAACGGTGGTGCAAGCTGTGACCGCGAAAATGGCCACGACAACAACGAGACTCCAACCGAGAATCATGTTCTGTAAATGAATCAATGAGCTTTATTGGGTGAGATCTTAGAAACTCCATCAAGTAGTCAGGTATTTAAGCCATAACCTTTGTTGTATCATATCCATACAACAGTGCGACAACAGCTGTATTCACAAGGATTAGTGCCAAAATTCCGAAGAGTTCCAATGGTCGGCGACCGAGTTTTTCCACCATGTATGATGAGAGGAAGATTCCAAACTAAACTTGTAATCGTTACAATAGATCACATTGTAAAATGAAGTAAAGGTAAACAGAAAACGAAGTAGGCAAGCCAACCAGTGGCATGGTGTTGATAAAAACGTTTGCACTTGTGGCAGCGAACATCGACAGACCGGTGTTCATCAAAATGTCAACGGCGAACGATTGGACAACTGAAAATGATTGATGGGAGTTGCTTTTTTTTTGGCTTCACCTGTAATTCCACTGAAAACATGCGCGAACATGACACATCCACCGACAAGTGTTCCCCAACGGGAAATCGGATTGGCAAAGATCTGAAGGATTTTTTGGGTAAAAAGATGAATATATTTAATATATACTAATTTATATTTAATATTTAATATATACTTTTTAAGCCCATTATCCAAAGTGCAAATACTCTTGAAAACTCGCCTCGAAAAGCCCGATAGCTCTCTGCTGGCCATCTTGCGGATGTCCCTTATCGGTGTTCAGTAAATGCTTTGCCTGAGTATTTATTAGTTATTCATAATCAGATCTATTAGATCAAAGATTTAGTTAATAAATAAATAAATTTAAAGCCTTATGATCAATACGTGAATGATTGATCAATACGTAAATGGTTGATCAATACGTGAATGATTGATCAATACGTAAATGGTTGATCAATACGTGAATAATGATCCAAGCACCTCATCTCTTGTCACTCCATGATAAAACTTGATGCTTCGCTCGGCCGCCAGAATCTTCTCCTCGTTTTGAAGGACTCTAAAATATGAGATTTATCAATAGCTATACAAATATAGATTTAAATTATATAAGAAATATATAAGAAATATAATTTTTTACACTGGACTCTCCGGGAAAAACAGTGAAACGAAGATGAGAGCGATGGTGAAGATCAACTCGGCCACATACAATTTCCACCAATCGTTTACGTTTCCCCAAATCTGAATTCGAATTTCTTGCTTGTATTCTTGTAAGCGTTAGATAGTTAGCTTCAAGTAGTTTAGTTATTCGTGAAAATTTACCACAGGCATCGCTAGAATAGCCGAAACGATGATGCCGAGTTGCCCGGCTAAAGCGGTTGACGTCGAGATGACTCCACGACATTTTGCCGGGCTGAAATTTTATTTTTATCAATTTTATTGTACCAGTGTTGGTCTTTAAAGCCTATAGTATTACAATTTGTTGATTAGATGTTATTAAATAAAAATCTCTCTCACCTACACTCCAAAATATACATCGGTCCGACTCCTAAAGAGATCGCTTGAAAGATTCCCAGAAAAAATCGGGAAATCGCATAGAGAATAAAATCATTTAACTAAAAACCTTTGTCTTAACTTTGTCTTTAATCTTTCTTCATTTACAAAGTAAGCCATTATGCCAAGAGCAATGCCGAAAGCTTGCCCACAATTCGCCATTGTTAACGCGTGTTTACGACCGAATTTCGAGATTGATTTCTGAAATTTTCGAAATTCGAGATTGATTTGTCGTAGTCGATGATGAATTTCAGCCGATTATGAATTGTGAGTTTAGGTTAAAAATTGCCGGCGCTACAACGTTTCATTCAAAATCGGCTGGATCCCCGTAGCCGATTATGAATGAGTGGGTCTAGGAGCGCCCAACCATCAAGTATTTAATATCATTCAACGCAGGATCATTAATAATTATGTTAGATTTTTGAAATTAGAAAGATTGGATAGAAAGAAAAAAAATTAGAGCAAAAAATTAGAGCACTTCAAAGTTTCCTCTTGAACAAACAGTTTTTTTGCTCTAATTTTTTTTCTTTTTATCCAATCTTTCTAATTCCAAAAATCTAACATAATTATTAATGATCCTGCGTTGAATGATATTAAATACTTGATGATTTGACGCGCCTAGACCCACTCATTCATAATCGGCTGAAATCCATAATCGGCTACGGGGATCCAGCCGATTTTGAATGAAACGTTGTAGCAATTTTTAACCTAAACTCACAATTTTGGTACTAATCGACGCAGAATTTAATTAGCTACAAGATGATATAATATTTTCCTCATACATTAAAGGGTTACTCTACTAGAAAGATTTGCCAAATCGGCTACGACATATATATTATAAAGAAAGATCTAAAAAAGCTTTCACCTCAATAAGTAATGATCCGAGAATCGTTCCCCAATAAAGAATTGAAACGATTGGTGACCACATTGTCTGAAGTTTTTCGATGCTTTAATGGGAAAAGTTTACAAAGAACATAATAGTTTACAAAGATTTGCTGTTTGTTGATGATTGAAGACTTACCTCCAATTCAGTTAACTCTAAATAACGTTCATTTTTCTGATAGTACGAGCCATTGACAAAATTGAGGAAAGCCTGTTGAGCCGGATTGGTTAAAATCATTTGAAAGCAGTAATTGCCTAGATTTCTGTATTGTTGCACAATTTTTGCGTTTACCTGATCCACCAAGTGATATGACCATCGCCGAGAATAAAAGCTTCGTGGATGGCCATGAGGAATCGCTGAGAGAAAGTTTATAAAGAGAAAAGTTAATGGTTTCATTTTTTCTGTACTTTTCGAAAGGAGAAACCCACCTACTCCTTGAGCAAATTCTCATTTGTTATCTCAGGAAAGTGACTAATTCAGTGAAGGGATGTGTTTACAATTCGAAAGACATGGCTAGGAGGCTGGGCCAGAGCCTGAGCCAGAGCTCGAGCCAGAACTCGAGCCAAAGCCTGAGCCAAAGCCAAAGCCAGAGCTCGAGTCAGAGCCAGAGCCAGAGCCTGAGCCAGAGCCAGAGTCAGAGCCAGAGTCAGAGCCAGAGCCAAAGCCAAAGCCAGAGCCTGAGCCAAAGCCTGAGTCAGAGCCAGAGCCAAAGCCAAAGCCAGAGCCAGAGCCTGAGCCAAAGCCTGAGTCAGAGCCAGAGCCAAAGCCAAAGCCAGAGCCAGAGCCTGAGCCAAAGCCTGAGCCAAAGCCAAAGCCAGAGCTCGAGTCAGAGCCAGAGCCAGAGCCTGAGCCTGAGTCTGAGCCTGAACCAGAGTCCGAACCTGAGCCAGAGCCAGAGCCAGAGCCAGAGCCAGAGCCATAGCCAGAGCCTGAGCCTGAGCCAGAGCCTGAGCTTAAGCTTCAAAGATTTACTACTACAATACTTTGGGAGCTTGGTATCTTGTTAAAGCTTGGCTAGCTTAATATTTTTGTTTTAAAAGATTAAATTAAAAACTCACTCTAGTGTCATTTTTGAAGATTTCGGTAGTTTGCTTTAAAATTTCAAAGTCTTTGAGAAATAAAATGAGTGTGTAGATGAAAAAAGTGAACTGAAAAAGATGAAAGTGTTGATATAAATCTCGAGGAAAAGCCGAAAGAGAAGGAATAAAAATAAATAGAAAGGAAAAGAAAATGAATCAACAAAAAGGTGAATCTAGATGACTGACACAACAAAAAAGAGGGGAAAAATGAAAAATATGAAAGAAAAAGGCTGTGATAAGCTCTTTAAAAGTCGATCTTGTTTACAATAAACACTGGCTACCGAATGCGATCATTTGTTTTTGCGATCAAGCATTTGTTTCAAGTAGGGGCGAATGTCTAGCCAAAGGGGGGTTCCCTAAAAAAGGAAAACAAATAGAAAAGATACCTAGGTACAATCATAAGATGTTTGTGAATTTGCGAACAAACTCCATAAAGAAAATAAAGGAAAATATTATTCAGTAAATTTTTGAGTACTATCCAATTGAGTTAAAAAGAAAAAAAGCTCAAATTCAAATCTTGATAGTTTACCAGTTAACAGTTAAGGTTTAATTTATCGACTCAACTCTATTCTAAACAATTCTCATTTATTTTATAACACAATTGTGTAAACTTGTGAATTTGTGAATTATAGTGACAACTTTTCGGAAAAGTATCTGGGAAATTTAAAAAAAAAAAAATATTTAAAAAAAATACCGACTGGGGCTACCAGTGGTGAATTTATCGCATACACGAAATATATCAATCACAATACAACGACACACACAATACTAGGCTATATCTTAACTTAACCCACGTCATGACAGACGGCTCCCTAACCCTAAGCTCAATGGGGAACTAAATAGCTTTTTTGGTGGTGAAGGGAAGATGACGATGAAGGAGTGGCTTGTCACTTTAAAGAACTGGGGCCACAACCACCAGACTGCCCTCCAGAAAACCTCTCAACCCGAAGGGAAAGGAAATCCGAAGGGGGTGACCATGTCGCATGTGGGGTTCGAACCCTCGACCTTCCGATTAAGATAAAGACACTTAACCAGTCAGCCACACGTGCTTAATGCAAATGTTCAAGAATATTCAAGAATATTCAAGAATTCAAGAATATTCAAGAATATTCAATTCAAGATATATTCAAGATTCAAGATCATAGCCACTCTGTGATCCGTATCGTCCATCTGTCGTCTGTTCTTCTGGCTACGTGGCCGGCCCATCTGAGTCTTTTTCTCTCAATCACTTCCACTGGATCTCTGAGTCCCGAGAGCTGGCGCATATCCGTACTTCTTAGGTCTTGGTCGAGCTGCGTCTTCCTATTGTACCCGAGGAGGTTCCTTTCAAGGGCTTCTCATTTATTTCATAACACAATTGTGTAAACTTGTGAATTATAGTGACAACTTTTTGGAAAAGTAGCTGGGAAATGTTTAAGAATATTCAAGAATTCAATTCAAGCCAAGTCAAGAATCAAGAATATTTAAGAATTTCAAGCTCTTATTAAATGAGTTATATAAGTTTGATGAAGAAGCTTTTGATAGATAAATATTGCCGAGAATTAAGGCTACAATTCTTTACATTACATTTGTCACTTCTAAAATAAGTTAAGCATTTGTTTCTTTTCCAAAAAGTCTTCTCTATAATTTACTTGAATCCTTGAATATTCTTGAATATTCTTGAACATTTACTTACTAATTTTCCAAAAAGTTGTCACTATAATTCACAAGTTGACACAATTGTGCTATAAAATAAATGAGAATTGTTCAGAATGGAGAATGTAAGTGAATCGTGAAGAATAAGAATAATCTCAATAAGAAATAAATAATAAATAAAAACTCAATAAGAATTATCAGGAAAAACTTTTGAATGAAAAAAATGATGAAAAAAAAAGTCACAAATGGCATAGTGCCTTTTCTCTTTTGTTCTTTCAAATGCCAAGTGTAATCCAGGTTTCTTTCTAGCAAAATCCAGCAAACAAAAGAAAAGAAATGAGCACGAACTTGACTCTTATCCACGAGCGGACTAGAGTGCGTTAGAGAGACACTTGCTTTAGACACTTGCTTTAGAAAACGACTGTAATCAAGCTGGCTGAATGAAAAATGGAGATATGATTGCGGTACTTTTAATATGTGCTTTTTAAGTAAACTCTTCAATTGAGAGAAACGCATTTCAGTTGACTCATTTGACTTTTCAGTTCACAGCTGACTCATTTGCTGGATTGTTTCAAAACAACCAAAGCTTTACTAACAAGATTGCATAAATTTATAAACGATTGGGTTTGTGAATTAAAAACCGCGGGACTTTGAGCTAAAATTTATTGAACATAAAACCATAAATTCATTCCAAATATTTTCCTTTATTATTGACGACTTCTGCCCATTTTACAGGCAATTTGCGGATTCCTCTTTCGTGGTAGGATTTTGGTTTTGAATCGAAAAACTCAAAGCCAATTTCTGACTGCTTCTTCCGAGTCAAAGTGTTCTCCCGCAAGCGCATTACTCATGGTCCGGAATAAATAGTAATCAGAAGGGGCAAGGTCCAGGGTGTATGGGGATGTGCCAAAAGTTCCCAACCAAGGCTATTTATTTTAGAGCGAGTCAGTCAGCGTTCTGAAAATTTGGATATAAGCTTGATTTTTGATTCTCTACAACTTTTCTATTGACACCAAAATGGGTTTCTTTTGAAGAAAGTGCTCAAACTGGGACATTCCTCCATTTTTGAGTCTCCAGTCCTCCATTTTTGATTCTCACACTTGTCTCACACACAAACCAAACTCCTACCCCAAAACCTCAAAGATCGTTCTCCTCCACGACAACGCGCGCCCTCATGTTACAAAACTGACTCGCTCTAAAATAAATAGCCTTGGTTGGGAACTTTTGGCACATCCCCATACACCCTGGACCTTGCCCCTTCTGATTACTATTTATTCCGGACCATGAGTAATGCGCTTGCGGGAGAACACTTTGACTCGGAAGAAGCAGTCAAAAATTGGCTCGAGAAGTTTTTCGATTCAAAACCAAAATCCTACCACGAAAGAGGAATCCGCAAATTGCCTGTAAAATGGGCAGAAGTCGTCAATAATAAAGTCAATAAAGTCATTTTTTTTTTGTGTTGTTTTGACTTGGAAAAGGGCTATCAATTCTCAGCCGATCCTTGGCTATCTGATGTAATAAGGTACATTTGCTCTTTGAGTGTATTTTAAAGTTCGATAAGGAAAGTAGAGAAACGCATGCTTTTTGGTGCATTAAATTGCAACTGTTATCGAAAAAAGGTTTTTTGAAAATGGCGCAATCACAAAGCCAATCTCAACAGGAAAAACAATCAAAAAAAAAAACAACAAAATGGCTATAGCCAAACATTTGCTTTCAAGGAGTCAGTCAAAGAGTCAGATTTTTTTCGAAAATAATAATAATAATAATAATACTTTATTCAAACGATAAAGTGAAAGAAATCATAGAGAAATGCACAGTGATACTTAATCATACAATACATACTGAAATCAATAAGCCAATTACTTACGGCAAAGAGCCACTAGATCTAAAGCATCGATACGTTTCTTGAATATGAAAAGCGACTGAATTTCTCGTATGTCGTTTGGGAGCAAGTTCCATAATCTAGTGGCTCTAACGGGAAATGAATTTGATAAAGAGGCATTGGAAGCAAAGGGAATTTGCAAAAGGAATGAGCCACTTCTGGGCCCTGACCGCGGTTTAAATTTGAAAAAGTCTATAAACAAAGGGCTAATCTGTTTACTACGGAGGATTTTGAAAGTTTCGACTAAATCAATGACAAAGCGACGATGCTGTAAAGTTTTTAGTTCAAAAAAAGCAAGTCTCTCCTCATAAGTAAAGCTAGAATATTTAGAATAGTCAATTTTCCATAAAGAAAAGAAAACTAATTGATATGGCTTAAAATTGGAATCTCTTGAAATTGGAAAGAAAAAAAAGTGAAAGATATCAACCAAAAATGAAAAATATGAACCAATTTTTAAAAAGTAAAAAACCTTTTCAAAGATATCGATTTTTAAGAACAAAAAATTAGAAAAAAAAGAATTTTTTCGCTCGATTTTATGAATCCTCAAAAACTCAACAATTCTCCGTTTTTGATTTGAATGCAAAAACGTTAATCCGCTTTTTGGAGCTCTTTTTTTTATTTAAATAATAAAAAAAAACGGAAAGATTGAAAGTATTTTAAAAGGATTTTATTGAAATTGAAAGTACAAAGGATTTTAAAATGATAAAAATATTCGAAAAATTGAAAACTAAAGTTTTTTTGAATAATTACGAACTCTCTAGACACAAAAAAAAACTTTGTCTTTTTCTTATCTCATTTCAATGACTCAAAAAATTGCTTATAGTGCCGTTCTTTGTTTAATTAAAAAGCAAAGAAGAAAAAAGAAAAAAGCAAAAAGAAAAAAAGAAAAAAGAAAAAAGAAACAATTTCTTTGAAAAAACAATGAGTTGTCAAAGAAAGCTTTGCAAAATGGAATTTTTTATTCTTTTTTTGTTGTTTTTGTGTTGCTTTTCTATTTTTCTATGTTTTTAGATAAACATTTGAAATATGGAATGTTTATTTCCCTTTGAATCATTCAGAAATTTTGGCAAGCTTTGAATTATGTTTACGAAAAATACTTTCCCGGATCTAAATGCTCGATTTTCACATCTTTTCCCACCATCATTTCTGAGCATTTTCATTTTCACATCTTTTCCCACCACGCCAATTTCTGACCAAATACAATAGAGAATTCCCTTTTTCATTTGTGCTTAGAGTTTAGATTTTAGGGGGATCTATTAGATTCTTTTCAGAAACCCTAAAGCAACTGTATTGCTTACGATGGAATTTTTGATTGTTTTTTGTTGTTTTTTGTTGTTTTTGTGTTGTTTTTGTGTTGTTTTTTTGTTGTTTTTTGTTGTTTTTTTGTTGTTTTTGTGTTGTTTTTTGTTGTTTTTTGTTGTTTTTGTGTTGTTTTGTGTTGTTTTTCTTATGTTTTCTTATGTTTTTCTATGTTTTTCGTTAAAAATTCGAAATATGGAATGTTTATTTCCCTTTAAATCATCCAGAAATATGGCAAGCTTTGAATTATGTTTACGAAAAATACTTTCCCGGATCTAAATGCTCGATTTTCACATCTTTTCCCACCATCACCGCATCGCGAGCCAATTTCTGAGCAAATACAATAGAGAATTCCCTTTTTCATTTGTGCTTAGAGTTTAGATTTTAGGGGAATTTATTAGATTCTTCTCAGAAACCCTAAAGCAACTGTATTGCTTGCGATGGATAGAGAAAAGTTGACAGAAGCTCATTCAGTTTCCACTTCTTGGATGGTTTTAGCATACGATACAGTATCCAGTAGAGATGGGAAAATTCCAAGCCCAACCTAATTCCACCTTTTTCTTGATCGTTTCTTAGCCGATTCCTCTGAAATCTTGTCTACTAGCTGAAAATGTTGATTTCTCTTTGTAGACGAAATTTCAGAGCTAAGAAACAGCCAAGAAAACGAAGATGGAATTAGGTTCGGATTGAAATTTTTCTATTTCTAGTACCCAGTAGTGTACAAAGAACAGTATAAGTGTACTGTACAGTACAATACGCTACTAGAAATTGAGGGACCATGAAGACTACGCTGTGTAAAAATGAAAATTGAGCGGAATGGAATTGCTAATTATCCGAGCCTTTGTTTTATGTGAGTTTTCTTTTAAAACATAGTCCTTCAATTGAGCTACACGATGGTATAAGAAACTTTTCAAAAAACTATTGTTTAGTACAAGAAAAATGATCACAAATTGTCTCAGCGACTTTTCCAAAATTGGTGCGTTACAGTAATCAATCGTTCTCTATCCATCTAACGAAGCAAACCAATCAAGTGTTCTCTATCCATCTAACCGATCAAAATAATCAATCGTCCTCTAGCCATCTAACGAATAAATCTAATCAATCGTTTTCTATCGATCTAGCCAATCAATCTAATCAATAGTTCTCTATCCATCTAACCAATCAATCTAATCAATCAAATCAATCATTCTCTATCCATCTAACCAATCAATCTAATCAATCAAATCAATAGTTCTCTATCCATCTAACCAATCAATCAAATCAATCAAATCAATCGTTCTCTATCCATCTAACCAATCAATCAAATCAATCAAATCAATCGTTCTCTATCCATATAGTGTGTTCATCTCAAGTGACTTTCTATAGCGTACCCTTAAAAGCTAAAATCTCAGATATTCATTTAACAAAATGAATATCTTGAGATTTCGGCTTTAAAGAGCGTGTTATAGAAAGGCATTATTTGAGAGGAATAGACTCTAATAAAAAATGCTTTAAAAAGTGCTAGAATCCGGGTTTAGCCATAGCTTATATTAAATTTGATCGTAAAATTGAAAGCCCAAATTTTTGCCTACCTTAGCCGCTCGAACTTGATCACTCCAATCAATCTCTCCAATCTGAACGACAGCGCGCATGAAAAGCGCTAAAGCTTTGTGAGAATTCTCGGCAAAAGTCTCCATCACACTCTCCATTGTCACCTAGATAAGAAACTTTCAATTTTTCTTATTCCAATCTCCTCACATGATCTCCATCTTTCCAACAATCGTAATCAGTCACTAAGGTCACGTTTGCATACGGAATTCCGAGCTCTTTCGCCAATAAACCCTGAAAAGTTGAAAAGTTGAAAAATACATAATATAGATAATATATATTAATCAAATAATGGAAATTGTTGTTTTTAAAAATAAATCCGAGCAATTCACAGTCAAACCTCAGGAACTAAAGTCATCGAGACCAAAGTGGCATCCCAACTTTTGAAAACAAGCGATTCAGCTCTGAAATTCGGTAAAAAACATTCTTAGCTAGCTTATAACCAGCTTATATAGCTTACCAAACATAGCTTATAACCTTGGCTTTTATTACACATTAGAAATGATTTTGATGCTGGAAATAAATCTATTTATTTGGCTTTTTTTTCAGTCGTACTCTCTTTCGATGAAAAAATGTTTAAAGTAAAAATGAGACTAAAGTGCTTTACAGTCGAGTTGGTAAGTTTTGTTGGTTATTGATTGAAAAAAAAAGAAATCGAATTAACAAATCTTAAAAGCTAAAATTAAAAGCCCTTAAAAGCTAAAATCTCAGATATTCAGTTAACAAAATAGATAATATAGATAATATCTTGAGATTTCGGCTTTAAAGAGCGTATTATATTGGGTTGGGAAGAATGAGTCGGCGCCGAAAATCAAAGAAATTTCTAAAACTTATAGGAGACTTTGTCAAATGATATGCGTTTGATATCCGTAGAAGGGTAACTAATTCTCTACAAAATAATATTTAAAAGAGTACTCAAACAGCGCCTCAACTCAACAAAGGATCATTTTTTCACAAAATCGATAAACTGTCATCTAGAGTAAACGGTTGGAGGGATCTTCCTGAAAATTTGGTAACTTATGTAATTGAGTGTGCTCTATCTTTTTTATATAAACACCAAAGGAGGTTTATGTGGAAGAAACTGTTCAAGCAATGAGTCGCACTTTTTGTCATTTTGATTAGCTGTGTTTGGGAATCCATAAAATCCCAAAAAAGAAAAGCTTTGTGGAATCTCTCAAAAGCCATTTTGTAAAGAAATAGTCGACCATTTTGATGAAAAAAAACGTGTATTTAAAGAAGGTTTTATGGGTGCAAAAAGTTTCTTTCAATTTCGGCGCCGACTCATTCTCCCCAACCCAATAGAAAAGCATTACTTGAGAGGAATAGACTCTAATAAAAAAAAAGCTTTAAAAAGTGCTAGAATCCGGGTTTAGCCATAGCTTATATTAAATTTGATCGTAAAATTGAAAGTCCAAAATATTTGGCTTTTTTTGAGTCCTGCTTTCTTTCGATGAAAAAATGTTTAAAGTAAAAATGAGACTAAAGTGCTTACAGTCGAAGTTTTGTTTTGTAGTTGGTAAGTTTTGTTGGTTTGGTCTAAGATTGAACAAAAGAAATCGAATTAACAAATCTTTGTTTAAGTATAAACAAAAAATCGGATTTGATTTTTCGTAATTTTTGGTTAAATCTATCTATTGTCTCTATATTAAATCTATCGATTTTTAGCTCATTTCTCCAGCTGTCTTTTGAAGATCTCCCCTTTTGTGTCCCTTTTTGAGACTCGAAATAAGAGGAATGGCAATAAAAACCATTCTACTGTTAAACTAATAGCATCGAGGCCCAAAATAAGAATTTCCCCCCCCCAACATCTGGCTTGCTTCGTTCTCCCAAAACTCCCATTTCGATGCCTTTTTGTTTGTAATTTCAAAAACAATTTGCTAAAAAAAATTTTGTTTTATGTTTTTGTCGATTTTCACATTTTCTATCTCTTCATCTTGTTTATGATTAGTCATTGTTTTTCCCTTTGAAACCAACCCTCCGTTGCCATCACTTTTTTTTTGAAAATCAATTAATTTTTCAAAAATTTCAAAAATTTCAAAAATTTCAAAAATTGCTTCTTTATGCTTCACCAGGTCAAGGTGGCCTTTTAGTACGAGAGCCATCGGGCTTTATATAATAGAATCGGCTTTGCTGATTCTGAATATGCTTTTTTACTTTTTCCAATTCCAAAGAGTACGACTGAAAAAAAAAAGCCAAATAAATAGAGTTAAGTAAAAATGAGACTAAAGTGCTTTACAGTCGAGTTGGTAATTTTTGTTGGTTATAGATTGAAAAAAAAGAAATCGAATTAACAAATCTTTGTTTGAAGTATGAACAAAAAATCGGATTTGATTTTTAGCAATTTTTGGTTAAATCTATCTATTTTCTCACTTTGTCGAATATCGTGGTCCCTCGATGCAAACGCCAAAACCGCGATCATGATATGTGTAGCCAAGATCGCGAGCACAACCGATCAACAACTGCAATCATAATGAAACATTTCCCAAATCTTCAACCAAATCTTTTCCCTTCTTACTTGTCTCAATTTCTCATCGTAAACAGGATCTGATGGTAGATGAATGACTCCTTTTGGATGTCCTTCCTCTCCATCAAAAAACGTTTGAATACGTCGATGGGTTCTGGAAAGTTCAAGTTTTTGGAATGATGATGGTCGTAGTTTTTGAGATTTGTACTTGCAATTCTGAAAATCAGTTAGATATGTCGGTTGAGACAAAAAAAAGACGTCGCCGGGAATCGAACCCTCGACCTCTCGCTTAACGTCGCTTGAAAGCTTTACCAATGAGCTACACAGGACCTTCCGAACGGCCGTCCAAATAGCTTTATCCCTTACTAATCCTTGAAAAAGTTCTGATATTGAAAAGTGACCGATCAAAAATCGAATTCGGAAAGACGAGATGTCCTGGAGCTACTTCTTCTTTCAGTGAACCGCACGCTGTTGAGGCGATGATCACTGTGACATCTGAAAAATTGTGAATAAAACGATTCAAAGTTTAGAGTTTAGTAATGTCTTATTGAAATGAATCGTTTTACTGGATTCTTTCTTTCAATGACTCACTCAATTCCATCAATGCCCAAAGATTCGCTCGATAATTTACATTCGTTGGCATAATATCATGATTTCGACCGTGTCGAGAGATCAACACACAAGGGACACCGCCAATTTCACCTAAATTTCACCTAAATTCTCTCTCCTAAACTAATGGAAATGTTCAAATAATATACAAATAATATCGAAATCTTAAAACAAACAAATAGGTGAATACCTTCAATGAGTACATCACTTGGTTTCCCGAATGGTGTCTCCATTTCGATCTGACGAGCATTTTCAAGAATTTGCGGGTCTTCAAGTCCCGATCCGCCGATAATTCCAACCTTAAAATGAAAAGATTTTTAAGCTTTTGAAAAGCTGAAAAAAAGATGTTAATTTAAATGTTCACCTTGGTTTTCATCGTTCGCAGATAGCTCGTATCGAATAAAAAAGTGGAAAGAAGATAAGTAAACTAGTAAACTGAAATCTTTTGAATATAGAAATTTATCACAAAAAAATCAAGAACGACTTTTGAAAATGATTTGATTTCTAAATGATCAATCGTTATTTATTTAGTGAGTAAAAGAGGTGTGAGAAAAAGGTTTGGATGAAGCAGGAAATGAAAATAAATAAGAGTTTAAGAATAGCGAAGAATCGGAAACTCGATATTTACATCAATTTATTTGAAAATAAAATGGAAAATGATTTGGGGGGAAAGTGAAGAATTTTTCCATTAGAAATGAATCGAATAAATCGGTTTATAACGTATAGAGGATGAAATCAGCTTTTCAGCTCACTTTCAACCTTGGGTATTTCAGGTAGTTTCGATTTAACAGGCTGTGGAGAACTAAACAAATTTAAGGGCAAAAGATTTACCAGAAATTTGCGGAGTCACCGGAAAACACAAAGTCGGCTCAGTCGGCTGATCACTCTGGAGTCAAAAAACGAACTTTTCATTTAGGGAAGCCGAAAGGAAATCCCTTACGCCAGAGCCCTATGCCAGATGGAGAGTGATTACGCGGCCGCACAAAGAACAGCTTGAGCTCTTTTACAGAGATTTGCTCTTGTTTTTAGATGATATAAAAATGATATTTAGCTGTTAAATTTGTACCTGGGGGTTTTCGGGGTCGGGGAATCGATTGAAGATATTCATTTTATTAAGTTACCAATTGAAATTCGGGTTTAATCGATCAAAACTTTTAGTTGAAACTTATTAGCGTTTCTTGGAAAGAAGAAGAGAAATTATGGGGGTGGGACAAATGCGACCTTTTTTTGCGCACCTGGACATTTGCGCACCTTTTTTTTGCTGGAAAAGGCCTTAGGCAAGGCCGTAGAGCTTCGAAAATATTTCGAAAATACTTCCATATAAGGGAATCGTATGCGTAGATTCCGAATTTCGACAAATCAGACCTCGCTGACACGTCAAATTTGGGCTAAAGGGCAAAAAATGCGGAAAAGCGTTAAGTTGCGTAGTTTTTGCCTTTTAGTCCAAATTTGACGTGTCAGCGAAATCTGATTTGTCGAAATTCGGAATCTACGCATACGATTCCCTTCTATGAAAACATTTTTGAAGCTCTACGACCTTTCCTAAGGCCTTTTCTAGCAAAAAAAAAAAGGTGCGCAAATGTCCAGGTGCGCAAAAAAAAGGTCGCATTTGTCCCACTCCCGAAATTATTGATAATTATTGATATTTCTACAGAAAACTATCAAAAATTATATTTCTAATTGCGAATAATTTGATTTTATTGAGAATTTTGTCAAAAAAGATTGTTAGTTTGTGGAAAAGATTTGTCTTGTAATCGTTTGGGAGAAAGGGGGGAATTGATAAGAGAAAGATTGATCATTGATCATTCAATTCAAAGAAAATCTCAAGAAAAAGTGAAAAAGCTCATCAAAAAAACCATAATTCTATAGAAAACAGATATTATTTGCTAAATTATTTGCTAAAATTTATCTATTAAATATCTATTTAGCAAAAATATTTATGCTTTCACTTGTTTATCTCTTCAATTTGCCCCTTTTTCTATCTCTTAAGACTTCCTTGTTTATGTTTTTGACTTTTTTTTTACTTTTTTTGACGTAAACACCTTTTTTTTTGTTTTTTTTTGAAGAAATTTGTGTAAAATTACAAAGCTAAAGGTTTAAATTTCAAATTTTATCTAAAATTTATCAATTAGTTAAAGAAAATTGATGGTTGAGCAAGTTTTTGAAGCGAAATTTCTCTATTATTGAAGAATAGAAGATTTTCTAGGTAAAATTTTGTATTTAATCAAATCTTTTTGATTAAATTGATTAATCTATACAAGATTTTATATATTTAATTCGCATTTTCTTTTCTATAAACGTTTTTTTGAGTCAAAAAAATTGCACAACCTTTCGTAAACGGTTTAAACTACAAAATACAAAAAAAAGAGCATTGAAAACGACCAAAAAGAGAGGCATTTAAAGCCATTTAAAAGTCGAATATCCTTACTTTATCGTCTTATTTTCTTTATTTTCTTAAATGCAAATTTTCGACACACCAATAAGCACAGAGATTTTGGAGAGAGATTTTCAAAAATCGTTTAAAAGTGAAGCGAAATTTGGGAAGAAGTTTCGCTTGGAAAGGATCGGCGAGGGGACGGTCAGTGATATTTCAAATTCTAATTGTAAAATTCGAAATGCAATTGTAGCTTTAAGCGACGGTCAATTCTATTTCAAATTCTAATTGTAAAGTTCTAATTGCAAAATTATAGCTTTAAATTCTAAAATTTAAATTTAAAATCTAAATAGATATATTGAATAAAATCGAATGGTAAAATGAAGAAATTTTAAAAAGAAACGGGCAAATTTTATGCCGTAAACATGGTGAAGAAATCCCGCAGCGACATCGGTTTTTTTGGCTTTTTTTTTTTTGAGGGGAAATAGAGCAAAAAAAAAAAAAGAGGCAGAAAAGCCATTCGATAGTCAATAGAAAATGAAAAAGAAATGATGAAGCTTTATTTGAGAAATCTAAAGAGTATAAAGTTTGAATCAATAAAATGAGCTTGTGTGGGACGAGTGTTCAAAATTCGACCTTTCTTCGGGTTTATTGGGCTTTTTAAGTCCTGGGATGAGGAGAATTCTCTAGTGGCCAATCTATAAATTGATAATTAGTAATTGGCAATTGTCAATTGGCGATTATTGGATGCCAATTGTCAATTGCCAATTGCTAGACAGTTTTCGTTAAGGTCGGCGACTTGTTCGGAGAAGAAAGCGACCCTTGTCTCGAAGTTTCGTTTAATTACTCACTAAAATGAATACCCTCAATCGATTCCCCAACCCCGAAAATCCGCGGGTACAAACTTACGGCTCAATATCCTCTTTTTAAATCATCTACAAAGAAGAGAAATCCCTGAAGATAGGGGTGTTCTTTGTGCGTGCGCGTAATCGCTCTCCATCTGGCATAGGGCCCTGGCGTAAGGGCCTTCCCTTTTCGGAACCCGTAAACGAAAGGACCAACCGGTCACTGAACCAGTTTTCCCTTTTTTTATTGACGTCGCTATGCCGAAATTTTTGAAAACAATTTTTCCTTGAAATTCGTTAGTATATTTTTTGAGAAATTTTAAACCTTTTAAATCGCTGTGTTACCCAAATTAAAATCGGTTAAACCTTCCCAATAAGATAAACCATTTTACTTGAATCATTTCTACATAAAACTTCAAGACTTTTGTGGGTTCAATGTTTAGAATCTCATGCGTTCAATGCAGAAATCCATTTTTCATTTGGCCAACAGAGAAAATATTTGTTTATCAACTCTGAGCTTTCAAAAAGTTATTGCCAAAAAGCTGCCAAAAGATCTCAAGTAAAAAAACTAGTAAAAAATGAAGTAAAATTGACTTTCATTAGTAGATCGAAAGGATTTTTATGGCATTAAACTTTAGCCTTGGAAATTCTATCAATATCAATTGTTCTTCTATCAATAGTGCTTTTTTTTTAGATGGCGTGATTTTCTAATATTCAAAAATTCGATTATCTTTTAAATTGCAGGGTTTCTCTTCAACGCCGGTTGTGATCACATTTGATTGGACGATTGATAAAGAGAAATTGCCGAAAAATGCTCTCATCAAAATTGTTGTCAAATCGAAGAAAAATCATATGTTGGATAAAGTAAATTTATGCAAAAATGGAAGACATAAAAATGTTTAGTTTAACGACACAGAGTTGAGATTTTATGAGGAGAATGCAAGGGATGGGTATGGAATGAAATTGCCGAGATTTTATTGTGGACGATATTATGGAATGGATGGAGTTGAAGCGGGTGAGTGGATACAAAGAGTAGAGTGTGTTCCTCTCGACTAATGCGTTTTCTAAAGTGCATCTATTTGAGAAAAGTATCGTAGTCAAACCGTTAGTTTTCATCAAATCAATCCAATTTTTGAAATCATTGGTTGAGCCTTGTAATTCCTCATCAAATGATACCAAAATTGAGCTGATCGGATGTAAATTAGCAGTTTGGCTACTGAAGGCAGGTCTAGTACTAGAGACAGGTCCAGTACTAGAGACAGGTCCAGTACTGGAGGCAGGTCCAGTACTTGAGGCAGGTCCAGTACTTGAGGCAGGTCCAGTACTGGAGGCAGGTCTAGTACTGGAGCCAGGTCTAGTACTAGAGACAGGTCCAGTACTGGAGGCAGGTCCAGTACTTGAGGCAGGTCTAGTACTGGAGGGTCCGGTGGTTTTCTCAAATAGGTGCACTTTAAAAAACGCGTTAGTCGCAGGGAAAGCACTCTAAAAAAAGTAATGTGACAGTACTGAGAAAGTATCTTTAAGCATTAAATGCAATATAGCGCACGATAAAGTCTTTTCTTCTAGGCTACATTGCGGTGGAGTTCATCGAGAATACGACAATCCGACACCTTTACCACAATATTCAATCAATCGGCACTATTGAGGTTCTCGAGGAATTAGCGAAATTGCTTGCTTATTGTAAGTGAGATTTTTAGTAAAATCTTGTATTGGAGTCTAAAAAAAATTAGATATTTAAGCCGTAAAACATCGAGAAAAAATGGAGAAATGGGGTGGTTTCGAGAATTCGCTTATTTCATTGATTTTGGTGAAAAACGTGAGTTTATTTCTTTAAATAGATTTTCCAGTGAATAGTTTATTAGTTATGCTTTTAGAAAATGCAAAAACATCTACGAATTATGAGGGAAATGATGCCCGAATTGAGCTCTCAACTGGATGTGATCGAGAGGAAAACGGGCACTCTTTTCACTCAATCATCATTTATGCAAATGCGAAAAGATACTTGTAAAGGTTTTTATATATGTCGTAGCCGTTTACGAAATTCAGCCGCTAACGAATCATTCGTTAGCGGCTAAATTTCGTAAACGGCTACGACCTATAGAATTGATTTCGAAAAAGTCTTTAGGATTTGAATTTAGTCGATTAGATTGATGTTTATTCGATTTTGTGTAAAACATTTATAGGCAATCACCCAGTTTTGTGTCATGGTGACATTTGGACGCCGAACATTTTGTGGACAAAGGATGATGAGGGGATTTTTCGCCTAAAAGCCATTGTTGATTGGCAGGTTGGATAAAAGGGAATAAAACTTTGATAATATACTAATATTTAGAAGATTTCAATAAACTTTGTTTCAATCTTTGTTTGTTTAGTTTGTCCATCTCGGTTCTCCACTCGAGGATCTCGTCCTTTTCTTTCACAGTGCTCTCTCGGCAGAGAGTTATCGGAAAAAGTAAAGGATTTATATAAAAAAACAACGTTCTATTAATGAAAAGATATTATAAAAATTTAGCATCTTCAAATTCTTGCATTTCTATTACGAGTTTTTGCGAAAAAATCTTCCAAAGGATTCACTTTTGTGGGAATCTTACGAAGAAGTTTGTTTTTATATAAAGATTAACGATAATTATGTAATTAAGTTATTAAATAATACAGTCATGGACAAAAGTCTTTACCCCTACTGAGGTCAGCTTTTAAAACGCAAAATTTTTCAACTTTTTAACAAGTTTTAAAAATTGTTTTCAAAGTATTTTGTAGCATTTTTACTCTAGTTTTTATATCCCATAACCAAAAGAAACAATGATTTATTTTAGGCAACAAAGAACGACGTTAACAAAAAAAAACCCTCAAAACAGGTGGACAAAAGTCTTTACCCCTCGAACAAAAAGTGAGAAAAAACCGAGTATTTTTAATATTTGGTAGGGCCTCTTTTTGATGAAATTATTGCTTGAATCCTTTTCGGCATCGAGTCGACCAAATCCTGTAAAATTCTTTGTCGGGAGTGGTCAGATAGGCTCCAGGCATCACTAGAATTAAAAAATAATAAAGCATTGTTATGTGAAAAATAACGAAACAACAGCAAGAAAATAAAAAGTTGAAAAGGGGTAAAGACTTTTGTCCACCTGTTTTGAGGGTTTTTTTTTTGTTAACGTCGTTCTTTGTTGCCTAAAATAAATCATTGTTTCTTTTGGTTATGGGATATAAAAACTAGAGTAAAAATGCTACAAAATACTTTGAAAACAATTTTTAAAACTTGTTAAAAAGTTGAAAAATTTTGCGTTTTAAAAGCTGACCTCAGTAGGGGTAAAGACTTTTGTCCATGACTGTAATAAGAATAACGATAATTGGGTGATTAACTTATTAAATAACACTAGAATAACGATAATTGGGTGATTAAGTTATTAAATAACAATAAGAATAACGATAATTATGTAATTAAGTTATTAAATAACGATAATTGGGTGATTAATTTATTAAATAACAATAAGAATAACGATATTTATGTGATTAACTTATTAAATAACGATAAGAATGACGATAATTGGGTGATTAACTTATTAAATAACAATAAGAATAACGATAATTCGATAATTAACTTATTAAATAAAAATTTTCAGTTTGAAAAGCAATACGAGATTGCTTATGCGTACACAATGTCACTTCTATTACCGATGACGGTGAAGATGTTGGATTTATCAAAAAGTTGTGAAAGTAGGTTTTTGAGATTTGAGATTCTTTTTGCTATTCTTTTTGCGATTCATATTAAACACAACTTTCTAAAATGTGTTATCTTTGAAAAGCTTTGAAAAAAGGCTGTAATTTTGGCTTTATTTTACTAACCATTGTTGTTCTTTTCTATTTCTATTTCAACATAGAATTAGATTAAAAAGTAGATAAATTTGGTAAGAAAAGGCTGATAGTTTTTTTTAAAAGTTGACAGATTTTTAGAAAAAAATAGAAAAGCTAAAAGAAAAGCTAAAAGAAAAGCTAAAATTTCCAGATTTCGAGCTAAACGAATGTCAGACAAACTATAAAGAAAAAGCGGCTTTCATCGCCGAGGAGACGGTTCGATTGCTTGAGAAATGGTTTTAACTTATAGTTTTTTTTTTGTTATTCTTATCTTTATTCTTGTATGTTTCACAATAAATTCTAAAATGACGTGTCTTTTGGATGAATCGACATTCAGTGATAAATCCACGCAGTTTTTTTTTCTTTCTTCTGTTCATTGCTCAATTTGTAATCTTTTTGAATAATATTGAAGCTAGAGAGATATTCAGTTTAACGTCATTTCTCTTTCGGATTACTCTTTCGGATTACTGTTGACTATTATTGAAGCTAAACATTTTTCTTCTCATCTCCTTTCCACAATGATTGAAGGGAAAATAGCGGACACTCCGGTGATTTGTATTTTTGCTCATTGCTCAATTTTGGAATCTTTTTGGATAATATTGAAGCTAGAGAGAGCTAGAGAGAGCTAGAGAGAGCTAGAGAGAGCTAGAGAGAGCTAGAGAGAGCTAGAGAGAGCTAGAGAGAGCTAGAGAGAGCTAGAGAGAGCCACTTTTCAACCATTTTTTAGAGTTTCCTTTCAAAAAGTTTTCTTTTGTTATTCGATTGGAAGAACGAAAATATTCAGTTTAGCGTCATTTCTCTTTCGGATTACTGTTGGCTATTATTGAAGTTAAGCATTTGCTTCTTCTCATCTCCTTTCCACAATGATTGAAGGGAAAATAGCGGACACTCCGGTGACTTGGGCATTAATTGAAGAAGATTTATGTAAAGCTTTCAACTTCAAAGCTTCTCTCAGCGACAAATCACAAGCGATTGCTTTTGCGAAAGGATGCGTGAGTTTTGAATTTGATAAATTGAGTATTAGTTCACTAGAGAACTTCTAAATATACGGTTGATTTTTGTTTTTTACTTTACTTTTGTGCTCAGCAATATAGAAATTTAGTCTTTCTGGTGCAATTATTTTGCAATTAGTACAATTTGTTGATTTTTTTTTCTTTTTAAGCTTAAAGATGAAATTTTCAATTTAAAAACGAAAATTTAAAAGTTTAAAGTCGGGATAAAGCATTTTTAAACCATTTTTAGGGTTTCCTTTCCAAGAGTTTTCTTTTGTTATTCGATTGGAAAAACGAAAATGAAAGAATGCCAAAGAAAGGATTGCTCAAAATTTGTTTTCATCCACCAACTGATTGTGACAATGTGACACCAGATTTGGTTTGTTTATAAAGGGTTTATAGTTTATATGTCGTAGCCGTTTACGAAATTCAGCCGCTAACGAATGATTCGTTAACGGCTAGCCGCTAACGAATGGCTAGTTTATAAAGTTTATACAGTTTAGACAGTTTATGAAATTACCCGAACTGGGGTGACCCATCCTTCCGAATGGTTCTAACGCGATGCACGAATTTTTTTTTTGATAATTTTTATTGTTTTTCTTACCACTTTGCACGTTCGAAACATTTTTTTTTTGTGTTTATTTGTAAAATTTCAGTTATATTCAAGAAAATTAGCTCACCGTGAATCGATCGATTTCCACAAACGTGGAATGAGGCAGAAAAGCATCGCTAACACGTTTCAAGGTGGCTAAATCGGTTGTTTCGGAGACAATTCAACGCTACAAAGTCTTGGGAACAAATTCCGATCGATCACGACGAAACCTTTCTTCACTGTCATCTTTGTTTTCATTGTCGTAATGACAACAAAGATGACGGTGAAGAAAGTGCGCGAAAATCTACGCTACAATAGAGCTCGTTCTCAACGAAAATTAGCCTCAAAAATGGGTATCTCAAGGATCGAATTGTGAAGGAAAAACTCAAAATGAAGGCTTACAAGTATGTAAAAGGAGAATTTCTCATAGCTGCTGCCATGAAAAAGCGAGAAGATCGACGAAGACATGCTCGAAAGCCCATTCAACGATCGATTGTTTGAAAAAATTCTCTCGAAAAGGCTTGGGACGAGCTTGACGTCGCCTATCTTTCTGCCACCGTTGATGCCTTTCCGCGACGTCTTCAAGCATGGGAGATCTTTTTAAAAAGAAATTAATTTTTTAATTTTATGGATGTTAAAGACTAAATTTTTACTTCAAATTTTTGTTAAAAATTGTTAAAAATGGATGTTGGCTTATAGCAATGTAATTCTATGTAACCAATGTAAAAAAAACCAATGTAATTCTGGTTTTATAAGCCAGAATTATATTGGTTTGGGGTAGTTTGGCGTCATTCTGTATAGAAAAAAAATGCAACATTCAAAACTTTAGCTAAACGACAATGAGATTTTGTTTTACACTCAAAGCAAGGAAGTTTTGGGAATCCCGGAAACGATTCCTTTAGCGAAATATTTTTGCGGCAGAATGTACAATGAAGAGCTTGGCGCTGGTGAGTCGAAAATTGAATTCACACAAAATTTTGCCGACTTTTCAGGTTATATTCTGTTGGAGTTTATCGAAAAACTCTCTTTGTGTCATGTTTATCACAATCTACAAGAAAAGCCGCTTATCGAAATCATTGGACACTTGGCTCAGATAGCGATTAGAGGTGGTTGAAAAACGATTTCTCAGAGTTAGCTGGTCAAAATCAGTTTTTGAACTTAGACTCATTTTGTGTGGCTCTTGATCAAAGTCATGGAATACCCAGACCTAGTCTAACTTTACTGCTTTAAAACTAACTTTACTGCAAAAAGTCCATCAAAAGTCAGGGTCGATCAACGTTGAAAGTCTCTCATCTCAAATCACACAAAGGCTATGCGTTCTTTCCGTGTTGCTCATAGGAAAAGCGGTATCTGGCACACGGCTTTGTAGATCAATTCTGTCTAATCTCTAATACAAATTTGCGATCTCTCAAAATTTATTATAAAGGCATTTCAAAAGTTTGAAGACTTGTCTGAGATGAGAAATTGTTAGTGAGCTTGAGTGAGCATCTCAAAGCTTGAGATCAGATGAGATAGATTCGTGAGAGTTCTGAGATGAGAGCTCTGACGAGGGAACTACAACTACTTACCACCTCAGATCGACTCCAAAATCACAGGGGGGAAAGATCATCACAAAAGAAGAATTTTCTGAAATTTTTAGCTGCTAAATGCCAGAACTAACTGAAATATAAGGTTTCAAAGTTCAAAGTAGCTTAAACTTAAACATTTTTGGGACTTGCACGGCACTCTTTAAAGGGAACTCTCACAGGCACTCTCACAGGTTAGCCGAGTGGCCGAGTGGTTAGGAGCGCGATCTGGTAGTCCGAGTGTCGCTGGTTCGGCTCCACCCCAAAAGTTTTTCTTTTTTTGCAAAACCACATAATGTGCGTTCTATTTTTTTGGCTTTCCAAAGTTTATTCTGATTTTTTACCATAAAAGGTGAGAAAGTCATCCGCGTCGTTCAAAGTGTGTCGGCAACATCTCACTCGTTTACCATGATGCCCCTGATCTACGCGGATGGACGACTCCGTGACAAACTGACAAGATCTACCAACAGTTCCGGGCGCCACGTTTTGTCCCATGTATGCTCGAAGCCTGGAAAAGCGCTCATTATATTGATGATGTACTTCCTCATTATGTGACACCAGCAACTTTTTGCTGCCCAGGAGATTTGATTGGTGCATGTAATAAGATAAATTGCGATAATATGCCGTACATTCGTTGTGCCTATTGTCTGAATATATTCTGCTTCCTTCATTTTGTCGAATCTTTCCACCGTTGTTGAATTGTTTGTTGTTTATTAGTTTTAAATAAAGTTTTGTTATCCTCACCTTTTATGGTAAAAAAATCAGAATAAACTTTGAAAAGCGAAAAAAGTAGAACGCACATTATGTGGTTTTGCAAAAAAAAACTTTTGGGGGGAGCCGAACCAGCGACACTCGGATTACCAGGTCGCGCTCCTAACCACTCGGCCACTCGGCTAACCTGTGAGAGTGCCTGTGAGAGTTCCCTTTAAAGAGTGCCGTGCAAGTCCCAAAAATGTTTAAGTTTAAGCTACTTTGAACTTTGAAACCTTATATTTCAGTTAGTTCTGGCATTTAGCAGCTAAAAATTTCAGAAAATTCTTCTTTTGTGATGATCTTTCCCCCCTGTGATTTTGGAGTCGATCTGAGGTGGTAAGTAGTTGTAGTTCCCTCGTGAGATGAGAGAGAGATGAGAGATCTCTCTCATCTTAAAGCTTGAGATGAGAGAGAGATTCGTCATTTTCTTCTTATCTCAACTTTTGAATTCTCTCTTAACAAAAATTTGAACAATTTCTGTTTGAATTCTTGTCAAATTCTTGTCAAAAACTCTTTTTTAGGACTTAAACTTGAAAAGAAAATCGAGAAAATCGAACAGAAAAACGCTTGGGATGTTATATTGAAAGATATCGCCGAGTTGACGGTGAGATCACGTTTTTCTCGTTATCTATACTGTTTTTCTCTGAAATTCAAAGCCTAAACACATCCTTTCAACAATTCAAACGGTAAAATCGAGATTTCAAGGTGACCGAGAAGCGCTTTATCGACATGAAAGTCGTTTTCCCCGATCAATCGACTCAAATCGATTATATCCTGCAAAAATTCCCCTCAATTTTCGCTGATTTCGAAAAATTTCAAGATTTACGAATGAAAAATTGTAAGTTTTAAAATGAAAAAAAAAGTTAGATTTACAAAAGTTTCAGCTCCTATTCGATTGCTATGTCACGGGGATTTATGGACGACGAATATTTTGTTTACAAAGGATGAAAAAGGAGAATTTCAAGTGAAAGCCTTCGTTGATTGGCAGGTTTGTGAAAAAGATCACCGATTTTCAACATTTTCTGACAGCTTTTCCATATTGGCTCTCCGGTGGAGGATCTCGTCTTTTTGATGTATTCAGCTTTGGGACCAAATGAGATAAAAAGGTAAAGTATCAAAGTTTCAAACGTTAATTTCAAAAAAAGGACCAATTTCTACTTACAAGTCTACTACGATTTGATAAAAGACGCTATTGGGGAGGAGAAATGTCCGTGGGAAGACGTCGCGGAGGTGTGGTTTCCAAAGCATCTTATGCCAGAGGGGTTTCCCAGATGCCAGGCAGATCCTTTCGTTCAGCTGTTCCAAAAAGAGAAGGCCCTTATGCCAGAGCCCTATGCCAGATGGAGAGCGATTACGCGACCGCACAAAGAACGCCTCTTTCTTCAGTCGCCTTTGTAGATGGCACAAAAAGAAGATATTCAGCTGTGAATTTGTACCAGGGTTTTCGGGATCGCCGAATCGATTGAAGCTATTCATTTTAATGAGTAATAGCTAATCTATAGTAGTAATTGTGGGAATTGAAGAGTTTGAGAGCTGGGAATTCTTTTAGACTTTAGAACGAGTTCAATGCTAACGCCGAGTGCTATTAATAGACTAAAATGAATATCTTCAATCGATTCGGCGACCCCGAAAACCCTGGTACAAGTTTACAACTGAATAGCTTCTTTTGGAGCCATCAACAAAGAAGAATCTCAAGTGAACAAAAGTGACTGGTGTTCTCTATGCGGTTGCGTAATCGCTTTCCATCTGGCATAGAACTTTTGCATAAGGCTTCTCTAAACGCTCAAACAGGTAATCAAATCATACAATGCTTCAGCTTATCAAACAATACGAGACCTCATATATCCACATGATTTCCATCATTCATCCAATGAATGTCAATGGATTTGAAGATCAAATAATCGCTTGTGATGGTTTGAAACATCTTTTAATTCTTGATATTTAACTTATTTAACTAAAAAACTAATAACTAAAACCAATTATAGACATGACTTTTCAGAAAACGAGATCGATTGGTGTCGTGAGAACTTCGGACTCAAAAGTGCCGCCATCACCGCCGAGTTGTGTCGATGCTTCGAGAAATGGATTCAATAAAACAATCCAAGATTTATTAACATTATTTGCTTTAGTCTTTAGCTTTACTAGTTATAAATTCAATTCAAAACCATTTCTTCAAACATCTTTCCACTTCTTTTGCCATAGAAAGAATTTGAGCGTCGAATTTTGCCTCATCTTTTTCGCGTCCTAAAAAAGAGATGAAAATGCTGTAGGAAAAATGCTAGAAAATGCTAGAAAATGCTAGAAAATGTTAGAAAAAAACTTCAACATAACCTACTCAAAGCTTTTCCATGGTAAAATACTCAAGTCAAACATTGCGATTACCCAGCAAAACGCAAACAGCTCATTCAGCGCAGTTAAGCAAGAAATTTAAAGCATTAAATCAAAATCTTTCATCCCGAGCGAGTGTATTTGCAACTAGAGCCTTTTTCTAAAACGTGTCAACTTAAGAAAACTACCGTAATCTTGACCTTAATCAATATACTTTTTGATCTATTGAAAGGAGTGGCTATTTTGCGCCAAATGCTAGAAAATGCTAGAAAATGTTAGAAAAAAACTTCAACATAACCTACTCAAAGCTTTTCCATGGTAGAATATTCAAGTCAAACATTACGATTACCCTTTAAAAGAGCTGATTTAGCTTCGGTGAACCATGTGAACATCATAAAAGAGATGTGTGCATACATTCGTTCATATTCTTCAAGAAGCTAAAGGGATTTTCGTTTTTTTTAAAGGCTTTTATCAATGAAATTTAAAGCATTAAATCGAGATGATTTTTAAGCAAATTTAAAGAGCATTAAATCAAGATGATTTTTCATCCCGACAAAGCGTATTTGCAACTAAAGCCTTTTTAGTGCAGACGAAAATTGTGCAGACATGCAGACGATTTCGTTTTTCAATTTGGGAAATTTAAAATCAATCAAATAAAAGTTGAATCAAACCTGCTGAAAGCTTTTCCATGGTAAAATATTCAAATCAAATTCGTCAACAATTTTCTCATAAAAGTAGTGAAGAAAAATGTGAAATCTGAAAGTAATCATTGAAATTTTAAAACTTTTAGAAATATTTCAATTTTGAATTTACCTATTAGCATATTCTTCAGCTGGTAAAGAGCTAAAGAAAAGAAAAACCAGATCTTTTGTCGGGGTGCCGATATGGACAAGCTGAAGTGATTGTGAGAATACAGTCGTCTCGATCTTTCGTTTCCCATTCAGCCCATTCAGGGCAGTTACGCAAGAAATTTAAAGCATTAAATCGAAATTTTTAATACCGATCGAACGAATTTGCAACTAGAGCCTTTTTCTTCTTTCTAAAACGTGTCAACTTAAGAAAACTACCGTAATCTTGACCTTAATCAATATACTTTTTAATCTATTGAAGGGGGTGGCTACTTTGCGCCAAATTTTTTTTTGCGCAACTGGGTCGTTTACACAACTCGCCATAACTTTGTTTTAAGTAAGCCAATCTTTATGATGTTGGTTTCATTTTGTAGATCTCAATAAGCACAATAAAATGAAACCAAAACCATAAAGATTGACCGATTTAGAAGAAAGTTATGGTGAGTTGCGCAAAAGACCCAGTTCCGAAAACAATTTGGCGCAAAGTAGCCTACCCCCCTATTGAATCGATTTATCGAATCAATCAATTTCTGTATCTTTTTGATCTTTGTATCATTCTGCGTAAACCCTACAATTTAAAGAAACTAGATTGGATAAAAGTCGAAATTTTTGAGGGTTCTCAAAAAGTTGAAAAGTTAGAAAACGAATTTCACACCTGCCAATCGAGAATTGCTTCGATTCGCGGTTTCTCGCCGTTTGAACATACAATATTTGGTGTCCACATATCACCATGGCAAAGAATCGGTTGATCACCTGAAACACAAGACAGAGCTCAGTGAAAGCTCTTTTCTTTTCGAAATTCTCTCTAAAAACTTTCTAGTTTGATTTGAGTTTGATCATAAATTTTTATAGTCAAAAGATCGCCAATCTTTTACAAAATTTAAATCTTATTACAGTTTTGAAAGAACTTTTTTAGATTTTAAGTTATTACTCTTCAAAAAAAATTGATTACACTTTTTTTGGGCTTTTTTTTATTACAAACTTATTGAAAACATTTTGTATTTCCAGAGCTGATAAACAATTTCTTTTCTTTTTGAATACTCCCAATCGTTTGGGTTCTAATTTTGACAGATTTTGACAGAAGATTCTTTTAATACCTTTTAATATCATCTTTTGACTAAGAAGAAGAAGAAGCTCACACAAATTGTGATAACACAAAATCTAAAGAAGTGATTTGTAATAAGGGATCATTTCTGTATCATCAAAACTGTAATAAGGGATCCTTTCTTTATAAAATTGGGTATCTTTTGACTAAAAGAAGAAGAAGAAGAACAAAAAGAAAAGAATAGAATTCTTTGTTGCAAAAAAAAAGTTTTTCAGCTCATTTGAATTCCCCCAAAAACTTCCACCAAATCTCTGGATTTCTCATCGTTTTCTCGAAATCCTTTAACTCAGACAGCTGATAAACAGAGCTGATAAACAATTCATTTTCTTTTTGAATACTCCTAATCGTTTGGGTTCTAATTTTGGCAGATTTTGACAGAAGATTCTTTTAATACCATAGAGCTCACATAAATTGTGATAACACAAAAGCTAAAGAAGTGATTTCAAAGCTGAAATAACATTTCAATTCTTTGTAAAATTGGGTATCTTTTGGCTAAGAAGAAGAAGAAGAACAAAAAGAAAAGAATAGAATTCTTTGTTGCAAAAAAAAAGTTTTTCAGCTCATTTGAATTCCCCCAAAAACTTACACCAAATCTCAGGATCTCTCATCGTTTTCTTGAAATCTTTTAACTCATTGCAAAATTTCTAAAAATGACAAACTTATTGAAAACTTTTGTATTTCCAGAGCTGATAAACAATTCCTTTTCTTTTTGAATACTCCTAATCGTTTGGGTTCTAATTTTGGCAGATTTTGACAGATTCTTTTAATGCCTTTTAATATCAGCTTTTAATAGAGCTCAAACAAATTGTGATAACGCAAAATCTAAAGAAGTGATTTCAAAACTGTAATAAGGGATCATTTCTTTATAAAATTGGGTATCTTTTGACTAAAAGAAGAAGAAGAAGAACAAAAAGAAAAGAATAGAATTCTTTGTTGCAAAAAAAAAATTTTTTCAGCTTATTGAATTCCCCCAAAAACTTACACCAAATCTCAGGATTTCTCATCGTTTTCTCGAAATCTTTTAACTCATCCGTTTTTTTCCACAAATATTCGATTATTTTCAACATTTTTGGATACATTTCCCTCATTTTCAATAAACGTTTTTTAATTCGCTAAAATTTTACATAGTTCTCAAAAAAAATGAAATCAACCTGTAACTGGCAATGATCCTCGAGAACGGTCTTGTAGCTGGTATTACGCCATTTCTTGACAAGTGATGGATTTTTCAATGCTACAATTTCTTCATAAATCTTATTTCAATGGTATAAAGTATAGAAAAAGCACATTTAATCGTCAACTCAGCGATGAGATCAACTCCTTGATAGATGATCTCATCGGGCGTTGAATCAAAGAGACGTCTTGTTGTGCCACGACTCTCTTCAAAGTACTCAATCGCAATGTAGCCTGTGCTTATGTTTTGTGAAATTACATAAGAAATGAATGAACCGTAATCCGTATATCGCCGACCAGCGTAAAATTTCGGTTTTGGGAAATTCGAGAAAAGAATCGAGGCTGGGTTTTCTCCAAAATACGCGTCAAACTCATTGTCACCTAGCTAAATAGATAAATAAATTGAAATCTATAAAAAAATATCTATAAAATATCCATAAAATATCTATAAAATATCTATAAAATCTATTACCTAAAGCTTCGTAATCTTAACAACCTCTTGTTCCAGTTTACTCGAGACTCCGGTGAACTCGCCACACGAGCTCATCTTCACCACAGCTTTCTCAGGCAATCCATTCATATTGTCAATCCAATCAAAAGTGATCAAAGCTATTTCCGACAGAAAACCCTGAAGATTCTTTGAAAGTCTTTGAATAGTTAAATATCTTTAAATCTAAAGAGCTTTAAAGCTAAAGATCTTTAAAGCTAAAGATCGTTAAAGCTAAAGATCTTTAAAGCTAGAGATCTTTAAATCTAGAGATCTTTAAATCTAGAGATCTTTAAATCTAGAGATCTTTAAATCTAGAGATCTTTAAATCTAGAGATCTTTAAATCTAGAGATCTTTAAATCTAAAGATCATTAAAGCTAAATATCTTTAAATCCAAATATCTTTAAATCTAAACATCTTTACTGTTGTCTCTCCGAGCTTTACTGCTGACTTGTTTGGACCAAATTTTCCCGTTGTTTTCAAAGATTTCTGTAGATCTTCTTGCAAAATCGCCCAAGTGAGTTTCGAGGTGAGAATGGACATCTGAAATTGTGAAATTCTAAAAATAAGCTTTATAATGGTCGAAGAAAAGTTGAATGATTGAAATTGAAAAAGCAATGGCACTTGGCAACTCGTAGTAAAACACGTTCAATTCAGTTTTTTGATCGAAAAATAATTTACGAACTTATCAACACCGATTTGATCCTTTCAATTCATTTCTCTGGTATTTGTGGCTCAATTTGGAACGACCAAAACAATTAAGCATTAATTTATACCTCGAAACTTATCGTTGAATGAGTGGATAAAGAAAGGGCGTTGCACCCATTCCCCATCAATAAATTCACCTTTCTCTTGTCCTTTTTTAGTCTTTTTAGTCTTTTTTTTCTCTCTTTTCCTCGACTGTTATCTGTGTAAAAACGTCATTTGTATTCAAAAGTTCACGTCTACTTTCATCTTTTCTTTCTTTTTATTCTTTTTTTCTCTTTGATCATTGCGTGTTCTTTGATTTCTAAGAAATTAGCTTATTCTCCTCAGCTGAAAGCTTGCTCTTCAGCTGAAAATCTTTTTAAAACCAAAAATTTGAGTCTTTCATATAGATTTGAATTTTCAGTTTCATTTAGCCCAATAACTATGTCAATTTTGAACTCGACAATCACATGGGAGATTTTGGAGGAAGATTTTCGGAAAGCTTTCTCTTCTCAGGCAACACTCGGCCCAAATCGACAATGCAAAGTGATTGGGGAAGGAGAGGTCAGAATCGAGAAGAAGATCGAAGAAGAAGAAGATCTTTGAAATCATTGAAAATCATTGAAATCATTGAAAATCATTGAAAATTCAGGGTTTTCTCTCAAAAATCGCTCTTATCGATTTCGATTGGGTAAACGATTCGACCGAGAAAATGCCGCCAAGAGCTGTCATCAAGATTTGCATAATCGAGAACTCGGGTACAACGGTTGGCAACGATTTGACGGCTGAGGTCAGATTGAGATTAAATTAAATCTCTAGGATTTTCTAGAAAAGACTGTCTCTAGAAAAGACACTACCGTAATCTTTGATCGAATTTTAATCTTTAAAAGATCTTGAGAGAAAGTTCTTTGAAAGATCTTGCTTTTTGTTTTCCAGATGAATGACAACGAGTTGAACATTTATGCAGCTACAAAAGAAGAGGATATAGCCATTTTTGGGCATATTCAAAAGCCAAAATTTTATTGTGGTCGACATTACGGGACGGGAACTGGTAAATAAGTTATGATTTTGAAGTAAAGTTGAAGTAAATGTCATTATTGGGTTGGTGAATTGAAAACTGCGGGACTTTGAACTAAAATTTATTGAACATAAAACCATGAATTCATTCGAAATAATTTCTATTATTATTGACGACTTCTGCCCATTTTACAGGCAATTTGCGGATTCCTCTTTCGTGGTAGGATTTGGTTTTGAATCGAAAAACTCAAAGCCAATTTCTGACTGCTTCTTCCGAGTCAAAGTGTTCTCCCGCAAGCGCATTACTCATGGTCCGGAATAAATAGTAATCAGAAGGGGCAAGGTCCGGACTGTATGGGGATGTGCCAAAAGTTCCCAACCAAGGCTGTTTATTTTAGAGCGAGTCAGTTTTGTAACATGAGGGCGCGCGTTGTCGTGGAGGAGAACGATCTTTGAGGTTTTGGGGTAGGATTTTGGTTTGTGTGTGAGACAAGGGTGAGACTCAAAAATGGAGGACTGGAGATGTCCCAGTTTGAGCATTTGAGCACTTTCTTCAAAAGAAACCCATTTTGGTGTCAATAGAAAAGTTGTAGAGAATCAAAAATGAGGCTTATAGCCAAATTTCCAAAAAGATACACTTAGTAGTTTCGCTTAAAATGCAAATTTTGTGAAAATTCGTAAATTTGGCATTTCTTGAAAACCAGTTTTTGAATCGCTCTGAAAATTTGGATATAAGCTTGATTTTTGATTCTCTACAACTTTTCCATTGACACCAAAATGGGTTTCTTTTGAAGAAAGTGCTCCAACTGTCACATATGACAATAGCCGGCAGTTTTCAATTCACCAACCCAATAGAAAATCATTTTTAAGCTTTCAAAGTTCGATTTACTATAGCGAGAGGCCGTTAATAGAATCATTGAGCTTTAAAAAGCAATAGAAATTAATCAGAATTCAATTTTAATTCAATTTCATTTCAATTTCAATTCAATTTCAATCCAATTTCAATTCAATTTCAATTCAATTTCAATTCAATTTCCTAGGTTACATAGCGGTTGAGTATGTGAGCGGGACAATCACACGAATGCCATGGCAAGATTTGAATGATGATGTGATACGCGAAGCGCTACGAATCATTGCCTCACTTGCGGTCAAATGTAATTATATTACAGTCGAATTTCGTTAGTGAACGGACCTCGATAGTGATCGGCTTTTTTTTGAGGATCCCTGTGCGTTGATTTAGTGCTAGATCAAGCCTCGATAGTGAGCAGTTTTTCAGAAACCTTTTTTCCATAGTTCACAAACGATTTTCGACTGTATTTCAATCGAATTTTATCGAATTTTTTCACATTCAAATCACAAATTCCTCTAAAAGTAGTCGACTTTCAGCGTTGAAAAAGCCAGAATTAGCGCAAAAATGGAACTCCCATGGCTATAGTGCAATTCTCGAGGATCTCTGTCAATTGGAGGTTTCGTTTTTTTTTGATTTAAAAATCGATCAACCGATTCATATTTTAGACAATGGAAAAACGATTAAAAAATTTTGGTGAAAAGTATCCGGAAGAGGAGAGAAATGTTGATTATATGTTGACAAAGACAGAAGAATTGTTTGCGAGTTATGAGAAGTTCAAAGAAAGATCCCATTCAACAAGTTGGTTCAACCTTTTTTCTAAATAAAATAACTTGAAATCAAATGAATTTTTGTCAAATCAAATTCCAAAAACGAAATTTCCAATATTTACTGTTGATCTTAAAAAAAATACCGACTGGGGCTACCAGTGGTGAATTTATCGCATACACGAAATATATCAATCACAATACAACGACACACACAATACTAGGCTATATCTTAACTTAACCCACGTCATGACAGACGGCTCCCTAACCCTAAGCTCAATGGGGAACTAAATAGCTTTTTTTGGTGGTGAAGGGAAGATGACGATGAAGGAGTGGCTTGTCACTTTAAAGAACTGGGGCCACAACCACCAGACTGCCCTCCAGAAAACCTCTCAACCCGAAGGGAAAGGAAATCCGAAGGAGGTGACCATGTCGCATGTGGGGTTCGAACCCTCAACCTTCCGATTAAGATAAAAGACACTTAACCAGTCAGCCACACGTGCTCCAGCCACACGTGCTTAGACATGAAAACTTCAAAGTAACAAGATAATTGGGCTTCAATTTTTGAGCTGAATCAAATTTTTGAGCTGAATCAAATTTTTGAGCTGTCAAATTTGCTGAATTTGCAAATGTCAAATTTTCTCTTTCATTTCTAGATTATAAATCAAATAAAAATGAAAAGAACTTTATTAGATATTAACTGCTTTTGATATTAACTTTGATATTAACTTTGATATTAACTTTGATATTAACTTTGATATTAACTTTAATGACAGAGATCCTCGAGAATTGCACTATCGCCATGGGAGTTCCATTTTTGTGCTAATTCCGGTTTTTTAACTTTGATATTAACTTTGAAACTAACTTTGATATTAACTTTGATATTAACTCTTTGAAATTAACTGCCCAATCAAATATTTTTCAGTTTCAGCACAACACAAAAACACATATAAACAATTCTATTTTTTACAATTTTCAGCTCGAAAATTGGTATTCTGTCACGGGGACATGTGGGCACCAAATCTTATGCATCGAATTTGTAAAGAAACGGGTAAAGCTGAACTGGTGGCAGTGATCGATTGGCAGGTAAGGGGAAATGCTGATGAGGAAGAGGATTTCATTCATTGACGATGGTTCTACAAGTTTTAAGACCTGAATGACTCTTTGATTCCAGTTGCAACACATCGGCAGCCCCTGCGAGGATCTCATGTTTTTGATATTCAGTGGAACGAATCCGGACAACTATTTGAAAATGTGATTATCTTTTTCTTTTCTCTGAAAACTTTTAAATTCAGGTATGTGATTTATTTGCGATATTTTTGGGATATTTTGAGTGAGAGCTTGACAAAGGAAGAGATGTTATGGCAGAGTTGCGATCAGGTTTGTTCAAAGAAAAAGGATAGAACTTAAAAGCAAAGACTACTTTGGATTTGAGAAAAAAAACTAAAGAAAGCTTCAAAATGTCAATTCCATTACTAAACCTTTTATCTTTTTTAGTTAATCGAGCAATTCGAGCGTACTTATGCGGTTTTTATTTTGATGATGATCGGTTGGATGGCCGAGGCGAAAAATGAGCTCTTGAAGTCGACAAATCGTGAGGAATTCTTTCTAATTTTTCATTGTTCTTTATTTCTACATTTATTTCTTCTCCTTTCTTCTTTCTTCTTTCTTCTTCTTTCTTCTTCTTTCTTCTTTCTTCTTCTTCTTTCTTCTTCTTCTTTCTTCTTCTTCTTCTTCCTCTTACTTCTTTCTTCTTCTCCTTTCTTTCTTCTTCTTTCTTCTTCTTCTTCTTCTTCTTCCTCTTACTTCTTCTTTCTTCTTCTTTCCTCTTACTTCTTCTTTCCTCTTACTTCTTCTTTCCTCTTATTTCTTCTTTCTTCTTCTTCTTCTTCTTTCTTCTTCTTTCCTCTTACTTCTTCTTTCCTCTTACTTCTTCTTTCCTCTTATTTCTTCTTTCTTCTTCTTCTTCTTCTTCTTCTTCTTCTTCTTCTTCTTCTTCTTCTTCTTCTTCTTTCTTCTTCTTCTTTCTTCTTCTTTCTTCTTCTTTCTTCTTCTTCCAAGAGTGAAAGATACCAAAATCCCAATCAAAATCCCAAAATTACAGTAGCTGATCTTTCAGCTCTTTCTCTATCGCTTCTAATCCGTATGCTATTTAGCTATTAGCTTGTCTTACAAATATAAATTCTTCCTAATCTCTAGCATTCTCTATAATCTCAACTCGAATCTCAATGTTTCTATTTCAGATTGCCCAAATGAGTCAAAACTTTTCGATCGAAAAATCGTCTTTATGAGTCAAGAAGTGACAAGGTGTCTGAAGAAATGGTTTCCATAATAAAAAAAATAGAATAAATGAATAAGCTTATCTGGGTTTGTTTTTGCTTTTATTTCTATGTTTATTGTCTGCTGTACACACGAGATTCACAAAGAGAAAATAAAAAAATAAAAATGAAACGAAATGAAATGAAATGAGAAAAATGGAGAAAGAAGTGAGGAAATTAAGTGACTTTTTTTTTGTTTGTGACCGGGGGTGATAGAATTGGAAAAAGTGGAAATGAAAAAGTGAAGAAGTGAAGAAGTGAAGAAGTAAAGAAGTTCAAAAGTTAAATGAAAAGTTTTAAAAAAAACCCCTCAAAAATGAGTGTTTTTGTGGTTTGAAGAATTGAAAGAAACCCTCTAAAAGCGTCTTTTATTGGATTTATTCTGGATTCTGGATTCTGGATTTATTATTGGATTTTAGGTCGCATCTGGCTGCTTCAAATTGATGATAAATGGAAAATTTTTGTTATAAAAAATAAGAAAATCATATTCCTTTTCGTTTTTTGGCAAATTCTAGAATCGTTCAGTGGATTTTATGCTTCAAAAAAGGTTGTAAACACTTCTTCTCTAGCAAAAAGCTTAAAAAAGCTTGTAAACACTTCTTCTCTAGCACTGAATTCTTGAATCCTATCATCACCACCAAAAGAAGAAGAAGGAAACAAGCTTCAGTCCACTAGAATGGGATTTCTTTACAATTTTACAATTACAATGCAAGCATAAAGTGCACAGGGAAACCTTTTTTTCCTCGAAACTTTTAAATCCACACACTAATGTACTAAGTTTTAAGAAAAAAAAAATCCAGTAATGAGTGCACTAGGGAAGGTGTGCTTAGAAAGGTGTGTTTAGAAAGGTGTGCTTAGAAAGGTGTGTTTAGAAAAGTGTGTTTCGTAATCTTCAAATCTTCACAGACTAAAAGAAAAGATGAAATCTAATTAAATTGAACATTGAAAAACATTACAATTTTCTTCTTATCTTATAAAAATTTTTTTGCTTTGTTTAAAACCCTCAGAACACCGATTTCTTTTAGTCGAAAAACCAAAATGGAACTCCAATTTCTTTCCCAAAAAAATGAATCGGATTTTCTTTTCGAATTCCCCCCAAATGTCTCTAAAAAGAAAAAAAGAAAAGTAAATCGAAATTTACCGAAAATCCGAAAATCCTTTAAACAAATATGTAAAGTTTTAGTTTTTTCTTTTCATTTTCTTTCTGGGAAAGAAGAAATAATCAAATTATTGATGGATCTCTCAAGAATTGGAGAGCTATTTTCACTTTTATAAAGAATAGAAATAATATTCTCATAGAGAAATTCATAGATGATAATAAAAATCTTTTTTTTTTGTCATTCATTTGTTCATTCATCCTCTTCTTCCTCTTCCTCTTCCTCTTCATATTCAGACTCTTCTTCAATCTAAAATCATTTTTGATGATCAATCATTCAATCTAAAATCATTTTTGAGGTTAGATGATGAAAATGCCTCACTAGATTTCTAACCGTCAATACTGTAATAGTACCCCACCCCCATAATGACGGTGCGGAGCGTTGCGTAGTCTAGCTTTGAACGAGTTTTTCTCGACACTGGTTTATGCTACAATGCGCGCTTAGGTATCAAAAAATAGCCCTGAATTTCAGCTATTTTTTGATACCTAAGCGCGCATTGTAGCATAAACCAGTGTCGAAAAAACCTTTGTTCAAAGCTAGACTACTCAACACTCCGCACCGTCATTATGGGGGTGGGGTACTATTACAGTATTGACGGTAGCTCAATAATAAAGTAGATTTTAGAGATTTTAAAATAAAATCTGTAGATTCTTAGATAAAATCTGATCTGTAGTAGAGATTTTTAAATAAAATCTTATCCAAGAGCTTTCTAAAAATCGCCTTACTTATGTAATCAATAAAACTCACAAATAACCTAACAGACTTTAAACTTAGTCGATAAACAACCTTCGGTACTTGTCGGTTAGACATTCACAGAGACTCAACTCGGTCAAGCATCCCCATCCGAGTCTTCTCGGTTAACGATTTTCGTTCCACTGATCGACTGATCACTTCAGGCGACCACTCTACTTCACTGAGCATAATCACCCCTCAAAAGTTGTCAACTTCTTGCTTTACCGAGATGAGTCTGTGGATTCTCTGTAGATGTTGAACCGACAAGTACCCAATCTTCAGACTTTAACCGATAAACTTTGACCAAAAGTCTCCTGGCTTCCCAATCACTATCTCCCTAAACTCACATCCTCAACATCTTCTTCTTCCTCTTGTTCTCCTTGTTGAAAATCCTTCTTCTCTTCATTCTTTTCCTTTATTTCATCTCTTCTCCCATCTTCAACAACTCCAATAAACGGTCTTCTCCATGCCGGTCCATTATTCGGTGTGGATCGAGGTTGAGGCTTATTCTCTTTCATCTCATATGTGTAGAGACCCTAAAAGTGAATTCGTTGAATTGAATATTATGCTACTTCTTTCTAAAACTTGCGTCAATCTTTATCCAAAGACTAAAAAGACTAATATGAAGAGATTTTCTTCAAGTTTCTTCAGAATTCAATGGGATAACTCATTGATTATTCAGCGGGAAAATCTTATTGAAATGAAAAAAAGCATTGTTCACACACTAAATTTCTTTGTTCTTCAAAGAGAAAATCCAATCACTAACAAAAAGTTTATCTTTCAAATTTCTTCTATCTTATAAAATGGATACCGTATTCTCTCTAATAGTAGTGCCTGATTGTCGTCTAAATTACTCAAAATCTCAAAAAGCGCTTATTAGAACCGATCGATGTGGGGTCAGAAAATGTAGCTGACGATGAGATCTTGTGGGGGATTTGAGTGTTGAGCTTCTGCAAAAGCTTGGAAAGCCTATAGCCTGGATTCAGGCCAACAATCCAGATTTAATTTATGGTAACGCAAGCTGTTATCGCATTTTCCCAATAGTGCACCCCAAGCTTCGCCTAAATTGCTCGAAATCTCGAAAAGCGCTGATCAGAACCTATCGATGTGGGATCGGAAAATGTAGCTGACGATGAGATCTAGTGGGGGATTAGAGTGTTGAGCTTCTGCAAAAGCCTGGAAACCGTAAAATAGGCATCAACTCGGCTCGGTGCGGTGCACTACTATTAGAGAAAATACGGTATTCTAATTGAAAAATTTTTTATTTATCAAGTTCAAAAGGTTCTATGCCTAGCCTAGCATACAAACAATGTGCTAAAAAGGTTTAAACTTGCTTATCCTCAGAGATTTTTCAATACTTTGAGACTTTAGGCTAAGCTGGCTCGGCGGGGTGCACTACTACTAGAGAAAATACGGTATTTTCTGTGCATTAGCTTTTACTTTTGAATTGAAGAATTTAAAGATAAATACAATATCTTGCGTAGAAAAGAGAAAAACCTCAATCATTCGACCAATCTTTAATCAAAAACTTAACCTTACTAGATAAAGATTAAAAAACTTTACTTGAAAGTTTACCACTTCTTAAAATTCGATTTCCTTTTATACAACTCCTTAAAAGCTATCGAAAATCATCGCTCATAAATGCACTCAAAAAATTTCGACATCTCCGTTTCTTTCCTTTTTCTACGAATTCCCCGTAAACAAGTCTAAAAGAGACAAAAAAGTTACTCCTTTTTTCAGCACAAAAATTATTGCTAAAGTTTTTAATTTATTTTTTTTACTTTATTTTTTATTTTACTCATCTTACTCACATTTCACATTTTTTTTTCTAGAAAAATTCACTAACGAGTTTCATTCGAATTGATGTCTAATGAAGCAGAAAACAAAGAAAATAGTCATTTTGAAAATGAAAAGCAAAAAAAAAAATGGATTCTTTTAGAAATTTTTCATATATCCTTTGGTGGATATTGTCTTTTTTTTTGAGAGAGAACAATTCAGAGATTGATTGCAAAAAGAAATCTCATTGTTGAAAGTTTTTTTTTTTGAGCTTGAGTATCTTTCTTGATGGTTTTCTTTAGATTCGAAATTGTAAGCAATTGTAAACAGTTGTAAGCAATTGTAAGCAATTGTAAGCAATTGTAAGCAATTGTAAACAGTTGTAAGCAATTGTAAACAATTGCAAACAATTGTAAACAATTGCAAACAATTGCAAACAATTGCAAACAACTGCAAACAACTGCAAACAATTGCAAACAATAGTAAACAATTGCAAACAATTCTAAACCCCATTTCTAGCACACTCAATCCTACAATGATCTATTTTTTTTGTTTGAATTTGTGGCAAAAAAGCCAATTTTGATGTGAAAGATGAGAAAAAGGAAAAATTGGAAATGACCCTTTGCAGCTCATTTTCATTTCCTCAGTCTTTTCCTCTCATTGTCCACCTCATCACATTCTTTCATCAACAAATGCTATTTCTCATATGTCTTTTTTTACACATTCCAAGATATTCAACATACTATAAAATACCGTAAATTCAATCAAAAAATGATTGAAAAGTAGCAAAAAAAAGTCAATTTTTTATCATTTTTCAATCATTTTTTCTAAGCGCTGGTTAATGCTAAAAATATGTGTTATATCTCAAAAAATCACCCGTACTCTCTACTTTAATTTGATACTTAAATGTACAGAAACAAATGTACTGGTGTTGAGATGTGAGCGGTTCTTTGAGGCGTAAAGTTAGACTACGCGACGCTTCAATAGAGGGGGCTTTTTAATCGAGTATTTACGATATGTAAAATCGGGGGGTAGTCAAAACAGCGCCATAATAGAAAACGTTCAAAAACAGCGCCGTCAAATTTCTCAAAATCCAAAAAACCAAGCCGGTTCAAGTTTTATATCGAAAAATTCCTTGCTTTCTTGGCTACATGATGGGTGAAACAGTTTTTAAAAAAAAAGTTAATATTTCATAGCTAAAAAGAGCACTCAAAATGTGTGTCGAGTAATACTCAGTTGGTTAACTGAATATCTTTAGGGACCCATTTTGAGTGCTCTTTTTATCTATGAAATATTAACTTTTTTTAAAAACTGTTTCACCCCATCATAGCAAGCGCAAGGATTTTTTCGATATAAAACTTGAACCGCGGCTTGGTTTTTGGAGAAATTTGACGGCGCTGTTTTGAACGTTTTCTATTATGGCGCTGTTTTGACTACCCCCGTAAAATCAAGTAATACGTTTTCTAAAAGTCACTTTCGGAAGCTTTCGTAATCTAGCTGTCAATTTACATTCGATTAGCCGAATTTTTAGTGTTTTTTCATCGATTTATAGAAAAATCGGCTAATTGAATGAATTGTAGAGTGTGTTCCTCGCGAGTAAGTAATTACTCGAGTAAATTTGCATGAGTAATTGTCGAGTAATGCGTTTTCTAAAAAGTGCGCCTGCGCGAAAAAAATATAAAAGCAATTTTTTGCGCAACTGGGTCGTTTACGCAACTAGCCATAACTTTCTTCTAAGTCGGTCAATCTTTATGATTTTGGTTTCATTTTATTGTGCTTATTGAGATCTACAAAATGAAACAAACATCATAAAGATTGGCTTATTTAAAAGAAAGTTATGGCGAGTTGCGCAAACGACCTAGTTGCGCAAATGACCCTGTTGCGCAAATAAAATGGCGGAAATTAGCCAGGTTTTTCCAAAAAAATCATTTTTTACATTGGAAGGGAATTTCCCACCAAATCAGTTAAACGGCTGAGTATCTTTAAAAAGTGTCGTATATATTTTTGGGCTCGTCATTTTTTTTGTAATAATTTTTGCTAAAAGTACGGTAGTTTTTTTTCCAAGTGTGCTTTTTAAAAAAACCCATTACTCGCGAGGAACACACTCTAGTGAATTGGATTATTATTTTCTGGGTAATTTTCGAAAATAGTTAGATAAATAGCTGTAGCTAGTAGCTGCTAATTCGAAAAATAGCTGGCTGTTGGATTAGGGTAGCTTTCGAAAATACGCATTACTGTCGTGCTTTTTGGGGGAAAAGCTTAGCTCAGCGCTATTCTCTAGAGATTTTTTTTTGTTTTTCCTTCAATAGTTCATCTACTTTTTTTGTTCAGTAAACAATAATTCTTATCTCGTTTTTTTATGTGATCGAATTAAACGTAAAAGTGACGTAATTTACCCCTAAAGAACCCTTTGAAAATGCATGCAATTCTCTTTTAGCGAAAAAAAGGAAAAAATTTCTCACACATCTAAAGGCTATTAAGGTACCTAAAGGAAAAAGAAAAGAGTACCGAGAAATCCCCTAATTTTTCTCAATTAGGAAAAAGGGGTACAGGAGGGACGCTCGAGGGATTCTCCTCGAAGATCCCTTCTTTATACACTGAATATCTTGTTCTCTTTCTCTCTTTTTTTTCTTTTTCACAAATTTGTCCCCTCTTGGGAATGCAAATTTGTGTGAAGGGGAGTCTTCTTCTTTGCCTCTCCTTTCCTCTACCCGGATTCAATGGTATTGTGTATATCCCTTTATCGGCCTCACTCCCTCACTAAAATCCCATTTTGATGAAATTTACGCACTTGTACAATGAATGGCCATCTTCTTCTAGGATTGACTAAAATTTGACTTGTTCATTGCTTTTGCCGTAGCTCTAAAGTTCGAATTTTGGTCAAATCTCGGTCGAAATTGCGTCTCAATCTACTCGTCACCATGGCCAACTGGCTAAGAGTCTTGTATACTATTCGGGAAGGGAGGGGAAGGGTCAGGGGTTCAATCCCGCTGGCTAGATTACTAGTTAATTTTTCACCGTAAATGAATGTATTATAATTACATGTCATTCTATTTTTCCACATTTTCCACGGGGGAACCAAATGAATCAAAAATTTTTAGAATTCATTTAAAAACGGTTTTAAACGATTCCCCTTTTTTTTCAAAAATCTCAAGACATCAATGGGTCAATTCACGAAACGACCCCATCTTTTTTTTTTTCTTATCTACAAACAAAATCATTCCTTTTTTTTGTCGACCTTCTGCATTAAACTGAATTAAACAAAACTTTAAGGTTTTATGTATTTAAAATATAAAATTAAAAGTATAATAAGTATTGTTTGATCCTTGAAATCTAATGAAGTATGAGAAATCTCTTGTTGTCTCAAAAAAAGAGCATCAAAAAAAAAAAAAACGGCAGAGCTAATCCGTTGATGTCGTAATAGATTTTTTTTTTTCTATTTTTTAAATGTTATCAAGAATGTTTTCTTGGTTTCTCAAAAGAAAATCAAATGCTTTTTTAGAATCTCGATAACAAATGAGCATTTTTGGTAGATTTCTTTGCAAAATCGCGTGCTTTCTTTTGATTGGCTTTTTGTAGTTACGATTGAATGAGTCAAAAGAGATTTATATTCTATTTTCTGAATTTACATTTATTGTTTTAAATTTTTCCTTATTAAGGTAAGCTTTCTCTTGGGTTTTTCCTTTGTGCTTTTTTGTTCAAAGTGGAAAGATATGAGCGGTTCTTTGAGGTTCTTTGAGGTGTAAAACTTAGACTACGCGACGCTTCTATAGAGGGGGGCTTTTATTCGAGTATTTACGATGCTCCTTTGTGCTTTTTGTTCAAAGTGGAAACATTTTCTTTCGATTACAAATATTATGAATGTTTAGCTTAATAATTAAAGACTTTGATGTGTTAGAGACAAAGACAATTAGAGATTCGTTTTTTTGTCAAAAAAGGTTTTCATCAAGTAGAGTTATAAGAAATGGTGATCTAGGTAATCTATGAGTCAAACTAGGTTTTATAATTGGCAAAATGGGGTTAAAAATGGAGAAAACGAATCTCTAATCGATTAATACAAAGAATCGTTGACTTTTAGTCACCTTGAGTACTAAAAATATCTAAAAATTTGTTTAGAAAAAAGAAAAAAGAAAAAATGGAGGTTTTCTGAAATCCCCTTTTACACACTCACAAAATTCGAATGGAAACGAAGCGTGACTTCCGTTTTGAGGCCACTTTTTTTTGGGTTTTTAGACTATTTTAGCAGTCAAATATTTCACTTTAATCATATTTATTGCAAAATTCATTAATAAAAAGTGAACGATTCTTTGTATTGATCAATTAGAGATTCGATTTTTTTTTTCCAAAATATCTGCTTAAACGTTAACTACTTGAAATTTATTTCATTTTCTAGCTTTTTAAGAGAAGATTTCAAAAGTTTGGCTTGTTTTTTTGGGGGAATTTTCGATTATCCCACAAATCCCAAAAGAGAAATGCGGAAAGTTGAGTGAAATTTTGTATTTCTAATCCCCTCCTCCTCAAAATTTGCATTGATTGAAATCTTTTGAAAGTTTTCTTCTTAAAAATTTTGGCTTCATTCATTTATTTTTCTTCAAATTATTTGATATTTTAGAAAAAGCATTGTTATAGAACATTTTGTTGACTAATTTTTTCTTTTTTTTTATTGTAAATTTGTAATATCAATTACACTGTTCGTTTGTTTTAAAACAAAAAAAAACGACTGTCAGCTCCGAGCCAAACTGATATTTTAGTTACTATTGTTATTATTGAATGATTTGTCTATTCTTATGCAAATGTGTCCTCCCCTGTGCTTATCCCGTATTGGAACCGTATTAGATCAAAATAGGAACCGTATTGGAGCCGTATTGGAACCGTATTGGAGCCGTATTGGAACCGTATTGGAACCGTATTGGAACGGTATTAGATCCGAGGAGGGGCGGTCCTTGGGATTACCTAGGATGACAATTGAGACTCTCATTTGGAGTCCCCCCTTCCCCTTACACTTATTTGTAATCTATTCGTCTTATTATACTACTGTAAATAAAAAGATACATATCTTCCGGGTCTATGCAACTGCAGTACAGGTCGGTCATTTCATGGGGACTCCCTCTAATACGTTGGAGGAGTTGAGTTGGGTTGTCGGGGTGTTAGAGATGGCGGGATATCAAAAGGGATCCACTCTCTTTAACTTAACCCAAATTCTAGTCCACATCCGTTTATACCTAGGAACGAATACGACCTTTCCTTTTGAGAATTTTCAATTTTCAATTATCAATTCTTAATGTTTCTTGGTTTTTAAAAATTTCTAATAGAATTCGTAGAATAGGAAATTTAAGGTGAAATTTTAGGCAATGAAATGATCAATTCAAATCTCACTTCACTCCTCGATTTCCCCTCATTTATCGAAGATGAGCCAAGAAGAAATGAAACGACTTTCGACTTTCTGATCGATCATCTACCAAATCGAACAACTCATCACACAAATTTCACAATTTCTCATCCAAATCCACCAATCTCGTGGCACTTATTTCAGAATTTTCTACCAGTTATTGGTGAGTTGTGCTCAAAAACGTCAAACACATCTTTCTGATGCACTGAAAGCGTGCATCGCTTTTGGAAACAATAAGAGAAAGACAAATTAGATTCAAGATTCAAGATTCAAAACCTTTTATCTTTTGTCTAATTTTCTATAGTCTAGAAGATTCAAGCAATAAAAGCAAATTTTTCCTATTCATCTAGCCAATGATTGGTCTAGACAAGATCTAAACAAGCCAATCTCTTCCGTTCAATTTCAGTTGTGGCTTCGATTTTATGGCTTCTCGTTTATTGTGCCCTTATTGGACAAAGAATCCTTGGAGAGAATAAATATTTGATGATCAATGGGAGATTCGATTGTACAAAGAAACAAGGGTTTGTTTTTGTCGTCGACGGATTTATTATTGAAATATATATAAAGTAGTGTTTTGATAATGATGATAATGATGACTAAATTGAAAATACGAATCGATTTTCCCATTTATATGCTTGATATTCTTAGAGTATACAATTGAGTTAACAATTCGGCTTCTATACATAGAAAGCTAATTAGGAAACTCCAAATTGGCTCTAGATGATCCACGTTTCAAAGCAAACTCTTAAAGAATCCGAATTAAGAACGATTCACACTAAATCTCAAAGTTTGAACCAATTAAACTCGAGTTCCGATTATTGGACGCAATAAATGAACACCCTCCAATCGATTCCCCGACTCCGAAAACCCCCAGGATACAAGTTTTTACAAATATCTTCCTTTGAAGCCATCTATATACATACATTAGCAAGAAAGCGAGATAGCAACAGCATTTCAATGACATTTTACCAATAACTTGAGAAACAATACTTGACCAACTCTAGACTTTCGAAAAGTTATTGCCATTCTGAGAAAAAGTCTCAAGAAGAAAACTGTAGTAAAAACATCAAGTGTTCAACATCAACAATCAACAACACCAATCGGTGAGAACCGATTCCTTAGTGAGAATCGGACCTGATTCCTTAGTGAGAATCGGACCTGATTCCTTTAATTTAATTTAATTTCCTTTAAACCCAAGGCAAGAAATAGCAGATATTGTAAAAAAAAACCAAATATTGGCTTAAAGCCATAGATAGATAGAGCCAATTGATAAACTCTAAATATAAAGCTTCTTAACAAGACAAAGCTAAAAAGTTGATATCAAAATTCTCGCCGAATCTGTGAACAAGTTGATTCCATTGGTCAAAAACGCCAACTTCTCCTTTTCAGCTCCGACGAGAAGGCTTCATTCGCCTATGTCTAACCGTCTATCATCATTTCTTTTCCAAACGGGTCAACGATGTGAAATTTTTATGTGATTTTTTTAAAATATCATTTCCTTTTTTGAATATAAATTTATTCACTGAAAATTTGGCAATGTGAAGCCTCGTTGAAGATCGCAAGAATGGCAAATTGCAAGGGGAAAAGAAACAGAAAGAAAAATGATGTACAAAGTTGCGCAAGAAAAAAAATACGGAAACCGTCATTTTTAGTACCGAATGAACTAAAGAAAACTGAGGAAATGGGGGAGAAAAAATGGCATGCAGGCTATAGTTGATAAACAGAATTCAAGATCTTTTTTGAAACTTTATCACCTATCGCTAAATTAAGAAGAAAATCTTTTGGGTTACACCCTGAAAAGTCATTTTGCACAAAATTTGTATCATCTTAAAACCGAAATCGATAATTGGAGCCGCTTTTTTTCGATTCAAATTACACTTCTGAAGTACAGAGTGTAATAAATCTAAGCTCGAAAGTCAGAAAAAGTTTTTTAGTGTACTTTGTGCTTGAAAACTGGAAACAAACTCTTTTCTAGTGCACGGAAATCTTTCTTCTACTTGCTTGCTCGTTAAAACTGAAACTAACTGCTTTTTTTAACGGGTGTAACTCAATAAATACTATTGTTGAATCGTTAGTTTATAGGCAAATTATGGCAGTAATGGCTAGAGACACGAACACTAGTAATGGAAAGTCTAAAAGGTTGGTAAAAAAAAGTACCGTAATCAATCGAGCATAGCAAAGCTATAAAAAGAAGAGGAGCTATGACAGGTTTATTTTATAAATATAGGAAATCAAAGAAAAATCATAAAGCTTGAATAGCTTGAATTTGAGTCGATGAGGCGTCTCGGGATCGTCTCAATTTGTACACAGTCAGGGGCACCTTGAAATAAGAATGAAAAAAACAAACAAAAAGAAAAGCCTGTTTTAAGTGGAGCACACATGCATGTCAACAAAAAAAAAAAGGATTTTGACTGGATACCATTTGAATTTAAATTTTTAAAGGCTAAAAATTAGACAGAATTAGATATTGTTTTGATATATCTAAATCCTATTGATTAGATATCGAATAATCAAATTTCAAAAGCTTACAAATTTATCTAAAATTTCTGTATCCAAATCACCGGTTTACATGCTAACAAAAGGGAAAAAAGAAACAAAAGAAAAATGAGAATGAAATTGTGAAAGAAAAGCGAAAGCTCACCCGGTTAGGGATGAAGAAAATCGAGTAATCCTGTTAGTAAAAAGGAAATTGCTAATAATACTATTTGGAATATTTGTTCTTTTGCGCGTTTTTTAAACTCAAAAACTCTTTCTGATGCATAAAAGTCTCCATTTTCCTTCTTAAACTTGGAAAAAGTAGAGTCGAATGCGTCAGAAGGGGTGGTTTTGATGAGCTTAAAGAACCCACAAAAATCTTCAGCTAGACTTATCGTCTAGACTTTAGATAGTTAAAGGTTACCGAAATTTAAAAGCTAGTTACTTGAGGTAAAACTTATTATGATTATTAGAATAATGAACAACTTTAAAATCGGCCAGCTCTCAATCGACTGGATCTTGTCGCAGCTGGTACTTTCCTTCAACATTCGGCGATGGACTCTTTCGATTTCCTCGTTTTTCAGCACTCAACTGATTCTTCGAGACTTTCCTTCAAATTCTCCGCTTCTTTTTCAACACCTCATTTTCTCTTTCTTTTCTCAAGGGAGAGAGAATTTCTTTCGACTTTTGCTCTTTCGAATCAGGTTCTTTGAAATTTGATGAAATGGATGCTTGTTCTACAGTGTACATTGAATGTTCCGGACTTTTCTTTCTTTCAGTTTCTTCTTTCCGGCGATTCAGTTCAATTTTCGAAGAAATCTCCGGATCCATCCAATGATTTCTCATCAACTTCTGTCGTTGAGCGAGCTGTCAGCGTCTCGTTTTCTTCTTTTTCCTGAACTTTCGAAAGCTCTTCAGCTAAGAGAATCGATTTTTTCTTCTTGTTTTCTCAACTTCTGCAACTTCTTTAACAGGAGATACTGATTTTCGTTCAATTTTTGCAGTTTTCACGGGAGAAACCCTTCGTGATTCCCCTTGTCTCAATCGATTTTACCGGAGAAGCTGATTTTCGAGGTGATTCTTCTCTTTTCCCTTTTCCTGTTAACGATCTCATTTCTTTTGGCGGCGAAACGGATTTCCTTAACGTTTCAGGCTTAGGGCTTTCTGCTTTAACCGATTCTAACTTTTTATCTTTTCTCCATGATGGTCGAACTGGAGACTTTGACTTTGTCTCTAAAGATTGGCTGGCTTTTATCTCTTCGACAGCCTTTGGAATCCTTTCTCCAACCTCTTTTTTCTTGCTTCGATTTTGTTGCTGATCCTTTCTTCTCTTTGTTTTCGACTCAACTTTCGTTTCGTTTTTCACTTCACTTTCCGTTTTCATTTCAACATTTTCAACTTTTTTGTTCTCTTCTTCTTTTGGAATCGATAAAGATTTTTCTGATTCACTAGGCAATCGTTTAAAGTTTCGATTGAATCTTGTTGGAGAGTTATTGTTCTCTTTTGACTCAAATTTCTGTGTAAGTCCACCAACTAATCTAGGCACAACGGGAGCTCCTCTAGGCAAGGGTTGTGATCGATTTGCTTTGCTCTCCAATGCTTCTTGTCGATCTAGAAGCTTATTCTTGACAGCATTTGAACGAGGCTGTGGTGAGTGTCCGTTTGCTCTCACCGGTGAAAATCTCGTCTTTTTCGGTTCCTGGATGACTTTTGTTGCTTTTGTTTGGATGACTCAACTTCTTGCTTCTTTAACTCATTCTTTGAGTCTTCTTTAAGTTCACCGACTTGTTCTTGTTTTGTCGGTGCTTCTTGTGCACTCTTTTCCAGCTCTGCTTTCCCCTCCTTCGCCTGTCCTCCTCTCAACTTCTGCAACTCAACCTCCCGCAACTTCCTCTTCTCCTCGAGCTCCTCCTTCAACCTCTTCTCTTCCTCCTCCTTCTCCCTCCTCTTCTCCTCCCTCCTCCTCTCCCCTTCCACCGCTCTCATCTTCTCCTTCGCCTCCTCCTCTCTCCTCCTCTTCTCCTTCTCTTCCCTCTCCCTCATCCTCTCCTTCTCTTTCACTCTTTCCCTCTCTTCTTCCATCATCTTCCTCTTCTTCTTCTCCTCCTCTATCATCTTCATCCTCTCCTCCTCCCCCTGTCTCCTCATTTCTCTTTCCCTTCTCCTCCTCTCAATCTCTTCTTCCATGAGCCTCTCTTTCTCTCTCTCCTTTTCTCTCTCTTCCTCTAATCTTTTTTGTCTCTCCCTTTCTCTTTCCATTCTTTTCAATTCCCATCCTTTCAATGTCTTCTCCGGATCTCTCTTTTCTTCCTTTTCTTTTTCTTCTTGTTCCACTTTTGTCTGTACCTTTGCATCTTGTTCGATTTCTGTCAATCGGAAGTTCTTCTTCCTTTCCTTTGGTTCATGTACTTCCAATATATCCGTTGTGTGTTTCCTCCTTTTCGGTGTCTCTCCATCTTCTTCTCCTTTTCTTTCATTATGTATCTCGAGAATGTCAACTTTTGACGGTTTTTTCTCCCCCATCTCCTTCTCCTTATTTTCCGGTGTCGTCTCGGGTCTTGGCATCTCATTCCTCTTCTCTTGTTTCTCTTGTTCTGTTGCCTGTGTCGCTATTTGTTTCTTCTTTGCCATCACCATTTTGATTTCTCCTTTCTTCTCTTGTCCAATCGGTTTCGGCACTTCGATCACTTTTCTCTCTTCTTTTTCCACTTCTTTCTTGATTTGTTCGAATTTCTTGATCACCGTTGGTTCGGCTTTCTTCTTGGGGATTTCCCGAACGAGTTGTGTGTCCAGCTCATGTTCAGGTTTTGCCTGTTCCAGGAATTTGTTAAATTTGTCAACAGGTCGAGTTTTTCGTGGCTCCGCGGGTTCAGCCAGAATCATCGGTGCTGTGCCAGCGGGCTTCGACTGAAAAATGGTTATGGATTTTTAGGATGAAATTTCATGAACTGAAAAAACGAAACGACGATGAAAGCAAAAAGAAATTTGCATGCAATGAATGAAAGAAATCAAATCAAATCACAACGATGAGAGAAAAATGGGGGTGAGAAATGAAATGAGAGAAGCGTGAGTCATGAGTGAACTGGGGTTGACTCAAGACTTGAGCTTTCTATAAGGTACATTGAAGAAAAAGCTACCGTATCCCGAAAGGAAAACAGTCCAATTTTGACATAAAGCTGATACAAAAAACTCGTCAAAATCATCCAAAGTTTAATGAAAATAAAAAATTGAGGCTTATAGAACAAAAATGTTACTACCAGACTGATTCAACAACGACAGATAGCCACAGAAATTTGTTTGCAACCTCAACTACTATAGAGGCAACAATCATAAGTCTACACTGAATCTTCAACATGCTCTTTTGATCAAAAACAGTAGACAACTCAACTTGCGATATGTTTCTAATCGATCACTACCAGACTTGGATTCATTTGTTCAAAAGTTGAAACACCTCTCTTCTATCGGACTCGTTTCTTTGCTTTCTTGTGCTAGCGTGAAAAGAACCGAATCTTTACTCAATCCTCTCGATTCTTTACTTTGTTGTGCTAGCGCGAAAAGAACAGAATCGAGTGCGACAGAAATGCAAGTTTACAAGTTTGAGCACAATCCACAAGCATATCAACAATCGACCATTGACTCAACAACATTTCAATCTCGACTACTCAACACAATCTCAACGGTCGCAACAACAACAACAACACAGAAATCTCTACATGCTATTCCACCAACCGGCACTTTCTTTGGCTCAACTTGCTTTGGCATTAGAGCTTCAAAGGAAATGGTACAAAATAGATATATCCATATTTCTTGTACATATTTTCCAATAAACTCTTGATAATCTTTGATAAAATCAGTATAGAATTTGCAAATGAAAAGTGATTGTGTCTAGATTTCCTGCTAAACCATTACAAAAATCATCACTTTGAGAACTTTTGCTCACAAATCTCAGCCGAAATTGTGAATTTTACATGTAAATTTGTGAATAATGTCATAAAAAGCATGATTTTTGTTAAATACCGTAAATGCTGTATTAGAATGACCCCCCTAATAGAATGACACCCCCGTGACCCCTCGAAATCATGACTTTAGACCCCCTTGCCGAGGTTGTATGAATAGATCTAAGCCTAAAACCTACTAATATTTTATCAGCAGTAAAATTTAAAAGGCTATTTTTGAAAAACAGAAAAATAACATTTTGAAAAAAAAATCATAAGGGTCCTCATATGGATTTTTTTTTGGTGATTCTAAAGGGGTCGCGGGTAAGAAAATAATTTCACTTTTAAACGTGTTTTTGTACGTTTTGGACAAATAGCAAATTCTAAATTTTTGTACTTTTTGTACCCTTACCTACTTTTTGGATCGACCGATTTTGGGGGTTGAAAAATAGAACGACATGTCATTCTTAATACTTTCATTTACGGTACTTGAAGAATTTCTTTTAAAAAAATCAGGAAACACTAACCTCAGATTTTCTCTTTGCGTCCTCTTCTTCGTTTGCTTTCGGCGCAAAATCCGTCCCTGATAAAATGAATTCGATGAAATTTTCAGAAATTAGATGAGAAATTTCAGAATATTAAAGAAAATTATATATAAAATTAAGTGAAAATGTTTTTCAGTTGATTTTCAAGAGAAATAGTTGATTTTTGCTTTTAAAGAGGTCATTTGAGAGCTCATCTCGAATGCATTCGGATGTGATGGGATCACAAATGTTCTAAAAGAAAAAAAAAAAATCACAAAAGTTATTTGACAAATTTGACAAAACTTTTGGAGATAGTTTAAGGTTTTCTTTTGTATTTTATGGATATTTAAATAATAAGTTTTCAAAGATTTCAAGCTTCACTCACGAATTTCGCCGTTTCGTAGTGTTGTCTGCTCGATTTTGTGCCTCCCCTCGGGTAATCGCAATGTCAACGATACCTAGATTACAATTATATTCTTTTTTCGAGAAAAACCATCAACATTTATTGCTTTACAGTAATATTAAGAAACAAAACTCACTTTGCATAGGCCGTGATTCTTTTGAATTGATCGAATGATACTCTTCTCAGCTTCTGTGGAAAAGTGACGCCCTAGAAAAAAGGTTTTGATTAAAAAATGTACAATAATATAGATTTTCAAGAAATCTCTAGATTTAATCTCTATTTTATGATCTTCTTGTGCTATTCTTGTGCAAATGAATTAGTTTTTACTTAATTAAACGACAAGTAAACAATCTATTTTAAGCTCTAACTAATTAGTATTAAAGCAAAGGTATGAAAAACCCATTATAACATCTACAAATTTACTATAGTATTCAAGTATTCTATTCATCAACTTTAATCTAATATGCCATGTAATCTTAGATGAAATTTGTATATTCTTTAGTGTGCTTAGTTTGTGAAAACTTGAAACGTTTCCCAACCTGATTGACAGCTTTTATCTCTTCAAGTGTCTCATTTTTCAGCGGCTGCCTCCGAAAAGACCACTAAATAAATAAATATATATATATAAATTGATGAAAAATAAATAGTTAACTTAAGAATTATATCTAAAAAAAAGTATAAATACGAATCTCCAAAACTCACCAAAAAGAAATCACCGCTTAAATAGTTCGTTTCCAAATTGAGATGTTTCAAATTCTGATTGAGTTTGAGTGCCTCGACGAGAATCTAAAAAAAAGCACATATTAAAATCCATTTTAACTTTAAAACAAGCATATGTTTAACGTTTAATGTTTAAAATGTTTAAATATTTGAAAACAAATGTTTAAAATAATTAAATGACTTTAAAAAAAAGCTTGCAAAATGATATAGAAACTTCTTGATCTTGCTAGAAATAAATAGCTTTTGAATTCTTGAATAAAAAATGGTTCAACTAAAGATGAAATTCTGGAAATTAGAATGGGAAATTGGTATGAAATGGGGAAGAAAGGGAGAGTATGTGAGTTTTCTCAAAATCTCTTCTCTTTTTTTTCGTCAAATTCTTTGTGTTTCTATGGGAGACAAGAGAAAACAGAAATGTATTTTAAAAAAGTGAAAGAAACACTTTCTCGTGTCATTGGAAGCTATTTTTCCTCCAAAACACAGTAGTTTTTAAGAGCATTTCATCTAGAATGCAAGTCAAAAGGATCATTTATGAAAAATTCCTTTTTAGGATGATAGTCAGACTTGAAACTAACGTAAAGCTTTTCGTTCTCTGCAGATTCGATTTTTGTATAGCTAATCAAAAACCTATAATACTTGTAAACCTATAGTAATCAAAAATCTAGAGTATTTGTAAATTGAAACACTCACCGCTACATCCGTATCATATAATCCCATATTGGCTAAACTGAGCTTCTCCAAATGTTCATTGTAGGCCACCGCCTCGATTAGCCTTTTCAATTGCGGCACTGGGGGTTCGCTGGAAAAGGAGTGATGAAATTTGATCGTCAAACTCACTTTCATATTGTTCAAGTTGATCTGTTTGAGGCCTGGATCGTTTGCTTGGAGTTGTTGAATGCATCTAAACATCAAATTTTATTGTTTATACATTGAAAAATACATTTTAACCTAGAACAAAGGGATAAACGATGGTTTTTGATTTAACTCTAGCCTGACCTGATCAGAGTTACAAGGTCATGGAATGTTCCTATTCATTATACCGATATTAATCTATTCGGGACGATCCGGTTGATGAAAACAATCATCTTTTGATAAAAACAATCATATCTTGACAAAAATAATCATATCTTAATCTACAATGATCGTTTTTTAAGTTCTTTATTGCAATTGATAGCTAGCGAGATACTGAAGAGCGTTTTCTTTTTAGTTTTTTCAAAAAAGCATTAGAAAAAGTTTCCAGAATCAGATCATCGAAAAAACAACCTTAACGCGAATGTGTTAATGATTTAATTGTAATTGTACCTGTCAACATTCGTGTCATTGTCGGGTTCAGTGGGTCGACTCTGTTCGACGAGTGAGCATTTGATCGGCTGAAACGTTAAAGTTTAAAAGTATACACAAAATCAATCCCATAATCAAAAGCAATCACAAAAGCAATCACAAAAGCTCTCCTTTCCTCACCTCATTACTTGTGTCAGCTAGAATCCTCTCAGCTTCTTCCCAGCTTATCATATGATTCTCATTCATCGCTTCTAAAAAATTTCGCTTTTAAACATGAAACTCGATTCTATGTTTTAAAAGGAAAAGAAAAAGAAGCTGAATAAACCTAGCATTTTCGTTTCGAAGGGTTTCATCAGAGAAACCGAATTTGCCTGTTTATGGAAGAAAATTTAGATTAGGAAAGATGGTTATGATTGCAAAATAGGGGGTAGGCTAATTTCCGCCATTTTATTTGCGCAACTGGGTCGTTTGCGCAACTCGCCATAACTTCTTTTAAGTAAGCCAATCTTTATGATGTTGGTTTCATTTTGTAGATCTCAATAAGCACAATAAAATGGAAACCAAAACCATAAAGATTGACCCACTTAGAAGAAGTTATGGCAGTTGCACAAATGACCCTGTTGCAGAAAAATGGCGAATAGCCTACCCCAAAATAGATTAAACGTCGAACTCACTCAATAGCTCTCCCACATCTCCTTCATTATCTAACGAGAGATCATCCATTGCATTGAGAAAATCCTCATCGGTCATATCCTCCACATCGACACTCATCTTTAACCTAAAAATCAAAAGTATAGTAAATACAAGAAATGCTGAAAGAAAAGCAAAACAAAAGCAAAAAAAAAGCAAAACAATAAAATAGAGATGATAAATCTTTTCCTTTTTTTTCTTTTTGGTTCTAAAATCAAGAATTTCCTCGAGAAGGAGAAAAGAAGAAGATCTTTAAAACAAAAGTGAGGCAGAAGAGGGAAAGACTGGGATTTCATTGAACAAATCATCGATTTTTGGTTAGATAAACAAGCACTTGAATGATGATCAGCTGGGGTATTTTGTTAAGAAAATTTTGGTACTTTTTCAATATCGGGGAGCGAAAGGAAAATCGGGGAGCAAATTTTGCCCCTCGAAAATGCATTTCCGGGACTGTATTTTAACTGCAACGTTTTTTTAAACTTTAACGACGTTGCGGTTCTCCGACATTTGTGCGTTCAAGGAATCGACGGCAATCGATTATTTCGTCACCAAAGGAGTCATCCAGTCGTGGATTTGCAACTGTGGCGAATCGATGAAAGTCCGCTCAAAGGGAAAAGATCCATTTCGCTGGGTGTTAGATATTTAAGTCACTTTTGTGATCTAATATAAAGGTTGTGAGAATAGCGGGTAATTCGCGGATTTTATGGCGGTAGTTTGTATAATATAGGACATATGTAGCGCTGCCAAAATTTGCTCCCCCGATTTTCCTTTCGCTCCCCCGATAATCGGACCGCTCCCCCGATATTGGAAAAGTACCAAAATTTGATACCTTTAACGTTTATAGAAAACAGTTAGCTTGAGATTTACAAGAGATAATTACATTTTTAAAGGGAAATTTGGTATAACAAAGTTATCAAGTTTCTTTTTCGAAACTATTTTCAACATAACTTTCAGTAACGGGCTTTAAGCCTCAAACTTTTCATTATATTCATTTAAAAAATTTCTTTATATCTGATAATACGAAAACAGTTGTGGAATTAAAAATTGCGGCTTTGAAACTTCATGAAAAAGTGGTAATTTGATTCTCTGACTTTGGAGAGATTAGGTGATCGAGGAAGTGAGAGGGAACGGGGTGAAGGATCAGTGTAATTGCATAGTTTCCTTGAGGAAAAGAAGACTTTTTAAAAAATCCAGGAGGATAAAGCTTAAGCAAAGAAAAAAAAGTGTATGATTAGGAGTAATGTGAAAAAGAACTAGCACATCAAGGAAAGGGCTTTTGTACATTTTTGAGCACAAAGTACTTGAAAGATCGGTATTAACTGAACTAAGCTATGCTAATTTGGTTCAATTCTTTATGCCGACTTTGGGCTGTAAAAAGTAAAGCAATGACTCGAGTTGATCCAAAGAATAGCTGAAGAATCAAGGGAATTTTTTTGAAGAAACAATTCCTAGTCAGAAATGATTTAGTATTTAGAAAGAAAGAGAAATGAATCAAACTACCGTATAAACTGTAATAGTACCACACCCCCCTCATACAGTCGCGTAGTCATAAAAAGTTTTTAGTATTTCATTTTTTCAGAAGCGTCTTTACTTTCACCAAAAAATGCGCGCCTAGGTATCAAAAACTAGCTGAAATTCAGGGTTATTTTTTGATACTCTTTGCTACCATTGTATGCATAAACCAGGTGGTATCGAGGAAAAACTCGTTCAAGAGCTAGGGCTACGCTTCGCTCCACTTTAAAATCCTTATGGAGGCGTAGGGTGGAGTACTATTACGAGTATTTACGGTATGTTTAGTGTTGTTCTGTGGTTGCCTCCATTTCCGTGAAAATTTTCCTGACTAACAATTAAAAAGAAATTGGTCAAGGTATATTAGTAAATTGTATTTGTGAACTAAACTAAAAAGGAAGAAGAAGAAGAAAAAAAAACGAAGAAAGGAGAATAAAAAATGTTTTCGTTTAGGTGCCCGCAAAACAGCTGACCGATTGAAGAAATCGGATAGGAAGCTTTTCGTAAACGATGGATATGATGGGAAGAGAAAGAACAAAAAAGGGAAAGAAATAGATCAATATTGTTTGATTAACTTTGTATTGTGATATCAGACAGGGTGATCGAAATAGAGACTACACAATCACATAAAGTGCGAACGGGTGAATGGATGTAGGAAGAAAACAATCAAAAATTCAAGAATTGATATAAGCTAAATAAAAAGAATAATAAAAAGGTAGTTGAGGAAGATCAAAGGAGAAATGAGAACTTTCATACTTAGAAGGTAAAGTGTGAAAATTAAATTAATCTAATGATTGATCCTAATCGAATTAATTCAGTGATTGATCCAATCGAATTGATTCAATGGTTGATCCAATCCATTTGATCTAATGATTGATCACAATCGGGTGATCCAATGGGTTGATCCAATCAATTGATCAATGATTGATATTGCAAAATTTCTAAAAATGACAAACTTATTGAAAACTTTTTCGATTTCTAGAGTTGATAAACAATTTCTTTTCTTTGAATACTCCTAATCGTTTAGGTTCTAATTTTGAGAGATTTTGAGAGATTTTGACAGATTTTAACAGATTCTTTTAATACCATAGAGCTCACACAAATTGTGATAAGACAAAATCAAAAGAAGTGATTTCAAAACTGTAATAACATTTCAATTCTTTGTAAAATTGGGTATCTTTTGGCTAAGAAGAAGAAGAAGAAAAAGAAAAGAAAAAGAAAAGAAAAAAGTTTTTCATCGCATTGAATTCCCCAAAACTTACACTAAATCTCGATTCCTCATCGTTTTCTCTCGAAATCTTTTAACTCATCCGTTTTTTTTCCACAAATATTCGATGATTGTTTCAAACATTTTGGATACATTTCCCTCATTTTCACAAACGTTTTTAATTCATGCAATTTTAGATAGTTCTCAAAAAAAAACAAATCAACCTGTAACTGGCAATGATCTCGAGAATCGGCCCGGTAGCTGGTATTACACCATTTCTTGACAAGTGATGGATTTCAATGCTACAATTTCTTTTATAAATCTTATATAAATTGTAGAAAGTTCAGAAAAAAGGAAAATGAAACGTCAATCAGCGATGAGATCAACCCCTTGATAGATGATCTCATGGGGCGTTGAACCAAAGAGACGTCTCCGTTGTGCCACGATCCTCCTGCAAAGTACTCAATCGCAACGTAACCTGTGCGTATGTTTTGTGAAATGAAATGAGAAATGAATGAAAGAATGTAAAAGAACCGTAATTCGTATATCGCCGACCCCCAGCGTAAAATTCTCGCTTTCAAGAAACCCGAGGAAAAAGAATCCGAGGCTGCGGCTTTCACCAAAATACGCGTCGAACTCCATTGTCACCTAGCTAAATAGATAAATTTTAATTGAAATCTATGAAATATCTATAAAATCGACTACCCAAAATCTCGTAATCTTAATAACCTCTTGTTCTGAAGTTTACTCGAGACTCCGGTGAACTCCTACCACACGAGCCTACATTCTCTTCACCATAGCTTTCTTAGGCAATCCATCTATATTGTCAATCCAATCTAAAGTGATCAAAGCTATTTCCATGACAGAAAAACCCTGAAGGTTCTTTGAAAGCTGAATGGAAGCTAAATACTCTTTAAATCGAAAGAGCTTTAAAAGCTAAAGAGCTAAAAGAGCTTATAGATCATTAAAGCTAAAGAGCTAAAGGATCTCTTAAAGCAAAAGATCTTTAAAGCTGTAAAAGATCAAAATCTAAAGATATTATGAAAGCTGTAGATCGTTAAAGCTAAAAATCTGTTAAAGCTAAAAATCGTTAAAGCTAAGATCGTTAAAGCTAAAAATCGTTAAAGCTAAGATCGCTAAAAGCTAAAAATCGTTAAAAAGGAGCTGGAAAATCGTTAAAGCATAAAACTCGTTAAAGCTGTAGGGATCGTTAAAGCTTAAAAATCGCTAAAGCTAAAGTATTCTGGTGCTAAAAGATCGCTTAAAATCATAAAGATCTTGAACTCTAAACACCTGGAAAGCTAAAGATCTGTAAATCTAAATGATCTTTAAAGCTAAATATCTTGGCCAAAAGATCTGTAAACCCAAAAGACCACTAAGTCTAAATATTTTGAATCTAAAGAGCTTTAAAGCCAAATATCTTTAAATCGAAAGATCATTAAAGCCAAAGATCTTTAAAGCAAAACATCTCGAAGTCTAAATATACTTTAAATCTAAATATCTTTACTGTTGCCTCTCCAAGCTACTTACTATAGAATTTGCTTGGACCAAATTTTCCCCGTTGTTTTCAAAGATCATGTAGATCTTCCTTGTAAAACTGGTCCAAGGAGTTTCCCTGAAGGTGAGAGAATGGACATCTGGAAATTCTGAAATCTAAAAATAAGCTTTATAATGGTCGAAGAAAAGTTAGATGATTGAAATTGAAAAGCAATGGCAATTGGCAAAACCTGTCGTAAAACAAGTCTTAATTCAGTTTTTGATCGGAAAATACCATACGAACTTATCAACACCGACTTGATTCTTTCAATTCATTCCCCAGTATTTGTGGCTCAATTTTGAGTAACCAAAACAATTACACACTAAGTATACTTCGAAACTCAACGTTGAATGAGTGGATAAAGAAAGGGCGTTGCCCCCATTCCCCATCAATAAACCTCACCTTTCTGTCCTTTAGTCCTTTAGTCTTTTTTTCTCTCTTTTCCTCGACTGTTATCTGTGTACAAACGTCATTTGTATTCAAAAGTTCACGTCTACTTTCATTTTTGTTCCTTTTTGTCCTTTTTCCTCTTTGATGATTGCAGCGTTCTTTGATTTCTAATAAATCAAAGTTCTTTGATCTTTGATCGAGTCCTTTGATTCGAGTTCTTTGATTTCTAAGAAGCTCATACCTCCCTCAGCTCGCCTCCACAGCCATTCTCCTCAGCTGCTCTTCAGTTGAAAATCTTCTTAAAACAAAATTTTGAGTCTTTCATAACGATTTTTTGAATTTTCAATTTCACTTTAGCCCAATAACTATGTCAATTTTGAACTCGACAATCACATGGGAGATTTTGGAGGAAGATTTCCGGAAAGCTTTCTCTTCTCAGGCAACACTCGGCCTAAATCGACAATGCAAAGCGATTGGGGAAGGAGAGGTCAGAAGCGAGCGCGATTTCGAAGAAGAAGATCATTGGAAATTCAGGGTTTTCTCCTCAAAATCGCCCTTATCGATTTCGATTGGGTGAACGATTCGACCGAGAAAATGCCGCCAAGAGCTGTCATCAAGACGTGCATAATCGAGAACTCGGGTACAACGGTTGGCAACGATTGACGGCTGAGGTCAGATTATGTTAAATCAAATCTCTCGAATTTTCTTTATCTTTATTTAAAATACACTACCGTAATCTTGGATCGAATTTGAATCTTTGAAAGATCTTGAGAGAAAGATCCTGAAAAGATTTTGAGGGAAAGATCTCGGAAAGATCTTGCGAGAAAGAACTTTAAAAGATCTTGCTTTTTGTTTTCCAGATGAATGACAACGAGTTGAATATTTATGCAGCTACGAAAGAAGAGGATATAGCCATTTTTGGGTATATTCAAAAGCCAAAATTTTATTGTGGTCGACATTACGGGACGGGAACTGGTAATAAGTTATGATTTCAAGTAAAGTTCAAGTAAATGTAATTATTGGCTTTGTGCATTGAAAACTGCGGGACTTTGAACTACAATTTATTGAACATAAAACCATCAATTCATTCCAAATAATTTCCATTATTATTGACGACTTCTGCCTTCTTTTATAAGCAATTTGCGGATTCCTCTTTCTTCGTAGGATTTTGGTTTTGAATCGAAAAACTTTCAAAGCCAATTTTTGACTGCTTCTTCCGAATCGAAGTGTTCTCTCGCAAGCTCGTTACTCATGATCCGGAATAAATAGTAATCAAAAGGGGCGGGGTCCGGACTGTATGGGGAATGTGCCAAAAGTTCCCAAACAAGGCTTTTTATTTTAGAGCGAGTCAGTTTTGTAACATGAGGGCGCGCGTTGTCGTGGATGAGAACGATCTTTGACTTGGTTGAGCACTTTCTTCAAAAGAAACCCATTTTGGTGTCAATAGAAAAGTTGTAGAGAATCAAAAATGAGGCTTATAGTCAAATTTCCAAAAAGATACATTTAGTAGTTTCGCTTAAAATGCAAGTTTTGTTGCAAGTTTTGTGAAAATTCGTAAATTTGGCATTTCTTGAAAACCAGTTTTTGAATCGTTCTGAGAATTTGGATATAAGCTTGATTTTTGATTCTCTACAACTTTTCCACTGACACCAAAATGGGTTTCTTTTGAAGAAAGTGCTCAAACTGACAATAGCCGGCAGTTTTCAATTCACCAATCCAATAGAAAATCATTTTTAAGCTTCAAAGTTCGATTTACTGTAAAGCGAGGGGCCGTTAATAGAATTATTGAGCTTTAAAAAGTAATAGAAAATAATCAGAATTCAATCTCAATCCAATTTCAATCTCACTTTCCTAGGTTACATAGCGATTGAGTATGTGAGCGGGACAATCGCACGAATGCCATGGCAAGATTTGAATGATGATGGGATACGCGAAGCGCTACGAATCATTGCCTCACTTGCGGTCAAATGTAATTACATTACGGTCGAATTTCGTTAGTGAACCGACCTCGATAGTAATCGGCTCTTTTTGAGGATCCCTGTGAGTTGATTTAGTGCTAGATCATGCCTCGATAGTGAGCAGTTTTTCAGAAACCTTTTTTCTATAGTTCACAAACGTTTTTCGACTGTATTTCAATCGAATTTTATCAAATTTTTTCAAATTCGAATTCCTCTGAAAGTAGCCGACTTTCAGCATTGAAAAACCGGAATTAGCGCAAAAATGGAACTCCCATGGCTATAACGCAATTCTTGAGGATCTCTGTCAATTGGAGGTTTCGTTTTTTTTTTATTTAAAACCGATCAATCATCAATTCATATTTTAGACAATGGAAAAACGATTAAAAAATTTTGGTGAAAAGTATCCGGAAGAGGAGAGAAATGTCGATTATATGTTGACAAAGATAGAAGAATTATTTGGGAGCTATGAGAAGTTCAAAGAAAGATCCCCATTCAACAAGTCGGTTCAACGTTTTTCTCAATAAAGTAACTTGAAACAAATTGATTTTTGGAAATCAAATTCTAAAACGAAATTTCCAATATTTACTATTGATCCTTAGGACATGAAAAACTTCAAAATAAAAAGATCATTGGGCTTAAATTTTTGAGCTCTAGTGTCAAATTTGTTGAATTTGTAAATGACAAATTTTCTTTCATTTCTAGATGATAAATCAAATAAAAATGACTGAACTTTATCAGATATTAACTGCTTTTTGATATTAACTTTGGATATTAACTTTGAAATTACCTTTTGAAATTACCTTTGATATTAACTTTGAGATTTACTTTGAAATTTACTTTTTGATATTAACTTTGATATTAACTTTGAGATTACCTTTTTGAAATTACCTTTTTGAAATTACCTTTGAAATTAACTTTTTGATATTAACTTTGAGATTTACTTTGAGATTTACTTTGATAATAACTTTGATATTAACTTTTTGAAATTAACTTTTGAAATTACCTTTTTGATATCAACTTTGAAATTAACTTTGAGATTTACTTTGATATTAACTTTTGAAATTAACTTTGATATTAACCTTGAAATTAACTTTGAAACTAACTTTGATATTAACTTTTGATATTAACTGCTCAATCAAATATTTTTCAGTGAAGCACAACACAAAAACACATATAAACAATTCTATTTTTTACAATTTTCAGCTCGAAAATTGGTATTCTGTCACGGGGACATGTGGGCACCAAATCTTATGCATCGAATTTGTAAAGAAACGGGTAAAGCTGAACTGGTGGCAGTGATCGATTGGCAGGTAAGGGGAAATGCTGATGAGGAAGAGGATTTCATTCATTGACGATGGTTCTACAAGTTTTAAGAACTGAATGACTCTTTGATTCCAGTTGCAACACATCGGCAGCCCCTGCGAGGATCTCATGTTTTTGATATTCAGTGGAACGAATCCGGACAACTATTTGAAAATGTGATTATCTTTTTCTTTTCTCGAAAACTTTAAATTCAGGTATGTGATTTATTTTGCGATATTTTTGGGATATTTTGAGTGAGAGCTTGACAAAGGAAGAGATGTTATGGCAGAGTTGCGATCAGGTTTGTTCAAAGAAAAAGGATAGAACTTAAAAGCAAAGACTACTTTGGATTTGGGAAAAACTAAAGAAAGCTTCAAAATGTCAATTCCATTACTAAACCTTTTATCTTTTTAGTTAATGAGCAATTTGAGCGTACTTATGCGGTTTTTATTTTGATGATGATCGGTTGGATGGCCGAGGGCGAAAATGAGCTCTTGAAGTCGACAAATCGTGAGGAATCTTCTAATTTTTCATTGTCTTTATTTCTACATTTCTTTCTTCTCCTTTCTTCTTCTTCTTCTCTCTTTCTTTCTTCTTTCTTCCTTCTTCTTTCTTCTTCTTCCTCTTCTTCTTCTTCCTCTTACTTCTTTCTTCTTCTTCTTTCTTCTTCCTTCTTTCTTCTTCTTTCTTCTTATCTTCTTCTTTCTTCTCCTCTTCTTCTTCCTCTTACTTCTTTCTTCTTCTTCTATCTTCTTCTTTCTTTCTTCTTCTATCTTCTTCTTTCTTCTTCTTCTTCTTCCTCTTACTTCTTTCTTCTTCTTCTATCTTCTTCTTTCTTCTTCTTCTATCTTCTTCTTTCTTCTTCTTCTTCCAAGAGTGAAAGATACCAAAATCCCAATCAAAATCCCAAAATTACAGTAGCTGATCTTTCAGCTCTTTCTCTATCGCTTCTAATCCGTATGCTATTTAGCTATTAGCTTGTCTTACAAATATAAATTCTTCCTAATCTCTAGCATTCTCATAATCTCAACTCGAATCTCAATGTTTCTATTTCAGATTGCCCAAATGAGTCAAAACTTTCGATCGAAAATCGTCTTTATGAGTCAAGAAGTGACAAGGTGTCTGAAGAAATGGTTTCCATAATAAAAAAATAGAATAAATGAATAAGTTTATCTGTTTGTTTTTGCTTTTATTTCTATGTTTATTGTCTGCTGTACACACGAGATTCACAAAGAGAAAATAAAAAAATAAAAATGAAACGAAATGAAATGAAATGAGAAAAATGGAGAAAGAAGTGAGGAAATTAAGTGACTTTTTTTTTGTTTGTGACCGGGGGTGATAGAATTGGAAAAAGTGGAAATGAAAAAGTGAAGAAGTGAAGAAATAAAGAAGTTCAAAAGTTAAATGAAAAGTTTAAAAAAAAACCCCTCAAAAATGAGTGTTTTTGTGGTTTGAAGAATTGAAAGAAACCCTCTAAAAGCGTCTTTTATTGGATTTATTCTGGATTCTGGATTCTGGATTTATTATTGGATTTTAGGTCGCATCTGGCTGCTTGAAATTGATGATAAATGGAAAATTTTTATTATAAAAAATAAGAAAATCATATTTCTTCTCGTTTTTTGGCAAATTCTAGAATCGTTTTCAGTGGATTTTGTGCTTCAAAAAAGGTTGTAAACACTTCTTCTCTAGCACTGAATTCTTGAATCCTATCATCACCACCAAAAGAAGAAGAAGAAAACAAGCTTCAGTCCACTAGAATGGGATTTCTTTACAATTTTCCAAGCACAAAGGATTTTAGGTCGCATCTGGCTGCTTGAAATTGATGATAAATGGGGAATTTTTGTTATAAAAAATAAAGAAATCATATTTCTTCTCGCTTTTTGGCAAATTCTAGAATCGTTCAGTGGATTTTATGCTTAAAAAGCTTGTAAACACTTCTTCTTTAGCGTTCAATTCTTGAATCCTATCATCACCACCAAAAGAAGAAGAAGGAAACAAGCTTCAGTCCACTAGAATGGGATTTCTTTACAATTTTACAATTACAATGCAAGCATAAAGTGCACAGGGAAACCTTTTTTCCTCGAAACTTTTAAATCCACACACTAATGTACTAAGTTTTAAGAAAAAAAAAATCCAGTAATGAGTGCACTAGGGAAGGTGTGCTTAGAAAGGTGTGTTTAGAAAAGTGTGTTTCGTAATCTTCAAATCTTCACAGACTAAAAGAAAAGATGAAATCTAATTAAATTGAACATTGAAAAACATTACAATTTTCTTCTTATCTTATAAAAATTTTTTTGCTTTTTTTAAAACCCTCAGAACACCGATTTCTTTTAGTCGAAAAACCAAAATGGAACTCCAATTTCTTTCCCAAAAAAATGAATCGGATTTTCTTTTCGAATTCCCCCCAAATGTCTCTAAAAAGAAAAAAAGAAAAGTAAATCGAAATTTACCGAAAATCCGAAAATCCTTTAAACAAATATGTAAAGTTTTAGTTTTTTCTTTTCATTTTCTTTCTGGGAAAGAAGAAATAATCAAATTATTGATGGATCTCTCAAGAATTGGAGAGCTATTTTCACTTTTATAAAGAATAGAAATAATATTCTCATAGAGAAATTCATAGATGATAATAAAAATCTTTTTTTTTTTGTCATTCATTCATTCATCCTCTTCTTCCTCTTCCTCTTCCTCTTCATATTCAGACTCTTCTTCAATCTAAAATCATTTTTGATGATCAATCATTCAGTCTAAAATCATTTTTGAGGTTAGATGATGAAAATGCCTCACTAGATTTCTAACCGTCAATACTGTAATAGTACCCAACCCCCCATAATGACGGTGCGGAGTGTTGAGTAGTCTAGCTTTGAACAAAATTTTTTTCGACACTGGTTTATGCTACAATGCGCGCTTAGGTATCAAAAAATAGCCCTGAATTTCAGCTATTTTTTGATACCTAAGCGCGCATTGTAGCATAAACCAGTGTCGAGAAAAACTCGTTCAAAGCTAGACTACGCAACGCTCCGCACCGTCATTATGGGGGTGGGGTACTATTACAGTATTGACGGTAGCTCAATAATAAGTAGATTTTAGAGATTTTAAAATAAAATCTGTAGATTCTTAGATAAAATCTGATCTGTAGTAGAGATTTTTAAATAAAATCTTATCCAAGAGCTTTCTAAAAATCGCCTTACTTATGTAATCAATAAAACTCACAAATAATCTAACAGACTTTAAACTTAGTCGATAAACAACCTTCGGTACTTGTCGGTTAGACATTCACAGAGACTCAACTCGGTCAAGCATCCCCATCCGAGTCTTCTCGGTTAACGATTTTCGTTCCACTGATCGACTGATCACTTCAGGCGACCACTCTACTTCACTGAGCATAATCACCCCTCAAAAGTTGTCAACTTCTTGCTTTACCGAGATGAGTCTGTGGATTCTCTGTAGATGTTGAACCGACAAGTACCCAATCTTCAGACTTTAACCGATAAACTTTGACCAAAAGTCTCCTGGCTTCCCAATCACTATCTCCCTAAACTCACATCCTCAACATCTTCTTCTTCCTCGTGTTCTCCTTGTTGAAAATCCTTCTTCTCTTCATTCTTTTCCTTTATTTCATCTCTTCTCCCATCTTCAACAACTCCAATAAACGGTCTTCTCCATGCCGGTCCATTATTCGGTGTGGATCGAGGTTGAGGCTTATTCTCTTTCATCTCATATGTGTAGAGACCCTAAAAGTGAATTCGTTGAATTGAATATTATGCTACTTCTTTCTAAAACTTGCGTCAATCTTTATCCAAAGACTAAAAAGACTAATATGAAGAGATTTTCTTCAAGTTTCTTCAGAATTCAATGGGATAACTCATTGATTATTCAGCGGGAAAATCTTATTGAAATGAAAAAAAGCATTGTTCACACACTAAATTTCTTTGTTCTTCAAAGAGAAAATCCAATCACTAACAAAAAGTTTATCTTTCAAATTTCTTCTATCTTATAAAATGGATACCGTATTCTCTCTAATAGTAGTGCCTGATTGTCGTCTAAATTACTCAAAATCTCAAAAAGCGCTTATTAGAACCGATCGATGTGGGGTCAGAAAATGTAGCTGACGATGAGATCTTGTGGGGGATTTGAGTGTTGAGCTTCTGCAAAAGCTTGGAAAGCCTATAGCCTGGATTCAGGCCAACAATCCAGATTTAATTTATGGTAACGCAAGCTGCTATCGCATTTTCCCAATAGTGCACCCCAAGCTTCGCCTAAATTGCTCGAAATCTCGAAAAGCGCTGATCAGAACCTATCGATGTGGGATCGGAAAATGTAGCTGACGATGAGATCTAGTGGGGGATTAGAGTGTTGAGCTTCTGCAAAAGCCTGGAAACCGTAAAATAGGCATCAACTCGACTCGGTGCGGTGCACTACTATTAGAGAAAATACGGTATTCTAATTGAAAAATTTTTTATTTATCAAGTTCAAAAGGTTCTATGCCTAGCCTAGCATACAAACAATGTGCTAAAAAGGTTTAAACTTGCTTATCCTCAGAGATTTTTCAATACTTTGAGACTTTAGGCTAGGCTGGCTCGGCGGGGTGCACTACTACTAGAGAAAATACGGTATTTTCTGTGCATTAGCTTTTACTTTTGAATTGAAGAATTTAAAGATAAATACAATATCTTGCGTAGAAAAGAGAAAAACCTCAATCATTCGACCAATCTTTAATCAAAAACTTAACCTTACTAGATAAAGATTAAAAAACTTTACTTGAAAGTTTACCACTTCTTAAAATTCGATTTCCTTTTATACAACTCCTTAAAAGCTATCGAAAATCATCGCTCATAAATGCACTCAAAAAATTTCGACATCTCCGTTTCTTTCCTTTTTCTACGAATTCCCCGTAAACAAGTCTAAAAGAGACAAAAAAGTTACTCCTTTTTTCAGCACAAAAATTATTGCTAAAGTTTTTACTTTATTTTTTTACTTTATTTTTTTTACTTTATTTTTTATTTTACTCATCTTACTCACATTTCACATTTTTTTTTCTAGAAAAATTCACTAACGAGTTTCATTCGAATTGATGTCTAATGAAGCAGAAAACAAAGAAAATAGTCATTTTGAAAATGAAAAGCAAAAAAAAAAATGGATTCTTTTAGAAATTTTTCATATATCCTTTGGTGGATATTGTCTTTTTTTTTGAGAGAGAACAATTCAGAGATTGATTGCAAAAAGAAATCTCATTGTTGAAAGTTTTTTTTTTTTGAGCTTGAGTATCTTTCTTGATGGTTTTCTTTAGATTCGAAATTGTAAGCAATTGTAAACAGTTGTAAGCAATTGCAAACAATTGTAAACAGTTGTAAGCAATTGTAAGCAATTGTAAACAATAGTAAACAATTGTAAACAACTGCAAACAATTGCAAACAACTGCAAACAACTGCAAACAATTGTAAACAATAGTAAACAATTGCAAACAATTGTAAACAATTGCAAACAATTCTAAACCCCATTTCTAGCACACTCAATCCTACAATGATCTATTTTTTTTGTTTGAATTTGTGGCAAAAAAAGCCAATTTTGATGTGAAAGATGAGAAAAAGGAAAAATTGGAAATGACCCTTTGCAGCTCATTTTCATTTCCTCAGTCTTTTCCTCTCATTGTCCACCTCATCACATTCTTTCATCAACAAATGCTATTTCTCATATGTCTTTTTTTACACATTCCAAGATATTCAACATACTATAAAATACCGTAAATTCAATCAAAAAATGATTGAAAAGTAGCAAAAAAAAGTCAATTTTTTATCATTTTTCAATCATTTTTTCTAAGCGCTGGTTAATGCTAAAAATATGTGTTATATCTCAAAAAATCACCCGTACTCTCTACTTTAATTTGATACTTAAATGTACAGAAACAAATGTACTGGTGTTGAGATGTGAGCGGTTCTTTGAGGCGTAAAGTTAGACTACGCGACGCTTCAATAGAGGGGGCTTTTTAATCGAGTATTTACGATATGTAAAATCGGGGGGGTAGTCAAAACAGCGCCATAATAGAAAACGTTCAAAACAGCGCCGTCAAATTTCTCAAAATCCAAAAAACCAAGCCGGTTCAAGTTTTATATCGAAAAATTCCTTGCTTTCTTGGCTACTTGATGGGTGAAACAGTTTTTAAAAAAAGTTAATATTTCATAGCTAAAAAGAGCACTCAAAATGTGTGTCGAGTAATACTCAGTTGGTTAACTGAATATCTTTAGGGACCCATTTTGAGTGCTCTTTTTAGCTATGAAATATTAACTTTTTTTAAAAACTGTTTCACCCATCAAGTAGCCAAGAAAGCAAGGAATTTTTCGATATAAAACTTGAACCGGCTTGGTTTTTTTGGATTTTGAGAAATTTGACGGCGCTGTTTTGAACGTTTTCTATTATGGCGCTGTTTTGAATACCCCCCGTAAAATCAAGTAATACGTTTTCTAAAAGTCACTTTCGGAAGCTTTCGTAATCTAGCTGTCAATTTACATTCGATTAGCCGAATTTTTAGTGTTTTTTCATCGATTTATAGAAAAATCGGCTAATTGAATGAATTGTAGAGTGTGTTCCTCGCGAGTAAGTAATTACTCGAGTAAATTTGCATGAGTAATTGTCGAGTAATGCGTTTTCTAAAAAGTGCGCCTGCGCGAAAAAAATATAAAAGCAATTTTTTGCGCAACAGGGTCATTTGTGCAACTCGCCATAACTTTCTTCTAAGTGGGTCAATCTTTATGGGTTTGGCTTCATTTTATTGTGCTTATTGAGATCTACAAAATGAAACAAACATCATAAAGATTGGCTTATTTAAAAGAAAGTTATGGCGAGTTGCGCAAACGACCTAGTTGCGCAAATGACCCTGTTGCGCAAATAAAATGGCGGAAATTAGCTAGGTTTTTCCAAAAAAATCATTTTTTACATTGGAAGGGAATTTGCCACCAAATCAGTTAAACGGCTGAGTATCTTTAAAAAGTGTCGTATATATTTTTGGGCTCGTCATTTTTTTTGTAATAATTTTTGCTAAAAGTACGGTAGTTTTTTTTCCAAGTGTGCTTTTTAAAAAACCCATTACTCGCGAGGAACACACTCTAGTGAATTGGATTATTATTTTCTGGGTAATTTTCGAAAATATTTAGATAAATAGCTGTAGCTAGTAGCTGCTAATTCGAAAAATAGCTGGCTGTTGGATTAGGGTAGCTTTCGAAAATACGCATTACTGTCGTGCTTTTTGGGGGAAAAGCTTAGCTCAGCGCTATTCTCTAGAGATTTTTTTTGTTTTTCCTTCAATAGTTCATCTACTTTTTTTGTTCAGTAAACAATAATTCTTATCTCGTTTTTTTATGTGATCGAATTAAACGTAAAAGTGACGTAATTTACCCCTAAAGAACCATTTGAAAATGCATGCAATTCTCTTTTAGCGAAAAAAAAAGGAAAAAAATTTCTCACACATCTAAAGGCTATTAAGGTACCTAAAGGAAAAAGAAAAGAGTACCGAGAAATCCCCTAATTTTTCTCAATTAGGAAAAAGGGGTACAGGAGGGACGCTCGAGGGATTCTCCTCGAAGATCCCTTCTTTATACACTGAATATCTTGTTCTCTTTCTCTCTTTTTTTTTCTTTTTCACAAATTTGTCCCCTCTTGGGAATGCAAATTTGTGTGAAGGGGAGTCTTCTTTTTCTTTCTTTGCCTCTCCTTTCCTCTACCCGGATTCAATGGTATTGTGTATATCCCTTTATCGGCCTCACTCCCTCACTAAAATCCCATTTTGATGAAATTTACGCACTTGTACAATGAATGGCCATCTTCTTCTAGGATTGACTAAAATTTGACTTGTTCATTGCTTTTGCCGTAGCTCTAAAGTTCGAATTTTGGTCAAATCTCGGTCGAAATTGCGTCTCAATCTACTCGTCACCATGGCCAACTGGCTAAGAGTCTTGTATACTATTCGGGAAGGGAGGGGAAGGGTCAAGGGTTCAATCCCGCTGGCTAGATTTAGATTACTAGTTAATTTTTCACCGTAAATGAATGTATTATAATTACATGTCATTCTATTTTTCCACATTTTCCACGGGGGAACCAAATGAATCAAAAATTTTTAGAATTCATTTAAAAACGGTTTTAAACGATTCCCCTTTTTTTCAAAAATCTCAAGACATCAATGGGTCAATTCACGAAACGACCCCATCTTTTTTTTTTTTCTTATCTACAAACAAAATCATTCCTTTTTGTCGACCTTCTGCATTAAACTGAATTAAACAAAACTTTAAGGTTTTATGTATTTAAAATATAAAATTAAAAGTATAATAAGTATTGTTTGATCCTTGAAATCTAATGAAGTATGAGAAATCTCTTGTTGTCTCAAAAAAAGAGCATCAAAAAAAAAAAAACGGCAGAGCTAATCCGTTGATGTCGTAATAGATTTTTTTTTTCTATTTTTTAAATGTTATCAAGAATGTTTTCTTGGTTTCTCAAAAGAAAATCAAATGCTTTTTTAGAATCTCGATAACAAATGAGCATTTTTGGTAGATTTCTTTGCAAAATCGCGTGCTTTCTTTTGATTGGCTTTTTGTAGTTACGATTGAATGAGTCAAAAGAGATTTATATTCTATTTTTCTGAATTTACATTTATTGTTTTAAATTTTTCCTTATTAAGGTAAGCTTTCTCTTGGGTTTTTCCTTTGTGCTTTTTTGTTCAAAGTGGAAAGATATGAGCGGTTCTTTGAGGTTCTTTGAGGTTCTTTGAGGTGTAAAACTTAGACTACGCGACGCTTCTATAGAGGGGGGCTTTTATTCGAGTATTTACGATGCTCCTTTGTGCTTTTTGTTCAAAGTGGAAACATTTTCTTTCGATTACAAATATTATGAATGTTTAGCTTAATAATTAAAGACTTTGATGTGTTAGAGACAAAGAGAATTAGAGATTCGTTTTTTTATCAAAAAAGGTTTTCATCAAGTAGAGTTATAAGAAATGGTGATCTAGGTAATCTATGAGTCAAACTAGGTTTTATAATTGGCAAAATGGGGTTAAAAATGGAGAAAACGAATCTCTAATCGATTAATACAAAGAATCGTTGACTTTTAGTTACCTTGAGTACTAAAAATATCTAAAAATTTGTTTAGAAAGAAGAAAAAAGAAAAAATGGAGGTTTTCTGAAATCCCCTTTTACACACTCACAAAATTCGAATGGAAACGAAGCGTGACTTCCGTTTTGAGGCCACTTTTTTTTGGGTTTTTAGACTATTTTAGTAGTCAAATATTTCACTTTAATCATATTTATTGCAAAATTCATTAATAAAAAGTGAACGATTCTTTGTATTGATCAATTAGAGATTCTATTTTTTTTTTCCAAAATATCTGCTTAAACGTTAACTACTTGAAATTTATTTCATTTTCTAGCTTTTTAAGAGAAGATTTCAAAAGTTTGGCTTGTTTTTTGGGGGAATTTTCGATTATCCCACAAATCCCAAAAGTGAAATGCGGAAAGTTGAGTGAAATTTTGTATTTCTAATCCCCTCCTCCTCAAAATTTGCATTGATTGAAATCTTTTGAAAGTTTTCTTCTTAAAAATTTTGGCTTCATTCATTTATTTTTCTTCAAATTATTTGATATTTTAGAAAAAGCATTGTTATAGAACATTTTGTTGACTAATTTTTTCTTTTTTTTTATTGTAAATTTGTAATATCAATTACACTGTTCGTTTGTTTTAAAACAAAAAAAAAACGACTTTCAGCCCCGAGCCAAACTGATATTTTAGTTACTATTGTTATTATTGAATGATTTGTCTATTCTTATGCAAATGTGTCCTCCCCTGTGCTTACCCCGTATTGGAACCGTATTAGATCAAAATAGGAACCGTATTGGAGCCGTATTGGAACCGTATTGGAACCGTATTGGAACGGTATTAGATCCGAGGAGGGGCGGTCCTTGGGATTACCTAGGATGACAATTGAGACTCTCATTTGGAGTCCCCCCTTCCCCTTACACTTATTTGTAATCTATTCGTCTTATTATACTACTGTAAATAAAGATACATATCTTCCGGGTCTATGCAACTGCAGTACAGGTCGGTCATTTCACAGGGACTCCCCTCTAATACGTTGGAGGAGTTGAGTTGGGTTGTCGGGGTGTTAGAGATGGCGGGATATCAAAAGGGATCCACTCTCTTTAACTTAACCCAAATTCTAGTCCACATCCGTTTATACCTAGGAACGAATACGACCTTTCCTTTTGAGAATTTTCAATTTTCAATTATCAATTCTTAATGTTTCTTGGTTTTTCAAAATTTCTAATAGAATTCGTAGAATAGGAAATTTAAGGTGAAATTTTAGGCAATGAAATGATCAATTCAAATCTCACTTCACTCCTCGATTTCCCCTCATTTATCGAAGATGAGCCAACAAGAAATGAAACGACTTTCGACTTTCTGATCGATCATCTACCAAATCGAACAACTCATCACACAAATTTCACAATTTCTCATCCAAATCCACCAATCTCGTGGCACTTATTTCAGAATTTTCTACCAGTTATTGGTGAGTTGTGCTCAAAAACGTCAAACACATCTTTCTGATGCACTGAAAGCGTGCATCGCTTTTGGAAACAATAAGAGAAAGACAAATTAGATTCAAGATTCAAGATTCAAAACCTTTTATCTTTTGTCTAATTTTCTATAGTCTAGAAGATTCAAGCAATAAAAGCAAATGTTTCCTATTCATCTAGCCAATGATTGGTCTAGACAAGATATAAACAAGCCAATCTCTTCCGTTCAATTTCAGTTGTGGCTTCGATTTTATGGCTTCTCGTTTATTGTGCCCTTATTGGACAAAGAATCCTTGGAGAGAATAAATATTTGATGATCAATGGGAGATTCGATTGTACAAAGAAACAAGGGTTTGTTTTTGTCGTCGACGGATTTATTATTGAAATATATATAAAGTAGTGTTTTGATAATGATGATAATGATGACTAAATTGAAAATCCGAATCACTTTTCCCATTTATATGCTTGATATTCTTAGAGTATACAATTGAGTTAACAATTCGGCTTCTATACATAGAAAGCTAATTAGGAAACTCCAAATTGGCTCTAGATGATCCACGTTTCAAAGCAAACTCTTAAAGAATCAGAATTAAGAACGATTCACACTAAATCTCAAAGTTTGAACCAATTAAACTCGAGTTCCGATTATTGGACGCAATAAATGAACACCCTCCAATCGATTCCCCGACTCCGAAAACCCCCAGGATACAAGTTTTTACAAATATCTTCCTTTGAAGCCATCTATATACATACATTAGCAAGAAAGCGAGATAGCAACAGCATTTCAATGACATTTGACCAATAACTTGAGAAACAATACTTGACCAACTCTAGACTTTCGAAAAGTTATTGCCATTCTGAGAAAAAGTCTCAAGAAGAAAACTGTAGTAAAAACATCAAGTGTTCAACATCAACAATCAACAACACCAATCGGTGAGAACCGATTCCTTAGTGAGAATCGGGCCTGATTCCTTTAATTTAATTTAATTTCCTTTAAATCCAAGGCAAGAAATAGCAGATATTGTAAAAAAAACCAAATATTGGCTTAAAGCCATTGATAGAGCCAATTGATAAACTCTAAATATAAAGCTTCTTAACAAGACAAAGCTAAAAAGTTGATATCAAAATTCTCGCCGAATCTGTGAACAAGTTGATTCCATTGGTCAAAAAACGCCAACTTCTCCCTTTTCAGCTCCGACGAGAAGGCTTCATTCGCCTATGTCTAACAGTCTATCATCATTTCTTTTCCAAACGGGTCAACGATGTGAAATTTTTATGTGATTTTTTCAATATCATTTCCTTTTTTTGAATATAAATTTATTCACTGAACATTTGGCAATGTGAAGCCTCGTTGAAGATCGCAAGAATGGCAAATTGCAAGGGAAAAAAGAAACAGAAAGAAAAATGATGTACAAAGTTGCGCAAGAAAAAAAATACGGAAACCGTCATTTTTAGTACCGAATGAACTAAAGAAAACTGAGGAAATGGGGGAGAAAAAATGGCATGCAGGCTATAGTTGATAAACAGAATTCAAGTTCTTTTTTGAAACTTTATCAACTATCGCTAAATTAAGAAGAAAATCTTTTGGGTTACACCCTGAAAAGTCATTTTGCACAAAATTTATATCATCTTAAAACCGAAATCGATAATTGGAGCCGCTTTTTTTCGATTCAAATTACACTTCTGAAGTACAGAGTGTAATAAATCTAAGCTCGAAAGTCAGAAAAAAAGTTTTTTTAGTGTACTTTGTGCTTGAAAACTGAAACAAACTCTTTCTAGTGCACGGAAATCTTTCTTCTACTTGCTTGCTCGTTAAAACTGAAACTAACTGCTTTTTTTAACGGGTGTAACTCAATAAATACTATTGTTGAATCGTTAGTTTATAGGCAAATTATGGCAGTAATGGCTAGAGACACGAACACTAGTAATGGAAAGTCTAAAAGGTTGGTAAAAAAAGTACCGTAATCAATCGAGCATAGCAAAGCTATAAAAAGAAGAGGAGCTATGACAGGTTTATTTTATAAATATAGGAAATCAAAGAAAAATCATAAAGCTTGAATAGCTTGAATTTGAGTCGATGAGGCGTCTCGGGATCGTCTCAATTTGTACACGGTCAGGGGCACCTTGAAATAAGAATGAAAAAAACAAACAAAAAGAAAAGCCTGTTTTAAGTGGAGCACACATGCATGTCAACAAAAAAAAAAGGATTTTGACTGGATACCATTTTGAATTTAAATTTTTAAAGGCTAAAAATTAGACAGAATTAGATATTGTTTTGATATATCTAAATCTATTGATTAGATATCGAATAATCAAATTTCAAAAGCTTACAAATTTATCTAAAATTTCTGTATCCAAAATCACCGGTTACATGCTAACAAAAGGGAAAAAAAGAAACAAAAGAAAAATGAGAATGAAATTGTGAAAGAAAAGCGAAAGCTCACCGGTTAGGGATGAAGAAAATCGAGTAATCCTGTTAGTAAAAAGGAAATTGCTAATAATACTATTTGGAATATTTGTTCTTTTGCGCGTTTTTTAAACTCAAAAACTCTTTCTGGTGCATAAAAGTCTCCATTTTCCTTCTTAAACTTGGAAAAAGTAGAGTCGAATGCGTCAGAAGGGGTGGTTTTGATGAGCTTAAAGAACCCACAAAAATCTTCAGCTAGACTTATCGTCTAGACTTTCGATAGTTAAAGGTTACCGAAATTTAAAAGCTAGTTACTTGAGGTAAAACTTATTATGATTATTAGAATAATGAACAACTTTAAAATCGGCCAGCTCTCAATCGACTGGATCTTGTCGCAGCTGGTACTTTCCCTCCAACATTCGGCGATGGACTCTTCGATTTCCTCGTTTTTCCGCACTCAACTGATTCTTCGAGACTTTTTCCTTCAAATTCTCCGCTTCTTTTTTCAACACCTCATTTTTCTTTTCTTTTCTCCAAGGGAGAGAGAATTTCTTCGACTTTTGCTCTTTCGAATCAGGTTCTTTGAAATTTGATGAAATGGATGCTTGTTCTACAGTGTACATTGAATGTTCCGGACTTTTCTTTCTTTCAGTTTCTTCTTTCGGCGATTCGGATTCAATTTTCGAAGAAATCTCGGATCCATCCAATGATTTCTCATCAACTTCTGTCGTTGAGCGAGCTGTCAGCGTCTCGTTTTCTTCTTTTTCCTGAACTTTCGAAAGCTCTTCAGCTAAGAGAATCGATTTTTCTTCTTGTTTCTCAACTTCTGCAACTTCTTTAACAGGAGATACTGATTTTCGTTCAATTTTTGCAGTTTTCACGGGAGAAACCCTTCGCGATTCCCTTGTCTCAATCGATTTTACCGGAGAAGCTGATTTTCGAGGTGATTCTTCTCTTTTCCCTTTTCCTGTTAACGATCTCATTTCTTTTGGCGGCGAAACGGATTTCCTTAACGTTTCAGGCTTAGGGCTTTCTGCTTTAACCGATTCTAACTTTTTATCTTTTCTCCATGATGGTCGAACTGGAGACTTTGACTTTGTCTCTAAAGATTGGCTGGCTTTTATCTCTTCGACAGCCTTTGGAATCCTTTCTCCAACCTCTTTTTCTTGCTTCGATTTTGTTGCTGATCCTTTCTTCTCTTTGTTTTTCGACTCAACTTTCGTTTCGTTTTTCACTTCACTTTCCGTTTTCATTTCAACATTTTCAACTTTTTTGTTCTCTTCTTCTTTTGGAATCGATAAAGATTTTTCTGATTCACTAGGCAATCGTTTAAAGTTTCGATTGAATCTTGTTGGAGAGTTATTGTTCTCTTTTGACTCAAATTTCTGTGTAAGTCCACCAACTAATCTAGGCACAACGGGAGCTCCTCTAGGCAAGGGTTGTGATCGATTTGCTTTGCTCTCCAATGCTTCTTGTCGATCTAGAAGCTTATTCTTGACAGCATTTGAACGAGGCTGTGGTGAGTGTCCGTTTGCTCTCACCGGTGAAAATCTCGTCTTTTTCGGTTCCTGGATGACTTCTTGTTTAAGCTTTTGTTTGGATGACTCAACTTCTTGCTTCTTTAACTCATTCTTTGAGTCTTCTTTAAGTTCACCGACTTGTTCTTGTTTTGTCGGTGCTTCTTGTGCACTCTTTTCCAGCTCTGCTTTCCCCTCCTTCGCCTGTCCTCCTCTCAACTTCTGCAACTCAACCTCCCGCAACTTCCTCTTCTCCTCGAGCTCCTCCTTCAACCTCTTCTCTTCCTCCTCCTTCTCCCTCCTCTTCTCCTCCCTCCTCCTCTCCCCTTCCACCGCTCTCATCTTCTCCTTCGCCTCCTCCTCTCTCCTCCTCTTCTCCTTCTCCTCCCTCTCCCTCATCCTCTCCTTCTCTTTCACTCTTTCCCTCTCTTCTTCCATCATCTTCCTCTTCTTCTTCTCCTCCTCTATCATCTTCATCCTCTCCTCTCCCCCTGTCTCCTCATTTCTCTTTCCCTTCTCCTCCTCTCAATCTCTTCTTCCATGAGCCTCTCTTTCTCTCTCTCCTTTTCTCTCTCTTCCTCTAATCTTTTTTGTCTCTCCCTTTCTCTTTCCATTCTTTTCAATTCCCATCCTTTCAATGTCTTCTCCGCATCTCTCTTTTCTTCCTTTTCTTTTTCTTCTTGTTCCACTTTTGTCTGTACCTTTGCATCTTGTTCGATTTCTGTCAATCGGAAGTTCTTCTTCCTTTCCTTTGGTTCATGTACTTCCAATATATCCGTTGTGTGTTTCCTCCTTTTCGGTGTCTCTCCATCTTCTACTCCTTTTCTTTCATTATGTATCTCGAGAATGTCAACTTTTGACGGTTTTTTCTCCCCCATCTCCTTCTCCTTATTTTCCGGTGTCATCTCGGGTCTTGGCATCTCATTCCTCTTCTCTTGTTTCTCTTGTTCTGTTGCCTGTGTCGCTATTTGTTTCTTCTTTGCCATCACCATTTTGATTTCTCCTTTCTTCTCTTGTCCAATCGGTTTAGGCACTTCGATCACTTTTCTCTCTTCTTTTTCCACTTCTTTCTTGATTTGTTCGAATTTCTTGATCACCGTTGGTTCGGCTTTCTTCGTGGGGATTTCCCGAACGAGTTGTGTGTCCAGCTCATGTTCAGGTTTTGCCTGTTCCAGGAATTTGTTAAATTTGTCAACAGGTCGAGTTTTTCGTGGCTCCGCGGGTTCAGCCAGAATCATCGGTGCTGTGCCAGCGGGCTTCGACTGAAAAATGGTTATGGATTTTTAGGATGAAATTTCATGAACTGAAAAAACGAAACGACGATGAAAGCAAAAAGAAATTTGCATGCAATGAATGAAAGAAATCAAAACAAATCACAACGATGAGAGAAAAATGGGGGTGAGAAATGAAATGAGAGAAGCGTGAGTCATGAGTGAACTGGGGTTGACTCAAGACTTGAGCTTTCTATAAGGTACATTGAAGAAAAAGCTACCGTATCCCGAAAGGAAAACAGTCCAATTTTGACATAAAGCTGATACAAAAAACTCGTCAAAAACATCCAAAGTTTAATGAAAATGAAAAATTGAGGCTTATAGAACAAAAATGTTACTACCAGACTGATTCAACAACGACAGATAGCCACAGAAATTTGTTTGTAACCTCAACTACTATAGAGGCAACAATCATAAGTCTACACTGAATCTCCAACATGCTCTTTTGATCGAAAACAGTAGACAACTCAACTTGCGATATGTTTCTAATCGATCACTACCAGACTTGGATTCATTTGTTCAAAAGTTGAAACACCTCTCTTCTATCGGACTCGTTTCTTTGCTTTCTTGTGCTAGCGTGAAAAGAACCGAATCTTTACTCAATCCTCTCGATTCTTTACTTTGTTGTGCTAGCGCGAAAAGAACAGAATCGAGTGCGACAGAAATGCAAGTTTACAAGTTTGAGCACAATCCACAAGCATATCAACAATCGACCATTGACTCAACAACATTTCAATCTCGACTACTCAACACAATCTCAACGGTCGCAACAACAACAACAACACAGAAATCTCTACATGCTATTCCACCAACCGGCACTTTCTTTGGCTCAACTTGCTTTGGCATTAGAGCTTGCTAAAGGGAAATGGTACAAAATAGATATATCCATATTTCTTGTACATATTTTCCAATAAACTCTTGATAATCTTTGATAAAATCAGTATAGAATTTGCAAATGAAAAGTGATTGTGTCTAGATTTCCTGCTAAACCATTACAAAAATCATCACTTTGAGAACTTTTGCTCACAAATCTCAGCCGAAATTGTGAATTTTACATGTAAATTTGTGAATAATGTCATAAAAAGCATGATTTTGTTAAATACCGTAAATGCTGTATTAGAATGACCCCCCCTAATAGAATGACACCCCCGTGACCCCTCGAAATCATGACTTTAGACCCCCTTGCCGAGGTTGTATGAATAGATCTAAGCCTAAAACCTACTAATATTTTATCAGCAGTAAAATTTAAAAGGCTATTTTTGAAAAACAGAAAAATAACATTTTGAAAAAAAAATCATAAGGGTCCTCATATGGATTTTTTTTTGGTGATTCAAAGGGGGTCGCGGGTAAGAAAATAATTTCACTTTTAAACGTGTTTTTTGTACGTTTTGGACAAATAGCAAATTCTAAATTTTTGTACTTTTTTGTACCCTTACCTACTTTTTGGATCGACCGATTTTGGGGGGTTGAAAAATAGAACGACATGTCATTCTAATACTTTCATTTACGGTACTTGAAGAATTTCTTTTAAAAAAAATCGAAACACTAACCTCAGATTTTCTCTTTGCGTCCTCTTCTTCGCGTTGCTTTCGGCGCAAAATCCGTCCTGTAAATGAATTCGATGAAATTTTAGAAATTAGATGAGAAATTTCAGAATATTAAAGAAAATTATATATAAAATTAAGTGAAAATGTTTTTCAGTTGATTTTCAAGAGAAATAGTTGATTTTTGCTTTTAAAGAGGTCATTTGAGAGCTCATCTCGAATGCATTCGGATGTGATGGGATCACAAATGTTCTAAAGAAAAAAAAATCACAAAAGTTATTTGACAAATTTGACAAAACTTTAGAGATAGTTTAAGGTTTTCTTTGTATTTTATGGATATTTAAATAATAAGTTTTCAAAGATTTCAAGCTTCACTCACGAATTTCGCCGTTTCGTAGTGTTGTCTGCTCGATTTTGTGCCTCCCCTCGGGTAATCGCAATGTCAACGATACCTAGATTACAATTATATTCTTTTTTCGAGAAAAACCATCAACATTTATTGCTTTACAGTAATATTAAGAAACAAAACTCACTTTGCATAGGCCGTGATTCTTTTGAATTGATCGAATGATACTCTTCTCAGCTTCTGTGGAAAAAGTGACGCCCTAGAAAAGAGGTTTTGATTAAAAAATGTACAATAATATAGATTTTCAAGAAATCTCTAGATTTAATCTCTATTTTATGATCTTCTTGTGCTATTCTTGTGCAAATGAATTAGTTTTACTTAATTAAACGACAAGTAAACAATCTATTTAAGCTCTAACTAATTAGTATTAAAGCAAAGGTATGAAAAACCCATTATAACATCTACAAATTTACTATAGTATTCAAGTATTCTATTCATCAACTTTAATCTAATATGCCATGTAATCTTAGATGAAATTTGTATATTCTTTAGTGTGCTTAGTTTGTGAAAACTTGAAACGTTTCCAACCTGATTGACAGCTTTTATCTCTTCAAGTGTTTCATTTTCAGCGGCTGCCTCGAAAAGACCACTAAATAAATAAATATATATATATAAATTGATGAAAAATAAATAGTTAACTTAAGAATTATATCTAAAAAAAGTATAAATACGAATCTCCAAAACTCACCAAAAGAAATCACCGCTTAAATAGTTCGTTTCCAAATTGAGATGTTTCAAATTCTGATTGAGTTTGAGTGCCTCGACGAGAATCTGAAAAAAAGCACATATTAAAAACCATTTTAACTTTAAAACAAGCATATGTTTAACGTTTAATGTTTAAAATGTTTAAATATTTGAAAACAAATGTTTAAAATAATTAAATGACTTTAAAAAAAAGCTTGCAAAATGATATAGAAACTTCTTGATCTTGCTAGAAATAAATAGCTTTTGAATTCTTGAATAAAAATGGTTCAACTAAAGATGAAATTCTGGAAATTAGAATGGGAAATTGGTGTGAAATGGGGAAGAAAGGGAGAGTATGTGAGTTTTCTCAAAATCTCTTCTCTTTTTTTCGTCAAATTCTTTGTGTTTCTATGGGAGACAAGAGAAAACAGAAATGTATTTTAAAAAAGTGAAAGAAACACTTTCTCGTGTCATTGGAAGCTATTTTTCCTCCAAAACACAGTAGTTTTTAAGAGCATTTCATCTAGAATGCAAGTCAAAAGGATCATTTATGAAAAATTCCTTTTTAGGATGATAGTCAGACTTGAAACTAACGTAAAGCTTTTCGTTCTCTGCAGATTCGATTTTTGTATAGCTAATCAAAAACCTATAATACTTGTAAACCTATAGTAATCAAAAATCTAGAGTATTTGTAAATTGAAACACTCACCGCTACATCCGTATCATATAATCCCATATTGGCTAAACTGAGCTTCTCCAAATGTTCATTGTAGGCCACCGCCTCGATTAGCCTTTTCAATTGCGGCACTGGGGTTCGCTGGAAAAGGAGTGATGAAATTTGATCGTCAAACTCACTTTCATATTGTTCAAGTTGATCTGTTTGAGGCCTGGATCGTTTGCTTGGAGTTGTTGAATGCATCTAAACATCAAATTTTATTGTTTATACATTGAAAAATACATTTTAACCTAGAACAAAGGATAAACGATGGTTTTTGATTTAACTCTAGCCTGACCTGATCAGAGTTACAAGGTCATGGAATGTTCCTATTCATTATACCGATATTAATCTATTCGGGACGATCCGGTTGATGAAAACAATCATCTTTTGATAAAAACAATCATATCTTGACAAAAATAATCATATCTTAATCTACAATGATCGTTTTTAAGTTCTTTATTGCAATTGATAGCTAGCGAGATACTGAAGAGCGTTTTCTTTTTAGTTTTTTCAAAAAAGCATTAGAAAAAAGTTTCCAGAATCAGATCATCGAAAAAACAACCTTAACGCGAATGTGTTAATGATTTAATTGTAATTGTACCTGTCAACATTCGTGTCATTGTCGGGTTCAGTGGGACGACTCTGTTCGACGAGTGAGCATTTGATCGGCTGAAACGTTAAAGTTTAAAAGTATACACAAAATCAATCCCATAATCAAAAGCAATCACAAAAGCTCTCCTTTCCTCACCTCATTACTTGTGTCAGCTAGAATCCTCTCAGCTTCTTCCCAGCTTATCATATGATTCTCATTCATCGCTTCTAAAAAATTTCGCTTTTAAACATGAAACTCGATTCTATGTTTTAAAAGGAAAAAGGAAAAAAAGAAGCTGAATAAACCTAGCATTTCGTTTCGAAGGGTTTCATCAGAGAAACCGAATTTGCCTGTTTATGGAAGAAAATTTAGATTAGGAAAGATGGTTATGATTGCAAAATAGGGGGTAGGCTAATTTCCGCCATTTTATTTGCGCAACTGGGTCGTTTGCGCAACTCGCCATAACTTCTTTTAAGTAAGCCAATCTTTATGATGTTGGTTTCATTTTGTAGATCTCAATAAGCACAATAAAATGAAACCAAAACCATAAAGATTGACCCACTTAGAAGAAAGTTATGGCGAGTTGCACAAATGACCCTGTTGCGGAAATAAAATGGCGGAAATTAGCCTACCCCCAAAATAGATTAAACGTCGAACTCACTCAATAGCTCTCCCACATCTCCTTCATTATCTAACGAGAGATCATCCATTGCATTGAGAAAATCCTCATCGGTCATATCCTCCACATCGACACTCATCTTTAACCTAAAAATCAAAAGTATAGTAAATACAAGAAATGCTGAAAGAAAAGCAAAACAAAAGCAAAAAAAAGCAAAACAATAAAATAGAGATGATAAATCTTTTCCTTTTTTTCTTTTTGGTTCTAAAATCAAGAATTTCCTCGAGAAGGAAAAAGAAGAAGATCTTTAAAACAAAAGTGAGGCAGAAGAGGAAAAGACTGGGATTTCATTGAACAAATCATCGATTTTTGGTTAGATAAACAAGCACTTGAATGATGATCAGCTGGGGTATTTTGTTAAGAAAATTTTGGTACTTTTTCAATATCGGGGGAGCGAAAGGGAAATCGGGGGAGCAAATTTTGCCCCCTCGAAAAATGCATTTCCGGGACTGTATTTTAACTGCAACGTTTTTTTTAAACTTTAACGACGTTGCGGTTCTCCGACATTTGTGCGTTCAAGGAATCGACGGCAATCGATTATTTCGTCACCAAAGGAGTCATCCAGTCGTGGATTTGCAACTGTGGCGAATCGATGAAAGTCCGCTCAAAGGGAAAAGATCCATTTCGCTGGGTGTTAGATATTTAAAGTCACTTTTGTGATCTAATATAAAGGTTGTGAGAATAACGGGTAATTCGCGGATTTTATGGCGGTAGTTTGTATAATATAGGACATATGTAGCGCTGCCAAAATCTGCTCCCCCGATTTTCCTTTCGCTCCCCCGATAATCGGACCGCTCCCCCGATATTGGAAAAGTACCAAAATTTTGATACCTTTAACGTTTATAGAAAACGGTTAACTTGAATTTGCAAGAGATAATTACATTTTAAAGAACTTTAGTATAACAAAGTTATCAATTTCATTTTCAAACAATTTCAACATAGCTTTCAACAACGAACTTTAAACCTCAAACATTTCATTATATTCATTTAAAAGAATTCTTTATCTCTGACAAACGAAAACAGTTGTGGAATTAAAAATTGTGACTTTGAAACTTCATGAAAAAGTGGTAATTTGATTCTCTGACTTTGAGAGATTGAGTGATCGAGGAAGTGAGAGGGAACGGGGTGAAGGATCGGTGTAATTGCATAGTTTCCTTGAGAAAAAGAAGACTTTTTAAAAAATCCAGGAGAATAAAGCTTAAGCAAGAAAAAAAAGTGTCTGAATAGGCTGTAATTGAAAAAGAACTAGCGCATCAGAAAGGGTTTTTTTACATTTTTGAGCACAAAGTACTTGAAAGATCAGTCTTAACTGAACTAGCTATGCTAATTTGGTCAATTCTTTAGGCACTTTAGACTGTAAAAAGTAAAGCAATGACTCGAATTGATCCAAAGAATAGCTGAAGAATCGAATTTTTTTTGAAAAACAATTCTAATCAGAAATGATTTAGTATTTAGAAAGAAAGAGAAATGAATCAAACTACCGTATAAACTGTAATAGTACCGCACCCCCCTCGTATAGTCGCGTAGTCGCAAAAGTTTTTTAGTATTTCATTTTTTTCAAAGCGTCTGTACTTTCAAAAAATGCGCGCCTAGGTATCAAAAAATAGCTGAAATTCAGGGTTATTTTTTGATACCTAAACGCGCATTGTAGCATAAACCAGTGTCGAGAAAAACTCGTTCAAAGCTAGACTACGCAACGCTCCGCACCGTCATTATGGGCGTGGGGTGGGTACTATTACAGTATTTACGGTATGTTTGGTGTTTTTCACGGTTGCTCAATTTCCGTGAAAATTTTCGATAACAATTAAAAAAGAAATTGGTCAAGACATCAATAGTAAATTGTATTTGTGAACTAAACTAAAAAGAAAGAAGAAGAAGAAAAAAAACGAAGAAAGGAGACAAAAATGTTTTCGTTTAGGTGCCAAACAGCTGACCGATTGAAGAAATCGGATAGAGAGCTTTTCGTAAACGATGGATATTGATGGGAAGAAAAGAACAAAAACGGGAAAGAAATGAGTCAATATTGTTTGATCAACATTATATTGTGATATCAGACAGGGTGATCGAAATGGAAACTACACAATCACATAAAGTGCGAACGGGTGAATGGATGTGAGAAGAAAACAATCAAGAATTCAAGATTGATATAAGCTGAATAAAAAGAATAATAAAAAATTGATTGAGGAAAATCAAATGATAAATGAATCCTTCATACTTAGAAGGTAAGGTGAAAATTGAAAATCGAATTGATCCAATGATTGATCTAATCGAATTAATTCAATGATTCATCCAATCGAATTGATTCAATGATTGATCCAATCCAATTGATCTAATGATTGATCCAATCGAATTGATTCAATGATTGATCCAATCGAATTGATCCAATGATTGATCCAATCCAATAGTTGAAGAACAGAAATTGAAGAAAAAAAAGTTAGAATTGTTTGTAAAACAATTCTAATCAGAAATGATTTAGTATTTAGAAAGAAAGAGAAATGAATCAAGCTATTTTTGGTGTTATGGGTCGATTACAAATAATGACAAATAATACAGCCAGGATTGTTTCAAAGAAGCTTTCAGAGTCAGGCCAAGTAAAGCAAGGTCAGATCTAAGCCAGAATATAGTTCTGATCTGGTTTTGTTGCAGATTTGAGTTAGTAAAAAGTCTTGGTTGACATGGCCTAGAGCTGGTTGAGAAATCTCTGGTAAAAACATTCAAAATGGATTCAAGATTTGATTTAGGATTTAAAGAGGATTCAAAATGGATTTAGGATTCAAGAATCATCACAAAAAAACACTATCAATCCTTTAAATGAAATTCCTCAAAAATCAATTAGCTCATCCTTTACGTCAAGCCTAGAACCTTGGATGAGAGAAAAGGAAAGTAAGAGAAAAGGAAAGTAAGAGAAAAAGAAGAGGATAAAAAATAAATAAAAGTTAGTTGAAAATTTAGGGAGTAAAGGGGATTTTGGAGGGAAGAGCTCTCATTGGAAGGGGAGATCTTTCTGAACTCTCTTCGCTTTTCTTCTTTTCTCCTGTCAAGTAAATGTTTGTTGGGGGATGAAAGTAGGCGGTGGTGTGTGAGTAAAAATGAAAGAACTAAGAGAAGAGGTTTGCTTTGAAGAGTAAAAGAATACAAAAGGGATTTGATTTGGCTTTGAATCAAAGGCGAAATTTGAACGAATTGAAGAGTAGAGTGGAAAATAGAAAACAGAAATTATTTAAGATAATTGTGGCTTTGGGAAACTGGATATCCTTAGGTTTAATTGTAAAATTTGAACTGGCTTTTGATTTGAGCTTTGATTTGAACTTTGATTTGAAATGGATTGTAAAGTGGTTGAATTTTACAGTTTTAGAATTGAAATTTCGTTAAAAATCAATAATTTTGTCTTATTTTTGATTTCAAAATCGAAAAATTCGCTTTTTTTTCAAATCCAGATGTTTCTTCTCCCTAGCTTTGATATAAAAACAAAAAGCAAACAACAAAAAGATCATGTGAACATAAGAAAAATATTTGAAAATATAATATCGAGGTTTTTACTTTAGAAATCGGCTTACAAAGAGATCAACCGAGCTTAAACGATTCGACTCTTCCAAAATCGGAGCTGTTTTTGTTCGCGAACCACGAACTCACATTTCAATCGGAATCTTTCTCGTTGTTGCCCCTTCTTCTAATAAATAAGAATTGAAACATTTTCTAGAATATAATTACTTGAGATTTACTTGTCAAAAATAAGTTAGGAGAATTTATTGAAGTTGCTCGAAAGGAACAGAGTCTAATAGTCTAATAAATCAAAAAAACAAACAACAAAAAGATCATGTAAACATAAGAAAAATATTTGAAAATATAATATCATGGTTTTTACTTTAGAAATCGGTTTATGAAGAGATCAACCGAGCTTAAACGATTCGACTCTTCCAAAATCGGAGCTGTTTTTGTTCGCGAATCGGCGCTTGCATAAAGAAGAAGACTCAAGAAATTGAAGCGGCGTAAAAAGTTTTGCAGAAAAACTGAAAATTCGGTTGAATTTATATACGAATTTGCAAAGATTTCCATAAATATAGCGAGTTTTTAAAGAGAACAAGATCACAATAACAAGCGGATGGTTAGGTGTTTAACACGTTCGGGACGATTCGGTCCACCGGTGGACAAAGGCCGTCTGGCCCCTGGGACGCTTCGGTCCACCGGTGGACGAAATTTTTGACGCGCTATAACTTTTCAACTTTTTAAGATAATTTCAAAATGTAAAAAGATTCGATTAGTTCTAATCAAGAACTATAAGGTTGCGCTTTGAAATAGTTGGACTAATAGCTTTGCGAAGGCTAATAGCTCGTCCACTGGGGCAGTAAAGCAAAAAAACGCCTCGTCGCGAATGTGTTAAAGATTGGAACAATCCGGGCCTCAAACAGATCAATCTGAACAATATGAAAGTGATTGGAGGTTAAAATTGTTTGAAAAGCTGACGTAACATGAACTCAAATAGGCAATTGATAACAGTCAGCTAAAGCTTTTAGAGTTGAACTGTTTTGATAAGTTGAAGTGATATTGTTGTGGGTGTTAAGAGGTTTTTGGTTCCTTATCTCTCTAAATTTGGTTCCTTATCTCCCTAGATTTCGTTCCTTATCTCTCTAAATTTGGTTCCTTATCTCCCTAGATTTCGTTCCTTATCTCTCTAAATTTGGTTCTTGAAAGCAACGCTTGATTTGCGTAGGTAAATTGATATTGTATAGAAAGATTTGATCAAAGATCAATCTATATTAATATAGAAAAGCTTTGATCAATGATCTAAATTGAGAGCTAGATAGGTAGATTGATATGGAAAGATTTATATCGTGTAAGAGAAATACCTGAATAGATGTAACATACAAAATAATACGGATTTTTATGGTTTACTCTTTCAATAGATTGAAGAAATGAGTACAAGAGGAGGAAATTGCGTGAGGGGAATAACAGAAATGGTATTGTTCCTCTTTTCTTCTCCTTTTTCTCATGAAAACCCCTTGAGAAACGTCAGTGAATAGATGAAAATATGCATATGGGAAATTGTGAAGAAAAATTGGGGAAGAGAAATGGTCTTGTGTATGAAATGAACTCTCTCTTTTCATAACAATCATAAAATGACGAGAAAAGGCTTCACTAATAGCCCATAAACTTGTTAAAATTGAGAAATTTACAAGAGAAATGATTTGGAAATCGGATAAGGTAAGCTTTTGATAATAATAGATTTAGATTTAATAGATTAATAGATTAATAGATTGATAGATTGATAGATTGATAGATTAATAGATTAATAGATTAATAGATTAATAGATTAATAGATTAATAGATTGATAGATTAATAGATTGATAGATTAATAGATTGATAGATTGATAGATTGATAGATTAATAGATTGATAGATTAATATGCCTTGGTCCAATGGCATTGTCAAATCAGAATCTAGAATGATCAAACGAGAAGAAAAGGAGAATGAAAGTGAGTTGTGTAAGTGAAATGGTTGTTCTTTCCGTTCTCTCTCCCTTCCCTTTCTTCCCTTCCTTTACCCAAATATGACCATTTTCCCTCTTCAGTCTTTCATCTATTTTTCCATTTTTCTCCCGTTATGGTTGGTTTTGGGAAAGTGTTTTGTTTGATTTTCTATATATGAAAGAGAAAATCAAGTTCTGAAGGAAAGGACTAGAAAAGGGGGAAAATTTGGCAAAGGAAAAGAAATTGACGATTCTGATCCATCGAATTGAATGATTTAAATGAAATCAGCTATATGATAAAGAAGTTTTTCGTTGCTTCTTGATTCCAAATTCTATTTTACATCGAGTCTCAAACTTATCCGATTTCCACGAAAGCTATTGATTGACTTTATAAAAAGCTTTCTCAAATCTGACTTGTCTAGAAAAATTTGCTTCTTATCTAGAAAAATGTCTTTTTTTTTTTTGCTTCCTTGCTTTAAATTGATACCATATTCTATTTCGTTATTTCTTATCTGAAACTGGCTTTTAGTCAAAAAAACATGTTGTTCTAAAGGATTTTCTGAGGCTGGACAGAATCCAGTTTCTGGTTTGGCTTTGCCTGGCCTAGATTGTCATTGCTGAAGGTGGTCCTGACTTACCCTAGCAGTTTACAGTAGAGTATACTTATGGATCTGACCATTTTCTCTCTTCGATCTTACATCAATATAACTAACTCTTTTTCCAGCTTCATAAAATAGAATAGCTAATGATCGATTCAATTCCAAAAATCTACATATCTCAATTTACCGGTAAACAGAGAAGACAATGAGAGAAAGGGAAAGCTTTCAAACCAAATTTGGTCTCAGCAAATCGAGTACGAAATATTCTTCAGAAAAAAAAAATCGCTTTCTAGAATCTTTTCAAGAGGTAAACTTGTTTCTTACAATTAAAAGCTTTCGAAAGTTTTGAGTTAATTCTATTTTACGTCGAGTCGCAATATAACTCTTTTTCAAGCTTCATAAAATAGAATAGCTAAAGAAAACAGAGGTGTTCATTAGCTATTCTGTTTTATGAAGCTGGAAAAAAAGAGTTATATTGAGACACGATGTAAAATAGAATTTGGAATCAAGAAGCAAGGAAAAACTTCTTTACCATATAGCTGATTTCATTTAAATCATTCAATTCGAATCTGAATTACTATAAAAAAAAATGATTGTACAGAGATCAAATCGATTTTAAAAAATGGCATATAAAATTTTCTAATATCTTAAAGACAATGATGATTTTGTCGAAAATGCCAGAGATTTTTGGATAGAGTCAAGAAAGGGCAAGAGTCAAGAAAGGAAAGAGTCAAGAAAGGATAAGAGTCAAGAAAGGAAAGAGTCAAGAAAGGATAGAGTCAAGAAAAGGCATAAACGAGGCTTTTCTCGTTTTCTCGATATTTTTCGGAGATAAAAATCCATATAAATTTCTGGAAATCGAAGGATTTGAATATCGAAATTTCAATGATGGCTTTGGTTATTTAGAATGAACTTTAACAAGTCTAGTTAACAAGTTTTTATGTGACATTCTGAAATCTTTACTTTACTCTCAGTTCCGTGGGAAATTTGATGGAAATGCGATGACAAAAGTTGCTCTAAAGTACACCGCGAATAAAGTGACAAGGGTTTGTTAGAGTTTAGAAAATTTCTGCCCATAAAATCCATCGTTTATTCAACAATAAACCAAGCTAATTTCTCAGCAATTAAAAACAAACAAAATAAAGTAAGTCTAATAAAGAGAAGATTCCTTTTTCTTTGAATTGAAGAGAGAAAAGAGAGATTGAAGAGAGAAAATGGTCAGATCCATAAGTATACTGTAGAATTTGTCTAGAAAACAAGGAAAACAAGCAAAAGCAAAACTAGACAAGTCAGATTTGAGAACAAAGTCGATCAATAGCTTTTACAAAGTCAATCAATAGCTTCCACAAGAAATTGTGATCATTGCGTAATGAGAAATCGAGTAAAGATCGATTTGAAAATGAAAGATCGGGTAATAGTTAATGAGCAGAGAAAAAATGAGTTGTGAATGAGTGAAAAGAGAAAAGAAAGGGGTAAAAGAGAAAGGAATCCGTTGAAAGATCGGTAGATTTGAGAAATCGACACGAGAAATACGGGAAAAGACTTTAGGATTTGTGAACGAATTCGAGAGATTGCAGGGGGAAAAGCCTCTCGTCGGACAAGTCGGCTGTAATACGGGGACTCTCCTTCCTCTCACTCGACGATCCTCTGAAGGGAGCCTTTTCCTTCTTTTCTTTCTTTTCCTTCTTTTCTTTCTTTCTCTTTTTTTCCTTCTTCTTCTCTTTATCCTTTTTTCTTTGATCCTTCAATCGATTGATCCACCGGGTGCCAATACTTGGAAAAGGAAAAAGGAAACACTTTTGCGAGATTTCCTTCTCTGTCTGGAAACTCTAGTAGTAGCAAGACGTCATCCACAGTGTGATCAGATCAAGTCGATTCAAGATTTTGCAAAAAAAAAAAAACTTCTTTTGATACTTTGATTTGATACTATCCAGCTATACAGCTATAATTTTGATACTATCCAGCTATACAGACTCACGAAAAATCTACAGTCGACTCTCTATAACGGAACTCTATATAGCGGAAAACTCTAGATAACGGAATGGAATTTTGGTCCCGACCGACGCTAAGCTATATATAACGGAAAGATCAGAAAGAATTTTTTGATCCCTTCTATTCCATTATAGAGAGAATTGAATGAAATGCAATGAATGCAAGTGCAATGAAAGAAGAATTGTAAGAAACTGGTTATGACTATGGATTTAAGTAGAATAAACAATAAACAAATAAAGCTTGAATATTCTGCAAGAGAGTGATGTTGAGCTTCAAGATTTTCAGAGATCTGATCGGCTAGTATCCTGGTTTGGTTTCCAATTTCATTCTTTGTGATTATATTAGATAAATCAGTGTAATCGGACTAATTGTAAGATTTTTTTTCAGTTGTTTGATTATTTGAAAAGGAAAATTTCTGTAAATATTAGAATAAGATTTTTCCAGTTTTTTTTTTGAAAGCTTTTGTAGCTAGAAAGTCAATATTAGAAAGTTAAAGCTAGAAATTTTGAATATAAAATTGATTTAAACTTATTTGTCAAATTGACACACCTAATTGTGGATTATATTGTAACAGGGAAACTGTGATTCATATATTTTGCAGGACAGTAAAGAGTAAAGAGTAAAGTAAAGAAAAGTTGAGCTTATATTGTAACAGAGAAACTGTGATTCATATATTTTACAGGACAGTAAAGAGTAAAGAGTAAAGTAAAGTAAAGAAAAGTTGAGCTTTCTAAGTCTTAAATCTCAAAAATCTAAAAGAAAACTGTTAAATGCGCATAATTCTGTGGTGATCAGCTTTTTGAGGAGAAAGGGTGTGGTTGAGTTGGAGGAGAAGAAGAAGTGGACACCCCGATGAGATGACAAGAACCCATTTGAGAGAAAAGTCGAAGAAGAAGAAGAAGAAGAAAAGGGAAAAAGGGAAAAAGAGAGAAAGAGAGAACTCTTCTCACTCCACACAAACACAAATAATCGCTTTCGAATTTGGAGAAGAGACTGTCTCGTTGTTTTGAGTGGCTTTTATTTTAAGAACAACAGTTTGCCATAATTATTCAAAATTGATTCTCTAATATTCTGTATAGTAAGATGTTTTGAAAGATCTACAGTATTGCTGGCTGAATATCTTTAGCTCAGTAGCCCTTTAGCTCTGTGTTCGGACAAAAGATTTCAACCTTACAGTATCTTATGTGATGATTCACGATTTCAAACAACTCTTTCAAATTGTAAAGATGTTAGAAAGAAGGTGGTTTTAGAAACTCTAGATTTCTAGAGTTCTAGAAACTCTAGATTTCTAGAGTTCTAGAGTTCTAGAAACTCTAGATTTCTAGAGTTCTAGAGTTCTAGAAACTCTAGAACTCTAGAAACTGAACTCTAGATTCTGTAAACTAGAGGATTTTCCTCGCGCTAATGCGTTTTTTAAAACGCACACTTGGAAAAAATGACCGTACATTATCGACAATCTAGGCCAGGCAACGCCAAGCCAGAACTTGGATTCTTAGCGAAAATTATTGCAAAAAAAATGACACAAAAATCACGAGCTCCGCATTATATATGACACTTTTTAAAGATACTCAGCCGTTCAATTGATTTGGTGGGAAACTCCCTTCCAATTTAAAGATATTCAATTTACTCGTCGTGTAAAGAGGATTACTCGGAGTTATTCGACGAAAAAACGTCGATTAATCGAGTAAAAATTACTCATGCAAATTTTTTACTCGCATAATTACTTACTCGCAAGGAACACACTCTACTGTAAACCGCTAGGGTAAGTCAGGACCAGGCTGACCTTCAGCAATGACAATCTAGGCCAGGCAAAGCCAAACCAGAACCTGGATTCTGTCCAGCCTCAGAAAATCCTTTAGAACAACATGTTTTTTTGACTAAAAGCCAGTTTCAGATAAGAAATAACGAAATAGAATATGGTATCAATTTAAAGCAAGGAAGCACACAAAAAAAAGACTAAGACGTAAAGACTATCCATCCATATTTGGCCGTCCCATCATCATTGTGGATCCTTTGAGTGTTTCGGTGGTTCTCGAATCGAAACAAAGACGAAAAAAGACTAAATAGGGAAAAGAAGGAATGGAGTTCACGGATCTGTCATTTCTTTTCCATTTCCCCGTTCTTTCAATTCGAATCCTCAATCTCTTCCGCTTGAATTGATTACGAAATCTCGAATGGTCAAAGCTTGAATGAAATAAGAAGAAATCAAAAATTACGTTGCAAAATCTTAGGAAAATCATCGATTTTTGAATTTAAATCATTAAAAATGCAAGAAAGCGCTTAAATTCGAGTTTTATATACAAAAAGTACGCATAAATACCGTGATGAAATCATTTACTCGAAAAGCCACAAATTTTAAATTATTTTTTATTTTGCACTTGTCGCAAAATGTCGCAAATGATAAGACTACAAAGTTTCTTTTTCATTTTCTTTCTGTAATAACCATTTTTTATTTGTTTGTATAACCATTTTGCCATTTTGCAATAACCATTTTGCAACGCATCTCCTTCATCTTCAACGCATCTTGAAAGTGTTCCATATTCAATTGTCTGTAAAATCGTTATTTTATTAGGTTTAAAAGCCCAACTGTGAACTAGTATTGGATATTCCAAAAAAAGTCAACTGATAAATTGAAACTTTCAATGTTTGCTCTTGTTTCCTACTCTAGATACCTTTTTTTCGAGTGAGACATGAGTTTTAAACTTTACAATATTTGAAAAGTGTTTTTTTTTTGCATATATTTCAGAGTATGACGTTCATTTGTGACTGAAGTGTGAAGCATTCGACCTGTTGACTTTGAATTTGACTTAACACTTTGTCTTTTATAGTTTTTCTTGACCGAGGAAAAGCATTTGAATCAAATTGAAGCAATTGAATCAAATTGAAGCATTTGAATCAAATTGAAGCAATTGAATCGCAAGGAACACACTCTACATTCAAGAATCAAAACATTTGGAGATGGTATATACAGTACTGGACAATGAAATATGATATTTGAAAAAGATCCACTTTCGCGTCTTCCCCTTGTCTTATAAACATTAGTGTATACATCTGAAGCCCTTTCCAAGGGCTAAATGGTAATATTAATATTTAGAAAAGGGTAAAGACAAGGGGGGTAGGGGGCAAAAGTGGTCTTTTTAAATATTTTTCTTTTCAAATTTTATATATACAGTGGCGGGCCAATAAATAGAACCAGGAATTATTTCGTGCTTCTCTCTCGCATATTTTACTTATTTCAAAAGTAAAGAAAAATAACTTAAATTCGAGTTTTCGAAAAACTTTGAGGCCCTAAAAATCCAAAAATAAAAGTATAGTTTTACAACTTTTTCCTGGGGTTTAGAGCATGATAGGAAAAAGATTCTCCGTATTCGATTTAGTGGGAATAAGCTTTTAGTTTGTGGAAATTCGTTGAAATTTAAGGGTTTTCGGGCATCTGAAAGTGCTCAAAAAGGGTCAAAAAGGGAAAAAGGGAAAAACGGCAAATTTGCCGTATTCGCTTTTTTGCCGTTTTTGAGCACTTTCAGATGCCCGAAAACCCTTAAATTTCAACGAATTTCCACAAACTAAAAGCTTATTCCCACTAAATCGAATACGGAGAATCGTTTTGCTGAACATTATCATGCTCTAAAACGCCTCAGGAAAAAGTTGTAAAACTATACTTTTATTTTCATGCATTTTTAAGTGCCTCAAAGTTTTTTCAGAAAACTCGAAAACTGTTTAATAGATGTATATTGAACTATATTTTACTTTACTTTTGAAAGTAAGTTAAAATAATGCACGAGAGAGAAGACACGAAATAATTCCCTCGGTTCTATTTAATTGTCCGCCACTGTATATAGATACTTTATTCAGGACCTGAGATAAAGTGTGCTAGATTTAAGATTAATACACATGAATTCATACACATAAACACGAAAAGGGCCGATAAAAAGCAAGACGATATAATGTATGTAATATATTATATCGTATATTACAGCACAGATAACGTCAAGGATCCACTAGAGCTTCAAGATCAGGATCATCTACAGATAATGGAAAGGTTTCGAGACTATTGGACTCTCACAAAACCCTGGGGACTCTGGGGAGTCGATTCCAAATTCTGGCAGTTCTTATTGGAAGAGATTTATACACAAACTTATTGGAGGTGACGGGAATTTCTAAAACGAAAGAACCGTATGGTTGAAAATATTTATTTCACTATCAAATCAAGAAGTCTTTTCTTGTCTATTACCTGTGACTGATATTCAAATATTTATTTATTTATTTTAAAGATTATCCATAGCGAGAGTAGAAAAGTGGAGAAAAATGAGGAGAGATTTTGAAATAAATCAAGAGAGAAAAATGGGGGTCAGGTGGTTTGGGGGAAAGAAAAAGGAAAAGGAAAAACGAGGTTTTCTGTGTGCGATTCGCATTTGGGACCTCTCCCCATCCAATAGAACGAACGAGTGAAAAATAAAAATGGATGGAAATAAGGCTCAGCTTACACGTCTTTCTTTTTGCATTATTCTCATTTTTATCCTCAAAGATAAAGTTTTGTATTGATTACAAGGGTTGAACTCTGGAGCAATTTCACTTCAAGCATCTCTGATGTCATTTATCCCTGTTAAATCAATCTTTTATCGATTCCTGCTTACCTAGATATTGTCTGAATGAATTTTTCGTAAAGCTTTGTAGCTTTGTAGCTTTGTAGCTTTGTAGCTTTGTAGTTTTGTAGTTTTGTAGCTTTGTAGCTTTGTAGCTTTGTAGTTTTGTAGTTTTGTAGCTTTGTAGCTTTGTAGCTTTGTAGTTTTGTAGCTTTGTAGTTTTGAAATCTTTCTAGCAGAACTTTCAATGTCTTTCTTTTTCTTGTTTATTGTATTCACAAAAATGATATTTAATTTTAGGATGTGATATCATGAAACGCGTACAAGTACAAGTACTATTTTTCGCGTATTTATTTCTTCAAATCAACTCCTCGTTGAGAAGCTCGTATTTATTAGAAGAAGGGGCAACAACGAGAAAGATTCCGATTGAAATGTGAGTTCATGGTTCGCGGACAAAAACAGCTCCGATTTTGGAAGAGTCGAATCATTTAAGCTCGGTTGATCTCTTTGTGAGCCGATTTCTAAAGTAAAAACCTTGATATTATATTTTCAAATATTTTTCTTATGTTTACATGATCTTTTTGTTGTTTGTTTTTTTGTTTTATTAGACTATTAGACTCTGTTCCTTTCAAGCAACTTCAATAAATTCGCCTAACTTATTTTTTACAAGTAAATCTCAAGTAATTATATTGTAGAAAATTCTTCAACTCTTCAAATAAGTTTTATTACTTTTCTATGCTTTTGGAAGCTAACAATTTTAGTAACTGATAAGTAAAACACTCTAAATCGATATAGCAAAGAATTCAAAGTTTTTACGAAAAACGGCTCGAGCAGGGGTCGAACTTGTCGCCTAACGGCTGTTCGCTTTAGAGACAAGCCCGCAAGCCACTCGGCCAGCAAGCTTTCTCGCTTTGGAAAACTTAGAAAGCGATTACTCGAAAGGAACACTCTTTAGTAGCTATGGTGGTTAATTAAACAATAAAACTCTCACCTATTTAGTGACGATGTTGGTGCATTTGGTCGAGAAATTTTGAGCATTTTGGGCATCGAGGAAGCCGAGGATCTGCCCCAAAGAACAAGAAGAGATAAAGGGACATTCCCGAATAATAAGAATGAGAGAAATCCAACGAATGATCAAAGAGAAGTGATTGAGATCGACGAGCCACCACATTTCAATTCTGAAGCCGCCGATTTCATGAAGACACTTTATGGGCAAATCGATGATGAGAGGTTTTTAGGAATTTTAAACGAATAATCCAATTTTCAATCAACTATTGTAATGTAAATTGTAAAATGCTTTTTTAAATTGATAAAATAATATTTTTTAATATAATCTTTCAGAATGCTTGCTCAAAATCATCTCGAGATGCTTAAAAACGCGAATACGATTATGAGTTTTGCACCAAAAAGTGAGTGAGTCAAGAAAAAGAAAGTAGATGAAGATGAAGGCTATAGAATTTCATTAAAGGGGGGCGGGGTATTAATCGCGGAGTGACGTGTCTGATGAGTGACGATCTTGTTTTTCTCCAAGCCTTGCAGTGTCTCCAAAAATTTGTAAACCCATCAAATCACTCTAGCCGGGTGATTTTTATTCTTTTTATAATAAAATCAGCGATATTAAAATTAAAAAAACAGGTGGTTGCCGTAAAAAATTTTTTATTGTCACCCGGCCGCCATTAATACCCCTCCCCCTTTAAATATATCTTTTCTAATTATACCTTATCTTAGTATCTTATTCAGATCTTGGGCTATAAAATTTTATATCTTTCATTAAACTTATATCTTTTCTAATTATACCTTATCTTAGTAGCTTATTCAGATCTTGGGCTATAAAATTTCATTAGACTTATATCTTTTCTAATTAGACCTTACCTTAGCATCTTATACAGATCTTGGGCTATAAAATTTCATTAGACTTATATCTTTTCTAATTAGATCTTATCTTGGTATCTTATTCAGATCTTGGGCTATAAAATTTTCTATCTTTCATTAAACTTATATCTTTTCTAATTAGATCTTATCTAATTATATCTTATCTTAGTATCTTATTCAAATCTTGAGCTATAGAATTCCATTAAACTTATATCTTCTCTTATCTTTAAAATCTTTTCCAGAAACGTTCTCAATTGGCGATTATACAGGGATTTCTTTTGATGTAATGGATTTCCCGGAAATTCTCCCGCAATACGCCGAGATTCGTTTCCGATTTGCGCACGCTTTTGATGGAGAAGTGTTATTGTTTACGAAAAAGTAAGCAAAAATTGATTGACTTTTCATTGAAAATGTGTGTTTTTCGTGTTTTTCGATGAAAAATAGAAAAAAATAGAAAAAATAGAACAATTTTTATACTTTTCAGAAATGGTGAACTCGTCGAGCACTCTTCAGAATCGATTTCAAAAGAAAAACCCAAAATCTCTCTGAATATCACCAAAGTATTTCACTCTTGGATCACCGACAATCAGCCTGAAATCTTTGTGAAACTTTTAGACGCGAAAAGGGGTCAGTGAACGACTTGCAACTATGGTCTAACGGTTAGCGCGCTTGTCTCTAGATCTGCGCAACGTGGGTTCGACCCCCGCGAAGAGCAATGATGGTTAATCTGTTATAATGAGTCTGAATTCTCTCTTGAAGAAACTCTTTGTAACTGAGCTCTTTCTCTTTTAACATTGCTTTTAGTGATTTTCGCCCAAGATTTCTCCATATTCGGCATTGTTTCTTACGAGGGAATTTCACCAAAAAGTGTTCCACAAAGAAAGTAAATAAAAGACGAAAGAAAAAAAGTTGATTTTAAAATCAAATTTAGAAAAAGATCCACTTCAAAAGAGTCGTCAAAGGATGGAAATGTTGGTTATATGTCGGTGAATTTCGATCCACTTCGCGCGGAAACTGATGGTAGGAAAAAGAAGAAGATTTTGTCGATCTTAAAGATTAAAGCTTAAAGATTAAAGATTAAAGCTTAAAGAAGCTTGAAGCTTAAAGCTTAAAGCTTAAAGATTAAAGATTAAAGCTTAAAGAAGCTTAAAGCTTGAAGCTTAAAGAAGCTTAAAGCTTAAAGCTTAAAGATTAAAGATTAAAGATTAAAGCTTAATTATTAAAGATTAAACCTTAAAGCTTAAAGATTAAAGCTTAAACCTTTATTCAAATCCTAGAAGTTATTTTTTAAAGAAAAAACATTTCAAAAGAGAAAAAAAGAACGATATTGACAAGCTTTATGAGAGATTGAAACAAGTCGGATACACAATTTATTTCGAAGGTATTTACCGTAGTTACGCTATTAATTTACCGTTCAAAAGCTCTACCAATCAGCTACACCGATACGCTTTTCAATGCCGCCAAGGTTTAAAGAAAAAACACTTCAAAAGAGTTTTCAAAGGATGGAAATGTTGGTTATATGTCGGTGAATTTCGATCCACTTCGCGCCGAAACTGATGATAGGAAAAAGAAGAAGATTTTGCCGATCTCAAAGCTCAGAGCTTAAAGCTTAAAGATTAAAGCTTAAAGCTTAAAGCTTAAACCTTTATTCAAATCCTAGAAGTTGTTTTGAAAGAAAAAACATTTTAGATTATCTATTTTTATTTAGTAAATGAAATGGGCTGTCATCGAAAGGGTCTTTACGTGAATTTCAACGATCTTGGATGGAAAGTGAGAGAGAATAAGACATTTTTGTTTTCAGAACTTTTTCTAAACACTTATCTTATCGTAATTTATCTTATAGTAGTATCTTATATAAGTAAATAAGCTTATCTTACAGTTTCAACATTATAACTTTTCAAAAGATCTTCTAAAAAAAGCTTCTTTCCAGGATTGGGTGATCGCGCCTGAGGGTTTTCAATCATTTCTGTGTGACGGCGGTTGCTCTTTCCCTCTGCACAATAAAATGAATGCGACAAATCATGCGATTGGTAAGATTTTTTGGTTTCATAAGTTCATAAGTTGCTGTTGATTCAAAGATATCCCAATTGGAGATGCGGGGGCTGAAGCTAGCGTTGCTTAAAGCTAGCACTAAGCTGCTTAAAGCTAGCACAGCGCACTAACCGTTAGACCATGCAAACAAGTCGCTCACGTGCTAAGATAAGCTATTGTAAGATAGCCAAGTTGATTTAAACTGCCTTTGGCAATTTCGAAGACTTTTATGGCTCTGCACGGTCTTGAGAAATCAGATCCTAGTCTGACAGACTTTTGTCAGACTAGGATCTGATTTCTTGTCCAGAAAAAGGCCCAGTTGATTCTTTGAATCCAATTAGTAGATTGTGACTTAAAAACCAATTAGTAACAGCTTTGTGCTGATTTTTAAACAAGAACACGAATTTCCAGTGCAAACCCTCGTCCATCTCTTACATCCACAACGTGCTCCATCACCGCGTTGTGCTCCGTCAAAACTCTCTCAACAAAAAATCATTTTCATTGATAATTCGGAGAATGTTGTCCTTAAACGATACCAAGATATGATTGTTCAAGAGTGTGGTTGTCAATGAAAACAGATTAAATTGATCTCTGAGCAATAAACAGCTAACAGTAAAGCCGAGAAATTAAAGATAGACATAATTTAAAGCTTTGAAAGGCAATAAAAGGCAGTACAAAATGAATGAAAAAAGAAATTTGAGGTCTTTAATCGATCAAACCCAGTTCTTCTGGTGTTTTCTCTCGTTTCCAACTGTCTTTTGTCACCAAAACCATCACCAATAAAGCATAAACAACGAGAGTGAGAAGGGAAAAATTGAAGATTAAATCGAAATGGGTGTCACAATCGAGGAAAGCATAACAGGACATCACTCTGGAATTGTTGATTTAGAATTTTCTGAGTCTGAGTCTGAGAAGTGATTTAACAACGAGGGCCTTCATTTCTAACCGTACCTCTAATCTCTTTTATGTCTAAACCAGTCGAAAACCCCAGTTAACAGCGGGTTTTTCTGGCCCAGCACGCTCGCTTCTGTGGCGCAGTCGAAGAACGCTTGCCTCTGGCCACACACAACCCGGGTTCGACCCCCGTAGTGCCACTCAGCCTTGACTTTTTTTCATTTTTTAGATTAAATAACATAACTACAATATATTCTAAGGTTTTCTACAGAAGTTTTAGCTTTATTGGCCGCTTTATTGGTAGCTTTATTGTCTTTATTTATTGATAAGACATAGCCGAGAAAATGCCCGTACAGACAGACAGACAGTCACTTTTTCGATGATAAATAGACAATAAATCGAAATGATAGACACTTTTTTATATAGTATATAATCTCTACACTACTTACCAATCTACTGTACAATTTCTGTTTCTTTAAAATGTATTCATGACTTGTTTAAATTTGATGATAAAACAAAACTTACAATGGCGGTCGATACAAATAGAGAAAACTGAAGTGACCAAGCAAAACCTGAATCATTTTGTTTATTTTCTTGTTCTTATTCTTATTCTACCTGAGCTACTGAACATCCAAACAAAGCTAGACCAACAGTGCGATGATATGGCATTAGAGCTTGTCGAACCTCGATCGGAACACCAGGGAGTCCGTAGTTGAAAAGACCGAACAGGAACTGAAGCTAGTCATTGAGTCATTGAAATTGAAACAGTCATTGAAACAGTCATTGAAATTGAAAACAAGCTAGTCATTGAGTCCTTGAAATTAAAAACAAGCTAGTCATTGAAAGATTTCATTCAATCCAAAAGGATTTCATTGAAATCATTTTTCTCATTAAAGATTTATCTTTCTTTTTTTCTCCCACCTGAATGATATAGGCGGCCATGATGGCGATTCCGAACCAACTGTGAAATGTGTACACATGTTGATTACCGCCTAGGGTCTTTTGCTGAAAGATTTACCAAATTTTTGAGAGTTTTTAAATTGAACATTTACGTGAATAATTTGTGCGAGAGCTGCTGAGAAAAAAGAGATCGCTAAAGTGTGACAAGTCGCATGGACGAGTTTCGATAGGATTTTTGCCTCATTTCTCATAAAACGATACGCCAAAATAGCTGAATTGAGAGTGATTTTTAAACGGCCGCTTTTCTTACCCTCTCCATTAAAAAACACAAGCCCATAGGTCATAAATAAGCCATGATAATTCGGCGTTTCATCGTATTTGATTCCGCCAACTATCCGACCATAGAAATGAGCTGAAAAACCGAGAAAGAGTCAGTGGTATTGTCCTAATTATTGATTTAAGCGAAAATTTAGCGACTACACCAAACCAGAGCCATCACTATGATACTTTAATCTTTCTAGACCTTTAAAACTCTAAAAAACAAAAACGATTTGCGTTCGCGGGGGAATCGAACCCCCGTCGAATGCTTGGAAGGCATCCATGCTAACCATTACACCACGAACGCATCTGAGCGAGATGGCTTCAAATCTCATTTTATACTTGGAGACCAGTGTAAAGAGCCATTTCAATGGGAATTTGTTCAATTTTGCATAAATATTCATAAAATTTCACTTACAAACGAGGAAAATATGTGCAAATCCGGCAAATTGACACACGATCATCGTCACCTCAAAAGAGGCCCATGTGAAAAGATCCAATGGGGAAAAAGTGGGCAGAATTGGATCATCTCTGGAAAGTTGGGTGATTGATTGATTGATTGATTGATTGATTGATTTAAAGGCAAGAGTGTTTACCTAACTAAATCGTCTCTAATTCTCTAGAAATCTCAAATAAAATCAAATCAAATCAAATCAAATCAAATAAAAGCTAAATAAATGATCGAATTCCCTTAAACGAACCTCCGGGCTGAATGGGTTGAGCTGAGCGACTCGGCGGCCAAATCCACGTCGCTCAACGGGTAGATCGATGATCTGGAAAAGAGTGTAAAAGGATTTTTCGAGTAAATACCTGAATGCATGCTTAGATAGATCCGATTTATGTTTGCAAATAAATAATTATATATAATCTCATGAATGAATCTTTCACCTTCGCCGACTTCCCATCTGCAATTCTTCTCGTTAAACGCCTTTCCTTTTCCCCTTCCCCAGTTGTTTGCAAAAGTTTTTACCTTTAAAGCCAATTAATAATAAACAAGTAAAAACTTAAAACAATACAAATCTTATGTAATTTTCTGATTTCAGCAAAATTTTGTTAAATAAACTCGATAGAAAAACGGGAACGCTTAAAAAGCTTAAAAAGCTTTTACTTCATTTTACTGAATTGGCTAAATTACTGAAAGAAATGAAATTCTAAACCTGATGAATCAACGTAGAAAATATCTATTGATTCCCTCTTTTTCCCCCTCAAAGACCCCAAAATGAGCATGGATTGATAAAAGGCGTTTGCACAGGGCACACGTAAGCCGCATTCTTTCCCTCGATTTAACGCCTTTTTAGGGTGAGTTTGGTCTTTAAAAAAGCGTTGATGAAATAGGGTGATATGACCAATAAAATTCATTTGAAAAATTCAGTTTAAACTTCAAACAAAAAAAGGATTTGCGTTCGGGGGGAATCGAACCCCCGTCGAATGCTTGGAAGGCATCCATGCTAACCATTACACCACGAACGCATGTTGGTGAAGGGATGGGGAGGGGGTATTAAGGGGAAAGGTTCATTGAAAGGTTGATTGATTAAAGCCAGTTTATGGATAGAATTCATCGAAATTCATAGAAATTCATAAAATGAACAGAAAGATGGGAATTTACAGTATGAGCCAAAAAAAACCTTTAAATATTTAATTTCTACAGAGTTTAAAATGATAATTTATTAAAAAGCTTTCAATTTTCCTACTCCTAAAACAGTTTTTTTTTGAATTTTTGTAATTTTTGATACTGATAAGCTTTTCAAAGCTTCGAATAACAAAATGCAAAAATAAATGCAAAAATTTAGAGTAAGTAAGAGTGAATCATTTCAAATTGTTATCAATAAAGCCTAATAACCAGTTAAACAAAGAAAAGAAAAAGCAAAAAGTATTGAGAATGAATCGATCGAGATTCCGAAGGGCGTGCCGTTTCCTTTTGGCCTTTCTTTGGCTTGTTGACTGAATATCTTTGATTCTTTCCCTTTTCTAGTGATAAGAATGCCCATTTCACATCGGAGTTTACGAGTGCTCGTTTGGGGAATAGTAAAAGATTTTGAGGGAATGCTAGATATCAAATGAAATAATCAAAGTTATTGAAATAATTAAGTCGGATGAAAGTAAGTTCTTGTTGTAAAAGTAAAAGTGTTGTAAAAGTAAGTTCTTGTGTGTTGTGAAAGTTATCATTGAATTGTTCTTGTTTATTTTCTCGTCAAGTAAACAAGTTAGTTTCAAGCCAACTCCTTACAATTAACGAAGTTTCACTTTATATAGCTTTTAAGTGAATAGTGAATAAGTCTTCGCTTTATAGAGTTTTTAGGCCTGGATATACCGCAGATTAATTCAAGACAAAACGATTTTTTAACTTGGCTTGAATAGTTAAAGTCTTTGGCTTTGTGAAATCTATTGGGTTGGTGAATTGGACTTTGAACTAAAATTTATTGAACATAAAACCATAAATTGATTCCAAATCATTAATGAATTCGGGACAATGTGAAGAATAGGACATTTCCTACTATCGAATGGAGATCCCGAGAAAACGATGTGAACATTTCACTGAATTGAATATCTTTGAAATTCAGCTATGCCATAGGTTCGATCCGGCTCAATTTTTAACTATTGGGTTGGGAAAAATGCAATTTGTGCATCGTATCAGTGAGGAGGGCGTAGCATACGTTGATATCCGTGTCGAATCGAGGCCTCAAACTTGGGTAATTAAACCAGTTAAAATTAATCCACATTTTTTGGGAAAAATGCGGGACTTTGAATTAAAATTTATTCAACATAAAACCATAAATTCATTCCAAATAATTTCCATTATTATTGACGACTTCTGCCCATTTTACAGGCAATTTGCGGATTCCTCTTTCGTAGTTGGATTTTGGTTTGTGTGTGAGACAAGTGTGAGACTCAAAGATGGAGGACTGGAGATGTCCTAGTTTGAGCACTTTCTTCAAAAGAAACCCATTTTGGTGTCAATAGAAAAGTTGTAGAGAATCAAAAATGAGGCTTATAGCCAAATTTCCAAAAAGATACACTTAGTAGTTTCGCTTAAAATGTTTTGTGAAATGCAAGTTTTGTGAAAATTCGTAAATTTGGCATTTCTTGAAAACCAGTTTTTGAATATTTCCGAAAATTTGGATATAAGCTTGATTTTTGATTCTCTACAACTTTTCCTGAAAGTGCTCAAACTGGGACGTCTCCAGTCCTCCATTTTTGAGTCTCACACTTGTCTCACACACAAACCAAAATTCTACTACGAAAGAAAATCCTACTACGAAGGGAATCCGCAAATTGCCTGTAAAATGGGCAGAAGTCGTCAATAATAATGGAAATCGCCACAAGAAATGCCAAATTTACGAATTTTCACAAAACTTGCATTTTAAGCGAAACTACTAAGTGTATCTTTTTGGAAATTTGGCTATAAGCCTCTTTGTTGATTCTCTACAACTTTTCCATTGACACCAAAATGGTTTCTTTTGAAGAAAGTGCTCAAACTGTCACATATGACAATAGCCGGCAGTTTTCAATTCACCAATCCAATATATCAACGATAATGGTCATAAATTTCCCAGACAAATGATCAACAGTAATACCACAGTAATACGACAATTTTGTTCCCTGTTTCTTGCTCGCATAGACATCGTTCTTGGAGCTTCAATTCAAACTTGAAGCTTGAAATCAAAACAAAAACTTGAATCCATGATCAACATTACCTAACTTAAAAAACTCTTGTTTTTATGAGTAATCGGGTGATTGATTGTAAAAGAGGAGAAATGGAGGAAAAATTGCTTTTTTTTTCTCCGCACATCAAGAAAGGTTAGCAAATTTGGATGTGTTTAAAAGTTTTTCAAAAATAACTTCTAAAAACAGTTACCATTTTTTTCTAGAGTTTTTAAAAACAAATTCCTACCGTATGTGAATTTCTTTAATCCGTATATTTTTAACGTATATATACTTTATCCGACAAGGAAAAGTGACAATGCAAACAGATTGAACAGCGTAGACGAAGAAAGATAATTGATATACAAACACAACTACAATTAGACACGTGTATATATGACATTAAAAACTAATTTAAAATTGACAGAGCTACAAGATCGAGCTTATATATTGAGGATTTAAAATAGTTCAGAGACGAAAAAATATCACAAGGTAACTTATTCCAAATACGAGGAACACGACAAGCAAAAGAATGATACAGTTGGCGGTTATGAAAGCTTTGAAAGGGGGTAATCTTTGGTCGAGAGCGGAATGTGTTCAATCAGCAATTTGTGCATCGTATCAGTGAGGAGGGCGTAGCATACGTTGATATCCGTGTCGAATCGAGGCCTCAAACTTGGGTAATTAAACCAGTTAAAATTAATCCACATTTTTTCAAACTTTTTCAACTTCCATAAATACAAAAACAATTCACCAAAACGGGAATCCGATTATGCTAATTTTTTTGAGTAGGTGGGTTATTTTGAGAAGATTGACTCAGTGATTTGCTTTTTTTGGAATTTCATCAACGAGTCATTGCTTTAAAAAGTTCATCGCAAGGCAGACTTGTAGAAACTTGTGAGATTTTGATTCCATTTTCCTTTCACATAATTTTTACAGGATGGCTTAGAATTATAGCTACACCTTTTCAGCAGATTACAGCAGACCTTTTCAGCATCCCAGACCTCGCAATCAATTCAAAAACCCTAAGTGTTATATAGAGAATTGAAGCCTGAATTCTTGCCTACATTTGTGTACAAAAAGATCTTTGATTGGAGATTTGCAGCCAATTTTTCAGACACTCAAATGAGCCCAATCCGACCAGTCTCCGGAAGGCTTCCATTTTTCGCTGTTTTCTAACTAACTCCAATTAAAGATCTTTTAGTACAAAGTACAGAAATGTAGGCAAGAATTCAGGCTTCAATTCTCTATATAAATTTTTTCTCTATTTTCTTTACTTTGTACTAAAAGATCTTTAATTGGAGTTAGTTAGAAAACAGCAAAAAATGGAAGCCTGCCGGAGACTGGCCGGATTGGGCTCATTTGGGTGTCTGAAAAATTGGCTGCAAATCTCCAATCAAAGATCTTTTTGTACACAAATGTAGGCAAGAATTCAGGCTTCAATTCTCTATATAATACTTAGGGTTTTTGAATTGATTGCGAGGTTTGGGATACAATCTGCTAAAAAGGTGTAGCTGTAATTCTGGCCTTTATAGAGCTTTAAAACTTTAAAAACGAGTCGATTTGAAAATGATCTTAAGTAAGTTTTTTATTTCTTTTCTAATCAGATTTGGTTAGTTTCAAAATTCAATTCTATTACTCATTCCCAGCAAAAAAAAAGAACGATCTGCCGAGAAGGGGAGAAATAAGAAACGTTCGAGAGCGATGGACGAGGCATTTTTGCGCAAACAGACACACTCCCGGGGTCTAAACACAAAAACGAAAAGAGAAGTGAGAAAAAATCGGATCAAGTAAAGTTTATTGGGACTTTTTTTCGAGAGTCCAACTCGATGAAATTGTGTTTTTTTTTACATAAATTGGTTTTTTACAAAAATGGTTAAAATTCAAGAGTAGAGTGTGTTCCTATTATACATTTCGAGTGTCCCCCCCTCCCTGTGTCCCCCTTTTGCCCCCCTAAGTGTCCCCCTCAAAGTGTCCCCTTTTTGTCCCCCTAAAGTGCCCCTAGTATCCCCCTATTTTTTTTCATATCAAATCACAACTTTTGCTTTGGAGAGCTTTTGGAGAGCAAAAAGTTGTGATTTGATATGAAAAAAAATAGGGGGACACTTTAGGCACTCCGATTTTGGTACCATTCGATGAGGAATTACAAGGCTCAATCAATGATACCAAAATCGGACTAATTGCATCTAAACCAACGGTTTGACTACGATAGCTTTCTCAAATAGGTGCATTTTAGAAAACGCATTATCCGCTAGGAACACACTCTATTCAAGAGTAACTTTGTTCTCCGAAACTTTTCTCAAATCTAAGTACAGTATATTTTTACTGTAATCTTATATTAATCTTATATTAAACTTATATTTGGTGACAATTTTGATGAAACTCTTTTGAGGCCAATTTTCTTTTCAGGGAATTATTCTTTTTTGGCAATAATCTTCTCAAGGTGAAACAAATCAAATTTCAGTGTTTCACTTTCGTTTTTTTTTAACTATTTTATTATCATATCTACATATTCGAATCTTCTATTTTAGTCGAAAGGAAATCTGATCAAATTTCCCTTTGCTAAATGCGGTTTCTCGATGTGTTTCTCTTTGTAAACGCCTGTTATTTGAGTGTCAATGCATTGACGAAATTTCGACCAAAAACGAGGTTTTTTTTTGTGACGAATTTTTAATAGTTTACTTTTAAACGAACAAATCGTTTCTCTAATACCGTATTTTCTCTAATAGTAGTGCACCCTGAGCGTCGACTAAATTCCTCGAAATCTCGAAAAGCGCTTATCAGAACCGATCGATGTGGGGTCGGAAAATGTAGGTGACGATGAGATCTAGTGGGGGATTTGAGTGTTGAGCTTCTGTGAAAGCTTGGAAAGCCTATAGCCTGGATCCCGGCCAACAATCCAGATTTGATTTATGGTAACGCAAGCTGTTATCGCATTTTCCCAATAGTGCACCCAGAGCGTCGCCTAAATTGCTCGAAATCTCGAAAAGCGCTTATCAGAACCGATCGATGTGGGGTCGGAAAATGTAGCTGACGATGAGATCTAGTGAGGGATTTGAGTGTTGAGCTTCTGGGAAAAATTGGAAACCGTAAAATAATCATCAACTCGGCTCGCCGGGGTGCACTACTATTAGAGAAAATACGGTATAAATAAAAAAATAATCTGTCTGTCTGTGCGCGCACTACGAGCGTCCCCTTTGAGTATTTTAAAAAGCCCTGAAACACGTGTCTAATGAAATTTCATGTAGTTGTGCCTTTTCAAAATTTTTTTGCAAAAACGCAAAGTAGGTGGTGACTGGTCGGGGTCGAACCCGGGTCATGCGAAGCGTGAGGCGAGCGCGCTATTCACTCCGCCATCGTTGCAATTGTTATTTTACTCTGAAATTTTGCATAGCGGCTTTTCCAACACAGGGAATTCGTTTCTGGCAATCTGGCAATCATTTTTACGACGGCAATCATTGCTGAAGTAGCCCACCGTTAGGTTGGCTGTTCTGCTGGTACTTTTCAACGAAAAATTCAAATTTCTAAAAGAAATTTTTCAGACCTCAAAGAATTTCGACGAAATTTGACGTAATTCTTCAAGCAATCGGCAATCAAAGTTTCAGTTTTGATTTGGGCAAAAACGGAGATTTTATTAAGCCGGGTGAGTGGAAATTGGTGCTAAAGATTTTGCTAAAGATTTTGATTTTGAATGCTAAAGATTTTGTGCTAAAGATTTTGAATGCTAAAGATTTTGAATAGCATAAATTTGCATATAATAAGATGAGAAGATTTCCAGGCACAATCACAAAACTCGCCACAAAAAGTTATGTAAGCGATGGTGGAATGGCTCGATCAATCGATCCAACTCTTCATCCATGCGATGATTTCTATGAGTGTGTTTAAAGATTTCAATATGATGCCTTACAATTAGACAAATCATTATTTCACTTAAAAGTAGTGTAGCGTACTGTAGCGTACTGTAGCGTACGAATTTGATGTTTCTGATATTTACTGTTGTAGATACGTGTGCTCTGGATGGATTAAAGAGAATCCGCTCTCCGATTATGATGTCACCGAGACGCAGAATGCACAAGTTGATGCTCAAGTTCTTATTCAATATATTTGTAAGGGTTTTTGATGAAAGAATTCCAAAATAATCACCAAAATAACCCAAATAAAACAAAAATTCCAGTACTTTTCTCAAAAGCTTCAATTTTTCGAAACAATCGAGAGCGCTTGTTGATGTTAAATTATGTGGGGAATTGTGCGAATAAAAACTCGACAAAAAACATTGGTACATCACTGTTCTTTAGTGAAAGAAGGTTGGGAATATTTGAAAAATAATAGTTGAAGAATAATAGTTAAAGAATAATAGTTAAAGAATTATAGTTAAAGAATAATAGTTAAAGAATAATAGTTAAAGAATTATAGTTAAAGAATAATAGTTAAAGAATTATAGTTAAAGAATTATAGTTAAAGAATTATAGTTAAAGAATAATAGTTAAAGAATTATAGTTAAGGAATTATAGTTAAAGAATTATAGTTAAAGAATTATAATTAAGGAATTATAGTTAAAGAAATATAGTTAAAGAATTTTAGTTAATGAATTATCGTTAAAGAATTATAGTTAAGGAATTATAGTTAAAGAATTATGGTTAAAGAATAATAGTTAAATAATTTTACTTAATGAATTTTAGTTAATGAATTATAGTTAATGAATTATCGTTAAAGAATTATAGTTAAAGAATTATAGTTAAAGAATAATTTATAGAAAATTGCGAAAGAATGGAGATTCGATAACAGATTTGATGATCAATGACTATCCGACAGCTTATTTTATCGATCTTGGAGTGATACCCGATGATTATAATTCAACGAATAACATTTTGGTGGTAAGATTGAAGAAATAAGGAGCGAATTCTTTAGAAGTTTAAGCTTTGACTCTAAGCAATAAAGCTAAATGAAGCTAAATGAAGAGTTTTTGGTAAACAGTAAACGGTAAATGGTAAACGGTAAAAAGTAAACAGTAAACGGTAAAAAGTAAACGGTAAATGGTAAACAATTCTCACATGATTGATGCTCGTGATAATTGAGTTATTATTATTGAAGCTTATTGAACTAAAACCTAGTTAAAACTGTTTACAAACTTGGTTTGAACTCGGCTTATATTTGGTAAGAAAGGCGGTAATCGAATACGATTTTTAATTAAACTTCTTCAAATCTCTGATTCCTTTCAGATGAAACCAAGCTCTTCTTTATTGAGTTGGATGGATTGAGTTGAATTGAGTTGAACCTTATTATACGAAAACCTAGTTAAAACTGTTTACAAATTGAATTCGGCTTAGCTTTGTTAGCTTTAAGAAAGGCGGTAATCGAATACGACTTTTAATTAAACTTCTTCTAATCTCTGATTCCTTTTAAGATCAAACCAAGCTCTTCTTTATTGAGTTGAACCTTATTGAACTAAAACCTAGTTAAAACTGTTTACAAACTTTGAACTCGGCTTATATTTGTTAGCTTTAAGAAAGGCGGCAATCAAATACGACTTTTAATTAAACCTCTTCTAATCTCTGATTCCTTTTAGATTAAACCAAGCTCTTCTTTATTGAGTTGGATGGAATACACAGCAATTGAATATCGAAATCAATATGAAATAAGTGTCAAATTTCTCAAAAAGATTCACACTTTGTTGGCGAATGATGATTTGAATGTAAGAATTGTAGAATTGCAAGAAAATTGATTGCAATCTTTTTCAGCATGAAGTTTTTGCGAACAATTCAACCGAAGTGGATCGTCGAGTGGGGAATATTCTGAGAATTGATCGCCAAATTGCACAGGTTTATTGAAAGATTTCGATTTACAAAAGATTTTGAAGATTTTGAACTCTTTTTCACCACCAAACACTACAAATCGAAATTTGCCTTTGAATCAATTGTCGAGTTTCATAAATCAGGTGATTCTAAATCAATTGTTAATGTTTAAAAGTCTTTTTTTCAGATTGACTATCTTCGTTATTGGAATACAGTTTTGCCAACGAATATTGTAAAGCAAAAAAGATTTCAATAAAGTGAGGAAAAGAGTTCAATCATTTGATGATTTAGAAGTGTTGATCAGAATCATTGGATGAGTCAGGAGTGTTGTTCAGAATCATTGGATGAGTTAGGAGTGTTGATCAGAATCATTGGAGGAGTTAGAAGTGTTGTTCAGAATCATTGGAGGAGTTAGAAGTGTTGTTCTAAGGATCTAAGTCAAGCTTTTGCAAGTCCAGAAGCCAGCTTTATAGTTCTGACTCTAGCCTTATCAGACTTTGATTAAAAAAACTATTTGATTGTAGAAATTAGAGCTAAATTTGTTTAGACTCTCGTACAAGTGATGAATGATGGAGCGGTGAGGCAAATCAATGAAGTGTTGAAGAGAGTCGATTCACAAGCGATTTCTGATTATCTAGATTATCAGGTAGATCGAATCTAGATCTAATCTATTCCATACTAATCTATCCATTTAAGTTGATCTCCGAGGTGATTTCCGGGCTTGATGACCGAGCAATGAAACTCTATAAAGTGAATTTAATACATTTTCTCTTTAAATTTCAAAAACAGGACTACGAGTCATCGGTTTTTGGAATTCGTCAAAGAGATAGCAGTCAATCAGAAGCTGTCAATTTGATCACTTGTATTCAGACAGCGACAACTATTTTCTCTGATATTGCTAGTGCTATGTACATTGAACAGTGAGTGTTTATAGTTCTGTTTGGAATATACCCAGTCTTGTTTAGCTATTTCCCTCAACAAAGCAAAGATGAGGTGGAGATGATGGTGGAAAAGTTGAAAGAATCATTTTTGGAAATGCTTTCTGAAGAGACATGGATTGATGAAAAGACAAAAGAACAAGCAAGGGAAAAGGTTTGGAAAAGAAAGAGATCAAGAAAGGAATCAAGAAAGGAATAAAGAAAGGAATAAAGAAAGAGATCAAGAAAGGAATCAAGAATGAAACAAATTCCATTTCAGGCCTTAGCAATGCGTCAATTTGTCGGCTATAACCCTGATATTTTCAATCAAACAGCGATTTCAATAAAATATTCAACGGTAGATAAAATGTCTTGACAGATAGATGTAATAATTTCAGCTGGATATCCCACAAAATCTCTCAAGTTGGGAAGTTGATGTGAGAGTTGGGAAATGGCTGGCTGACAATGCTTATCAAACTTTATTTGAAAAGAATGTACTTGGGGATTTTGAATTTCTAGCGAGTGATGTGAATGCTTATTATTTGCCGAGTCAGAATACGATTGGTGGGTGAGATTGAAGTCACTCGGTATAAGCCGATATCGTAGCAATCTAGCTTATCTGCTGTATCTGTAAAGCTTCTCTCTTTAGCCATTCTTGCCGGCATTCTTCAATCTCCTTATTTCAATGCTACTCAATCCAGGTTTAGACGAGGAAATGTTTCAAAAAATAAAAGATTTTAGATCTCAGAATTTCGGTGGAATAGGCACAATTATCGGTCACGAAATAACACACGGATTTGATGATTATGGTAAGTGCGAGAAATTGGCTCACCTGCGAATAGCTTGGTTTATCTTGAGAATAGCTTGGCTCGAAAACTATTTGAGCCAGCTATCCAGGCCAGTCAGAAGTCAAGCCTGGGCCCGGTTTCACACCACTTAAATTCGCTATGACAGTGTCGTAATGAAGAAGATGGTATGTCTAAAATCATGCTGTAAAAAAACGAAATTAATCATGGCAATATGCAAAATAATGGTTCTATCCAAATTAAGTCACGCTATTTTTTCATTTCAAATGATTCTGCCTTGGCATGCCGACCTCTATAAAGCTTCTGAGGTGAGGTGGCTGGCTTGCCAGTGGCAAGTGCCGACTCACTTGAAGTGAAGGGGAGTGAAGGACCTGCTGTAATCTTGCGGGGAGGTCTTATGCGTTAGTTAGTCAAATGAGGTCGAACCACGGACAGTCGGACCCCCGAGCCGTGTGCGTACTCTAGGGATCGGGGATCCGAGGATTCGGCTATGACACCTCGAGTTATGAAACTTTCATAAATCGGTGGTGAAACCGGGCCCAGATTTGACTTTTTTGAAGTTCATAAGGTATTGAGATGCTCCTCAAGAAAGTAGAAACACTCCTTTCCAGGCTCACAATTCGACGCGAATGGCAACAAAAGAAATTGGTGGAACAAGGCGACTTTCTCAAATTTCCAAACGAAAACCCAATGCTTTGTGGGAGAATACGGAGTACAAAAAGTGGAAAATCTCACGTTACGAGTAGGTTTAAGCTTAATTGTACACATTGTACATCATTGTACACAAATGATTTTTAGGTAGACGGTTACAAAACTCTTGGTGAGAATATCGCTGATAATGGAGGATTTCGAGCAGCTTTGAAAGCTTTTCAAGTAGAAATTTGGAAATATTTGGAGTGAAAGCTTTTCTTTAGAAACTATTGCGCACAAATCAAGGCGGATCTCGGCCATCAGCACCCGAGCTACAAAAGTACACTCCATTGCAGATTTTCTTCATGAGTTATGCATATGTAAGTCGATCAAATCAAGGCAAACACTTCAAAAAGCTAGAATATTATAAGTTCAATTCTAGAATTGGTGTGCAATTAGTCGTCCCTCGTATCTCCTCGATTCCGTGCCTGAAGATTCTCATAGTCCAAATCGAATTCGCGTCAATACTGTCATCTCAAATCAGCCCGAATTTGAGCAATTATTCAATTGTCCAAAGAATTCAAAAATGTTGGATAATCCAAAATGTACATTGTGGTAAATAAAGAATATAAATAAAGAATAGACATGAATAAATATTTATTATTATCAGAAAAAGTTCAGTATAACAATAAGTTCACAACAAGAATCACGAGTTACAGTAATTGTAACAGTAACTGTAACAAGTTTGGAGAAGTTTGTGTAAACAAAACGGTTACAGTAACTGTTAAAGTTCGAGTAACTGTTAAAGTTCGAGTAACTGTTAAAATTAGAGCAACTGTTACAGTTAGAGCAACTGTTACAATTAGAGTAACTTTTACAGTAACTGTTAAAGTTAGAGTAACTGTTACTCTAACTGTAACAGTTACTCTAACTGTTACAGTTAGAGTAACTGTTACAGTTAGAGTAACCGTTTTGTTTACACAAACTTCTCCAAATCCCAAACACTTTGTTTTGCCGAATTTCATAAAAATTGTCTAAAGTTTGGGTTTTTGTAGACATTGAAAAAGCATAAAATTCGTGAAAAATCCGGATCAAGTAAAGTTTATTGAAAATCTTTAAAGTAAAAAAACTTGTTGGAAATGTTTATTTTTTAGATTTTCTCAAAAGCTTTCAAAAAATTCGACACTGGTTTTTTTGCGGACAACTGATTTTTTAATCCTTTGGTCATTTTTGTTGTCAGTCATCAGGTATATATTCTAAAAATCGTTTTAAAAAGGTATTCAATCGAATAGTTTCTTGAAATTTTTGCTAAAGAAAACTTTTATTTTAAAAAAAATTCTCTAATGTATTTTTTTGGTGTGTTTCTCTTTTGTGCTTGTTATTTGAGTGATGCAATGCCAAAATTACAGCCGAAAGCAAAGTTTGTAAAAAGAAATTTTTGTAGTAAAACATTAGATAAACTAGATTTTCTAAAACTCAAAGAATTTCGATGAAATTCGACTCGATTCGGCAAGCAATCGGCGATCAAGATTTCAGCCTTGGAATGGACAAAAATCCGAATTATATTCAACCAAGTGAGTGAGAGGAAATGGCTGAATTTGCATCTGACTCTCAGCAACATCATATTCTGAGATCGGGTGCTCTTTCATCCAACCAGAGCACACAAATCTACAATTTAAATGTAGGAAAACGATGCTAACCTTTCAAATATTATAAATTAGCATTTCGCTAAGATAACACTAAGATAACACTAAGATTTCTAGCCACAACGATAAACCTCGCCTCGAAAAGTTATGTAAGCGATAGTGGAATGGCTCGATCGATCGATCCAACTCTTCATCAATGCGATGATTTCTATCAGTGAGTTTAAAGCTTACCGCTTTATAGCAATCTTTACAATCATTTATATTCTTTATATTTATATTTATAGCTTAAACAGTTATTTAAATTGTAGATTTGTGTGCTTTGGTTGGATGAAAGAGCACCCGATCTCAGAATATGATGTTGCTGTGAGTCAGATGCAAAATCTTCGATCTGATGTTATCATTCAGTTTATATGTATGTTATTTACAAATATTAGATCTAAAAGCTATTCAGCACTCTTCGAAAAAGAAGAGCTTTTTCGAAATAACCGAGAGCGGATGTTGATGTTGAAATATTTCGCGAGTTGTACGAACAAAAATTCCACCAGAATTCATCGAAACTCTCTGTTTTTCAATGAAAGACGGTAGAAAGAATGGGAAGACAAAAGTTTAAAGATTTCAGAAAATTACGAAAGAATGGAGATTCGATAACAGATTTGATGATCAATGACTATCCGACAGCTTATTTTATCGATCTTGGAGTGATACCCGATGATTATAATTCAACGAATAACATTTTGGTGGTGAGACAGACAAAAGACAGACAGATAGACAAAAGACAGACAAAAGCCAGGCAGACAGACAGGCAGACAGGCATACAGACCGACAGACAGATAGACAGACAGACAGGCAGACAGGCAGACAGACAGACAAAAGACAGGCAGACAGACCGACAGACAGATAGACAGACAGACAAACAAAAGACAGGCAGACAGGCGGACAGACAGACAGACAAAAGACAGACAGATAGACAGACAAAAGACAGGCAGACAGACAAGATTACGGTAGTTGACACATTTTAGAAAATACATTAGTTGAAAATTTTCCAATGATCAAATGTTCTTTGAATTATAAAGAGCAGCCAATTGGATACCCATAAACTGAACCTTTTCAGCTCCAACCTTTCGATCCTATAATGAGTTTAATGGAGTACACATCAGCTGAGTATCGAAATCAATATAAAGCTTTTGTCACTTTTCTCAAAAACATTCACACTTTATTGGCAAACGATGATCGAAATGTAAGATTTCATTGCAAAACAAAATCTCCTATATTTCTTAGCACGAGGTTTTTGCAAATAATTCAACCGAAGTGAATCGTCGAGTAAAGAATATTTTGAAAATCGATCGACAAATCGCACAGGTTTTTTAGATAAAAAATTTTTAAAGGCACTGATAGACTTGTGACAAATCAATCCTTACAATGAATTATCAGATTCCGACACTTTCCCCACAATGTTTCAGTTTCCGACCTTCCCCTTCCAAACGTCACCTATCAAAACATAGCCTTGGATCAATTGTCCAGTCTCATAAATCAAGTAATAAAGCTTTTGCATAACCATAGAAATTTTTTATTTTAGATCGACTATCAGCGTTACTGGAATACGGTTTTACCGATGAATATCGTGGAGAGAAAAGAATTTAACAAGGTGGATGATTCTTACTGATTATTTACTAAAAAAGAAGTCTAAATCAAGTTCCTTTGTTCAGACTGTTGTGCAAGTGTTGAATATCAAAGCAGTGAAAGCGATTGATGATTTGTTGAGAAAAAGCAATCCACAGGCGGTTTCCGATTATTTAGATTATAAGGTATGATTCCAGATTTGAACAAAGTATATCAAATAATAAAAAAAAACAAAAGAAATGGCAGCTCTATGAGAATCAAAGTCTAGAGGAAAGATTACGGTGACTTTCCAAATTATTCACCTTTTAGAAAACGCTCATACTTATAAACACAGACACATTTCGTTAGACACGTAGTTCATCGTCGAAGTCATTCTTAGCGGTGGACTTAACACTAATGCGATGAAAATATACAATGTGAGTCTTTATTGTGCACTTGTTTTAGAATTATGTTATCCATTTTCTACAGGACTATAAATCATCAACTGACGGGACTCGTCAATTTGAAGACGACATAATGGAGCTGTACGATTTGATCACTTGCATCCAGACACCGACAACTTTTTTCTCTGATATTGCTAGTGCTATGTACATTGAACAGTGAGTGTTTATAGTTCTGTCCGAATATACCCCGTCTTGTTTAGCTATTTCCCTCAATAAAGCAAAGATGAGGTGGAGATGATGGTGGAAAAGCTGAAAGAATCATTTTTGGAAATGCTTTCTGAGGAGACATGGATTGATGAAAAGACAAAAGAACAAGCAAGGGAAAAGGTTTGGAAAAGAAAGAGATCAAGAAAGGAATCAAGAAAGAGATCAAGAAAGAAATCAAGAATGCAATCAAGAATGAAACAAATTCCATTTCAGGCCTTAGCAATGCGTCAATTTGTCGGCTATAATCCTGACATTTTCAATCAGACAGCGATTTCAATAAAATATTCAACGGTAGATAAAATGACTTGACAAATAGATATAATAATTTCAGCTGGATATCCCACAAAATCTCTCAAGTTGGGAAGTTGATGTGAGAGTTGGGAAATGGCTGGCTGACAATGCTTATCAAACTTTATTTGAAAAGAATGTACTTGGGGATTTTGAATTTCTAGCGAGTAATGTGAATGCTTATTATTTGTCGACTCAGAATACGATTGGTGAGAGAGAAATTCTTGAATTTTATTGAATTTATTGAATTTGAAAAGTCTATCAAAAGAAATAGTCATAGTTTTCTTCTTTAGCGATACTACTGAATATTTTATAATATCTTGAATTCTTTTTTCAGCCATTCCTGTGGGAATCCTTCAATCTCCCTTTTTCAATGCTACTCAATCCATGTTTGCGAACTTAAAGCTAGACGAAGACTAAAGCAAATTTCAGAGCTCAAAACTACGGTGCTATAGGCACGATTATCGGTCACGAGATAACGCACGGATTTGATAACTCTGGTAAGAAGGATATTTCTAGAAAACAAAAGCAAAACCTCATAGCAAGCTATCGTTTACAGGAGCACAATACGATATGGACGGGAATTTGAGAAATTGGTGGGACAAGACGACTTTCTCAAATTTCCAAACGAAAACCCAATGCTTTGTGGATCAATATGGGTCACAACGAGTGGAAAATCTCACGCTAAAGGTGAGTTTTTTGGAAAAGTACTCAAATTTTTTACTGACTACACCAAGGCATTTCAGGTGAATGGCAACATGACTCTTGGTGAGAATATCGCTGATAATGGGGGATTTCGAGCAGCTTTAAAAGCTTTTCAAGTAGAAATTTGGAAATATTTGGAGTGAAACTTTTCTTTAGAAACTATTGCGCACAAATCAAGGTGGATCTCGGTCATCAGCACCCGAGCTACAAAAGTACACTCCATTGCAGATTTTCTTCATGAGTTATGCATATGTAAGTCGATCAAATCAAGGCAAAGACTCCAATAAGCTAGAATATTATAAGTTCAATTCTAGAATTGGTGTGCAATTAGTCGTCCCTCGTATCTCCTCGATTCCGTGCCTGAAGATTCTCATAGTCCAAATCGAATTCGCGTCAATACTGTCATCTCAAATCAGCCCGAATTTGAGCAATTATTCAATTGTCCAAAGAATTCAAAAATGTTGGATAATCCAAAATGTACATTGTGGTAAAAAATACGGCTGAATAAATAATTATTCTTGTCAATACTGGGAAAAGAATCGCACTATAAAGTTGCTTGTGTTATGGGATTGTCAATGTTGCACCATAAACCCTTTGATACTTTGATTTGATAGATTTGATACTTTGACAAATTCATAACAAAATTCAAAAGTAGGCTTGATCAGAATTTGTGCAGGAGCCTTAGAAAATACAATATTCAATTGAAATGTAATTCCTATTTGCCGCTAACTTGATCAATATAAGAAGTCCAATCAAAAAATATTTGCGACATCGCTATTTTTATATGTCAGTCGCAGTAGTTCTTTTTCGACTTTCTATAAATATTCACATCTTGATTTACTAAATTTTTATGAAATTGCTTGGTGTAAAAGTGTTGCATATCCATCTTTTTCCATTTTGCGCACTTGCTTAGACCCGTTGTAGCAAAAATTGTGAAATTTTGCATTCTTTCTTTGAATCTTTACGCGCAACTACAAATTTCATTCGTTCTTTGTGCTTTCTATTGCATTTAATTCAAAAATTAACAAGTTTTAGAGATTGTCGCCTCGTCGCTCCGAAACTTCCATAAAATTCGTGCAAGATGGCGAATGATTCGGATTTGGAGCGGATTCAACGATCCGACTCGTCGATGTCACGCCAATCGGTGGCTCTTTCGTCTCTTTCGCTCACTTCGGCCGTCGTGAACACGGCAAAACCGCCGATTGTGCTCTCGATCGGCTCACGAATCATTCGATGTGGCGTTGCTGGTGAATTTGAACCGCGATATTCGATTCTCACAAAGGAACTCTGCCCTAATGCCACCATTGATCAATTGTCGACCAAAGATGGATTGAAAATTGCGGAGTCGTTGCTGAAAAGGATTTTCTTCGATATTATGACTATTGACTTACGAGGTGGACGGGTTCTCATCGTGGAATCACCATTTTGCCCAACGAATGTTCGAAATGTGCTGTGTCAGACGTTGATGGAGAAATTGGATGTGGGACAGGTCTCTTTTGCTCCATCACCTCTCATGGCCACTCTTCCGTTCAATATCCTGACCGCCTTCGTGCTGGAGGTCGGTCACAGTGAAGTTCTTGCTATGCCAATCAACGAAAACGTAACTATGATCAGTCAATGTTATTTGAGTCAAAGAACCGGTCGTGCTGTCTTCGAGCGCGCTGCTCAATTGTTACGAATTCATGCACGAGTCGAGGAAAACGGTCAACAACGAGAACTTTCCGATCAAGAATGGAGTCAGCATGGGGAGAATTTTGCAGAGAAATTCGTCGAGCAGTACGCGTTTTGTACCACCCGAACTAGAGCCACCGAAATCAAAGAAAAGGGCAACGAAGTCGTATTGCAACCCCGAACTGCTGAGGCTCGAATCCGTTTTGGCGCTTTGATGGTGATGGTTCCCGGATTTGTCCGAGAAACGGTTTTCGAAGTGTTCTTTGATGAGGATGATCCTGAGAACTTCACTGACCCATCTATTCCAAAAATGGTCCACAACGCGATTCTTCGATGTCCGATTGACATGCGTCGAAAATTCTTTGAATCCCTTCTAGTTTGTGGAGGACTTGCTCGTGCCACCGGATTTTTATCGCGGCTCAAAGAAGAGATTATTGCTATTTCTACGAAAAAGTCAACGATTTGTGGAATGGAGCCAAAATTTTTCCACTTCAAAGAAGCCAAAGCTGAGCCTATGCTTGGTTGGATTGGTGGTTCACTTCTTGCTGCGTGTCAATATAGTTTGCAAATCAGGTATCTTTTTACGTGTATATGAAAATTATCTAAATAGCGTTTTATGTTAGAGGGCTTTGTTCTACTTTAGTTTGAGCTTTTGAACTTGAACGAGCATTTGTTTCATCAAAATAAAATTATCTACCTGTTAAGCATAATTAAAAATGTATAGCTATCAAAAAGCAGCGGATTTATAATATTTTAAATTTTAGATCAATCTCGCGAGATGACTGGAACAAAACGAAACGTGTACCCGATTGGACGGACTTCATTTCAGAAGCGGCTTAAATGGTGATAGTTGTGAAAATTGTATATTCTTGTTGATTTAGCCTTTTTTATTGTCCTTAAGTGTCCGGTTTTTATTTTCATAAGCCTTCATCATTAATGCATGTTAGTTGATCCATATGTAATTTTTTTTTCTGATACGGGTTTGTTTAATATCGTCATAATTTTGAATAAATTATTTTTGCGAAAATACAGGTCCATTCCAAAGGTTGGCTGCACTTTGATTATTTACAAAAATACATTAGAACTCAAGTTGATTATCTTTTAAAAAGTGTTTTGAAATGTTTTGGAAAAAAAATCCATCTAAAAGTTATTGTTAGCTGTTCTAAATTGTTGCATAAAGTTGCATACATTACTCGTTACATTTTTTACTTTAGAATGGACGAGAACATCAGCGATTCGGAGGAGATCGGAGACAACGTGGATGTGGTTTTCGAAGACGACGAAAATGGGACTCACGAAGAACCGAACATGGACGGCGATGATGGAGTTGATGAATCCGAGGGAAAAATAATCGAAGACGATTCAACTTCGGCTCTTTACGCTCACGAGAAGGACGTCTTTTGTGTGGAAGCGAGTGGAACGCGTTGGATAGGAAGCGGTGGAGAAGATGACATGGCTCATATTTGGGACCTCAGCGCCTCTCCTACCGATCCGGTGCTTTCCATTCAACATAACGATTCCGTCGTTTCAATCGCTTTCAATTCGACAGGAACTCTCGTTGCCACTGGGGACATGTCGGGGCGAATCTTCATCACTCAACTCAGTGACTTGTCGAAACGAAGTGAAATCAGTGATTGCTCGGATATTGAGTGGATGTTCTGGCACAAGTCATCTGACATTCTGTTTGTGGGGGACTCTGATGGTTCGGCGTGGATGTGGCTCATATCACAAACCGGGATCGCACAACAAAAAGTCTATTCGTCGGGTAATGCCACTACTTCTTCCGGGCTTCTTCTGCCTGATGGCCGTCGATTGCTTGTCGGATACGATGATGGGACGCTGAAACTGTGGCAACTGCAAAATCAGACGAATTCCGGGATTACTTGTGATTCTGCAGTTCTTTCGATTGCTCACTCGGAAACGCAACCTTTGGCTGCTGTCGGAACAGCGAATGGGACTGTATATTTGCTCAATTCGACAGTGGATGCAAATCTGAGAGCGTTGAAAACTTTCGCAACAAGTGACCCCTCTCAAGCTGAAGACATGGAAACTGAAGAGACTGAACGTTCAGTTGAATGTCTGACTTTTTGCAAAGAACATTCATGGATAGCGGTGGGAAGGAATGATGGAACAACGATTGTTTATGAAACCGATACACACAATACAAGGTTTACGCATACAAACGAGACCAATCAAGCGGTCGTGAAATGCTTGTGGATTGGGTACTTGTTGGCGGTTGCGTCCGTCGATGGGACAATTGTGATTTTCGATGCTCGAAGTGGGAACATTGTGAAAGAGTTGCGATGTGGCGGTGATCAAGTCCTGGATTTCAGTCTTCTTCAAGTTCAGCCACAAAAATTGATTGTCGCTTGCTCGGGTGGAGCTATTCGTTTCTTTGATTTATAGTTGTTTTAATCACTTTTGTGATACTTTGTTGATTTTGTTGAGACATTTTTGTTTTATTGTTATAAAGTAATAATCTAGAATGCTTAATGTGAATTCGACGCTAAGGTCCAGATTGAAGCCACAATGCTTCACCATTGCCTCGAGTTTTGCAACAAGGTACGATTTTTTCATTTATTAATTTGTAAAGGTAGACTCAAGATATCTCGTAAATTGGCTTTTTTCATGACTTGCCATTTTTAGCTCAACACGCGATTACTACATGGTGCTTGGAGTCTCTCCGACAGCCACACAACGTGAAATCAAAAGCGCTTACTACAGCTTGTCCAAAAAAGTAAGTTCATCATTTTATAAGTGTTTTTATTGAATTTTCTGGTAGCTTAACGTATCATTTTAGTATCATCCTGACGTTGGAGGAGGGACGGCAACTGAGGCGAAATTTGTGGAAATCAACGAAGCTTATGAGATTTTAAGAGATCCCAATAGACGCAGGTTTTTTTATTAGATGTTTTCGAATCATTAATATATTTTTCAGAACTTATGATAACATTCGGACAGGCGCCAGAGGACCTAGATATACTGGTGACAATGGTTATAGTGGGGATCCGTTTCAGGTTGTTAAAAATGCGCGATCTTATAATTGATTTTAGGAATTTTATCGTCGTGCCACTCAAGGACAATGGCAATACACGTCACAAGGGGGCCGAAGTGGTCGTCGATACACACAGGCAGAATATGAAAGAGTGGGTTGGTACAGTAATCGGTTCAGCTAAATTGTGAAATTTTGTTTTTTTAGCCCTATGAGTCCAGAGCTACCTAGTACGTGCTTTCAGATATGGGAAGAATTTCGACGACAAGCACACGCCAATGAACATCGATCTGGAGAGTGGGGATCCGCGCAGCAACGAATATGGGAAGAATTGGCAAAGAAACGAGCTGATAGATGGAGAGAATTTTCTAACAGGTACGCTGATTTCCTATGGTAATAAAACCTATTGTCCTAATTTAGATATCCCAATGGACCTCCTGGTGGCTTTCAATGGCAATGGAGCTGGGGACCTGGTTAGATTAAAAAGCATTCAATTGATTTCTTTATCTTTAGATAGCAACGGAAATCAACAAGCCCGACATGAGAAAGCAATTGAACGAAGGGAGTTCATTCGAAAACTCGTTCTTGCCTACACGGTAGTCTTCGCGGTTGTGGTCTTCATTCAAACGCTCATGCACATTGGGTAGGTTTTTGTGGATCTTTATCACTGGATCTTATACATATCTTAAAGCATTGAAAAGGACAAGTTTTAGAAATGATGGTCGGCATCAGCACAACGGCAGAAATAAACCAAATGCTGATGCGCAAGAGAAAGGAACCGTAGTGAGTTGGATATTAAAATTTTGACTGCTATTTCGATTTTGAAACATCTTACTTCAATTTTAACTAGTCGAGAAGTGTTCACGATCAAATTGAGCAGATGATGAGAGAAACGCCTGGAGCTCAAGCAGTGTTAGTTTTGAACTTATGGCTAAACATTGTCACGATACAGTTTAACACATTTTTAGATGGCAACCGAACGCTTATGGTGAACAAGGTGCTTATCAAGTTGATCCGTTGAGGCCATCATCGTCACCTTATCCATATCCATCCGATCTGCAAACAAATGAGGTCTCCGATCGTCTTCCACATGGCTTCCCGTCATCTCAGCAAGCTTTTAAGTAACAGGTATGTAGGTAGGATTTTTACTAGGCTTTTCGATCGTTTTATGTGCGTACTTTCTGTGAATGACTTTTGAACTAGGTAGGTTAAGCCTCGTTTTTTCTAGTCTTTGTGATTATAGCGTATTCGATTTGAGATTTGGGTCAATAAAATTTATTGGAAATTCAGTTTAGATTTTGTTAGTAAACACGGAATTAATCATGTGGCGATGATCGGCCGCTTTGAAAAATGAAATGGTGAAAAGGCTACGATTTCTCGATGATTAGCTACAAGTTGTGAAATTTCCCGCAAAAGAATTTTTCTTCAAATAAAACCCCTCGAATCGTTGATTTGATCAGAGTTTCGAGAGGTGGTGGATGGTCGGTTTGAGTGTGGGTAATTCGTTTCCTCTTTTTTTTTACTTTTCTCACTTCACGTGCTTGTTTGTGGTTTTCCTCTGGTCACGCACGCTCGGCAAATATTTACGCCCGGTGTCGACCCTTTCCAAATAGATGAAAGAGGGGCACAAATTTTTGGAATTCACTTCTCAATCCCCGTCCATCCGATCGTCGATCTTTTACTACTTACACAAAGCTCTAAAAATGTTCTGACTTTTCTTCTAAAGTAGAGATTTGAAAGCCTTTTTTCGAATAAAATGAATCCACTAATCTCATGTCAAAAATTCCTGCCTTCTTCTGAACATTTTCCCTTGATTTTGAATCGGCGATCAAAATAGAGTCGATGCGGGAGAAAAACACTCCTTGTCACAGCCATCAATTTATCAAATTTTCGCGGTAACCACCCCGCCAAACAGCTGATATTTTTTGCGGAAAAAAAACGCCCAGCTTCTCTGGCCGAAAAGGAGTAAAGAAGACGCTTTTTGATAAGTGAATTTTGTTTTTCTTCTTTCTCCTTTCTTCAGTCATAGAATTTCCTTCTCAAAACAACAGGTTTATTTGATTTTAATCCCGAACATGATCACCAGCAGTCACACAATGAAAACCGTCAAACCGAAGCCGAACCAAATACTTGTTTTGTTGAGCAGCTTTTTCACTGCCGCTTCTTTTCACTCCCCCATTTTTCTCTATTTTTCATGAGAAGCCTCTCGTCGAGAGTTCCCATTTTCAATGGTTCTGCAATACAATAGAGTTAAAAGAATCGAAAGCGGGGGAAATAAATCAAGGTCATTGTCCTCTTTTCTGAAAAAATACTCACTCCGTTTTCATTTCCATTCGCATTGGGGGGGGGAAAAATTGATCCTTTTTAGATTTTCGAATCGATTCCCATATCCATTATCGTGTCAGTATTGCTTTTTGAAAGAAATCGCGAACGATTCATTTCGAATTTCGGTTTGGAATAGGTGGCTCGAGCTTTTTGAGCGAGGATTGAAAGCGGAAAACTGAATATTTGAAGATTTCCGCCGTTTTACAAGCTCTTCAATCAACATTATAGATTGTAAATTTTGTGAATTATAGGGAAAGCTCGGAAGACTCGTTTTTCCCGTTTATTTGTTTCCCCAATTGCTCGTTTCGTTTTCCCTTTCACAAATGGTAAAAAAAACCCCTTTGAATAGGCTTCCCTTCTCAGCTTTCACTTGTCACTTTTTGCCAAAACTCCAAAAAGTCTTTCTCACGAAATATGTAAATGTTCTCATCTATTCCGAATCTATTTCCATGTTTTCATTTGATTTTTCAATGGTTATGAATGGAAATCCTTTTACAGATGATCTCAGAAAGTATAAAACCGCTGCGAATATCGCCTGTGATGCTTGCCCTATTGCATATCGCAATGTCACAGTACTTCTACAACGAGATTCCAGGTGAGTGCTTAAAAATAACTAAATAATCACTAAATTCTAATGAAAAGCACTCCCATAATTTTCAGCTGATTCAATCGATTTGCCCGTTCCGAGCCGTTTCGCTTCTCACCCGATTCCTTTTCCAATTCTTTCTGCTCACAATCTACTCTACCTTGTCCCGATCGCTATTTTCCTCCTAATTCACACCAAAGCCATCCCCGAGATTCAGCCGAGAATTCGATAGAAATCACGGCTTTGTGAGGGTTTTTCTTTTGCCAAAGTACGAGTTTTCGACGGGTTTCTCTTTCCGTGTGTCTATGTAAATCACAAATTTTTCATCGGGTTTTCCTCTTTGGTAGCTTCCATGTAAAAACGTAATTTATTGAATAAACTTTGAAAGTCTATCACAAAAACAGTCAACAAACAACATGAAACTTAACAATAACAGTAACAGAAAAACAACATGAAACTTAACAATAACAGTAACAGTAAAAATGATAACAGAACTAACGACGCTTTTTAAATCCTTTCGGTTTCTTGATCTTCTTTCGAATTTTCTTGTTGACCTCATCTTCACCACCTTCTTCCAGCATTTCGGCAAACTAAACACAAGGTTGATTTCGTAAATTTGAAGAGGAATGATGTGTCCTCCAGACAAAATTATACCCGATCAGCCGAAACAAACGCATCCGCATCACCAAAGTCTTCGTCATCGGACTCATCATCCATGCCACCCTAAACATGTATTTACAGTATAGAGCCTGCAAATATGTAACTTCTACATTTGAAAACAACAATAAAAATAATGGCACCTTTTTCTTGCTAGTTTTTCGAGAGAAAAGACCACCATCATCTTCCTCATCACTTTCGTCGCCTTCCATTTCGACATCCTCATCATCCCAGTCATCCTATTAGAAAATTGGAAAAAATAAATTGACTTTCCAGCGCACCTCATCTTCATCCTCAACATCATCTTCGTCTCCACCATCTTCATCTTCACTCAGTCCATCCTCGAGTAGATCATCGTCTTCGCCATCGGATTCTTCGGCTTTACGCTTTTGTGGTTTCTGGAAGGCAACATTCCAATGACAGCTACTTTTTTCTTACCTCTTTACGTTTTTTCTCAACCGAAAATTCATTCTTGAAGTCAATATCGAATTCATCGTTAGCTTCTCCTGGTTCAAGTCGTTCTAAAATACATAGGAAGACATTTGATTACCGTAAAACCAACTTACCAAGCAAACGATCCATTTCCTCGCTGTTAACACTTCCAATCTCATCCCAATCTTCGTCTTTGGTCTTATCAGCTTCCTAAATTTTGAGTTATACTTAAAGTTAACTAAAGTCGATACTTTTGGTTGAAATTTGAGTGTAGCAAAGCGATGCAGGAAGCGTTCATCTGCGGGAATTTCTTCTTGTTTTTTCATCAAATACTCCTGAACCAAAAAAGTTAATAAACTATAGAGAAAGCAAACCCGAGAAGCGATCTTCAACTTTTTGACACCCCATGGATCGTAAACTTTTCTTCGCTAAATTTAAATTTATTTTTTCAATTCCTTTAGCAAACTTACAATAATCTTTGTGGAAGTGATAGCTTTCCTATCTTTTGGATTTTTGTAGACAAATCGATCAAGGAATCGAATCGAAGTAAAATCTTCAAGTGGATCCCCGTTGTATCTTATAGCTTTACCCTAAACAAATAAAGATTCTAGAAAAGCAAACATCAAACCTTTAGAATATTGTTTGCAAAAATTGCGATAGACGGATGGTAATGCTTCGACAAAAGAACGAGCTCAGTATCCACGTAGTCATTTGCCGCTACAAACAGAGGATTTCTCGCCTCACTCGAGTAAATGGAAATCGCTCCACGATGTGCTAAAAAGATTAAATTGACTTAATGTATGTCAAGAGGTCGCATCATATAAAACAAACCTTGATTGTTTTTATGGACCCATCCTTGACCATTTTTACCGCCGCCAGCCTTTTGAAGTTTATCCTTGTCAGGTTTCACATCATTTTCTCCTTCTTTTTTAACAATCTCCGACTTCTGAAAAAGATATTTGAGTAAAGAAAGACGTGCTTACAATTGGTTTAATCGGCTTCCCTTCATCGTCCAAATCTACGTAGATTTCTTCATCATCATCCTCATTGACTGCTGTCGCAGCAGATTTTGGAGATTGAAGTTCTGCCATCTGAATAAACATGCTAACAGTCTAGGGTAAATTGACATACGGATGATAACCGTTTCAGCATTATCACATTAGGACGTTCCTCGGCCAACTTCGAAACCAAAACGAGAATTCCGGCAGCAAAAGGAGCAGAATCATTCACAGCAACCTGCAAATTAAAATTGAAATGCAGAACATGTTTATTTTAACTAAGTAAAAAGTCTATACCTGCAATAATCGTTTCACCATAGCACGAACACGAGTTTCCATTGTGTCGGCTTTCATCGTCTTGAAAAGTAGGCTTAAAAATTGTCGAAACATTTTCGCGGGAACTTGATCAAAAAGCTTCCGATACAGTGCCGAATAATAGCGATCGGAAAATGAATCACTAAAAATTATCTCAATTAAATAAAAGAAATTTCAAAACGAAACCTAAGCTCAAGAACTTGAAAGAGCAGCTTCAGGGTTTGCAAAGAAACAGTGAAAGTTGACGTGTGCATCAATTTGTATAAAGTGTCGATGTCCGAAACAAGGGATTCGGCTTTGGCTAAAAAACTTCTCTCTTTCCGTTTAATAACTGTTCTTTTATGCTTATGGCGTCATCTAAAAACTTTTTCTATATAACAATACTAACCTTTTGCAAAAGGAAAAGCTCGATTTGAAGCCGTCAATAAAATGCGCAAAAGTCTTGGTTCTGTCTTTTTCCGAGCCACCAAAGTTTTGAAGAGTCCGAAGTAGATCGAAAGCACTTGAACAGCCAATTCTGGATCATGACGACTAAAGATAAGATTCAATAGAGTCGATTAGCTTAACAAGCACAAACCTAAATGGTAATTGTGAAAGAAAGGTTGCCGCATAAAGGTGTCCTCGATCGTTGATATTCTTTCTAAAGTTTTTGGCATTCTTTTCAATTCAAGAATTTCCTAACCTGTAAACTAGTCGCTCAACCTCAGTAACGACCACTTGTTTCATAGCGGGCTGTCTTGCACAAACACCTTCTAACAAATGAGCAATTCGAGCACCGACCTTAAACAAAAAAATATATGCAAGTACAAAATAGTTGACTAATACTTTGTAATTTGGATGTCCCAACTTGTTGACAAGACTGGTGAGAAGTTGCTAAAGACAAATATACTTTTACAATCTTGCTACTTACCGCCTCAGCTTCTGGCCTTTCTGCCAATAGGTTGGAAATAATTTTAACTGAGCGAAGAATTGCGGTTTCAACTGCTCCATTTGCCAATAGCTAAATTTGGCAATGTTGGTGATGTTGTCAAGACGCTCCTACTTCAAGACTTTTAATAAAAGACGCATAAATCTTCTTGAGCTCATGCTCGAACATCCACAAGACCAAGATTCGTTTTCGTCCTTGTTCACTACCAGAAGCAATTTCGTTTAGTCGAGCCAGTGGGCGCTAAAACAAAAGTTTGCTATAAATATTCCCAGTGACTTTTTAAAAATATCGAAGCTACAACCAACCATTTCAAATGAAATCAACTTCCTCGTCTCGGGCAACAATTCGTCAATCAAAATCTTTTCCAAGAGAGCTAGAATATACTATAGAAAAGAAAAGTAAGTATTACAAACGCATAGTCTCCATCGATTGCCGGATATTCTGCTTCTCGCACTGTCGAACCAGTTCACTGATGAAAGATATCCCATGGACAGGACTCTGAATAAAGATCGGTCTTTAGAATTTGATAAGTAGAAACTTTTGTGATTTGCAGTTGCATAGCTGTCATTCGATCGCCGGACGTTCCTTTCGAAACCACAGTCTGTAACCATGCCGCTTCAGACCCGCCTTGTGACCTCATCACTAAACGTACTTTGTTAGAGTCAACAAACTGCCACCGTACATTGATTGTAGAGATAAACATCGTTTTGTAAAAGCATGTGTGCCTCATCAAATATTTCTTTAAACTTTTCAGTTGGAAGAGTCGAGTCGTCCGCTCCGAGCCTTTCGTTTATCTAAAGTAATCTGCATAATTGCTATTCCATGCGTTAAACTTTCTTTTAAAGTCTGAGAACGCACCTGATAATCATACCATTTGGCATTTTCCTGGTGTTTCACAAAAGGAAACTGCTTCTTTGGTACTTTTGGTTTATTGTTTTTCTCGGTCGGTTTTCCATTTGTTTCGCTTCTTCTACCAGTATGGCTCTTCTGGGGGGCCGTCTAATAAATAAATAAACTCAACTTCGTCTCGAAAAAAAAAATACCTCCCAAGCCTGATCGACTTTCTTTATGCGTTCTTTCATCTACCACTGAAAAGTTGAACTTCAACTATTTTTTTCTTTACACAAACTTGAGATAGGCATCAGAAATTTCACCATTGCTCATTCACTTTCCCACTTTACAAAATGCAAACTTTATTGAAACGTAAACTTTAAAGGAACAAATACAAGTTTAATTTATCACAAAACCTGTAATTTATACACGTATATCCAGTGCAGAAGTAAACAAACAAAGTTTTAAGATTAACATGACAAAAGACGCTCGAAATAGCTGCTGGCAAAAGTCTCACTCTCAGCGGTGATGTTCAGAACTGGGTCAATTGGAGGCTTAACAAAGCTTTATATAATACTTGAAAAATCACATACCAAACAAGCTGCTTCTCCGCCAAGAATTAATTGCTTTGATTCATCATAGCTTTGGGCAACGGCCAAGCCACTCAATCCATAACAAGTATGGTAGAGATCTCTTGGTCGATCGGGCTTATCACGAAATCCTCCACGTGGATCCTAAACAAAATTTTAATTTTTAAGTATGTTAGAGATCCTAAACATTCCCAAAAGATGAATTAAATATGGGTTGTACCTGGCAGCAAATCAACAAATATTCTTCCAAAGCACGCGTATCAAATGCAAGGCCAAGTGTGGGCTGTTCCTCCCTAAAAAGAATTATACCAGTTATTCAAACTATTAACTAACTTTTCCAATTCCATATCGATGAGTCGAAAAACAGCACCTTGCCAAAAGCTGTAACAGGCATCCACCAACTTGTTGCTTCTACCCTAAAATAATCAAAAGATTTGATGTTTGTGATATGCCTTACACAAAAGCCGCCCTCAAAGCGCATCTGACGATTTGAAAGCCACTTCAGCAAACTATCCTTTTCGGCTAATCTAAAATATAAACTAGTGCCAATAAACATTTAAGAAAATCACTTTGCTTTTCCAAGAATAGTCAGAGCTCCCATTGCACAAAATGTGTAGCCGCCATGAGCTTCGGTTCCGGGTTCACCACCGAAGCCACCTTCATAAGTTTGACAGCTAAATCACGAGCATAAATTTTATCCCAAAAACGTTAGAAAACAAATATATTTAAACATGCCTGATAATCCATTCAGGTGTATTTTCAATCATTGACTGATCGAGAATTTTCGTCAACTTTGCGACAGCCAAAGCGCAATAGACTCCTAAAGTAGCAAATACCCTGATGCAATAGATCAAACCCAGTTACGAACCTCGCATATCAACTTCTCCTCCTGTATGCATAATGTAGCTTCCGTCGGTTTGGTGCACAGAGCGCAAAAAGTTGGCCAGAGTTTCTCTAATATATACATATATATATATATTGGTTACTAAATCGTTTCCTAACCGATTGATCGAAGCCAATGCTTCTTCACAACGCAGAGTTGCCAACGCAAGTACGGCAGCATATGTAGGAGCCAAATGTGGAATTTGACCAGGACCACCTAAAAAACCGTTTATACTATAAATTTAATCTAGTATATACCTCCATATCCGCCTTCAGGTGATTCACATGTCTTCAAAAAAGTGACAATCTTGCTCTTCATATCATGGGAGAACGTCTGGTTCAGTAAATTCAGCGAGTGCACGCTCCAATAGCACAACCAAGGTCTCGACGCGTCCAAATACTAAAAAAAGAAAATTCTAAAGAACACTTCCGTTGCTTACCGTTGGACATTTGGACAGATCAGCAAATGTGTAAGCTAAATGATGATCCCGATCGAAGAATGGCTAAAAAGGTCTAGTTGGAATTCAACCTGCATTGGTCTGACTATAAATCACACCAACCATTTTCCACTCTTTTTCGTCTTCTTTTGGGCCTAACTTTTGAGCCTCGTCTTGGCACATGTCTTCTACACGAATCTAAAAGTTAAAGATTGTAACTAATTCCTTATTTCAAAAGATACCTGCGAAGCAAGCGTCGGTGTCGTGCGCTCTTCGATGCAAAGTTGGAATTTCTCTTGAAACGAACGAAATGGCACATTAGCGTTCATTTTCTTAAAAGAACACTTGAAACTTTAAAAGTACACAAAATCATTTAAAAAAGAATATGTAGGTAAAATACTTGATACAACGGCTTTAACTTCAAAGGCTACAGAGATCAAATATTTATTAGCGATCACATCGAGCAAATAACAATAAAACGAAATTTACAAAAAACCCTTTTTTTTTGCGCAAGGAAAATGGGCGTTCCCCGATGCCGCGGCAATGATCGATGCACCAACTTCATGGCATACCACGCATTTCTAAAAAACACATACTATCATAAAAACATACTAGTTCTAAACTTACATTTTTCCATGATTGATTGATAACCTCTTCTAAATGTGTAAGCTCTCCTCCATGTAAAAAAACCTTTGGTAGATGCAAGACACAATCACCATGTAGCCAAACGTCTATTAGGAACTCATCTTTCTTTGAAATCTACAAAACAATATTTAAATGTTGAAGCAAAAAAATTTATACCTTTGCTGGTTTTTTGATCAGAAAATTGGGCCAATGATCCGGGTTTTTGATACGTACATAATAGGGTCCAAAAGATCGCCAAGGTCGTCCACATTTGATCGTTGTGAGCAAGCAGCACACTTGAATTGAGAGCAGAGAGCATCGTTTCGAAGTTCAAGCTAAATCTTTATTATATTACTGCATATAAAATTGCGTAGCTGTTACCACTATTTTTAACCTTACCTGATACTGTTTGCTCACATGCCTCTCCTCCGCCTGCAAGATGATCTTATTATGCGAAGCAGAGTTTTCGACGGAAACCTAAATGAATAATAAATTAGTGACTTCGTTAAGTTTCTACCTTCTGTTTATCGTCTTTCACCTTGAATTTGAGCACGGCTCCATCATCTTCTTTCTTCTTCTGTTTCGCGAACTTTTCGGCAAGTTTCTTGGTGAGGTGACGATCTTCGGCAACTAAATAAAATAGTAAGTGTTTTTAGGTTAAAAGCAAATTAAAAATCAACAACTTCATGAACAAACTAGTAACTACCAATAGCACCAAGTTTCTCTAGCTAAAATCAAAATTTCAAACTTACATTTCTCGTCGATTTTCTTCTTTTTGCTGGCGATCTTCTTTTTCTTCTTTATAGCAGGCTTCTTTTCGGAGTTGATTTTCATGATCTAAAATTAAAATTACATAAAAACTTTAGAAATTGATAAAAGATAAATTGATGCTGCCGTACTCAAAGATGAAAACAAGAAAAAAAACCCGGATATGTAACTCCAAAAACCTGCACAAATTACCGTAACAGTAGGGGCGAATTTCAAAAACAGAAAAATGGCTAAAGGGGGCACAGAAAGGGGAAAAGAGAGAACTTTTTACAAAGGGTTTGGAGAAAAGTAAGAGCATCGAAGATTTTTCAATTTTTGTTTATCAACACTCTTGTGGCTCGCTTAGACTTGACTATCGAGATTTCGATAAGTTTATTGATAGTGGTAAAACTTCAGTTGATTCTCCGTCAAATCCTTTTAACTGAGGCTTATTTTGGGGTAATTCGATGCGCTGAATACAATTGTCGATATTCCATACCTGGGTTTTACAATTTTTAAAGATTTTGAAAACTTATCGAGATCTCGATATCGATAAGCTCTCGATAGTCAAGTCTTGGCTCGCGACGGAAACCTTCATTACATAACGTTTTTCTTTGATGCGAGCACATCTACGCGTCAACTGAATATCAAATGTAGCTAAAAAAGCTATAAAACAAACTCGTCTTGCCCAATTTTGTCTTTTGCCCCTACAAAGTTTTTCACCGATTTTTAATCTCTTATCTACCTAACCTTGTTTCAAAACTTTGTGCTTTATCTTTCCTCTTAAAATTGTTTTTGTTCCAGAAATGGCGAGCGAAAACTTGATGCAGCTGGCTCAAATTCTCAACGCGACCTTGGAGTTGGATGCTTCCGTCCGGAAAGCCGCCGAACAACAGCTTTTGGGGCTCGAAATGCAACAAGGTATGACTTTTTTACATCAATTTTAACGTTTCGAAACTTTTGGAACAGGTTAATTAATGCATTTTTCAGGTTTTGGGGTAATGTTAATCGAGTTGGTGGTGAATAATGAGGCGCCAGCCGAGATTCGTATAGCTGCCGCTGTGGCTCTCAAGAACTTTGTGAAAAGATTATGGGTAACTCTTTGTTTATAATGCTAAAATCCGTTTTTTTTTTCCTTTAGAGTGATCACGTTGAACAAGAACTACCAGAAACCGAGCAGAAGACGATTCGAACGGCCGCTTTGCAGGCAATGCTCGCTAGTCAAGGAAATATCCGAAGTCAACTTTCGCATACAGTCTATCTGATGGCTAAGGTACCTTTGGTTTATTGTATTAATTTAATCAACAATGTTTTTAGAAAGATTTCCCTGAACGATGGCCCGATTTGGTTTCTTCGCTCGCCGTTCTGTTAACACAAGATGATTTCGACAAAATTGTTGCAACACTTTCCACTTTAGATCAATTGTTTGAAAAATACAGGTAAATTAATTTGCATTGCCGCATTTTATAGCTCGACGTTCGGTGCATGAGATAGATATTTTTAGGCATGAAAGCAAGTCAACCGAACTTTGGACCGAATTAAAGATCTGTTTGATTGCCACTCAGGAACCGCTAACGACACTTTTTATCAAGATGGCTGCGTTTATTCCTCAAAGGGAACAGATGAACGTGAAAGACGTGGGATCTTGGTTAGAGGTTAGCCATCTATTTGTCTTTCATTTTTATCAAAAATTTTTCTAGATTCTTCTCTTCATTTCTCACATTTACCATTCGTTGATCAGCCAAGATCTACCGGAATTTTTTGAAGACAGCCTGGGCCCTTGGATGGACGGCTTTTTAAAACTTCTCACCATCACCGAAGACAGAATTACTAGCGCTGCCGGGGAACCCACAGCTCTTGACAAAATCAAAGTACAGTTGACTTGCGTATATGCCATTTGCAGCTGTATTTTAGTCTGAAATCTGCACAACTGTCACATTGTATGCACAACGATACGAAGAAGAGATTCGACCGTATATGGAACCGTTTACGCAAGCGATTTGGAATCTTCTGGTGCAAACCGGCGTTGAAACAAGGTGAATATTCATTTGCTTATTTTTATTATCTCTTTTAGGTATGATGGTATGGTCTGTGCGGCTTTGGATTTTCTGTCAGCAATCAGCGAGCGCCCTCAATATGAATCGATGTTCCAAAGTGAAGAAGTTCTCAAAACAATCGCAATCGATGTGGCTGTCAAAAACCTTCGTTTGAGGTACATATTTATTGTGTTTGATAATTTATTCGTTCTTTTTTAGGGAGGAGGATATCGAGATGTTTGAGGATGAGCCACTTGAGTATATGAAAAAGGATATTGAAGGTGGATAAATTTTGTAGTTTCTCATGACGTTTTATAATTTTTAGGGACGGATACGGGAACCCGGCGAAGAGGTGGAATTGACCTCGTTCGGAGTCTCTGCAAAAGATTTGAACCACAAATTGCGGCCATTCTATCACAGGTAAAATCAATTTCTGTATAATTTGCTGTTTTTAATTTAGGAGATTGCATCTAAAAGCGGCAACAACAATTGGTATGAGAAAGATGTAATTTATTGTCTGGTCACTGCTATGGCATCAAAGGGAGAAACTCATAAAAGTGGAGCAACTAACACGAGTACGCTGGTAGCTAACGCACCGTTGATTTTATTTAAAGGGTCTTCAGATTGATATTCCCCAATATTACCGCAGCAACGTACATTCTGATTTGGTCACCGATATCAATTCAAATGCGATTTTGAAAGCTGATGCAATCAAGTAAGTTCAGCACTGGATATTAATCTTTATAAGTATTTAGGTTCTTGGTTACATTCCGCAATCAAATTGCGCCCGAGGACATCGTTGCATCAATTAATGTGTTGTTGGCACTCTTGGGCAGTACCAAAACACAGGTAACAAGTTTTGTTAGACTCTCAACGATAGACTTTAGGTGCATAAATATGCTGCCTGGGCTTTGGAGCGGTTACTTATCATGAGAATCAACGGGGTCAGCTTATTGTTTTGCTGTTATGCGTCAATATCTGTTTAGCAGCCAATCTTTTCATCGGCGAACGTCCAAGTGGCGCCACTTCTAACAGCACTTGTTAGCTGTTTTGATTCTGATCCAAAGGCCGAAATGTCTCCTTATTTGATTAAGGCATTGATGAGAGTCGTTGGCGTAATGGATGTAAGATTTAACGCTTTGTAGCCGTATTGTTCTTAAATCAGAAAATATATGCTTGTTAAGGCTTCAACGGCGTCGGCTGGTGGACAAATAGCTGCTCGTCTAGTGACAATGGTTGAGACGGCGATCAAGAATCAAGCAAACCCAGTTCATACCCATTTCCTCTTTGAAACAATGTGCATCCTGATTAAAAAAGTAATTTTTGTTTTAACCGAAATTCAAAGTAAACTAATAGTTAGCTGTTGATTTAAAAGTTTATGTGTTTAGGCTTCTTCTCATGTTGCTGGCGGTCTAGATTCATCGTTATTACCGCTTGTTGAAACAATATTGGCCCAAAATCTCGAAGATTTAATTCCATATGCTCTACAAATAACAGGTAAATAAATGACCAAAATCATCTAATTGTAAATCTGATCTGTCCTAGGCGTCTTGCTACTGACTTGCATCACTCGGGATGCACCCAAGGATGCGTACTTCGGATTTTTGGGATTTCTCTTGCGACCCGAGCTATGGGCGAGGTAATTTTTTTGCTTAATTTATCTTTACTTTGTTTTTAGATCTTCGAATGTCCCCGCAGCCTTGTATTTGATTGAAATCTACTTGAAGGCAGCACCTGAGCGAGTCATGAACGAGCATGGAACGACTATCTTTGCCCAATACACTAGGTTTTCACTCAAGTAGTTAGTTTAACAACGTTGTTTACAGACTGATTGCTTCTAAAAATCTTGACAAGTATGGTTTTCAGCTAGCCTTTGCTGTGTTGCCGAGCATGGAAGTATGTTTTTATTGTTCTGGAAAGTATTCAACTAATTGATTTAGTTTGCCAATGGGGTGACTGAACCCTACGCCGTGCTTTTCAATAACATGCTCAAACGTCTGCAGGTTGTTTAAACGCAGAGCTTTATCATTAAATAATTCACATTTAGGGTAGTCGAACACCTAGCTTTGCAAAGAACTTTTTGATTTTTCTTGCCAAGTTTGCCATTATTCTTAATGCTTCTACTTTGGCTCGGGTAAGTCGAAATTTAAAAGGTTTTTATAGCTTGAAATCTATTGTTAATTTAGGCTCTTGAATCAATTCAATCTGGCCTCTTTTCAATGATTATGCAACGTGTTGCCGGTCCTGGTTTTGAGGAGTTCAAGTGGGGTGTTTTACTCATTAATTCAGCTATTTTTATTTTTAGGAATCTGACAACAACCGAAGAAAAGCGGACAATTGCCATAGGATACGGAACAATTTTCAGAGACTGCTCACAAATGTTAGGGTTTGTTGGTCATTTATTGATTGGTTCATTGGTGTCATCATTTAGAGAATCGCGAATTCCACTCGCTCAAAGCGTACTTCAACTTTTGGAGGCGCCAGCTGTGACAGCAAATTTTGGTTTAACGATAGAAGATGAGCAGGTTTGAATTTCTCATTATTTACAAGAATTAAATTATCAATTGAATCTGCATTTGCTGAAACTTTGTATGTAGGTGTCAATGTACAATGCCGAAGGAGAATTTGTGAATCCCTTCAGCAAATTGGCCTCCGCCGGAAAGGAAGACGTGTTGGCGCCTAACATTTCGGATCACAAAGGTTTGTTGTCGTTACTCGCTTTTTTTAATTTAACCATTTTCTTTTTTAGGCTTTTTCACCGAGTGCATGAGGGTCTAGGATTAAACGATTTCGGACGTTACTTTATGATTATATATGTTGTTTATTTTGATCGGTTCTCTCGGTTTTAACATTTCCCGGTTAACTTTTATTAAATTGTTTTGAAGTCGTTAAATCTTTTGTTTTACGTGTATCGTTCTGTACCCCGGGTAACTTATTGTGGTCTCCCTATAGATTATTTTCATTTTAACAGTTGTTTTAACTTTTACTCTTCATTTAAAGTCAATAAATACGTCCCAAAAAGCTGTTCCGACGATGTAAATGTTTTGCGAATTGTTGGTTTAGAATTTAAAGCAAAGTTTGGGTTTTGAAAATCCAATTACGTCAACGGTTATGCTCAACAAAAAGGGTCAGCTGGAAAGAAACTGTGTGACGATCATGGACAATAGCTTTAGAGAGGTCAAAATAAGAAAATGCAAGAGTTCTTCAACGAACAAAGAAATTTCGCACCAGAAGGGTTCTTCTTGTCTTCAAACAATCCGATTATTGCTCAATATGATGAGAATACAGAGAGTGAGAAAGTGAGACCCCAAAAAAAGAGGAGGAAAAGGGGCTTTCTGTGTCTGTGTGACTTTTGCGAGTAAATCCCTTTGTCACAATGGATTTTCCAAAAGGAGAAAGAGACACAAAAAAGGTGTCTAATCGGAGGAGTGAAACGATCAAAAGAAAACAGAAGAGTATAAATAGGGATGCAATGGTTGAGGAGAACATCAACAACTTCTCACTTCACTTCAACTACAGCTTCAGTTGAATATCTTCTTCTTTAGGCTTTCATCAAAACTTCTCTTTGATATCTTCAGCCTGGATTTCTTTCTTTTTAACTCCTAAAAAGAGTTCTTATAATCTAGAAATCTCTTGACTACTGTAAAATCTTAGTCTCTTGTTTTTTTTTCAACTATAGTACTATAGTTTCAGCACCAACATGTTCTCTTTCTTCGCCCTCGTCGGTCTTTTCGTCGCTGTCTCCGCTGATGCCTATGGAGGAGGGGGTAACACTTTAAAAGATACAAGATTTCATTCAAATTCTTCAAAACTTTCCATCTCACTCATCCATTCAGTTCCTACCCCAATCACCACCACCTCTGTCACCACTCAACCCCGTCATTTCCTTCGTCCTGATCCTTTCCAATCTTTCCCCCAACAATCCTTCCAACAACAATCCTTCCCCCAACAATTCCAACAGGATTTCCAGCCGAGAACTTTCGTCAGACAAGGATTTGTCCCTCGTAAGCTTTTCGAACTTTTTAAACCTACGAAACATTTCTAGAGTCAAACCCTACCCAGATGATCTCTTTCCAGCGTCAAGCTCAACCCGTTCAATACCCATTTGGTAGGGGAAAGTGATTGAAGATTTAAAGAAAAGATTTGAAGAAAAAGTTTACGCTAAAGATAATTTTCAGAGAACTACCAACGCCCACAACCAATCACGAATCTCGGCTATGGTGCCTCATCTTACGGTCTTCCACCCCAGCCTGTCCCTACTTCTTTCGTCGTCCAGGAACAGCCAATCACTGTCTCGGGTAAAAGATTTCATTTAGAATTTGAGATAAAAAGTTGAACACGAAATTCCAGGCGGTTTCCCCCAGGCTCTCCCTCAAACTCTTCCCCAATCTTTCCAACAAGGATCCCTCTCTCCTTCTGTTCTCTCGTCGATCAACGAACCAACAATGAGCGTCTCAGGCAATCAAATCAGCCAATCGGGATCTACTGGATCCGCTTATGGACCTCCACCAGCAGCTCGTTTGTTTTATACTTAGCGACTTCAGTAGCCCCAAGCACAGTACTGATTTCTAGTCCATTTCTAGACCGCAACTACCCCACTCCATCTCCCCATCTCCTTCACATCAACGATGTCTCGGCTCAATCTGAGGAAATCGATTCGGAAACCCCGAAAGCCATAAATGAACACGGATTCCGTCGTTGGCGTTTGGCGCACAGAAAAATCCGGGCATAATTCGATTCGAATTACATCCTACGATTTTTAGCCTTTTTCCAATCTAGCTTTTGTGTGTATATAATTGAATAAAGAGTTTACAAGACAAATTTCAATTTTTTTATTTTGAAATCAAAAGCATAAAGCAGGAGAAAGATCGAGATCAAACAAAAATGCACTTGAGGGAATTGCAAAAGAAAATGAGTTCAAAAACAAACGATGGCATTTTACCAAACTTTACATTTCTTTCCGGCAATCATTTTCGATTTTGGTGAACATTTGAAAGCTTGTGAGAATTGTGGAAGATTTCGGAGAACCAGATTGACACTGAATTCAGAGATTCATTCAATCTTTACTGATGCAGATAGGATTCCGAATTGGCTTACCGTTGACGATTTGGAGGATGGACATCACCTGGAACGTTTGCAAGAAGAAATTGATCGCTCACCGATTGACACCAGACCTAGAGAAATGGTACTTGCAAAGGATTTGACTCTTATTTTCTGATCACTTTGACTTTGTGCTTTATTTCTGCTACTTATCATTGTTTCCCATCAAGTTACGTTTGGCCATGCGTTCTATTAGTAAATTATTGGGTTGGTGAATTGAAAACTGCGGGCTATTGTCATATGTGACAGTTTGAGCACTTTCTTCAAAAGAAACCCATTTTGGTGTCAATGGAAAAGTTGTAGAGAATCAAAAATCAAGCTTCTATCCAAATTTTCAGCACGATTCAAAAACTGGTTTTCAAGAAATGCCAAATTTACGAATTTTCACAAAACTTGCATTTTAAGCGAAACTACTAAGTGTATCTTTTTGGAAATTTGGCTATAAGCCTCATTTTTGATTCTCTACAACTTTTCTATTGACACCAAAATGGGTTTCTTTTGAAGAAAGTGCTCAAACTGGGACATCTCCAGTCCTCTATTTTTGAGTCTCACACTTGTCTCACACACAAACCAAAATCCAACTACGAAAGAGGAATCCGCAAATTGCCTGTAAAATGGGCAGAAGTCGTCAATAATAATGGAAATTATTTCGAATGAATTTATGGTTTTATGTTGAATAAATTTTAGTTCAAAGTCCGGCAGTTCTCAATTCACCAACCCAATAGATCTGTAAATTGTAAGCCGCATATCTGCCATATATGCTAAGAATGAAACATACATAAGCATATCCCATAAAGAACAATTGATTGGGCGAGTATTGGGCGAGCTGGGAAGCGGATGGCCGTTCTCGGCCTTCACCTCGGCGAAGAACTTTCTAAATGAAAAATTTTTGTATTTGTTAGTTATATAGCTTTAGTTTTATAGAAAATCTTTGATTTAAAAAGCGTTATAAACGAGCTGACCTGAAAAGCATTATAAGCGGCGCGGAGTCCTCCATTGTCGGCAATGTTTTCACTCAACGTTTTCGCTCCATTAATCTAGAGAAATTTTTACTTCTCAATTGATTTTTTTGGCGATTTCTTTTTACCATCAAATTCAAATGATCGACTTTTGTTTTCCCGTACTGATCCACGAAACATTTGGTCATTTTGTTGAAGCTGTTCATCGTTTTCCCGTCCCACCAATCACGGCGATTGCCGAAACCGTCGAATTTGGCGCCTAAATCGCGTTTTTGATCAGTAAATAAGGGGGGTGGGACAAATGCGACCTTTTTTGCGCACCTGGACATTTGCGCACCTAAACATTTGCGCACCTGGACAAATGCGGCCTTTATTTTGCTGGAAAAGGCCTTAGGAAAGGTCGTAGAGCTTCAAAAATGTTTTCATAGAAGGGAATCGTATGCGTAGATTCCGAATTTTGACAAATCAGACCTCGCTGACACGTCAAATTAGGGCTAAAAGGCAAAAACTACGCAACTTAACGCTTTTCCGCAGTTTTTGCCTTTTAGCCCAAATTTAACGTGTCAGCGAGGTCTGATTTGTCGAAATTCGGAATCTACGCATACGATTCCCTTATATGGAAATATTTTCAAAGCTCTACGGCCTTGCCTAAAGCCTTTTCCAGCAAAAAAAAAGGTGCGCAAAAAAGGTAGTATTTGTCCCACCCCCGTAAATAAGTTATAAATGTTTTATTATTTTAAAAACTTTGTATAAACTATTTTTTTGCAGCATCCCAGCCTACCGTAATCATCAAAACCATGTGTGATCTCGTGGCCGATAATCGATCCCATTGCACCATAATTTTGAGCGCTAGAAAGAATATCTTGGTGAAAACATTTTTTGAGGTAAGTAAGCGGCTTGTAAGCGAAAAAAAAAAGCGGAGCATTTTAATAGCTTTTGATTTTCAAGGCAAAACCCAACGAATGGGGCAGCTACGCACTGCGATGAGAAAAGCGGAAAAACGTAGCTGCTCCATTTGTTGACTTTTTCCTTGAAAATCAAAATATCTTCAATTTTCCGCTTTTTTTTTTCGCCTGCAAGCCTGGTAGACATTCTTGAATGTTTACTGGATCAAAATTCAAATCCCAACCTTGTATGGGAGACATTGAAGTAGGGAGTTTGCAAGATTCCGACAGGGATCGCTAAAATGATTATGATAGAGAGATTTTTAGAGGAATAGTCATTTTCTTTTCTGAAATGTGAAGTCAAAGTGTACTGTTGCTGTTTGTTTTGCTAAAGCAAAGTGTACCAATCGAATTCCGACTGGCCATATAGAAAGCATTTGGTGTGGTGGCCAAGAACTCGAAATCTTCTCGGGAATTCCCTTTCAACAATTTCTCGAAAGCTCGATCCGAACTCCATCGATCATAGGTGACACGGATGCCAAAATAGGAGATCGGTTCGGGGTAGATTAGCTGAGAGATTGATTTTTGGTGCTTTAAAGCCTCCCCAAAGGAAATGACACCAGCTCGAAGTTGAGAATAACTTCGTGCCCGAGTGCATCTCATAGAATCGGCTATGCTATGAAGACTCGAACCCAAGCCATAAAACTTCATAGTTCTATAGGCTGACACACTATCCGCTAGACTATTGAAGTCGTCGAAAAGTTCCCTTGTGGAGGTCTTATGAAGACTCCGAAATTAAAGAGGATTTAAGAGGATTTTCTATGCCAGATTCCTTGCGATTACGTGCTTGTTTGCAGCTAATGTTTACATAATTCAGAATCAAACATAACATTCTATGAGATGAAGCGATTCTCAACTTCGAGCTGGTGTCCTTCCCTTGTTCGTTTGTGATTCTTTTTCTTTCACACTCACCGTTGAATATTTCTCGGAAACGGCTGTCTCATTGAATATCTTCTTGTTATATCCAACAAATTGAGTCATCACATTTGCCTAAAATCTCTTTTTTTCCCCTATTTTCCTTTCCCTGAATACCTTTTTCCTGGCCTCGATTTTCGTCTTTGAATCCATCCATTTATTTCCATTGAGAATTTCGAGGAAAGCCATCTTGATATTCGCAACGATTGAGTTCACCTTGTCGGTGGTTGCTTGAGAATAGAATCTGAAAAAGAATCTTGGTAGAAAAAAAAAACAGTAATTATAGTACATTTATATCACATCATCCCCTTTTTGGACACGCGAATCAAAGAAATTATACATAATTATAGTACAACAGTAATTATAGTACAGTAGTACATTTTTTTTTACCTCTCAATGTACAAAGTTGTGGCAACTTCAGGAAATTTCGATATGCCCGCTTTCAGGCAATCGCCCATTGTATCGTCGATAGGAAGAGTGCCCAAAGCTTCGAATTTGTATTGCTGAAAAAGAATAAGATCAAATTTTCAAACGAAAATACAAAGAGTTCTAAGTTTTAAAGCTTTATGGCAAAGCGAAAAACTCCTCACATCTTCAATGTCTTTGATTCGCGTGTCCAAAAAGGGGATGATGTGTTGCAAGAGCTGTAAGGTAAACGGTAAGGTATTTTATGGTAAACGGTGGAAAAGCTTTAAATCTAAAAGGCTACAAAATGAAAGCTTTTAAAGATAAATCAATTTCAATTTATTTTACAAATCAAAGCCTACCACAAAGTCACCAAAATCGTCAATTTCTTCGCGGGTTAGTCCGGCGAGGAGCTCGTCGATTTTCTTCACCGCTTCCGCGTTTCGAATGTGAATTGTTGTCTGGAAAAGGGTTTTATGAACATTTTGCTAGCAATTACAAACGATTATTTAAATTTAAATCATTAAATTAATCATCAAATTCCTTTATTCACCTCATCGATATCAATTTTCTCCAAGATTTCTCGCGGGATCGTCGATTTAAAATAGCGCTGATAGTCTATCTAGAAAATTATTTAGAAATAATTGTTAGTGTTTTTTAAATATGAATTAAAGTTATGAATTTTCAACATATAAACCTGTTTGATAACTTTTGTTATGTCTTTTAATGGCATCGTCATTTCGGTATAATTTGATGGTACATACGAGGCGAGGATCTGAACAAAAATTTGGGGTAAAATTTTCGAGAATTTCTTCTTTTCTTTAATTAATTTGGAGTTTAATATTTTCTAATATTTGAAATTTGAAATTTTCATTTTCTCACCTTAGCCAATCGCTGATCGACTTTCAGAATATTGGCGACTTTTCGCTGAACGGCTGTCGAGTTATTTTCAAAGATTGCATGCTAAAACTTTTGTTAAGAATTTTTCTTTTCAAAAGCTCACCTCTAAATCGTCATTGGAAAAAAGGGTGAATAGATTGATTAGATATTTCTGAACGGCGAGGAATTGTTGTCGATAGAGAGGAGATGAATAGCTTGACCAGTCTTGGATTGTTTCCAATGGAGCCATCTGGAAAAAAAAACATCAATAGTTGAAAGGATCAATTAGTTTGCGCTGGGAAATTGTAACTGTTCTAGCTTTTGAAATAAATTAAAAAACATTAAACTTTAAATCATTATTTAAATCATTATGTAAATCAAAATCCAACCAAAATCACATTTTTCGTCGCATCTCGATCATCGGCCGCGACGCCAGAATTGAAGAAAGCTGTGTACGGGTGATTGAAGATCAACCAATCGGTCAGATTTTGCAGATTCGCCGCTTTGATTCGTCTAAACAAAAATTTACACAAAGAATGCTCAAATTTCGAACCTTTTCAAATCAAAGAAAACATTTGTGCCTAAACGACCGGCTTTCTCGAGATTCGCACAAGAGAAAATGTACTGCAACCAGAGCAATTGTTCCCGTTTCAGACTCGCCATTATCCACTGGTTTTGGACCATTTCGGTGATCAATTCTAGAAAATCGTTAATTATTCGTCGAGTTGAAAATTGACTTACGATTATAATTGACGAGAACTCGCGTGACAAGGGAACTTGGATGACTTTGAACCGCGTGGAAATCATTGATCGGATTCGATCGCTTCCAGCCGGCACACACAAATCTGACAATGAGCCAAAAAAGTTGACATGTTTTAGGAAATGAAATTGCTAAAGGAAATAAGCTCCTACTACATATTTTTACGGTATTACAGTATAAAAATTGAATTCTCGCAAACTCACTGATAAAAATCATCGCATGGGTCGAGTGATGGATCGATCGAAGTCGCCAAGCCTCCATCACTCACAAATTCTTTTCCAGAAAAGTCTTCTAAATTTTTGGTTAACTTTTTGCGCTCGAAATTTGCATTGTTTCCCAATTTATACTCTCAAACAATCTCACCTTTTGTTGTTCATTTTTTTCGTTTTTCTCGAACTCGTTCAATGCCCTCTTTGCGCCTTTCCTTTGAAAGTCAAAATTTCTCGAAAACACTCCATCAAATGAAACGATTAGAATAAAGAAATAACAAATATACATGCTTTATATCTAAAAATTTTGATCTGAATTTGATTTTTGGGAGGCTTTAGTTTATTTCCTCCATTGCAAACTTTTTGTCTTCATTAAAAAAAGGTTAAAGATAAACATTGAGAGACAATCCTAATAGAAAATGTGGAAAGCTTTTGACCACATATTGAACAAAACTAACGAGGACAAGAAAGCAAAGACTTTTAACAATGACAAATGAAAGACAATGACTTATGAATGTTGTCGAAATCTCTGATTACCCGATATTTATTGGTGCCCTTGTTTGTTTCCTCGAAAACCTGATGATATCACAGAGGACAAAAAAAACGATTTTTTTAAAAATTCAAACGTGTTTTACGAAATAGACTCCTTTCTCTTACAACTTATCCTTTCTTCACAATATCGCTCTTTCCATAGGTCACTTTTTATGTCGGGTCGAGATTTTTCTCGATCCAATAATAAACATGATGAGCTATCTCTAGAAAACGTTTCGTCATTTCTTTGAAAGTTAACAAAAAACGAATTTTCATTCAAACGTCAGCCTCTCCAAGTAAAACCTAAATTGTTTTTACCCCACAGCAATTCTATACTACTAATTTGTAGTGTACAAAAATTTATTCTAATGCAAAAATCATGTAAAACTATTATGCAAATCATTATCACATTGAAAAAGTACAGAAGTGAGCTGATGATTAACTAATAAAATATTAAAGTTACCCGGAATGTTTAAACCCGAAAAGTGAAAAGACACGTGTACATAAAGACAAATTAATTATTACAAACCCGAATGCAATCAATCACTAAGCTAAACTAGAAAAACAATAAAGTCTAAAACTACACTCACTTCCACATAAACAAAACAAAACAAATTCACAAGTATTACACAACTCGAGCACAAAAAGATTTTTAAAAACAGCCTAGTCAAGTCAATGCATTTACAAAATAACCTTAGCCTCAATACACACTAGTTATTTATAAAAAACTAACCTCAAGTAATAACTTTAAACCGTACGGGTGTGCTCTGTTGAACACTTAGCCATTCGTAGCGGCCCATCGATGGCCGAGTGTACGTGGCAAGGGTTTGAACTCTCTAAAAAGAACAAGTTAAATTTCGATATAGGTACTCTAACCTATCGATTATAATATTCGGAAACTTTAAATATTGTACTTTATTTAGCGTCATAGCATAATAGATGGAAAACTTACTAGCTGTGCACCTCTATTGTCTTCGATCAATTTGTTGATTCGATTAGTCGGGAAGCGCACTTGCAAGCCGTCTTCAGATTCCAAAATGCACTCATCTTCGCCTCGTTCTTTTAATGCACTTGGCAAGATGAAGGTCGTCGTAATCTAAATTGAAATCAATCTCTAGTTTTCCACAAATAAAAGTACCTCAATAAAGCTGGATCTCATTAGTTGAAAGATTTGCAATTCCGACCAAACGAGTTTACTCGGTATAACTTCCAGTATCTATAAAAAACATCGTAAATGAACATGCCTCAATACAAACCTTGACGACTTTGTGGGTAATTTCCTTGGCGCCAAAATTTTTCTTGTAAATGTTTGTGCGAACATGGAGCCAATCGCCGATGTTTATAAAACTAAAATTCTAATTTGAATTAGATTCAAAATTCAACTAGCCTTCCATTCGGTGGCGGACATTGGAAAACATCCAAATAAATAGCTCCAACGTCGTTACCAAACGAGTCGAGAATGCACGGACAGCGAAGGAAGTATTCGTTTGCGTTTTCGTTGGCGCTTACGACGACGGCTCTTGCTTTCAGCTGAAAGTATATTATGTACTCTAACGTCATGATTTGGACGCCACTAAAGCCATAGTTTTAAAATAATCAAAAATTACTTTATTTCCATCGATGTCGATTTCCTTAAAGCTCAGTCCCGAATCTTGAACTTTCTTGAACCAATCATCCCGAAAAGTGTTGATGACCGGAAGAGGAGTGTTGTCATTGTTATTGTTGTTGGATGCCGGAGATGTACACGAAGAATCTAAAGTAGCGACAATTAAAAAAAACAACATTTTCACTCTCACCAAACAACGCATTTGTCTCAATCCATTTTTACGAAGTTAAAAGCATAATCATACCTGATTGTGAGTGAGGGGTGGCGCTGTTGCGTAGCCATTCTTCACTCAAGCTCATACTGATCGGATCTAAAGTAAAGCGTAAAATTCAGAAATGTTGATAGCTTTAACAATAAGAATAAGAAGCAAAAAAAAGCTTCAACAATAAGAAACTTGATTGTTAATGAGTGAGAAGTTTGAGCTGTTATGCTATGAAAAGCGAATGTCCTCTACAAACTACAATCTGATCAAGCGGCGTTTCGAATAAAATGAAACTGACAAAAAGAAATTGTTTACTTCAACAAACGCGGCTTTATGTTTGTGTGCTGCATTTTTGTGTTAGAACACGAGTTTCGAGATAATTTACTAATCAGTGGCAAGGATTTTCATTGAGAATAGTTTGCAGCGCCCGGGTCGAACGAAAATGAATTGAACAAGGGCCAAGATGAAGAAAAGAATTGACGCGGTGACGTTGAAACAAACTGAATTTAAGAATTTTCTCAGTTATATACGTTTAAAGGCTATTCAATTATTTAGCTGAATATTTTTAATTTCAACATAAATTGATTTACTCATTTGAACCACTGTTTAAAACGTACAGTTTCCATTCGCTTGCGAATTCATGAAATCCGTGTCACCAAAGTTTGAATTTTTAGCAATGGCATCGAAAATTGCTTTCTACAGAAGGGTATTATTATTGTTATTTGAAAAAAGGCTTTCTATTATAGGTAGGATTTAGATAGAACTCACGATTCCCGTGAAAAGTCCTTGTGCCAAGTCGGCACTCCTCACCAAAACCATTAACCCGTGCTCGTCAAGAAATTCCTGAAAATTGGGGATGCTCATTTCTTTGGCTTTTGCAGACTTTAGCCATTGAGATGAGAATGTGTGTCACGTAGACACCAAACATTGTCGAAATCACACCCAATAGGTTGACCAGTTGATTCGATCTGGAGATATTTTATCGATCAAGTTGTTTTGCAATAATGGTACTTTGCATCTTGTGCAATCTCCTCCCAGGTCATGATCAACAAGACCAGCTGGACGATGATACGAACGACCGGTGACTGCAGAACAACCCATTTTAGGCGATGGAGGTTCTCTCTTAAAAATTTTTGCTAGATGTTTAGAGTCTCATAAGTTGTTTAAGAATAACTGCCGTAAATGACGGTGTGGAGTGTTCCGTAGTCTAGCTTTGAACACGTTTTTTTACTGGTTTAGGCTATAATGCGCGCTTAGGTATCAAAAAATAGCTGAAATTCAGGGCTATGTTTTGATACCAAAGACGCATTTTTTGAAAGCGAATGCGGCTTTTGAAAAAAAAATACTAAAAAACTTTTGCGACTACGCGACTGTACGAGGGCGATGGCGTACTATTACAGTATTTACAATGGGTACGATATACATAGTAGGACTTGGACTCGGCAAACATCGACAGCAGCAACACAATGGCGGAACATTAAGTCGCATTCGGCGATCCCTGGAAATTTTTTCTTTGAAATTAAAGACGTATACGAAAACTAACCGATCTTGAAGCCAATACGAGAATTTCTCCGTTCCACCAAAAGCATTGTAGACCAGACTCACCACTTTATACAAAGAAACCATCAAAATTCTAGAAAAGTGTTTTCGAATCAGAATTTTCTTGATTCAAACATTAATCCAATCGAATAGAGCAATTCGGCGGATCGAGGAAAAATATTGCCAACTGCACAACACAAAGTGACCATCTAAAAATGAATCAGCATCTAACCAGCTCAACACTGGATCTTATCAAATACCAATCCTCGAGTAATGTCAATCTTTCTTCATCTTCTTTATATTTTCCACTCACCAACGGTGTTCCCAATACCCATAAAAGATCAGATTGTACAAGATCATCTTTCACATTCATCAGCACATCTCTCAGCATTTTTATCGTCATCCCAAGAATTGCCAATAAGATTATAAAGAGAAAAACGTTGGCCGTCTTGTAAAATGTTGGCATTTCTGAATGGAGAATTGTGAGAAAAGTTTTGAAAAGCCACCATAATTTCTCGTTTTAGCATACAATTACGGTTACGATATATTTTAACAATTGAATACCAACAGAATTCCACTCAACAATATTCAATTCAACCAACCGTCCCAATAATCGCTCGCTTTCGGGGCTAAATTCGATATATTAGTGTCCATTATTGTGAATATTTCAAAAATCAGTGATGAGTAAACTTTTTCAAATCGAAAATAATGGCTAGTTCAGATTTTATGAAGTCTAAGCAGTGAGAAGAGAATCGTTCTATCAAAAAGAAATATCACAAAGAAAAGGTGCAAAATTTTTACGTCTTTTCCTTTTGCGGCTTTTTTTTTTCCATCTGGCCTTAAAACGGTCATGATAAACACATCTGAAATGGAAAAGAAAAGGAAAAAAGAAAGATGAATCATTCTTTTCCATTTTGTGTCATCTTTGTTCTTTGATGCCCTGTGACTGGGGGTTTTTCCTTTGAAAATCACTCAGATCAACTTGATCAATATTTTCTTTGGAACGAAAACGTGATTCATTTACAGAAAATGCAGTAATCAGAGATTTTGCTGTCAAGACAGCAAACTTGGTGTGTTATTTGAGATATTTCCGATTTAACCCGGTTTAACCAGGTTGATTTAAATTCTTTTTAATTTCAATCAAATCTTATTCCAATCGAATATTCAGTCAATCAACGAGTTTTCACGTTTCTTTTCAAATATTTATTGCCCTAATTTCATTTATCCCATTCGATTCTCATTAATCGAAATGAAAGCCAGTGCCCAACCGTTTTTCTTTATGCCGCAAGTTACATTCATTTGATTTACTCCATAGTATGGATCGATCAACTAAAAAAGATTTTGATAACTAATAAAAACATCATGATTCTTGAAAACATAGCTTTTAGAGTAGTTCGATAATTCTTGAAACTCAAAAATTATCGAACTACTCTAAAAGCTATGTTTTCAAGAATCATGCTGTTTTTATTAGTTATCAAAATCAAAATTACCTCAACACTGAACTGGTTTGATGAGCAAAAGATCAATTAACTGGATCAGCCAGGCCTTTCTAGGAGCCAGTTGGAACATTTTTATTAGACTCAAAAGGTTACCTTGTGTCCGTAATAGCTAGATTAATCCCACTAACCGTGCAACTTTTGTATTGTTGAGCAGAGATTACGGTGGTCAAAAGAAAATCACTTACAGCTTTCATTTCTTCAAAAGTTAAATCTCGTAAAGTTTGAAAGCTTTTTACAATCGTAAGAGAAAGGATTTGACTTTGATTTGATGACGCTTTAATGAAAATGAAAAGAATCGAGTGAATAATTGAAAATTCTTGGCAAATTGACATGTCTTTTAAAGCAAAATATAATAATAAAAGTGTTTGACATAATTTTTTGTCTTTATTTTGATAACTCTTGAGTAGATAACTTTATTGTAAATCTTCACACATCACCGTCGTCACCACAAACATCGATGTCGGAACGTTTGGATCGGCCTGGAAAAGGAGTTAATTGATTGACAATATTTGAAACTTGTACACATTTTTCTATTGTAGACTGGATAAAAGATTAAGGTAGCTTGTATAATTTGCCATGTTTTAGAGAACGATCGAGAAAGAACGCACTCTAATCGGTACTCGTTAACCAGGTCCAGAAGAGCCGGGTATTTCCTTCTCTTCCTCCTTCTATTTCCTCTGTCTTCGCTAGCGACAACGTCCGGGATAGCTCAGTGGTTTAGAGGATCTGGCTCGAAAGCGAGAGGTCTGGGGAAGGGTCAGGGGTTCGACCCTATCTCCGGAAATCGCCATTCTTTACTTGCTTCTTATTTATTAAATAAAGTTCATTTTGTTCAAATTCCCACGAGATATTCCCATTGTGAATCCTCATCGCATGTCAATTGAATCGATATCGATCCAATTCCATCGACCACATCCGAGTCTTGCGGTTGTGCACCATTTACCTGAATGACTGGTTGAGCGGCTTTTGTACTATGCTTCAAATCATTTCTTTGTTCAATCCATCAACAATTCAGATTCATTTTAGAATGCACAGAGATGGATATTGGATAGAATTGGGTACTGTAAGTATCCTCATTTTTTATTTCCTCACCGAAATGATCACCACCCCATTTTGTGACACTGATGAACACGTGAACGTTCTCACCAAACACCCATTCACCAACATTGTTGAATCATTGGAAAACGGCTAAACTTTTTGAATATAAAGCTGTTGATCACAAAAGCTGTTGATCAAAAAAAAACTAACCACAGCAAATCCCGAGGTGTTGAGATCAATCGTGATATCGGCTTGGTCGCAAAAGGCGCAAGCTGAAAGAATGGAGACATTTAAAATCAATAAATTTCAATTACACCAGATAAACTCGTTGTGGTCAACAAGGTTGTTGTGGGTGTGGTGATGACTGTGGTCGGGAATGTTACACTCTAAAAATTCCTGGGTTCGAGATTGATTTGAGCTTTAGTTTATAGGGTTTTCATTTGGTATTCGAAGATTTTATGTCAAACTCTAGCTAAGCTAGTTAACTTTTTGAAAGCGCTTTTACTTTTAGCGCTTTTACTTTTAACTTTTGAAAGCGCTTTTACTTTTAGCACTTTTACTTTTACTTTTTGAAAGCGCTTTAATAGCCAAGCCCAAGCAGCAGATTTTCAGCGGCATAATTTCATAAGCTTAACGTATTAAACAAATTCAATTTTTACATATTAAATAGATAAAATACGACTATTTAAATGCTATTCGATTACCAAACCGTGCTTGGTATTCTCGTTGATAAAGTGGTGATGCCAGTGAGGATTTGTTGTGTTGTGAAAACGGTAGAGGGACAAATTGTAACAATAGCTTCGAGTCGATGAAAGAATTGAATCAGGAAAATGTGATAAAAGTACATTTAGATGACTAAAATCTCGTCAGAAGACATATTTGGGGGTATTTATGATGGAAGAACAATGAGGAAAAGATAGGGTATTTACACAAATGGATCGTCACCCCCCTCCGTTTGTCTCTTTCGGAGAAATTCGCGATTTCAGTGCTCACATAAAAACTCTGGCTTTTGTAATCCAATATAGCTTGACTCTTTTGATGATCATTGACCATTCAAATTTCTTTATTGATTTGAATCTATGAATCAGAACGATTTCTTCTATGAATCAGAACGATGTTTCGCTTGACTAATGCGTTTTTAAACCTGCAAAAGCTACCGTAAACTCTTCAATCTATCTACTTTCCGTATTAGAGTTACCGTAAATCGACTAGAGACATAGATTATAACTCTTTAGATCTTTATTTTGAGAGGGTTTTCATTTCTGAATCAATATTTGACTTTTGCAAGTGATTGGGGGCAATTTTTTAGAGAAGATAATATAAATAATATAATATTATACGAGAAATATGGAAATATTTTGATGTATAATATTTATTATATAAACAAAGCTTAAAAGCTCAACAATTGGTTTTTAAAAGTCCTTTCATGCGTTCACTTTTGCCTTTAGAATTGAAACGATTACGCACACCAGCAAAGGACACCCGAGGAGCGTCATCGGGACAACTCCTGACGATCCGCGCGAAGACGCTTGCTTGAAGGTTCCCCATCTATGCGTCGTTGTCCCGATGACGTCAGGAGCGTCATCGGGACAACTCCTGACGATCCGCGCGAAGACGCTTGCTTGAAGGTTCCCCATCTATGCGTCGTTGTCCCGATGACGCTCCTCGGGTGTCCTTTGCTGGTGTGCGTAATCGTTTCAATTCTAAAGGCAAAAGTGAACGCATGAAAGGACTTTTAAAAACCAATTGTTGAGCTTTTAAGCTTGTGTAGTCTAATAATATTTACGTTTTCATTATTGTATTTTAAAATGTTTCACAAATGTAGACAACAGTTCTAAAGTGATTTATTTTTACTTTTATTATCAAGTTTATTACTATCAATTGTTCAATGCGCCTCCAGAAGGGGCCTTTTCTCTTCGATTACAACTCTTTGGTCTTAAAACGTTACACCAACGCCGCCTTATCATTGATTTAGTGGAATGCTTTAAAATTGTTAAAGGCACTCATCCCGACTCCCTTTTTTCTGGTCTCTTTGAATTCGGCTTTCTACGAGGCGCCTCCAGAATTGAAGGTGCCTTTTCTCATACGCCAACCATCCGTTTCCTCTAAAAGCTCCCACAGTTTCTTTTTTAATCGAGTTATTAAATTGTGGAACCTTTTTACCCCCTTATGCTCGTGATATTCCCACCTTGCCTAGATTTAACAATTTCCTTATCGATAAGATCGATAAGGAAATTGTTTTCAAGAGTTCGAAAACATTTTGTTCAGACGTCAAAACTGAATGACTCAAGCTATTTTATATAGCTTTTACATTCCAATTGTATTTTTTCTCGTAAATTGTTCAATCAAAAAGATGGGGGTGGATTGAGGGAAGGTATCGTCATACATTTTCCTTCCTTTCCCTTCCTTTCCTTTCCCTTCCCTTCTCTTCCCTTTCTTTCCCATTTTTGGCCAATTCCGATAGAATTTATGAGCCTATCTCTTATAGTGAATCGTTTCTTTTACGCATTTCCACCTCACTTTTTGACAATCAATCCGTCAAACCTTAGAAGTTTAGAAAAAAAAAAAGCTCTAAATTTTTGTGCAATTTCTTTCCTTTACTGTCAAAGAACTGACACAACCAGCAGTATTCTTTGGGCTCAAAAATGGAAACCCACTATTTTCGGCATACAAAATTTCATTTTCTTCATTTTATCGCATTTTTTTTCTTTAAAATTAAACTGCGACAGAATAGATGCGTTTTGAATTTTCAAACACAAACACTCCTTAACTAATCATAATGAAAAGCTAAACAAATATATTTACTTGCTTTCCTTGATCAATTTGTATTTAATCAACTTGTATCCACTTTCTCAATACTCAATTCCCCTTCCCACTTAGCCAATCGGTCATTTCATACCCAATTCCCTTTCCCTCTCATTCCACTGCGACAGAATAGAGGCGTTTTTGAATTTTCAAACACAAACACTTCTTAACAAATCATAGTGAAAAGCTAAACAATAGCGATAACAGCTAAACAATAACAAAGCTCTAAACATAGCTAAACAAATAGATTTACTTGCTTTCCTTGATCAATTTGTATTTAAAGCTTTCCTGTTTTTCTGTTATGAAATTTCCTCTTTAATCTTCACGTTCTCTTTATCCATTTTCCCCTTCAAGAAAACCAAAAATTTATGACACCATAAGAAAAAAGAAAAAAAAACAAAGAGAGAATGCTAGAGAAAATGGATTGAATATTTTTTTTAAAGTCATCTAAAAAAGTCGGGGGTGGGACAAATGCGACCTTTTTTTGGCACCTGGACATTTGCGTACCTTTTTTTGCTGGAAAAGGTCTTAGGAAAGGTCCTAGAGCTTCAAAAATGTTTTCGTATGCGTAGATTCCGAATTTCGACAAATCAGACCTCGCTGACACGTCAAATTTGGGCTAAAAGGCAAAAACTACGCAACTTAACGCTTTTCCGCAGCTTTTGCCTTTTAGCCCAAATTTGACGTGTCAGCGAGGTCTGATTTGTCGAAATTCGGAATCTACGCATACGATTCCCTTATATGGGAATATTTTCGAAGCTCTACGACCTTTCCTAAGGCCTTTTTCAGAAAAAAAAGGTGCGCAAATGTCCAGGCGCGCAAAAAAAAGATCGCATTTGTCCCATCCCCAAAAAGTCAGCTTTATGTCAGTCAGCTCTATCGAAATTTTTTTTTTATATCATTAAAGCTATTTCTTTTGTGATTTTTAGTGAAATTTGAACGTAAATCTTTTTAGAGAAAACTTTGTGAGCTAAATTTAGTGAAATTTGATCTAAACGACCTACAACTTGAGCTTCTGAGATTTTTCTGGTTAAAAGGGGGAATATTTTCGTATCAAGAGGACTTTCAACTTTCTTAACCTTTATTTAGTTGAGTGTTTTAAAAAAGAATAAAACAAAATACCGTAAATACTGTAATAGTACCCAAAAACCTTTTAAAGAAAAAAAAAAAGTTTTTTAACCTATTTATTTGAGTGGTTTTAAAAAGAATAAAACAAAATACCGTAAATACCGTAATTTTCCGAGAGTCGCGTAGTCGCAAAAGTTTTTTTTTTTTCCTTTTTTTCCCACCGCCCGTACTTTCAAAAAATGCGTCTTTGGTATCAAAAAATAGCTGAAATTCAGGGCTATTTTTTGATACCTAAGCGCGCATTGTAGCATAAACCAGTGTCGAGAAAAACTCGTTCAAAGCTAGACTACGCAACGCTCCGCACCGTCATTATGGGGGTGGGGTACTATTACAGTATTTACGGTAGGAAAATATTTGTTTACTTTGCTTAATTTGAATTTTTCTTGCTTTTCATAAGCTTTTATGCGCTTATTTTATTAAAAAATATTGAAATTTAACAATATTTTCATGTTTTTTTTTGATAAAACAATCCTCACATCCTCACTAATTTTTAAAGAACTAATAAAGATTTTTAAAGATTTGTCTTTCCGTCTTTCCTTTAGCTACCGTCCTTTAGCTACCGTCCTTTAGCTACCGTCCTTTAGACTACCGTCCTTTAGACTACCGTCCTTTAGACTACCGTCCTTTAGACTACCGTCCTTTAGACTACTGTCCTTTAGACTACCGTCCTTTAGACTACCGTCCTTTAGCTACCGTCTTTAGCTACCGTCCTTTAGCTACCGTCTTTAGCTACCGTCTTTAGCTACCGTCTTTAGCTACCGTCCTTTAGACTACCGTCCTTTAGACTACCGTCCTTTAGACTACCGTCCTTTAGACTACCGTCCTTTAGACTACCGTCCTTTAGCTACCGTCCTTTAGACTACCGTCTTTAGCTACCGTCTTTAGCTACCGTCTTTCCTTTAGTTTTTATCCTATTACTTAGTTTTACTATCAGTTAATTCATCATTTAAATCCTCATCAAATGTAATCACAAATACATTTAAATCTTCATCACTTAGAAATCAAGTAAATCAAGAAACATGCAAAGAAAAGAGCAATAGTTTTCTTGAATTAGCTACTCAAGAAAGCGCATTACCCGAGGAAAACTCTGATAGTCAAATAAATCGACTATTCCACTTTCATAACACCAAATCAGAGTATTCCCCCATACTAAATTCTCTTTCCCACTCAGCCAATCGGTCATTTCATACCCAATTCTCTTTCCCTCACATTCATTTGTCTCAATCGGTCATTTGTCTCCTCCAAAAACAATCCGGATATTTTTGTCTATTGCCTAAAGAAATGAAAGACATTGGTCATTCATTTCTCCCACAATTCTTGATTTTCAACCGCTTCTTTTTTCTCAGAAGAATCCGCTTGCGTCAAAAATTTTTTTGGGATATTTTAAAGGCTTTAAAGTTTCAAATTTAAAGATTTTGTCTAGTTTTTCTTTATAATATTTGATTTTTTTGTTTTTAAAAACAAATTCAGTTACTTTATATCAAAAAAGATGTCACTTTTACTGAGGATTTCTATGATTTTCGTGTCAATCGTCATTGTTTTCTGTAATCAAGACGGTGGAGAATGTAAGTGAAAAAGGGTTTTCGATTTTCTAATGTTAAATTTAGTTTTTAGAATGAATAGGATTAATGATTTGAGTTTTTTACTATTAGGTTGTTCGGATATAAACGAGCGTTTGCACTGCTTAACTCGTGAGGAAGCCATTTCCCGCATCTGATCGTCTTTCCAATGGCATGGAGATGCTCATCAATAGTAGAATTTGAACATAGAAACTGTTGAGCAAGTTCACTCGTCGTTTGACATGGATTCGATTCGATTGCAGCCCTCAAAATATCGTTTTCTACCGCTTGAGGTCGACGAGAGTGTTCATCATCCTCGAGACTTTCATCATCCTCGAGACTTTCATCATCCTCGAGAGTGTTCATCATCCTCGAGACTTTCATCATCCTCGAGACTTTCATCACCATCCCGAAAGCGTTAGAACCAGGCTCGGCATCGGCTTTCGGACAATACATCCTTTCCAAATGCTTTGACCAAATCTCGATTGGATTCCGCGACTGTTTTGCCCAGTTTGAAGTCGTAAAGTAGGCAGACGCGAACTTAATATATTTGAAGTCGGTCATCTAAAGCAAGAAAAAAGATCTTAGAAATAAGAAATTATTCATTTAAAAAGATTGCAAATATGCATAAGATAACGTACTTTTAAATGCAGAAAGACATGTTTTAAAAGATTATTTCACAACAAAAAGTTTAGCAACGCTTGTTTATATCCGAACAACCTAATAGTTTAAGCTCAAAAAAAAATTGATTCGAATTGCTAAAATGGTTCTTTAGGCTCTGTTCTTCGAATAATCACCGGTGAAATTGTCGAGAATCCATTTTGTAATTTAAAAGATCTTCTCCGAGATCAGTTACGACAGCGGGAAAGCACTGAATTCGAGTAAGTTAGTGTGCAGAAAACGCCTCTAAAAAGAAAAGTGGCTCTTTTCTGTGAAATCTTATTTAATGTTTTGATTTGAATGTCTGATTGCTATGAAACACTGAACCAACGATTGATTCGATTCTTTTATATTTTCTCGCTAGATTAGTATTGAGCTAGATCCGGAATAAATATCTAATAATCATTGCCCCCATCGGTATTCTCTCTCACACTGCACAGTTAGCGTTAAATGTAAAATAGGATTGATCGTTTATATTTCGGAAATCTCTCGGCTCTCGTCGAGCATAGTAAATTCAAAACTAAATTCAAAGCTTACCGTAAATACTGTAATAGTACCCCACCCCCCTCGTACAGTCGCGTAGTCGCAAAAGCTTTTTAGTATTTCATTTTTTTTCAAAGCGCCCGTACTTTCAAAAAATGCGTCTTTGGTATCAAAAAATAGCTGAAATTCAGGGCTATTTTTTGATACCTAAGCGCGCATTGCAGCATAAGCCAGTGTCGAGAAAAACTCGTTCAAAGCTAGACTACGCAACGCTCCGCACCGTCATTATGGGGGTGGGGTACTATTACAGTATTTACGGTAAGTTATAATGTTTTTGTTTTGTAGAGTACAGTGTATTTGATGAAATAGTTTTCAATTTTAAAACCAATTTTCAGAATTCGACCTAAAAAGTATTCGGTGGACGCGATTCGACACGAAATTCAGACAAAAGCTGCCTCTTTGTGTAAGTGAAAGTCTATTTTTGACATAAACTTTCATAGATCATCTTTCTTAAGAACTTGAAAAGCTTTGAAGCTTTGAAATGACTTCAAATTTAAATCCAACATTGTCCTTTCAGATTGTCCATCAAAAGATTCAATTTGTCGTGTCGATGGTCGACGAACTTGTTTATGTCATCCATCATATGTTTGTTCATCGAATGACGAAGAGATCACACAAAGGTGCACAAAATTGGCATATATTGCGGCGATTGAAGGAAATTGAAAGAAAAATCATGTTCTTTTTTATGTTTAATGATCTCAATGAAGAAAATAAAGACTCTCAAGCTGAAGAGAATTCAAGAAGATGCGAAATTATTGTTCGAGCTATTGTCTCGAACTTTATAAGCTATTTAATAACGTTACAAGAATTACGTGGACAAAATAACCAAATTTTGACTTTGTTTTCCTTGTCTTTCTGTGTACTTTGTGCTAAAAAGACAAAAACACTTCTTTCTGGTGCACGAAGAATCCTCGTCTCTTGTCTAATTGATCGATGTCGGATAAGTATCCGCAAATTGACTTCATTCAACGATTCAGTGAAAGGGAAACATACCGAACCCGGCATACTGAAAAGCTAGAGAACTCCGTACTCGATGTAAACTAGAGAACTCTATGTACTCTATGCAAACTAGAGTACTCTATGTACTAGAGGACTCTATGTACTAGAGAACTCTATGTAAGCTAGAGTGCTCTATGTACTAGAGTACTCTATGTACTCTATGTACTCGAACTCTATGTACTCTGTGCTCAAAAATAGAAACAGCTCTTCTAGTGTACTCTAATTTCTCATTTTCTCTTGGAAGTATTTAGTTGAAAATTAACAAGCGAGAGTGCACAGGATTTGAGCACAAAGGAAAAAGTATCAGAATACTTTTCGAAGATTTCAAATCTTTCTCAACCTTCTCAAATCAAAAGCATCCGTTTATTTACCTATCCCACATCGTTTCCCCTCATTTCGCGTGTCAACCAATCATCCGTGACTTGTCCCATTCCATTCTCCTTTTCCCTCAATTTTTACCCCATTTTTATCTAAAAAAAACCCGCACTCATCGTCGTTTTTTCCCCTCAAAATTTCCCTTCTGAAATCCGCTATTTGTCTTTCATCGAAATCCCCACAATTTTCGTGTTTCGCTTTTTTTGATGAGTCATTTTAGAGTCATTCTATTTGCATAACGACTGAGATTCTCGATTAGATATTGAAAATTGGAATTGAATTGGAATTGATTTGGAATTGAATTGAATTGGAATTGAAATTGAATTGGAATTGAATTGGAATTGAATTGGAATTGAATTGAAATTGAATTGAATTGGAATTGAAATTGAATTGGAATTGAATTGGAATTGAATTGGAATTGAATTGAAATTGAATTGGAATTGAATTGGAATTGAATTGAAATTGAATTGGAATTGAATTGGAATTGAACTGGAATTGAATTGGAATTGAATTGGAATTGAATTGAATTGAAATTGAATTGAAATTGAATTGGAATTGATTTGGAATTGAATTGGAATTGAATTGGAATTGAATTGAATTGGAATTGAAATTGAATTGGAATTGAATTGGAATTGATTTGGAATTGAATTGAAATTGATTTGAAATCAAGTTGAAAAAACTTTTTGAAGAGGACAAGTTTTGCCTTTGAAAAACGGCTGGGTTGTTGAGTCTAAGGATAAGATTGTTTATGATTTGTTTATGTTTATGTTTATTGTTTATGAAGATTTGTTTAATAACAAATACGCAATTTTTCAATTCCCAAGCTATATTTCATATAAATCTTCTTTATTAGCGCTTTAAAATCTATCCAGCTAAAAGTTCCGCTGAACAGAAAATACTTTTGCTTTTTCGATTGTGGAGATTCTCGATAGCGTCGTCGATTGATTTTGCCCGTTTTGCTTGTTGTTCTCTGCAATTTTTTGAATCAATTTGATAAAAAGTTTTTAGAAAGTTTTATTCAAAATTTACATCTAAAACCTTTCCCAAACCTTAACTGAACACTCCTTTTGAGATCTTTTTTAGTGATCGTTGGAGGAAGAGCTACCATGTAGGCACCACTTTTTGTAATGATTGGACTGTAAAATGAAATTGATACAGAAAAATCGCATAAAATTTTGAACTATACCTTTTTCTTGAACAAGCATTCGGTGATATTCGAAGAGCAGTTGGACGAGATGAAAGGGGAAGGTTTGATGGAGGATGAGGAGGAGGAGGATGAAGATGAGGATGAGGAGGGGGATGAGGAGGATGAGGATGAGGAGGATGAGGAGGAGGAGGATGAAGATGAGGATGAGGAGGAGGATGAGGAGGATGAGGATGAGGAGGATGAGGAGGATCATTTGATTCTAAAGCTATATAAAAGTTTAAAAGTTCTTGTGGCAGCATTGATTCTAATGCACTTAAAGATTTTGAGTTTTTGTTTTAAATTTATCAAAAAGCTTTTCAATCTGTGAAAGTCCCGTAAACCTTAATGACTTGAGTCGAAAGTTTTCGGGGGAATTTCAGGGAAATCTCTCACACAAAAACCCACAATTTATGTCCCAATTTCTCGCGAGGAACACCTTTTTCTCATCGCTTTTTTCTCCGCTTTTTTCTTCTATCTTTTATTGTTTTCTCGGTGACCAAGACGAATTTTTTTATAAAGTTTTATGAGTCAATGAAATTTGAAATAAAGTTTAAATAACTGTTCGATTTAGATAATACGAGAAAAATGACTAATTGCAAGGCATAGATCTTTCAATAAATTATTATATTAGGTTGATGCAAAAGTCTTTTTCATTTTTTTCGTACTTCTTTTGAAAAATAACAAAGTCATCAATTAACCTATGGTTTGCTCTAAATAAAAAGTGTTTATTGTTCAATTTCCCATCTTTTTAAGTCAATTTGGGTTCACTTTCAAGCAAATTCGAGAGTGAAAACGGGTTTTTCATAAAAATCTATAAAAACCTCTATAAAGAAATTGGCTGAATCAATTTCTCTGAAAATCTGAACAAATATCTAACTTTTTGTGCTCTATCTTTTATTTATTAACATCAAGATTGGTTTCCTTAGCTAAAGCGTCTAAAATGCATCATCGAGCCGTCGCCTTTTTTGACTACCCGACTTCAGGCTCTCAAAAAAATCTAGACATAAGACATTTTAAACTCGTTTTAATGTCATTTTGCAGAAAAATAATTGGCCTTTCGAATGCAATAAACCGTTGTTCAATTGGTGCATTTGTTACTTTTTAACGGAAGTACGAAAAAAATGAAAAAGACTTTTGCATCAACCTAATATTATGACTATAGTATACAAGAAACAAATAAAAAGATAAAGATAAAAAATCGATTTTTATTTGATTTAAAAATACGAAATTCTATACAGACATCACTATTATAAAATATAAAAAGCACTTAGTCGACAAGAATGAATCACTTTAGTTCGAAAGGCTTTTCATTAAAGAAGAAGAACCCAGCGGGAGATGTGAAAAAGGAGAAGGGGACTGTCGATAGGAGAATGAGATTTATGAGACTGTTGGGCTTGATCGAGAATGAATGACAGGCAATGGAATAAACGAGGCACAAGACAGGGACGTTCTTATCCTCAAGTTTAGAAGTGATTCAATATCAAATGGATAGCATTTAACTCGCTACCGTAAATACTGTAATAGTACCCCACCCCCCTCGTGCAGTCGCGTAGTTTTTTAGTATTTCATTTTTTTTTCAAAGCGCCCGTACTTTCAAAAAATGCGTCTTTGGTATCAAAAAATAGCTGAAATTCAGGGCTATTTTTTGATACCTAAGCGCGCATTGCAGCATAAGCCAGTGTCGAGCAAAACTCGTTCAAAACTAGACTCCGCAACACCCCGCACCGTCATTATGGGCGTGGGGTACTATTACAGTATTTACGGTATGCTTTATTCAAGGGGCGAATAGAAGCGAATCAGATAATCATAACCACATATAACAAATTGCTACAATAATTTCACACAAAAAGGAAAGAAAACTAAAAATGGTAAGACTACAGTTAGGAAACACAGGTACAAAAAGATTAAATATACACTTCGTCGACAAGAATGAATAACTTAAAAATACCACATGAGCTAACAGATTTTTGAGCCATTTTCCAGTTCTATAGCACTTCATTGAAAGCTTTTATGCAGAAAAGAAATTTTAAAAAGGGCTGCTACGCAGGAGTACGCGATCATACTCTTTACCCGGTCTTCTATTCGAAGAAATACGGTATCTTCTTTACATTCTATTATTCTATTATTAACTTCAAAACAAAATTGGATTCAATACGAGGGAAAGTATTAGAGAACGAGTTAAACTATAAATTTTGGTAAGCAGAAAAAGAGAATTCAACTATAAAACTTCATAAAGAACATTGATAGAAGTTTCATTGTTCATTTTTCATTGTTAAACCCTTTTCTTTCATTGTTAAAAGTTTTCAAAGAATTGAAAAAGTTTACTCATTTCCCTTTCCCAAATAGACGTTCATTTATTTTGACACCTTGAGAAAACGAGACGATAAAATCTCCACAAAATCTATGGAAAGCTTTTGAAAAGATCTGAGAATCTCCTTCATTTCAATTCACACTATTGCTTTTCTTTTTCTTTGCCATTCTTCCATCAAATTGTCTCCATTCAATCTCACATCTGTTCACATTAGACTACAGTAATCCCTAAGTTGATTGACTACTGAAAAGCCTTTCGAACTAAAGTTATTCATTCTTGTCGACGAAGTGTATATTTAATCTTTTTGTACCTGTGTTTCCTAACTGTAGTCTTACCATTTTTAGTTTTCTTTCTTTTTTGTGTGAAATTATTGTAGCAATTTGTTATATGCGGTCATGATTATCTGATTCGCTTCTATTCGCCCCCTGAATAAAGCATATATATATATACCGTATTTTCTCTAATAGTAGCGCACCCGGGCGAGCCGAGTTGGTGACGATTTTACGGTTTCCAAGCTTTTGCAGATGCTCAACACTCAAATCCCCCACTAGATCTCATCGTCAGCTACATTTTCCGACCCCACATCGATAGGTTCTGATAAGCGGTTCTTGAGATTTCGAGCAATTTAGGCAACGCTCATGGTGCACTACTATTAGAGAGAATGCGGTACTTTAAGTCATCACTCGATTACCGTAAACCGTAACTTTTCTAGATGCCACAGTAAACCTGTGGTTTCAACCGTAACTTGCAGACGAGGTTCTTGAAATTTACCGTATTTTCCTTAGTAGTGCACTTCGGTCAGCCGAGTTGATGACTATTTTACGGTTTCCAATTTTTCCCCAGAAGCTTAACACTATCCTCCCCCACTAGATCTCATCGTCAGCTAGATTTTCCGACCCCACATCGATAATTCTGATAAGCGGTTCTCGAGATTTCGAGCAATTTAGGCAACGCTCATGGTGCACTACTATTAGAGAAAATACGGTATTCAACTTGATCAGAAATTTCAGTGTTGAGTAATAGGTTTAAAAGATTGCGAATTCTTCCATGTTTTAGTTTCAATTTTAGTGAAAGAACTCACTTTTTTCCACAAAATTTACATGACTTGTTGATGGAGTGGAGCTTATTGATGTGGATGATAAATCCGGTAGAAAAGTCGGTGATGGAGCTAGAATAGGAAAGATATCAGTTATCATTGAACAACACTCTTACAAGCAGTATCAATCATGATCGGCAATTCATTTGATGTTGATGATGTGGGGCTGGATTGTTCAACTCCATTTGTTTTCAATTGTCGCTCGATTTGATCGAGAGCTCGCCGCTTTGTGTTCAACGCACAAAGGGAACATCTAGAAATTGAGCAGAGAGTTTTTAGAAATCTGCTTTTAATTAGAAAAGGATTAATTTTCGAATAAATCAGAGTTTCAATTGAAAGACTAGTTTTCTCATAATGTTTTAAAAGTTTCGAAATTTCCAATGTTACTTATTGATTCCATGATCTGTGATCTGTGATCTTTTATGATCTGTGATCTGTACGAATGTATCATGTTGATTATACGGCTCATTTTTAAGGCAATGATTCTTTTATGATCTGTGATCTGTGCGAATGTATCATCTTGATTATACGGCTCGTTTTTAAGGCAATGATTCTTTTATGATCTGTGATCTGTACGAATGTATCATCTTGATTATACGGCTCGTTTTTAAAGCAACAACATTTGACTTTCATGGGAAAAAAAAGAGACGCGTAGCGAATAGAAATTAAGTGTAAAAAGCGTTTGTGGCTTTAAATTTTAAATTCTTTTACATGACTTTTAGAACGAGCTTTTTAATCAATATGATGAATCAACTTAAATTTACATAAAAATCGGTCGTCTTATCAATAAATGCCTTTCCAATTTTCTCAGGCATTTTCTCTCTCCCGAAGCAATTAAATGCTAAAAGCTTATCCATAGATGTACCTTATTCTTATCAAAGTTCTCAAGTTTCACCTCAAGATCCCTCAAAAACTAATCTCTAAATCTAGATCTCCCCATCAAACCCCTTCCTCCTTTCATCACCTCAGGTGGTCCTCCTCATTCCAGTCTTTCCCTTTCCCATTGATGACCATTTCATCTCAATAATGGTGCAAAAAGTTGTCTGACAAACGTCCAATCGGCTATTCTCTTTATCTTTTCCCAATCTTTTCCTTTCCTTTCCTTTCCTTTCCTTTCCTTTCCTTTCTCTTTTCCATTTCACCCTACCGCACACACATTTCTGCACCCCGTCGATTTATGACCGAGCACTGAACAGGCGGCTTTAGCTTTAGCTTTTTTTTACTTGCCCACAGAAATTTCTTCTCTTACTTTTCGTTATTTACCTTATCCGGGATCAGTTTTATAAACTAAATCTTGTAAAGTCTAGTACTAAAAAAGTGCAATTCTTGAAAAACTCACGGACATTCCTTGAAAAGGCATTTTTGTTTGTGTCCTTTTTTTCGGTTGATTGTACACTCCATGATTTGCGCACAATTGGCACATGTATTGCTCTTTTGGCATAATTTGGATGAAAGATTTGCTGAAAGGGATGTGAATGGTAAGTGGAGTCAAATGAGATCTTACAAAGACCAAAAAAGTCAAATGAGATCTTACAAAGATCTGGGAAGAGTCCAAGCTTGGAATAACGAGCTTAAAGTACAGAGTACAAAGAAAAAGTACAGAGAATCGCTATAGAAATTGTATAGGGATACAGTAAATAAAGCAGAAACAGATTCGGGAGAAAAAAATGGATTCAAAATGCAAATGAAGTTCGATTTTCAATTACACAATCAATAAATAGCCAAAATGAATCAGAAATAGGTAAAAGAGTACGATAGGAGAAAGAGTGATTATTCAAGAATTATTTGAAGGATGAAGAGGTTGGATGGGGCGGGGCTGAACATTGAAATCCCCTTCACTTCACGTCCAATCCGGGACACCCATCTTCACAAGGGGATGGCCTTCTTCTCTTTCAATCTCTCCATTTCAATCTCTCCCCATCTCACTCAAAAACCTCCCATTTCCTCTTGAAATCCCCATCGGATACGGTAAAATTTATTACCATTCGCCTCACAAATTGGCTTTTGAAGAGGATGGGAGAACGATTAGGCCTTGAAATATCAAAGTTTTTGGAGATCCATTCAAAATAGATCTTTAACTTCAAAGTCTTTAGAGATTGATCACTGGCGATTTGTTCTCTGTGCGGCTGTGTAGTCGCTCTCCATCTGGCATAATGCACCGGCATAAGGTGCTTCCCTTTTGGGCTTCTTATAAGAGAATGAGCGGTTAGCGGCTGAACCGGGTTCTCTCTTGTGGGCGTCATTATGCTCAAATTTTTGCATCAAATTTGCCTGTATCTTTGCTACAAAAATCACTTGAACCGGGTGTTGAAGTGGCTAAAATTTTGATCATTTTGAAAGAAAATGGAATGAGTTACGCGTTGGAAGGGTCCAAAAACAAGAAACATCGGATGAACATAAGAAAAACTTTTGTAGAAATTAAGGCAAAAAGGAGTTTGATTGGAAATATTCCAACTTTATGATGTAATGCTAAAGCATTTTTACAAAATGAATATTTTCAATGCTTGAGGCAAAACGGTTCAAAAATTAGACTCATAGCCAAACCAACTTAAGTGAATAGGCAAAAAAAAGAACAGAGAACAACGAATTGAGCTGTCAGCCGGCGGGTCGCTCATACAAATTATGGCAAATTGATTCCGGATGCACTAGGGCCAATCGAAGAAAAAAAAGGGGAAAGGGAAGAGTGAAAAAAAATGGTGACAAGTTGACAAGTTGGTTGAAGAAAGAAATGGAAAGGAGGAAAGGGGACAAATCGGATTTTGGGTGAGGGAAATGAATAAATGGGGAAGAACCCAGCGGGAGATGTGAAAAAGGAGAAGGGGACTGTCGATAGGAGAATGAGATTTATGAGACTGTTGGGCTTGATCGAGAATGAATGACAGGCAATGGAATAAACGAGGCACAAGACAGGGACGTTCTTATCTTCAAGTTTAGAAGTGATTCAATATCAAATGGATAGCATTTAACTCGCTACCGTAAATACTGTAATAGTACCCCACCCCCCTCGTGCAGTCGCGTAGTTTTTTAGTATTTCATTTTTTTTTCAAAGCGCCCGTACTTTCAAAAAATGCGTCTTTGGTATCAAAAAATAGCTGAAATTCAGGGCTATTTTTTGATACCTAAGCGCGCATTGCAGCATAAGCCAGTGTCGAGAAAAACTCGTTCAAAACTAGACTACACAACACTCCGCACCGTCATTATGGGCGTGAGGTACTATTAGAGTATTTATGGTAATTTGTTATCGAAAAGGAGCGTATTATAGAAAAATGCTGTAATCTAATCGACATTAATGCATTACTCTTAGAAAAAGTTACATAAATGATACCAAAATCGGGCTGATCATAAAGAAACTTTGATTTAGATGAGTCTTGAGTTTGCAGCCTGTAGATATGATAGTCCGTTATATTCTGTTAAAATATGGATAGTTTTTTCAAGACTTATTTAGCAGACTTACATAAAATTTACATAAATTGTCGATTAATTTGCAAATTTGCGTTTGGGGATTTTTTTTTGAGAAATTTGCACTTGCAAAAAATTCATTTCTCTTGATGTATTTCTATCGTCTTGTCGTTATCTTTTTGCTGTTGTGTAGCCTTTCAAAATGTATCCGCTTGAGAAAAATAGAGAAAACTGCAAAGTGCACAGAGGATATTCGCTATTTTAGCCAAAACAATTTATTTGGTTGGTAATATTTTATGGCTTATTGAGTTACCCCTCCCAAACCACCGGTAAATCTTTCCGGCACTGGCTTTGGTACTTTGGTGGTTGGGAGGGGCCACTTTTATTCTGGCTTATTTGGATCTAATATTTTGAGTGCTTGTATTGATAACTTTTATCTTTTCTAGGGTAATCAAATATGCTTACCGTAAATACTGTAATAGTACCCACCCCACGCCCATAATGACGATGCGGAGTGTTGCGTAGTCTAGCTTTGAGCTAGTTTTTCTCGACACTGGTTTATGCTACAATGCGCGCTTAGGTATCAAAAAATAGCCCTGAATTTCAGCTATTTTTTTTAATATCAAAGACGCATTTTTGAAAGTAGGGGCGCTTTGAAAAAAATGAAATACTAAAAAACTTTTGCGACTACGCGACTGTACGATAGAATAATAGAATAATAGAATGTAAAGAAGATACCGTATTTCTTCGAATAGAAGACCGGGTAAAGAGTATGATCGCGTACTCCTGCGTAGCAGCCCTTTTTAAAATTTCTTTTCTGCATAAAAGCTTTCAATGAAGTGCTATAGAATTGGAAAATGGCTCAAAAATCTGTTAGCTCATGTGGTATTTTTAAGTTATTCATTCTTGTCGACGAAGTGTATATTTAATCTTTTTGTACCTGTGTTTCCTAACTGTAGTCTTACCATTTTTAGTTTTCTTTCCTTTTTGTGTGAAATTATTGTAGCAATTTGTTATATGTGGTTATGATTATCTGATTCGCTTCTATTCGCCCCTTGAATAAAGCATACCGTAAATACTGTAATAGTACCCCACGCCCATAATGACGGTGCGGGGTGTTGCGGAGTCTAGTTTTGAACGAGTTTTGCTCGACACTGGCTTATGCTGCAATGCGCGCTTAGGTATCAAAAAATAGCCCTGAATTTCAGCTATTTTTTTTAATATCAAAGACGCATTTTTGAAAGTAGGGGCGCTTTGAAAAAAATGAAATACTAAAAAACTTTTGCGACTACGCGACTGTACGAGGGGGTGGGGTACTATTACAGTATTTACGGTAATAGATTGGTGACTATTTTAGCAAGTTTTTGGCTTGGCAATTCTAGCCTAATCTCATGCACTTTAACCACCAAACGCTACCTCAAAGCTGCTTACAATTGAAAAGCAACAAAAAAAGTGGCGATATGAAACTTGAAACATGTTGTAAAAAGCTCTAAAAGTATAACCATATTTGATTACCCTAGAATAGGTAGATAAAAGGTATCAATATAACCACTCAAAACATTAGATCCAACTAAGAAAGGATAAACGTGGCCCCCTCCCAATCACCAAAGTACCCAGGCTTTTTGCTTTGAGGATTCTAGACAAGTTGCAAAGATTAAATACAAAGCCAGGTACCTTTTCCTTGTGTTTTGGATGGGATTTAACAGCACAAGCGTCTAACTTTTTGAAAACCATCTTTAGCTAGTCCTTTTCTTTAACATTTTTTTTTCATTTTCAGCTGCTGAATGTATTACCTTGAGTGCTGTCAAGCGGGGATATCGATATTTTGGATACAAGGTTAGTCTATTTATAATTAGGTTGTCCAGAAAGTCTTTTCGTTCCTTTTCGTACTTTCGTTGAAAAATCAACAAATTCACCAAGTAACCTATGATTTGTTTTATTAGAAGAGACCAGTTATTTTGCAGATTTTTCTGCAAAATAACATTAAAACGGGTTTAAAATGTCTTATGTCTGGATTTTTTTTGGGAGTCTGAAGTCGGGTAGTCAAAAAGGACGACGGCTCGATGATGCGGTTTAGACACTTTAGCTAAGGGAACCTATCTTGGTGTCAATAGATAAAAGATAGAGCATAAAAAGTTAGGTATATAGCTAAATTTTCCGAGAAATTAATTCAGCTAATTTCTTCGTAGAAGTTTTTATAGATTTTTACGAAAAACACGTGTTTTCACTCTCGAATTTGCTTGAAAGTCAACCCAAATTGACCTAAAAAGATAGAAAATTGAACAATAAACACTTTTTATTTAGAGCAAATCATAGGTTAATTGGTGAATTTGTTATTTTTTAATGGAAGTATGAAAAGGAACGAAAAGACTTTCTGAACAGCCTAATACGGGGGTGGGACAAATGCGACCTTTTTTTGCGCACCTGGACATTTGCGCACCTTTTTTTGCTGGAAAAGGCCTTAGGAAAGGTCGTAGAGCTTCAAAAATGTTTTCATAGAAGGGAATCGTATGCGTAGATTCCGAATTTCGACAAATCAGACCTCGCTGACACGTCAAATTTGGGCTAAAAGGCAAAAACTGCGGAAAAGCGTTAAGTTGCGTAGTTTTTTGCATTTTAGCCCAAATTTGACGTGTCAGCGAGGTCTGATTTGTCAAATTCTGAATCTACGCATACGATTCCCTTCTATGAAAACATTTTTGAAGCCCTTACGACCTTTCCTAAGGCCTTTTCCAGCAAAAAAAAGGTCGCATTTGTCCCACCCCCCAAATTGACCTAAAAAGATAGGAAATTGAACAATAAACACTTTTTATTTAGAGCAGATCATAGGTTAATTGGTGAATTTGTTATTTTTTAATGGAAGGATGAAAAGGAACGAAAAGACTTTCTGAACAGCCTGATACATGTACTTCTCATTGCAATACTTGTTAGGGAAAATGAAATATCTCTAGGTATTTCCGTGTTTTTCAAAATATTCGACTATTGAGTAACAAATTTGCGCTCAAAACATTTAATTTTTGCGTTTATACACTTTTTATTGTCTTTGTTTTGTTTGTTTAGAATACGACAGTGGACGGTCGAGCGTGTGTTCCGTGGAATCGTGTCTGGCACTACTTTGCGTTGAACGAAATCACAGAGTTGGTTGTTTTTAGATACACATTTGCCTAGCACATCTGGAGTTTAAAAGTTTACACTTTAAAAACGCTTTAACAATTTGTGAAAAGAGTTTTATTAACGTGAATGAGCTTAATGTCTCAAATGTAATGATTGATTGATGATTCAAATGATTTTCTTTAGTTACCCGCGAATTCACGAGAGGCAAACACATAACTATTGTCGCCAAGCTGCTGAGTAAGTAAAATGGCAGTGTTTAATCGTTTCCTTGTTATTTAGATACGATGCTCATCCGGATGTTTTTACATTTTCCTTTGATGGTTCACTGATGCCATATTGCTATGCCTATAAAAAGGATCAAGTGAGTATTGGGTTTATTTTTATCGGTTATAAATTCATTTAGACAACCCTCGAGCCCGTGCTTTGCTTTAATCTTTGTAATAAAGCATGTGTAAAAGGAGGTTGTTTGCTTTTATATTATAAGCTTTATCATGTTCCTCTAGATCCTCCCGTTGTGCAGAAAATCGTACAAGTTGTCGATCCACCTGAACCCAATTACAACGAAGAGATACTCGATAATTTGGCGCACTATTTTAAGGGTTCGTTTAGAATTTTATTTACCTTTTGTGGTTACAGCCCTATTTGTGATATTTGATAGCGCCAATAATTTTGAAAGATTTGATAATATTAAAATTGAAAGTTCTTATTGACGATGTTAATCAATCGATGTTATTATTTTCTTTCAGCATACAATTGGGGAAGCGATGAAGCTGTTCATCTTTACTATGATGAGGTCAACTTTGATTGTTTTTCAAATAACTATTATTTTAGCTTCAATCAACCATCAAACATTCGGAAGCTTTCCATAAAGGGAGAACTGGGGTAAGAAAACAGTTTTGAAGCATATAATTTTAATATTCTAAGTAAAGCAGCTAATTTCCTGATTTTTTTGTAGGCTTTCTTGGGAGCGCTCGTGTTTATGTTGATCATTTCTTTCTACTTTTTGGTCGTGTGCACTCTGAAACGGCGAGCGAGAAATAGTCGTGAAAAGAAAGACGCGGAGAAGGTGAGTGGGTTATATAGGGATTCTGATTGAACTTTTAATAACAATTAAATTAGCTTATTTAACAGTTCGTGCATTCTTAGTTTGGCTGATTATTTTATTTTTTAGGCAAACGCGGGAAAGACGGCAACGCAAAATGCAATCACGAAAGCCACATCCACAACTTCCCAAAAAAAGTAATTTATCCGTTTTTGATTAATTATAATCATTTCTTTGTTTAAGGAATACATTGGTGAATAAAAATTAGTGCTTTGATTGCTCAAAAAATGCTGAACATTCGTCAAAAACAAAGAAAAGTTTATTCTCTCACAGGCGGTATTTTTTTGGATACAAAAAGAGGTTTTTGTAGAAATTTGTGAAAACCCTTAACGAAGGAAAAACCGGATTTAAACAGGAGGGGGAAAGCCTGAAAACAAATTCACACGTATTATAGGGGAATTCTAGGGAAAGTGATGAGTAATTTAGTTGAAAAAGAGATTGGATGATTGGATCAGTGCATTCGTTTGCCATCTTTCTTCTGCACGCTTCGCAATGGCTCGCCCTAGACGACGATCTATTGAAAATATTGATATTGCGATTACAAAAGCCGAATTTGTGTGTTACGAAGCTCTGATTGGTGTTTATCGATTAGGATCTTTGCATAATTTAGTTCTTGTTACAGAAATGCCAAACGAGAAACGAAAGTATTCAGTCTTATTGGTTGAATACTTTCTGCTTTGTGACCTTTTAGTTTGCAAAGGAAAAACTGATCAAGTTTACTCAAAGCTAATCAAGACCAAATTCTGTTTTCAAATCGATAAACACCAGGCTCAGAGTTCACGGAAATCAAATAAAAAAGACAGCGAAAGGTGTGATTAGCAGTGACTGATTTTGATTGAGTCTCAAACCTGAAGATATGGGTTGATCTTGTGAGCGGGCACTGATCGTTTGCGACGACGGGGCTCCTAAAATTTGACAGTTCATGAACCAAAATCCACTTTTGCTTTAGAGTGATCAATTTGCTTTGATTCCTTTCCGCTTTCCAAGCAAATACAGCAAATAAATGGAATTTTACTAAAATTCAAATTGTGTGTCCAACTTGATGCAAAACCTTTTGACCAGTGAGAAACGGTAATTTATTTTTTTTAATCAAACCTCGTTGATGCTCTCGTGATATTTCTTTGCCATCATTGTTTTGTGGAGTCCTGAGTTGTCCAAAATGTCTTGAAGAGCCTCTTGGGCCTCGTCGGCGGATTTGGTGGCACAACTAAAATCGTTTTTCATCCATTTTCTACAAAAAACTTTAGCTATTGTTAATTTGTTTACTTGAACATGTGTTCTTGATCACAGAGACACTGTTGTTGAGCTTGGTATTCTCGGGAGAACTCGGCCGAATTCTCGAACTCTTCCAAGCATCTGTAAATGAGTTTTTAGTATGTCAATCGATACTCTATATAATTCTATATAATTCTATATAATTATAACTTTTTTTATGAGCGTAAATGTATTTTTTGAAACCAATAAACAAGCAAACCCATCAGACGAGGTGAATCCGACAGGGCACGGATTTGGAGGCTCACAATAGGCGGGGAGAACGTTGTCGGATTTGACCTGAAATTGGAGAATTTGTAAAAAAGTAAAACCTTTATACTGCACAGTTATGTTGCTAAAATCAAGAAATTCAGCTATCTCAAGCTCTTGAACCGCTTTATACAGTTCAGGTTATGATTGAAGCCTATAGCCTGGATCCAGGCCAACAATCCAGATTTGATTTATGGTAACGCAAGCTGTTATCGCATTTTCCCAATAGTGCACCCTAAGCTTCGCCTAAATTGCTCGAAATCTCGAAAAGCGCTTATTAGAACCTATCGATGTGGGGTCGGAAAATGTAGCTGACGATGAGATCTTGTGGGGGAGGAAAGTGTTAAGCTTCTGGGAAAAATTGGAAACCTTAAAATAGGCATCAACTCGGCTGACCGGGAAATATTAGGGAACTAGATCAGTTTGATCTACTAGCCTAACCTGGAATAATATACCGTCTTCTCTCCAATAGTAGTGCACCCAGAGCGTTGCCGAAATTGCTTGAAATCTCAAAAAGCGTTTATTAGAACCTATCGATGTGGGCTCGGAAAATGTAGTTGACGATGAGATCTAGTGGGGGATTTGAGTGTTGAGCTTCTGTGAGAACTTGAAAACCGTAAAATTGGCATCAACTCGGCTCTGTTAGGGACAAATACGATATGGTGTGTAAACGGATAGTACAGCAGTCTTTGTGTTCAAAAATCAAAACCGACATCTTGTCTCTCTTTGAAGTCTTCGCCGTTCTTCAATTGTTGCTGACCCTCGCCGGCTCCACCTGCAAATGATTTGGTTATCTTTGGAGTGAAAGTCTCAATCTGAGCAATGAGTATTAATGTGGTCAATATTTTGAAATCTTTCCCCAACTAACCAGTCATGTATTTGGCTCCGAAAGCGATTGGTCCAGGCACATTCTCGGCGTCTCGACTCATCAAATCGATAAAATCCCCCGATGGCATCATCGACATTTCATTTGGCTGAAAATCGAGAATGAAAGATTTAAATAATTTGCAAGCTATTCTAGTGAATGCTAGGAATCTAATTTGTTCAAAATATAGAAAAGCGAGAATCAAAAATCCAGATATTTTATCTTTAAAGTACGAAAAACCGCTTAATCTTTGTCTGGTAGAGAAAATCTTGGCTTTTCATTCAGTAACAGTCTCACTTACCGTCTCCAAGTCGAGTGCTGATGAGATGACGATAATGAAAGGGAGAAGAAGAAGAAAAGAGAAGGAGATCATCTCTTTTCTCTTGTGGGGTTGAAAGGAATGAATTCGAGTGACGAGAAGGGGAGGGGGGAGGAGGGGAGAAGGCCCATGAGGCACTCGATCAATACCCACAACGGGCATTCAAGAAGGAGGCCCCTAGAGGGCCCTAGATCTTTTCTATTCCTCTTTTACAACCTTTTCTCTTTATTTTCTTTTCCTTTCTCTTCCTTTCTCTTCTTTCTCTTCCCATCCTCTTCTCCAATCTATTCCCTTTCCCTCCATATTAAATTTCCGTTTCTCTCGATGAAAATCAAAAAGTCGAACGGGGAAATTACAAAATTATAACTTGTTTTTGACGCGAGATAATGATGAGATTTACCAATAGAGAAATTGATAAAGAATTTGTGCTCAAAGACACACAAAAACGATTGCATTTATCTACAATTCCTCTTACCATACTAATCCCTTAAAGGGGTATTCCGGTCCCCAACGAAATCCGAACCATTATAAGCCGTTCTCAGCGACCGGCGCGCGCTATTGAAAGTCGCAGAAATTTTGATTCGAATTGACTGATAGTATAATTTTGTTAATACTTTTTAAACAACTTCTGTAGACATAGAGCATTGAAATCAAAAAAACTATTTTCCTAAATACCTTTTAAGTACAACTAATCAACCGTCAACTAGAAACATTTTTCTTCGGAACTCATTATTACGTGTGCTAGAGAGTGTTAAAAGAAAAAAAAGATATAAAGAAGGGGTAGAAAAGGCGAAAAACTTAATAAAAGGTGACAAAGGTATAAAAAAAAGAAAAAAACTCTTTAAATACCCAAAAAAAAAATCGTTAATCAACTTTCAGTTGTTTAGCTGAATATCTTTAACGGTCTTTTGCTGGTACTTATTGGGCGAGAATTTGTCATCGTGGTCTAGACCAAAACTACGGTAGAATTAATTCTGGTATATAAAGTTTTGTCACATTGCATTTTAGACTCCGAAACACATTTTTTGAGAGTTCTTCATAGTTTTTCCGGGATTTTTAGTGTTTTCAAGGTTTTTCTTTATGCAATCTTTGTAGAGGAGACTGAAACGCGTCGATTGGTATACAAATAGTCGTGGTTCGGGACAATCGGAAGCCATTGTTTATCACTGATTGGGACGGAACGATGAAAGATTATTGCTCTCAATATGCCACAAATTTACAGGTAAAACAGGGATTTGTGTAACCTTCACCGAATTTTTAAACCGTTCAGCCAATCTACTCAGCCTATGGCTGAGTATGGCTGGTTAAAGTTAAAGTATGGCTGGCTTCGCGCAAGAGTTCACAAGTTTGACCGCTGTGCTCACCGCCGGGCAATCCTTGTAGAGGAGACTGAAACGCGTCGATTGGTATACAAATAGCCGTGCTTCTAGAAAATCACTTTTGGAGCCGGAGTACGTTGGATTGTGCTAATAATTTGTGCTTTTTATAAATCTCTAAGCACAAGTTGCACATCAATAGCTGTCACTGGTTTTTTTTTTAAAATCTCTTTTTATTTCCTTGTCTCTCTTTTCATTTTTCTCTTCTTTACACTCTCTCGATCACTTCTGGGACCTCATTTGTTGGTCTATTCAAAAAGGAAAAAAAGGACACTGAAAGGAAAACGAACGTAAAAGACTAAAAAGACGAAAATGTTTTTTTTCTGGTTGCATAAATTTTCGGGAAAATTTATTTTCATTAACAGAATTTTGTGGAAAAGAAAGGGTAAATGGTGAAAATTTAGTTATCGAATCATTTACTGAAAAGAAATATGATAAGGAACAAGGAAAATTTCAAAGAAGCAAAAAAAATGCCATGCGAACTTCGGAAAGAAACACGAAAAATAAAATGATATTTTGACGTTTTAAAGATTCGGTAAAGTTCTGGTATGCTAAAAAAGTATTCAGGAATCTCTTGAAGATATTTTGAAGATATTCCCGATTACTATAATGATAAAAAAAGAACTTTATCGTAGCTCTAAAGAAAAAGGGTTTAATTTTTCAACTATCTCCTTCATCTTTGTTGTGAGCGCGAGCCTCCTGGACAAAGCCTGAAAATGGTTGGCTTGATAAAATCTCTTAAAAAACATTTAAATTTAAATTATTTATTTATTTAAGAAGTTTGATGCATTATAAATTGCATTACAAATTGTATTATAAATTGTATTACAAATTGCATTATAAATTGCATTATAAATTCCACTTTGCCTTTTAAAAAGCAAAAGAAGAAAAGAAAAAGAAAATTTACTAAACCCTCCTTTCCCCGCGCGCCGAGAGCTAAGTCCCGCTAGCTAGCTTTTTTCCAATAGCTACGCACAGACGGACAGACGTCGTCTCTTCTGCTTTATATATAGTAGATAAAAGGATTCATTTATGTAAGAAGTTTGATGCTTTCCAACCCTCTTTCATCTCGCGCACAATCTCGTTCATCAGCTTGTTCCATCCGAGACGAATGTTGCAATTGTTTGTGTCATACGGGCTCATGATAGCCTGATCCTGTAGATAATTTTTTTGCTTATATTAATTATATCAAATTTGATATTGAAAATCTAAGCTTAAGCTTTGTAAAAATTCGTAAAAATTTCCCCCAAAAACCCACGAGAAACTCTGTATGTCCACCGTCTTTCTCGAGCAAATGTTGAGTCTTCTCGGCCTGAAAAGTTTCAAAAGATTAAGAATGAGACTTATCTGATAGCTGTTATATATGTCGTAGCCGATAAAAAAATTTGAGACTTCATCGGCTAGCCGAAGAAGTCTGAGACTTCTTCGGCTGAAATCCTTTATCGGCTACGACATATATATATGTTAGTATCTTAACTTATATTTATCTACATTTATTCACAGGAATAATGTTATAAAAAAACAATACACAAGCACAACTCCTAAGCGTTAAATGTAGGGAAAAAGAACTAATAATCTAGCAGGGATTGAATCATGAACCAGATCCCGATTAAGATACAGGGTTGTTAGCTAGTCGACCATGACGGCTAGGGGTTGCAGATGTTTTCTGTTAATTAAAGCTTACCACGTCGATAATTTCATCGGCTGTAACTTTCTTGAAAACTGTATAAGAGTCGGATCCAAAGTTGACTCCCCTAAAGAAATGAGATTTAAATATAAATTTACTTGTAATAGTATTTATACAAATAAAAGCTTGTAGTAGTATTTCTATAAATAAAAACTTACTTGTAATAATGAATTTGTCCGATTCGTTTTGCCATTGCGAAGACTGAAGCCGTCGGGCAAAGGCCGAGCGATGAAACGGTGGTGTCGAGGAAATTCTGGATGCGGCAAGCCTGGAAATCCGATGAGAATACTGTAACTTATACGAGATGATTGTAAAGATTGTAAAGATTATTCTTTGATCTCTAATAGTTGCAATATGCAATATCTAATAGTTACAATATAGTAACTATTAGACACTCTAGATGTATAAAGGTCAGCTCCGGTTTGACAGTAAATTACTTTTGATGACACTTTTAACACTCCTAAATTACTATTGATAATCGAAAGGTATTATAAATGATATTCTGGATTCTGGATGCGGCAAGCCTGGAAATCCGATGAGAATACTGTCACTTATACGAGATGATTGTAAAGATTGTAAAGATTATTCTTTGATCTCTAATAGTTGCAATATCTCTACTCACTTGCAGTTGGAACAACGTGTTCGATGTCATTCTGCCGTCCATCACTTCCTCTTCCGAAATGCCATACATTTGTGCGAATTGTGGTCTTTTCTCTAGTAAAGTGCCCAGAATTTTGCGACCAATTTGAGCGTGTTTTGCTCTAAAATAAAGGCATTGCTAATTGGTGATTTTAAACTGCAATATTTGAAAGTTTAAAATCGTTAAGATATTGTAAAGTTCCAATACTAACTGGTTATAGTATTTCAAAAGAAAACTTAGAAGAAAACTATCTACAAAATAAAGCATATCAGCTGAATCAGCTGAATATCAATAACAATTCAATACTTTTTTTTTAAACAAACCTTTTCCATGACTCTTTCACCGCCTCGATTTCTTCAGGTGTAAGCCGAGTTTTCGCCTCGATATGTGAAGCGCAAGCGCCCATTGCTTTACGCTAAATGCTTTGAATTTGATACCGTAATCTTTTGATTAAGAAAACTCTATTTGAAACTAGACAAAGATCAGTGCTAGAACACAAAATATGAAAATGATGTTGTAAATGAAAAGTTCTTAGAAAAACTTACGAAAATCCAGTCAAACATGCAGAAGAGCTGAAAGAAAACTCCTCGATTTCAGATGGGAAACACTTTTCTTTTTTGTGCTTAAATGAGACTTTAATCGTAATGATTTCAATTTGAAATTTGAAATTTTGTTGAGGCAATTTGAGGCCGGTAATCCTCGACAAATGATTTTTTGATGAGATGATGGGGAAATGAGATTCCTTTCCTTGACTTTTTTTTTCTTTTTTTCTACTCCTTTCTAATCCAACAAGATTTTCTTCTTCTTTCAATCACGAAACGGAAAGCTAGGAACTAATTTGGTTCGGTGAAGAGGTTTTTTTAGAGTTTAGTAAGATCAGGGACTATTCAGTTGTAATTTAGATCAGTCCAGACAAGGTAAGACCATGGTCAGGTTTGAATCCAAGTCTAGATTCTGTCCAGATTCCCAGAGACTTTTTCATGCCTAGGCAAAAGCCAGTTCAGACATAGAGCTGCCTTCTGATTTGCTTGAATCTAAATTCTGTTGAGAGCAGTTAAGGCTTTTTGAAGGTTTATCACAATTCTAAAGAATAGATAAGTTCGGAAATATAACCCAAAAACTCACTTTTCCAGAGTTGACCTGAATGAGCTTTTGGTGAAGAATGGTCTTCACCAAGCGAACATCCTTTCAACAGCAACTTTTTCTTCTAAACTCCAAAAACTTCACTTGCCGATTTCAAGCAATTTCTCTAAAAGGCTCTTCGAATATTTTGACTTTTGAGTGGTTTTGATTTGAATATTTCATAGGGTGAAACTCGTGAACGACGCGTTCCATGTAAGCCACAAAGACTGACTGATTTGGTGGCGGAAAAAAGGGTGAACTTGATAAACACGGAGATGAAGACAAAAAGAGGAAACTTGGAAATGAAAAGATGGGAATGCTTTTGAAAAATGATCATCAAAGAAATGATGATGTTAAAGGAAAGGAAAATGATTCTAAATCTGGTGATAAAGAATCGAAGCTTCAGAGCTGAAATAGAGTGGCTGAAAACTCCTGTTTGCTTTTAAAATGGGTAATTTTGATAGAAACTTTTGAGATTTCAGCTAAATAGTGTTGATTTTCAGTTACTTCATAAATTTTCACCTTAAGAGTGTTAAATTTTGAGATAGCTAGCTTTAATTAGACAATGTTTATGTACCGTAAAAACTCTAATAGAACGGCCCCTATAGGAGCGTCGTGTAGTCTAAGTTTACTCTCAAACAAACGCTCAAATCTCGACACCAGTACATTTGTTTCTGTACATTTAAGTATCAAATTAAAGTAAAGAAAATGGGTGATTTTTTGAGATATAACACATATTTTTAGCATTAACCAGCGTTTAGAAAAAAATGATTAAAAAGTGGAAAAATTGGCTTTTTTTTTGCCACTTTTCAATCATTTTTTCTAAATGCTGGTTAATGCTAAAAATATGTGTTGTATCTCAAAAAATCACCCATTTTCTTTACTTTAATTTGATACTTAAATGTACAGAAACAAATGTACTGGTGTCGAGATTTGAGCGTTTGTTTGAGAGTAAACTTAGACTACACTACGCTCCTATAGGGGCCGTTCTATTAGAGTTTTTACGGTATGTTTCTTTATGGTGAATCACGAGTGGACTATTTCAGTCATCCTTTATGTAATTGAGATACAAAAGTCTAGTAGTGATTGTGGATTTTACTCTGAATCGATAAATGAAACACCGATTTTGAGATAGCCGACAAACATAAAAGTGTGACTGCTGTCTGCTGACTTTTGACAAATTCAGCTTCGATAAACCAGTTTAAGTGGATTTTAACTACATTCATTTGTTTACTTTCTTAATATCTTTTAGTTTAGTCATTATATTTCTAGATGTCGTTTCTCAAAAATCCGTACAGCTGAGCTTTGGGATCTCCGTATCCCTTCTACCTTTCCCAATGTCCCCTCTAGCAACCATGACTCCTTCACCCCCACAACAAAAACATACACTAGCTCTTTTTTTATCCTGATCTTCTTTTTCTTTGTCTTCAAAAAAACCTCTTAAAAAACGAGCCGTTTATATAATTTTTTTTTCAGAAATGAGCGATGATTTTTTTGGGAAACATTGATATTTTCACTTGTCATTCTCATTTCTGAATGTTGTCGATGGCCGAATTCGGATGTGCTTTTTATTATCGATTCTTCTCTGCACATAAAACCCGCCGATTTTCAGAGAGAGCTTGATTTTGTAGCCAAGGTAAGAGGCCGATCAATTAACATCAAAGTCTAGCGCCTATGACAATTTAAAGTAATTCTTGAAAGGAATTCCAGTCGATCGATCAAATGGATCTTTCACCAGCTGGTTCTCGTGTCTCACTCGCCATGTTTACTCCAATGGGTCGTTTCGTTTTTCCGTTTTCCGATCAGGCTAATCGACGGGATCTTCAATCGCGCATTCAGGTCAAACAAAATAAAACCCTCAAAAAGAGAACGTCAAAGTCAGTTGAAAAATCACAAATTTGGAAGGGCAAGTAAATGTACCCAATACTCATTCAAAAACAATCCTAAATCCTATTTTTGTATTCAGTCTACCACTTATGCTCCATGCGATCCAAACACGAGTCCAACCCGTTGTCTCCCGTGTGCCAGTGTGAACTCGATTGCCAAGTTTGCTCTAGCGCAAGTTAGTACAAGAATTTCAAGTTTATGAGTAGAATCTAGAGATAAATTTAACTTCAGAACTATTTAGGGTAATCGAAAGCCGTTTCCCGATGTGATCGTCGTGATCTCTGGGGGAAAATATCAGATTCCCGAGTTGGTTCGTGAGATTTTGATTGATAAATTGGATAAATACAACACTCGATTTCAGCTAAACAAAGAGGTGCTCTTGTCTCCAAACTCTCCAATTCATGCTTTCTATATTCTCGTCGATGGAACGTATCCCCAGATTGCTGATCAACACTATGCAGCCACTGCCAATACTTTGAAAGTAAAGTCATAAAATAGTTGATTTTTCGGTTTCCTATTTTCTCACAGAATTCTCATATATTTTTGCAGTTAACTGCCCATGATTTCGACTCCCTTTCGCGTCTTTCACTTCCACTCTGCCAATCTGCCAACACTTTTGTGAATAGAAGTGAGTTGAGTGGGTAATCGTGTCAGAAAGTCAAATCTTTCTGGTCCAACTTTTCCGATCCAAGCCAGTTATATTTTATTGAGCTTTGTCTTATTCACGCCTATTGTCTTGTCCTTTTATTAAGCGTGCATTTATTGCCTCCAGGCTTAGGATCTTCCGCTCAGCTTGTCTGTCAGTCCGCTTGATCTTCTCAGATTAGTCTCAGATTAATAAAGTAAAGAGATGAATGGTAAAAATTTGGAACCGAGGGGGGATTGGATTCAAGATCTTCTTGTTTACCTTCTGCTTACCAGAAAGATGCTCTACATGCTCTACCACTGAGCTATCCGCGCTTTTTTTTTGTTTTGTCCAGGACGAAATAGGCACGGATATTTTGTCCAGGAAAGACAAGGAAGAAAAAGAAATAAATAAATCTCGGCCATTCAGAACCGAATGGCAAAGAAGATTAAACCCAATTGATCTACCCAAGTCCAAATTTCAAACCCGAAATCTACTCAAGTCTAAATTCCCGTGATTTGAACTCAGTATTCACAATCAAAAGGGTCTAACTTTAAAAGAAATAATCAAATGATGAATCAAGATGATACATTCAAAGTAAAGTCACTATTTTCGGTCACGATTAACATCCATCATTTCTCCTTTATGCCTTCTTCTTGTGTCTCCTTCGAGCTCCTCACAACCATTTCCAACTATACAAATCCTCCTTATTTTGTTCTCTTTTCAACTTCACCCTCACTTTATTTTTTTTTCTTTTCGTCTTTTCCTTTCTTAAAAATCTCTAGGCGACCTTTTCAATGCCGTTTTTAGTCGCATTTAAAATTCAACTCAAAAAAGAAAACACTAAATAGCTAAATAGCTAAATAGCTAAATATTTCGTTATTTTTTTGACTAGCTACACTTTACTGAAATGGATCCAAACGTTGATTTGTCTTGGTGGAATTATTTGAATTGGAATATCACTAAATGTACAAAGTACAGCGATGATCGGAGTGTTTCGTGGACTTTACCATGTGGGTTTTGTTGAGCTGATGGCATTTAGACTTTCTGAATGTACTGAGAAAGTTAACTCTGACAAATACGGTAACTTTTAAAGATATTCAATTAAAACTCGTTTCCTCAACTTATTAATTGAGTGATTCTACTCAAGATTGAGTGATTCTGCTCAAGATTGAGTGATTCTACTCAAGATTGAGTGATTCTGCTCAAGATTGAGTGATTCTGCTCAAGATTGAGTGATTCTGTTCAAGATTGAGTGATTCTGCTCAAGATTGAGTGATTCTGCTCAAGATTGAGTGATTCTGCTCAAGATTGAGTGATTCTACTCAAGATTGAGTCATTCTATTCAAATTTTTGTTTCTCTGAACAAGGCTAAGGGAAAAGCAAGGGTTAAATGAAGAATAGAATGTAAAATCTTTTTTTCAGGTAATGCCACTCATCCCTTTGCATTCGGTACTCTTTGTTGGATTGTGACGACTCTTCTCTTTATCGTGTTTCTTCTTACTTGTTGTTGTCTTCTTTATGCTGTATATGTTTATCGAGAAGATAGTGAGTGATATTGGAAACATTATATAAAAGTGAATTTCTTAGATAGACGCTTAAAATATGAATACGCGGAAGTTGAGAGAAATCTTCGTAAACAAAACGAATATTTCACTGCGAGGATTCATCGACAAATGGAAGAGCAAATGAAATTGAATGAGAAACATCAAGTAGACGAAAAAAATAAAATGATTAATACATTAAAAACGACGTTATTTCTAGCGTACAGTCGCGTAGTTGTTAACAGTTTAACTAATTTCGTGTAAATTTAAAGATTTAGACTATTATAGCCGTGAATCTCCTCTTGAAACAAGTAGTAATCAAGAGCTTTCTATAAAATAAATAATAAATGGTCTTAAAAACTTTAAATCAAAAATAATTGTTATTAATGAGTGGTGAATGTGTTAAAGAATATAGAAATACCGTAAATACTGTAATAGTACCCACCCCACGCCCATAATGACGGTGAGGAGTGTTGCGTAGTCTAGCTTTGAACGAGTTTTTCTCGACACTGGTTTATGCTACAATGCGCGCTTAGGTATCAAAAAATGGCCCTGAATTTCAGCTATTTTTTTGATACCAAAGACGCATTTTTTTGAAAGTACGGGCACTTTGAAAAAAATGAAATACTAAAAAACTTTTGTGATTACGCGACTGTACGAGGGGGATGGGGTACTATTACAGTATTTACGGTAGTTTGATTCATTTCTCTTTATTTCTGTTGTTTAAGAATAACTGCCGTAGATACTGTAATGCCGGTGCGGAGTGTTGCGTAGTTTAGCTTGGAACGAGTTTTTCTCGACACTGGTTTATGCTAGAATGCGCGCTTAGGCATCAAAAAATAGCCCTGAATTTCAGCTATTTTTCGATACCAAAAACATTTTTTGAAAGTACGGGCGCTTTGAAAAAAAATGAAATACGAAAAAACTTTTGCGACTACGCGACTGTACGAGGGGGATGGGGTACTATTACAGTATTTACGGTATATATATTTTTATATTTTAATGTTACAGGAAGAAGTTCGACGTACACAAGGCGAGCTCAAAACGGCTAAAGAACAGGAAAAGGTAAGGCTAAAATTTATTTTTGAAAATGGTTGACCAAAATTTTGTAAACCCGGATTTTATTAGGGTTTTCCTAATGGGATCAGGCTATAAATGAGGAAAAGAGTTAGATTGAAAACTAGTTTCTGATGAGTATACCAGGTATTTATGAAACATAAAAAGCCCAGTTACTAATAAATATGCTTCTGGATTAGAAACTTTGCTTATGTTTTCATTCACATCTTTTCCGATTTCAGATCCGAAGCGAGGCAGCTGAAAAAGCGGCTGTGGCAGAGTTGGCGGCTGCAAAAACACGCGAACAACCACAACCAATCATTATTTATGGACAGCCGATGATTGGTGGGAAAATGATACCACCAAAGCCTTTGTCTCCATCGAAAAATCCCCCAATCACCCAAAAAACCCTTCGTGAAATAATTCCGTCGAGGCACGCTGTGTCGGCTCAATTCCCCGAGTTACCTATGAGTGATGTGAGAAAAAATGAGCAAAGTCAAACAAATGAATTATTGATTCCCGGTCAAAGGCAGAGATTAGCCGATTTGAATACGGAGAGTTCAGTAGCGAGAAATACCGGTGAAGCTTTTATGAATAGTGTTTTCCCGGATGCTGTCCCGAGAAATACAACAGCTTGAATTCAACCTGTTGCTTTTTGAGTCACTCAATTTTTGTCTTTGAAAATTGTAAACTTTTTTTCAAATAAATATTTTCCTCAAGTTGTTCAATTTGAAAAATGCATTGAAAAAAAACAATTTGAGGGAAATGTTTATTGAGAAAAAACAAGGAAAAACATAAATGATTTCGGGATTTTTTTTACTTGTAAAAAAGACAGTCAGATTACGGTAAGACCTGTAAAAGACCTGTAAAAGACAGTCAGTTTACGGTAGCTTTTTAGACACCTCTTAGAAAACATTTTTCTTTTTTCTTGAGAGAATTGATCTAATAAAGATTGATAATAGAATTTAGACTCTCAAAATGATCGGAAGACAAGAGATTCGAATAGTCGAGACTCGAATGGGAATCGGAAACGGTAAGTGAGGAAAAAAGGCTAACAATCCAAAGGTTTACTTCTTTTCATTGAAACTTCTTCATATTAAGATATTCAGCTAATGTATACCGTGTAAATTTCAGTCCAAATTCTCGTTGGCGAATGCGTTTCGATCCGCGATTCGATCGCCATGTCACTCCGGATATCGAAGAATTCAGGAAATGGTGGAGAGATCCACACGGAAAATTGCCACAATCTTTCAGAGATTGGTGGAGGTTAGAGATTTCAATTTCTTGAGTAAAAGAAATATTGGGTTGGTGAGTTGAAAACTGCCGGACTTTGAACTAAAATTTATTCAACATAAAACCATAAATTCATTCCAAATAATTTCCATTATGATTGACGATTTTACAGGCAATTTGCGGATTCCTCTTTCGTAGTAGGATTTTGGTTTGTGTGTGAGACAAGTGTGAGACTCAAAAATGGAGGACTTGAGATGTCCCAGTTTGAGCACTTTCTTCAAAAGAAACCCATTTTGGTGTCAATAGAAAAGTTGTAGAGAATCAAAAATCAAGCTTATATCCAAATTTTCAGAACGATTCAAAAACTGGTTTTCAAGAAATGCCAAATTTAAGAATTTTCACAAAACTTGCATTTTAAGCGAAACTACTCAGTGGATCTTTTTGCAAATTTGGCTATAAGCTTGATTTTTGATTCTCTACAACTTTTCTATTGACACCAAAATGAGTTTCTTTTTGAAGAAAGTGCTCAAACTGTCACATATGACAATAGCCGGCAGTTGTCAATTCACCAACCCAATAGATTCGTTGAACCAAAATTTTAGCGACAATCCTCATCTACACGATCCACGACGAACCCATTCCGCAAAGAATTCTCAAGACGGAAAACAAGAAGGAAATGGGGATGAAGGAAAAGAAGAAGAAAAAGAAAAAGATCTAGAGGTTAGAATTTTTTCAAAGTTTTTTTTTTTATGGTAAAGTTTAGAAAGAAATGAAAGAGGCTCATCGTAAAGAACGGGAAGAGAAACGAAAGAAATTTGAAGAATGGAAAGAAAAACAAATCAAGAATGGAAGTTAGTTGATTTAGAGCAAATGTTAAAAGTATAATTATTTAAAAATTCAGCATAATGAGCAAATTTCAGCTTGGAAACCGGGTGACTACGAGCGCTTGCAAAAGGAGATTGATGATGATGGGAGTACGGTGAGTGGGCCGAGCACCGATAGTGATTATTCGATACCCGTCGGGCAATTGTCAAGGTAAATTTCAGATAAAACAATAATGCTAAAGTAGTTGAGTGGAAATTAAGCTAAGAAATCGATTTCCAGAGATCATCCATCTCGTTCCCTTCCACCAGTCGATATTCTCTTCCTCGTTGACACCTCCAGCTCCATTGGGATTCAGAATTTCGATAAGGTATTTGTAATGGAGATTTCGTATGGAATTTTAAATCGACCAATCGAATCGATCTCGTTTAAAGCCAAAGATTTGCTCTCGAAGTGTACTTTGTCAAAAATCGAAACTCATCCCTTTTCGTGTAACTCAAATCACAAGGGAAAGGACAAATGAAATATGGGTTACATTATTAGACAAATGAAATAAGCCATATTTCATTGGCCGTCGAATTTCATAAATCTCAAGTATAGTATAAACATTTCAAATAGTTTAAAGGCCAGTTAAAAGGTGTTAAAACAAATCAACGAATCAAAAGTTTTGCCAGAAAGGACTCGAACTCGAGCAAGAAAATCAAAGGCTCGTTTTGTAAGCAAGCGTCTTATCCACTACACCACCCCGTCACCTAAGAGGGGCGAGAGAAAACAGTTATAGAGGGCCGTGACAAAACGGTTATAAAGGCTCCAAATTTTCTCATTTTCACCCTAAAACTTAAAACACATAACTTTTATAGAAAGCAATTTTGCAGAAACGGAAAACAGATTCAGTGTGAAATTCTGCGTTTAATGGCTTATCTTATTTGGGCACATCCATTTTTGCTTTTCTCTTGTCAACTCAACAAGAATACACAAGAAAAACAGTCAGAAAGAGGGTTTTTCAAGTGGATTTTCATTTCATTTGACTCTAGTTTTCTGCCAAACTATTCAATTGAGAACTTTCAGATGAAAGCTGGAGTGAATGCGATCATCGAGGACGTTGATGTGGCGCCGGGTCGATCGCGAGTGGCTGTCGTTCAATTCTCTGCCGAGCCACAAGTCGTCTTCGGTTTCGACAAATATTTCACCACTCAGAGTGTCCAAAGTGAGACTTAAAGTCATTGATAACTCGATCATGATTTCCCAGAAGCTATCAATCGAATCATTTACACTGGCGGTCCAACGCATCTCTCGAAAGCGCTTAGTTTCACGGCCGGTGTTCTGTATAAAGAACAGAATATGGCCGACGGGAAACACAGAAGACACAAATTGGCAAAAAACTCCTAGACACGATCGATTACAAGTTTGAGAAAAAAATGACTATGCTTTGAAAAATGATCGTGATTAGGTGCTTTGTGTAGCATCAGATGGATCATCGGAGGATAATGTGGCCAAATCGACATCGATGTTGCATGAGAGGTTACAGGTGGGATTCGGATGGAGATCTTCAGTGATCTTTGCCTGAATAACTTAGATTGTTGGCTTATAAAATACTGACAAGTGCTTATATAGGATCTTTAAGCTCTAGCATCTTTATAGTTAGATCTTTATAGATCTTTATAGGTCAAGTTAAGTTCATGGGAAAGCCTAATGGCCTGACTCCTTTTAAACCTAACTATTGATAAATTCATCTAATAAAAAGTTATCTAATATCTATTGATAAAGTTATCTAAAAATATTAGTTTTCAAATCTCAAAACTTAGATCAAAGTCTGTGCCTTGGTGACACGAGCATTCCATCGAGAAAAGCTCGAGGAAATCACTCGTTTCGATGGCGCAATTTTTGTAATCGATCAGAAGGAAGCTGTGAATATTTGGCTGTGGAGACAACAGGTTATAAAGCTTAAAGAAAATTTTAAAAGTACAATTACAGCGTCTCTGGGCAGACACATATTCAAAATATTTAAAACGAGAGAAATCGATGCCCCTTTCGACGAAAAGAAGTCCGAAGAAGACGAGAATCGATGACAAAGCATGATCGTTTTGAAATAAATCTTGAATATAAAGAAAAACTCAATTGTGTTTAACAATTAACAATGACAGATCAAAAAAAAAATGGTCACTAAAATCAATCATTGAAATGAATAGGTAATTTGTTAAAGGAGATCTTGATTGAAAGATTAAAGTCTGCTCAAACTATCGTAGGTGATGATGGCTATAAAATTACTTCACAGAGCCAATTTCTTTTTTGCTTTAAAACAATCCGGAAGTGATTTTAATTTTCTAAACAATAACATCCATTATTTTCCTTTTTTGAAAACAGATAATTTCAGTTCCTTCTCTCTTTTTGAATGACTCATTAGAGATCTTTTGAAAGTGATTGATTGCCGTTCGAAATTGCTTTTTCTATTACCACAACTTGTTTTCTCTATATAACGAATGCTATAAAATGATAAGAAACACGGAAAAATGTAGAGATTTTAACAAAATGTTATCGAAATTGTTATTTTTACTTGGTGTATCAAGTATTTTTGCGCTTGCATCCGTCGAAAATGATCAAATAAGTAAGTAACTTTTAAAAGTTAATAAAAATAGAACTTATTAAAGTTAAAACAAGCTTACAATTAGCATATTTGTATCTAAAACTTTCATTTTTAGATTGGGCTTGCGCCCGGGGGACCTCAAATTGTTTCTGGGTTTCGGTGAGCCTTTCAATTTCTCTTTTTTTCATTTTCAATTTCAATTTCTCTGAGAAAACCCAAAAGTGGCCAATTGTCTTTAGCTTTTCTTTAGATTACTTTAAATAATTTTAATTTAAAAACTATTCAGCCTTTTGAATATGAGAAATCGGGCGGGTGGAAGCTTTTCTCGTGGGATGAAGCAAGAGAGAAATGCAAGGGAATCGATCCGAAAGCTGATCTCGCAACGATAAACACAAAAGAGGAAGATGAATTTGTACTTGGTGAGTGGGCAAGGAGCGAAAGTTTTGATTTAGAGTCACTTCAAGCGTTAAAAACAGTTCGAAAATTAAGATCTTAGATCTAGGATCGACTAGGCTGGGTAGAGTCGGCTTTCTTGACCTGAACAAGATTAGGAAAGAGCTTTCAAAGCTTTGAGACTATTTCCAAATCTGCATAGCACTTGTGGCGTTACCAAGCTTTTCGTTTTCAGATCTCATTCAATCGAAAGTGATGGAGCTGGGTGACGTCGGTGGAATGAGTGACTATGGGAAATGTTGGAACAGGTTAAACTCTGAAAGAAAATAGTTCAAATTTACAATTTTACAATACACTTCTCCAAATATGAAAGTTTTCATGTTGGAGTCGAATATAATCTTTTTGTGCCATTAAAAATAAAAATGGCAAGCCAAAAGAGTGGCAATGTTGGTGAGTCGGACCAGGCTAGACAAGCGTCCTCCCGACTGAACCACGGCGACCATATGTTAAAAACTAGCCTGAAAAGCCTGGTTTACAAATAATTTACAATTTAAGTTTTCAAGTTTAAGCTTGATTTTAGTCACGTGTGGATCGGGTTCCGTTTCGCTGCCAACACATCACCTCGAGACGAGGAGCCGATCAATTACCCCGATAGATTACCCCATCTTCCACCACTTCCACCACTTCCATCGCCTCCATCACTTCCACCACTTCCACCACTTCCATCACTTCCACCACTTTCCATCATTCGCCCGAGACGTGCTGCATCGACTTCGGAAAATGTTTTCTCGTGGGCTGACGGAACTTTTGTCGGTTATCAACATGAGCCAAATCATTGGCATCCCGATGTTGAGCTCGAATATGTGGTTAGTTAGCTGTAAAACTACTAAAGTCGTTTAGGGGCTCAATTTCAATATTTATTCAATCAATTCTTTTCAGGCAATGAGCGATCCAACGTGCACCTCATCGATCGACGGAAATGATTATGGACACCGTCGATGGGGATGGCTTGAACATCAACAAGCACATCAAATGGCACGATATCTTTGTGGGAAAACAAGGGCTTGAAAGGAAAGCAAAGAAATATTTCATTATGCTTTTATCAACATGAAAAATAAAGATTAAAACTTTGTTCACAGTAAGTTAAAGTAAAAAAGTGCATAGCCGATCAGTGCACTAATTCAAAGTACAATGCAAATTGCACTAATGCTTACTTAACTCCTTCTGGTGAACGGTAAACGAGTGCGTTGTGGTGTAATGGTTAGCACGGTTGGCTGGTAAGCGGAAGGTTGGTGGTTCGATTCCCGATGGCGGGCAACGTTTTGATTTACCCTAGTTCCAAAAGCTTTTCAAGCTGCTTCAATGAAAGTTAAGATATTCAGTCTTATTACTTGAATTTTTCATAAATGTACTCTAGAAAGACAAAAGACTGAAACTTTCCAATCAAACAAAACAAAACAATCAATAAAACATTTAGCTAAACTAAATAAACATTTAAAATTCAATTAAAACTTTAACTTTTTTAGATTTTAATTTAAATTTGACAGTAGTTTGAATGCAAAATTAGATCATTTTTGATGCCTTTTTCATATTTTACTTCTTTCATTTTCAAAAGCAAATGCGCTTATCGAAAAAAAAAGCAAAGAAAACTTTGATAACAAAAAGCTTTCAATTATTGAATGTTTGAGTGGCTAGATTTTAAATCTCTATTCCGGAATCGAAACAAGAAATTATGGGTAATAAAATTTGTTATTTTAAAAAGAAATAAAGCGTAGATCGGATTGTCAATTGGTTTACAATGAAAAAAACGACTTTTAATCACTTCAATGAATACTTTTTCAAGGATTTTTCAAATCAAAAGATAGAGTTTGAAGAATTCTACCTTATTTAGCACGAGATTCTGAAAAAGTAGTCGTTGAAGTGGATAAAACTCGTTTTTCTGTTGCACACCTACTGACAAACAGCTCTAATGAACAGCTCAAATGAACAGCTCTAATCCAACCCATTCAGCTCTCTTCAATCGTTGCCTCGATTCTCAATTTTCTGATTCAAATCGTTTATCATATATATTGTGCAGTTTATTATAATGAGCATTACAAAAAGTTTGTTTCATTTGTTTCATTTGTTTTTTTGGGAAATAGCGTTGTTCAGCTTTTATACAAGCTCTCAAATGCGAATCTTTGCGATTATTGGAACAATGTGAGTGTTTTTTTTTGTTTTGGGTAATACAATTATTGAAATTTTAGGGAACGAATAGCCTATCTCTCAATGTACATCACTTCTTTCATTTTAACAGTCATCGGTTTTCGGAAACGATATCGACTTCAAGCTTGTGCACTTCCGATTTATTTGGCAAGATGATTCACTTTAGAATCTGTACTACCGTATTTTCTCTAATAGTAGTGCACCCTGAGCGCCGCCTAAATTCGTTGAAATCTCGAAAAGCGCTTATCAGAACCTATCGATATGGGGTCGAAAAATGTAGGTGACGATGAGATCTTGTGGGGGAGGAAAGTGTTAAGCTTTTGGGAAAAATTGGAAACCGTAAAATAGTGATCAACTCGGCTCATCGAACTGCACTACTAGGGAAAATACGGTAAATTTCAATAACCTCGTCTGCAAGTTACGGTTGAAACCACAGGTTTACTGTGGCATCTAGAAAAGTTACGGTTTACGGTAATCGAGTGTTGATTTAAAGTACCGTATTCTCTCTAATAGTAGTGCACCATGAGCGTCGCCTAAATCTCGAGAACCGCTTATCAGAACCTATCGATGTGGGGTCGGAAAATGTAGCTGACGATGAGATCTTGTGGGGATTTGAGTGTTGAGCTTTTGCAAAAGCTTGGAAACCGTAAAATAGTCATCAACTCGGCTCACCCGGGTGCACTACTATTAGAGAAAATACGGTATTCTAATTGAAAATTTTTTTATAGATTAAGTTCAAAAGGTTCTATGCCTAGCCTAGCATAAAAACAATTTGCTAAAAAGGTTTAGACTTGCTTATCCTCAGAGATTTTTCAATACTTTGAGACTTCAGGCTAAGCCAAGCTTTTGAACATAATCAAATAGATTTCTCAATCTTAAGCAGCTAATAAATTCTCAAAATTCCAGGTTTTCCTCTTGAGTCTCTTTGTCACTTTACTCAACCAGGCCGTCGAATCAACCCCTTCAACCCCTTCACTAATTCTTGGCTTTGCAATGTTATTCATGAATCTTATCACAATAATTCTTTTCACCCTTCTCCACCGTGAAATCTTTCATCAAAAAATTCAATGTCCTTGTTGTCGTTTTGAGTTTCTCGTTGAATGATTTAAAAGAAAATAAAAAAGAAAATAAGAAATTGATTTCTTTTAATCCTTCTATTCCAATGATGATTCAGAGTCGATCTCTTTCGATTGAGAAGAGATTTTTGTGATGTATCCGCGTTGATCTACCTGCAAAATATGAAAAGTTTATTCTTATATAGTCTCTTATATTGTAAATAAAATATTTATCAGAAAAAAACTATCTGCCTTCTGTTTCTTGTTATATTCAGAATTAGTATAGTAGGTATACTGAAGTAAAGGGGATTGAGGTCCGGTTTCCAGATTAAGCCAAACTCTAGATCATAACCTGGTTTTGCAAATAGGTGCTTACAGTACTTTGATGCTTACAGTACGGTGCTCACAGTACGGTACTTACAGTACTTTGATGCTTACAGTACGGTGCTCACAGTACGGTACTTACAGTACTTTGATGCTTACAGTACGGTGCTCAAAGGACGGTACTTACAGTACTTGATGCTTACAGTACGGTGCTTACAGTACTTTGATGCTTACAGTACGCTGCTCACAGTACGGTACTTACAGTACGGTGCTCACAGGACGGTACTTACAGTACTTGATGCTTACAGTACGGTGCTTACAGTACTTTGATGCTTACAGTACTTTGATGCTTACAGTACGGTGCTCACAGTACTTCGATTCTAATCAGAGCTTTAATCAAAGCTTGCAGTACTTTGATTAAAATTAAACTTCTGAGTAAAATTCTAGTTGACAAAACATTGCAAACATTGCAAAAGTGCAGTTATATCAAGTCGACCTCAAATCTAGCTTTTTGTGAACAGATTACTTGCATCACAGAGATTTAGAGAGAAATATTCTTACTTGTTACAATGATAATCCCTTCTGTACCTCAAACAGCATCACTTCCCACCACCAATACACGAAAAACGTTCTCCTTTTGTGCACAAACTCGGTTTCATTTTCGTTTTCTGTCATTTTGGCGTCAAATCTGTAAATCTTTCTGTTTCTGTTTTGCACAAATAAAACAAAAAAAAAGGTGTCTGTGCAAGGGAAAAACTTATCTCGAAAAAAGCGGAGAGAAATATAAAGAAAAGAATGAATATCACAAATGAATGAGAGAACATTTCTTTGTGATTTGGAGATGAATGGGGGAAATGATCAATTGAAAGAGGGAAAAGGACGATAAAGTAACGATTATCTTGAGAACGGAGAAAGTTATGGGATATTCGTTTACACAACAAAGTCAATTGTTCGTTTGTGATTGAATATTCAAATAAAAATCAAAAAGAAATGCTAGATTAGATGCTTAGAGCAAATGCTTAGATGCTAGATTGTAATTTGAGGCTTTCACTTTCGGTTTACTTTGAAAATTGAAAGGTAAACACTCTTTCTAATAGAGTATGTTCCTCTCGAGTAAAGAATTACTCGAGTAAAATCTGCATGTGTTATTTTTACTCGATTAATCGGGGTGGGACAAATGCGGCCTTTTTTGCGCACCTGAACATTTGCGCACCTTTTTTGCTGGAAAAGGCTGCAAGGAAAAGCCGTAGAGCTTCAAAATGTTTTCATAGAAGGGAATCGTATGCGTAGATTCAGAATTTTGACAAATCAGACCTCGTTGACACGTCAAATTTGTGCTGATTTCGAATCTGAAGGAATTTTTCCAATCCCTCTGACAGAAATTTTTAAAATTGAGTTTTGAGCAGTTTTTTGGTCATTTTCTATGGGAAATTTTGTGGTACCCTGCAGTTTGGGGCTCGTAACTCGACAACGAGGGTCTAGAACCAAAAACGAGAGGATAACTTTTATTCTAGAGACTCTTACGAACATTTTGATGCAAAAATCATCAAATTTGCTCAACTCTACAAAAAAGTTATAAGATCTTTAAAGAAATTTTGCAAAATACACTAAAAACATAAGGGGAAACCGTGGCCGAGTGGTCTAAGGCGCGCGACATGAATCCCGTGCCAAAGTATGGGGTTGTTGGTTCGGCTCTCCCGCGCACTTGAGCTATTATTTTGCATATTCCTTAATTGTTTTGAGTGAATACGATACATAGCTACATTGCTCTTTTCAACAAAACAATTGTACAATAGAGAATTTTTGTAGATTTTCCCATTTCTTTTTAAAAAATGTCATAACTTTTGTAGAGTTGAGCAAATTTGATGATTTTTGCATCAAAATTTTCGTAAGTGCTCTAAAAAAAAGTTATCCCCTGGTTTTTGGTTCTAGACCCCTGTTGTCGAGTTACGACCCCCCAAACTACGGGCACCACAAATTTCCCATACAAATGCCCAAAAAACCGCTAAAAATAAATTTAAAAATTTCTGTCAGAGGGATTTTAAAAAAACCTTCAGATTCGGAATCAACACAATTTTCCGCATCTAAAAAAGGTACTCCCCAGAAAATCCGATAGAAACGCATTTTCGCGCCGATGTGCAGAGGGTTTCTTTCGGTTCTTTCAATTACGCAACTCATCCAGTTCACTTGAACCCAACTTTCAAACATTACCTGAAATCCTTGTTTTTCTCTACTTTATGACCACTCAAATTAGAAGTGACTTCCGTATTTCAAAAATATTTCTTATCCCCATTTTCCCTCTTGAATTTCTCAAGTGGTCGGCAAGAAGAGGAAATTTTGCCAAAAACATTTCTCAAGATTCTTTGGCATGTAAAAAGTGATGACGGAAGGGGATAAAGGTCACATGGATGAGCAGATTGAAAGTTGAGAAAAAAAAAACCCATCTTACACCCATCACACTCTCGTCTTCCTTGAGCCTAGGATGCTAACATTGGCTTGAGAAGCCTTCTAATTTAAGAGGCTCATTTTCCTTTCTTTAAGCCAATAAAATCGGATCTAACAGATAGATTTTAAATTCTTTTAAATTCTTTTAGATTCTTTTACGTTCTTTCCAAATCATTTCAAATACTTTCACTTGCAACTTTTGATCGTTACTAGTACGTTACTAGTACCTACGTTACTCAACTAGCAAATCTTTTGAGATTTCTGGTTCACTATAGGTATCTTGATGTTTCTCTCAATTTGTTTGAGATTTTTTTCGAAATTTGTGTGGCTCTTGTAGCCGACCTTTTTCCCCCTTTTCTATAGATATCTCTTTTCAAAGAAAAAAAAAGTGAAAAGACGAAATGAAATGAAAGTAAAAAAAACCCAGAAAAATCCGTGTAAATGGCCAGTGAAAAGTCGCAAAAAGAGAAAAATTTCCTTTTTAAACCGTTTTTTGACAAAAACTAGTTTTGTTGGGACTCTTCCGCCGAACGCATCTCGAAAAATGATCAGCTCGGCTATCACTTTTCTTTTCTTTTCTTTTCTTTTCTTTTCTTTTTTAAAACTTTCACCCGCCTACGCATCACTTTTTCGCTGAGTTTCCATCAAATTTTGATGAAATTTTTGGGAAAATTTTGCCAAAAACCGTATTGTTTTTTGTTGTTTATCTATGAAGAAATGGTTCCAGGATCATTTTTTTAAAAAATCATTCGTTTGTTATTCTTTTGAATATTCAAAAAATTTGTCTAACAATGCGGTTTTGCATTGTTAGATAAGTTCAAAAATGATCGAAACTCGTTTCAGATTTTCTTTTAGCCTTCATTTTCGATCTACTAACTGCAAAAAGCTTCCTTACATTTCCCAAAAAGAAAATGATCCTCAGATGGTTGTTATTAGTCTTCTTTGCTTTACACACAGGTATTTTGTGTCATTCTCGTGCAATTCTCGTAAATCAAATTCCAGAAGCGGCTCCAAAATGTGAAAATGTGTTGAGGAGTGATGTGAAAGTGAGTGCTTGAATAATTGCCATGGTCGACTGGCTAAGAAACTTGTAGCTTAGTCGGGAGGTCAAGGGTTCAACCCGTCAGCTAGATTATTCTTTCATTTTTCCATATATATATATATGGAATTCCTTTATTGGAACTATAAAGGAACTATAAAGGAACTAGAAAGGAACTATAAAGGGACTATAAAGGGACTATAAAGGAGCTATGAAGTAACAATAAAGGAACTTTAAAGGAACTAAATAGGAACTAAAATTTTCCCTCTCAACATTTAGGGCTTAGGGGTTGTGCTTGTGTATTGTTTGTACCACATTTTACAATCCTATACAACACTAATAGCAAAATACAACCTTATATTCATTCGTGTAAATGAATAGATTGTGAAATGCTTTCATTTCAGTGGTATTTCGATGATCGACACCGAATGTGCATGGCTTTCCGAACGGATTGTCAATCGGAGTTCCAAGTGGTCGCCCAGTTTTTCGATAGTGAAGAGGGAGTGCACGTTGAATCGAATGAGTGAGTGATCAGGGGGTTTTTTAAGCTCAAAATCTTTGACTAGAGAAGATATTGAGTACCTTATTCTCCTAATAGCAGTGCACATTAAGCTCCTCCTAAATTCCTTGAAATCTCAAAAGCGCTTATCAGAATCTATTGATATGGGGTCGAAAATGTAGGTGACGATGAGATCTAGTGGGGGAGGAGAGTGTTAAGCTTCTGGGGAAAATTGGAAACCGTAAAATGGTCATCAACTCGGCTCAGCGAAGTGCACTATTAGGGAAAATACGGTAAATTTCAATAGCCTCGTCTGCAAGTTACGGTTGAAACCACAGGTTTACTGTGGCATCTAGAAAAGTTACGGTTTACGGTAATTAAGTGATGATTCAAAGTGCCGTATTCTCTCTAATAGTAGCACTACTATTGGGAAGAATACGGCACTTTGAACCCTAAGCTCCTCCTAAATTCCTTGAAATCTCGAAAGCGCTTATCAGAATCTATTGATATGGGGTCGAAAAATGTAGTGACGATGAGATCTTGCGGGAGATTTGTTGAGCTTGTTGTTGTTGTTGGGCAGCTTCTGGAAGAACTTGGAAACCATAAAAAGCGTTATCAACTCTCTGTTAAGTATTTTCTTTATTTCAGAAACTTTATGGAAAAACATTCGCGTGCGTGTGTCCGGTCGATCTTCGAATGGCGACTTTTAAACGAACGAATGGCGATCGAGTTCCTTTTCTTTTCTCAGCGGAAATGTGTCATTCGGTGAGTTGAAAATGGTACTCTAGGAATGTGGATTAGTTTAGATTAGATATTTTAGCAATAAAATACCGATTTTATATACTAATTTTAGCCCAATTTTCTAACTAATCAACCCCGAAACCAGTTGAGCAATCCATTCAGGACGGTTTCTCGGATATGTGCGACAAAGCGGAGACTTGTTTCACGGTTGAATGGCTTGGTTTTTGTTGTAATGATGAGGCTTTCCTCGGTGATGGACCAAGTGGGTTTTTTCATTTAAAAACAAACTTGATTTACTTAAAAATTTACAAAAAACCGTTTCCTAGTTTCCTAGAGCTTTTCGGAGCTAAAAAGCCCAATTTGAAACTTTCTTTCTATCGTTTTCGATCAAGTTGCTTTGACAAATACTTTCATTTGTAATTAAAATTATTAAAACTGATTATTTCTTTTTTTTCTTCAGATGCTGGTGTGTTTAATGTAACCGGTTTGGGCGGTCCAGTCAATCACATTCGAAACGCCGCTCATAGTGAGCCGCCAAGGTGAAGCGCCGGTGATGCAATGAGGATGGAGATCGGAATGAGGTTGAGGTAAACGGATTGATATCGATTTTGATTATGGATGTATTCAGAAAAAAAGTTGAGACAAATGTAAGTAAAAAGTTCTTTTTAGTGGTTTCGGACATCCGTCGGGTCGTGGTTGCGTATCGCAGCGTATTCAATGCTCTCTCCCAAAATTCACTCGTCCCATCAGACAAGATGTTTTCCTGATGAGCAAAGTTGCATGGATTTCTGGTTTCGTGAGTTTTTTGGATAGGATTTCGGATTTTGATAGAAATCGGAAGCTTGTAAGAAGCTTTAAAGTTTTATCGATAGCCTAGTTTGCTAATCAAAAGACAAAACAGTTTACAAATCAATGAATTTAACTTTTTTTTGTGGCCAAAATCCTCTACAAATCACCCAATATATAGCTTTGTTTTTTGGGGGTCAAAATCCTTTACAAATCAACCAAGATAGCTTTGTTTTTTGGGGGTCAAAATCCTCTACAAATCACCCAATATATAGCTTTGTTTTTTGCGGTCAAAATCTTCTTCAAAGCTTTCATTTCAATGAGAAAACCTTAGAAAAAACTGAAAGTAATCTAATTTTCAGCAAACGAGCACATTTTACGTACGTTCGATTGTGCAGAAGAGGGTTTCTCGGCTGCTGTCGACATCAATGGGACACCGCTTGTTTATGAGAAAAGGTTGAAATTTGAAATTTGAAAAAGAAATTTCAAGCACACATATTACACAAAATTCTACAAAATTCTACAAAAATTCTACAAAAATTCTACAAAAATTCTACAAAAATTCTACAAAAATCTGTAATCTTTAACCCAAATTTACAGACTCTGCGGCTCTCCACATGATTCCGATTTTTGTAATCGTGACGAAGTGTGCAAAACGTTAAAATACGACGTCGGTTTCTGTTGTCAGCGATCATCCGAGGGTTTGTTTGCAAGAAAAAAATGCCTATAAACTATTGTCAAAACTAGGATTTAGCTGTAAAATTCGAAAATCTTGAAAATCTTTCCTTTCAGGTGCCTTCAAATACGCGCAAATGGGTCGGGTGGGTGTGGAAACGTTGAATCCGGGAGATTCGCTTGATTTCATCCTCTCACAAGGCTTCAAAAAATAACAAAACAAAGAAAAGGATTTAAAATTGATAAACTAACAATAACAAATGATTAGAGTGATGGGTGTGACTTTGAAATGATAATAAAAAAAAAAGAGTGGTGAAAGGAAAATAACAACGAGTGTGCGGTGAACAGATATCAAAAGCGACATGGGAATTGGGAATTTGATTTCGATTCACTGCAAAAGCTTGGTACTAAACATGTGCATTTGTCGGTTCGTTTGTCAATAGGTGTACAGTGGATGTTCGTTTGTCGATAGGTGTACAGCGGAGGTCCGTTTGTCGATAGATGTACAGCGGAGGTCCGGTTGTCAATAGGTGTACAGCGGAGGTCCGTTTGTCAATAGGTGTACAGCGGAGGTCCGTTTGTCGATAGATGTACAGCGGAGGTCCGTTTGTCAATAGGTGTACAGCGGAGGTCCGTTTGTCGATAGATGTACAGCGGAGGTCCGTTTGTCAATAGGTGTACAGCGGAAATTCATGTCTTGAGTTTTTAAAATCGACTTGTCAAACGTTTTTTTCATTATCATAGAGCTTTTTTGAAATCCAATGATCCATTAGATTCAAAGGTAGAAAAACTTTTGAAAAGGTCGATTGAGAAAGCTTTGGGACATGAATTTCCCGGTAACACCTATCGACAAACGGCTGACAAATCTAAAGTGTCTACTTGTTGGCTTAAAGTTTCTTAAAATGCACTACTTAAATTTCTAACCGGTTACTGTAGCTTGAAGCTATTGTATCCTTTACTCCGCTATTCTTTTAGCATTTCCGATTTGCATTGAAGATTTTGATTTAACATGCTTTTTTACATAAATGTTTTGGGATTAACTTCTCTTTGAGTGCCTTTTCGAAAACGATTCATTCAAGAGGAAAGGAATTACTTATTTCAAAGAGCTTATACCGTAAATACTCTAGAACGCCGCCCCCATAAGACAGGCGTACAGTCACTAGTCTAACTTTGAACGTCTCGTTCTCTGCGCTATTTTATGCTATGGTATGGGCTCTGGTGTCAAATGATAGTGCTTGAAATCTAGTATTTTTTTAGTACCAAAAAGTAATTGCTGAAAATCTAGAAGCTAAGAAAAAAATGATTTCTAAAAGAAGTTAGACTACGCGACCGTACGAGCGGTTGGCGTTCTATTTTTTCCTTTTTTTTTCGTTCTTAAAGTATTTATGGTATGCAGGTGTGCGTAGTCTCTACCAAATTCATTTTCTTGTGTGGCTTTGATTAATTTCGAGTGTAAAATCGCTGATGCTTGTTTTCGAAAGTTCATTTCATATTCGAATTTTCCTTATTCATGAAACTTGATCGTTTACCGACTCTTTCAGAAAAATCGTCAACAGCCAATCCGGGTGCATCGTTTGCGACGTGTCTTGTTTTTTTGGTGTTTCAATAAAAAAGTTTTAAAAGTTTTAAAAAGTTTTAAAACATTTCCAAACTTTACACGTTTAAATTTTAAAAATTGCTGAAAAAAAAAATTATTGAGAGGATTAATTTCGCAAGAATAAGCAATAAGATATAGGCAAAACAAAAGATATTTCATTTTTGTGCCATTTGAACGTTTGAAAGCCCACTTGAAATTGGAGCCGATATTGTTGAGAATTCAGTTCCAATAGGCTAAAAATTTTTTTTGAAAAATTGTAAAAGTCAGAAGGTTTCTTTGAAAAATATTGATGTTTTATTTTCTGTTATTTATTCTTTTAATGGAAATCTCGTCAATTCAAATCCTTCCACATGACGCAAAGAAAGTGGTATGAGAAGGGATAAAGATGAGGAAATTTTTGCTAAATCTTTTTTCTAAACAATAATTATAAAATTGTTAGTTTTTAAAAGATCAAGCTATAGAGCACAAGTGCGAAAACTTAAAAACACTACTTCGCAACTCTCGTTAAACTGAGCTTGTCAACCTAGTTGGATAAGTTTCCTGATCTTTGCCACAAGTTATGAACTCTAAAAACATTACTACGCAACACTCGTTAAACTGAGCTTGTCAACCTGGTTGGATAACTTTCCTGGTCTTTGATACAAGTTATGAACTCTAAAAACACTACTTCGCAACTCTCGTTAAACTGAGCTTGTCAACCTGGTTGGATAACTTTCCTGGTCTTTGATACAAGTTATGAACTCTAAAAACATTGCCTTTTACAACTCTCGTTAAACTGTTGTCAACCTGTTTGTCAACCTGGTCCCATAAGTTTCCTAATCTTTGATACAAGTTATGAACTCTAAAATTAAAATAGAAGTTACATTCATAAGATTCATAAGATTTTATTTAGAATCGTAAGGATTCAAATAATCTAAACTCGAATTCAAAAAATCCATCACCGAGAAGAATCGCCGAAGATTCGATCACAAATTGGACAGCTATTGGAGTGGCAGGTTTGAGGCAATAATGAAATTCCTTGAATAAAGACTATTTAGAAAAAGAAAATGTCTTTTTAGGGGTGATTCGAAGTCGAAAGTTGGCTTTATTTTCAGATTACTATGGTGCTTTTCTCGATGATTCTCAGCGTCTCTTCGACGAGTTATTTTTTAATCGACGCTATCAAAGCGACATGTCTCCAGTCTATTCACTGAGAAAAATCAACGAGACAGCGATTCCGCGTTTCCGTGTTCAAGTCGCTGTTCAGTATGCGCAATTGATGGGTTTGGTAGGGAGTTTTGAGGGGATCTTTGATTGATTCTATTTGATTTGATTTGATTTGATGGATTTGATTGATTTGATTGATTTGATGCATTTGATTGATTTGATTGATTCTAGGATGTTCAAGGCCAGTTGATGTACACGTTGCTGAGTTGGAATTCGTGGGTTTACAGGATTTGATTCAAGCTATTTTTTTTGTCTAGATTTGGCAAGACGTGCGATTAGCATGGAATCCTGAGGATTTCGGGGGAATCGAGAAAACCTGGGTTAACTATGAAATGCTGTGGATTCCGCAGAATGGATTCGCGAACGCTGAGTTGTTGTTGAAATCAATTCAAGCTTTTTTATAGCTTTTAAAGCTTCATAGCTTTTTTTAGACAACATCTAGAGATCATAAACCCTGATAAAACGGTGGTAGCGATGATTTTCGCGAACGGAACTGTGGTGCTCCGGTTTCTACGCGTACGCAAACGGGTTGTGAAATGGAGGCGAGTTTTTTTGAGTTGAACCTGTAAATATTAATACGGGAAAATACGGAGAACTTGCTGGGTGTAATGCATTAAAAAAACATTTATATGTATTAAGAGAATAGATGCTTGCTTCCTCGGGAAAGTAATCTGAGAAACAGGCGATCTGGGTGTTCAATAATTATTTTAATTATTGTATTTTAAGTGTAACTCAGCACTCGATCTGCAATCATCTCACGCTTTGTTTTAATAAAAAATTTCTGCTCTTACATAGTTTCCGGTAATTTTGAACGCGTCATCACGCTTTGAAGGCCTATAACTTTGTCCAGGGATAATATTTTTGTTAACTTTTATATCATTGTACAGAGGACATGTCAAGCTTCCAAATGATACCAAATAAAACTTGATTGGATAATCCAATTAAAAAAAAGCAGAGCCAACTCTGAGCAAATGAGGCCTATCCAAATCCTGTGTTGTGCCGCCTGGCTTGCATGGGAATGAAAAATCCAGTCAAGCTAATTATTGAACACCCTGTAGACTGTAAGAGAAATTGCAGGTCGGTCGTTTCCTCATTCGACAGTCAAATGTGCTCGATGGATTTCTGTGTTTCGGCTTATGAGTATTACTATGTTGAACAAAAGGGAGCGCTTTTCACAAAATACGATGAGGCCAATATTTTGGCAAGAAAGTTTAAAAGTTAAAAAGCAAATCGTGAAAATGGTGGCGTGTCGGAGGGATGAGCTCATTCGAGAGCTTGTTAAATGAGTTGTATGCATTCGATTCGGGAGCTTTTAGTAGATAAATGTAGCCAAGAGTTAGGGCTTCAAATCTTTTATATAACACATGCCATTTTTCAAATAAGTTAGACATTTGCTAGCTGCTGTAATTTTTTCTGAAGCCTTTTGCACCCTCCTGTATGATTATGAGCTAGGTTTCTAGATTCGCAGTAAAGTTTGATTTTAGCTTTTTTGTTTTGATTGTTTTTGGAAGAGGATTTTTTTTGAATAACTCTGAAAGAGTGACTCTTTTACGTTTTGATATTGAGTAATAAACGCGAAAAAAAATTGCAAGCACGAATCCAATTCCATCATCGTTTCCTCTCGGTCCTTTCTTTGATCGATTACTTTGCAAGTCTATAAGCTGTCTATCTTTAGAGAAAATTTCAGAGTGATCGGTCAAGAATCGGTCAAGAAAACGAACGGAATTAGGTTCAGATTGGGATTTTCCCATGTCTAGTACCCTCCACTACTAGAGGCACTTTTATTTTAACTTTTGCTTTAACTTTTACTTTTAAAGTTTCCCTCATTAACTGAATATACAATAAAAAGAGAAATCCTCAAGATATTTCACAAAAGAGATGATTTTGGAAATTTATTAGCGTGAAATAGTTACAATTTATGTCTGTAATTAATAATTTTTAGGGAAACGGCACGTGGAAATACGATGATTACAATATTCAAGTACTGAACAGTTGCTATAATGTTTGTTTATTTAAAATTAGCTCAAATCCTAGTGGAATGAAATCTTTCATTTCTTTAGTTTCCAAATGTAATCCAATAAATTTTCGGGAAATGGTGAAAATGGGCCAGTACAAAATGTGTCGATGAGTGCGAAGATTTTCTGCCGAAATGAGCACTTCTCCTTCGCTATGATTATGGGACGTTAAAAGAAAGAAAATAAACGAATAAACAAGCTTTTTGAGCTAAAATTTCTTTTCTACCTAAAACGAGAGGCGAATTTCTATGTCTACGTGATCGCCGTCCCATGTTTTCTCCTCACTTTCCCTCTCGATTGTCGGCATGTTCTGGACGCCGAATCTTAAAGAAGAACAACTCACAAAGGTTTTCAATTGATTATACAGGGTGCGTCATAATTATTGCAACAAGAGTTCAAAGACCGTTTTCCAAACAGCTTTCTTATTTTTTTGCCCCTCTTTTTGTTGTAATTGTGTTCCTATCTTCTTTATTCTTGCCTAATTGCCTCCCCCTCACACGAAGAAGACAGTTCCAGGTGTGTTGCACACACCAGTTCAGGGACTGGTGTGTGACCAACTTTCCCTCAGTGATCACTAAGGATGAATGGCCTCCAAACTCACCGGATCTCAATGTGATGGACTTTTCCATTTGGGCAATCTTAGAGGCTAATGTCTGCTCTCGAAAACACACAAGTTTGGATTCTTTGAAGAAGTCTTTGACCAAGGGATGGAAGGCGACTCCTCAGATGACATTCGGGCCGCAGTGGAGGCATATCCCGAACCGATTAAGGGGCTGTTATCAAGGCAAAAGGCGGTCATATCGAATGATCTCTCTTGTTTCCTTATTTGTTACTGTTAAATAAAGCTATTTCTGTTTAAAAATCTTCTTCCAGTGAAACTTCTTGGTGTGCAATGCCTTGAGTATCTTGTTGCAATAATTATGACGCACCCTGTATTTTAATCATTTTAATCATTTTAACTCTAATCAATCATTTAATCAATAGATCTTTTGATAAAAACTTTTCCCTTGGCTTTTTGATTCAAAATATTTTCAGTTAAGTATCGGGCTCACCTCCAATGATGGTCAATGACGATTTTCGTCGATTTAATGGCCTCACAAATCCCGGAAAACATCTTCATTTCCACTTTTAGGTGAATGATTTAAAAAGTTCAATTCAATTAATTGAATTTCAGGGGTTTTCGTGGTCACTTCCGTTTTCATTTATCTCATGTGCTTGTGTCGTTTTGGTGACCACATCGGTGACACCGAGTTGGGCGAAAAGAAGAGAATCCAAGTGGGTTATTTAAACGGACTCGTGATATAGATGTAATAATCCTAATAAATAGATGCAATAATAATAATAACATATATAGATTTCTTTCAGATCTTGTCCCGAGACTCTCCGCAATTTTTTCTGTTCTATCCATTTCTTTTTGCTGGCTCTTTTTCAGAGTATCAACATCGCGAATTTCGCCGTTTTAATGTCGTTTTGGCATTGATCTATGTATTTTGTACATAAAAGGAAATAAAATAAAAATTTGAACTTAAAATTCATAGAATTTTTTGAAGAAAACAAAACGTATAACAAAGCAACTTTTTCAAATTGCATTTGTCAATCGAAAAAATGAACAAACAAGAGAATAGTTGAGGAAAGAACTTCAAAACTCAATTATTTGATTGACTATCAAAAACATAACCTATTTTGATCACTTTATGTGAAGCAAAATTTGTCTTTTCCTTATTTTTGTCACTTCAAAGAGTGAGCTTAAAAAACGTCACCTTATCAACAAAGAAATTCACCGAAAACCGTAAAAAAAGAACCCGATTCGATCATTTTGATCTTTTAGATCATTACACCGATTTTCTTGGAAACATTCAACTCATATTTGAAGAGATTTTTACAAAACGAAACTATTACAAAAGAGCTTTCACTAGTCTATTTTAAACAGACCCAAATGTGACAGGTTGTTATATTTTTCTTCCATTTTAGATTTCAAATATTCAGTTTATTTATTCTTTGTTGAATAAACTCATAATTTTAACTATAGTGACAAATAAATCAGAATTTCAGAAATATGCTGATATGAGGATGAAATCCACACTTTTAACTATAAAAATTTAAAAGTTCCCTGGGTTCTTATCCGATACTGAGTATAGACAATTTATCGTGAGTTCAATGAAAGTTTATTAAATGGATTTTAATTTTATTGAATTGAATTTTTGAACTTTTCGAGAAAAAGTACTGTAATACCATCGAGAGAAAAATTTATTAAATATAAAAAAATAAGTATAAAATTGGGCACAAGCACGGATATTTCAATCATGCCATTCGTCTATCTGTAAATAAAAGATTAGACCTTATTTTTGAAATAAAGAGGTGCTTTACGGATCAAAGAAAATAATAAGAAAAACCAACGAAACTTGTTGGCAGAACTTGTGGGCACATTTGACACAGGGAGAAATTGCTCATCCCTAAAACAATCGTTTCAAAATAAAGGAACATGAACAAACCACGCGTTTAAAGTTTTCCCTCAACGCTGAAAATTGGAACGATGACTCGATAGGAACCGATGCTGGCGCTGTAATAAGTTAATATATAAATAATCAAATATATTATCATTTACTTTGCTTTAGGAAAATTGATATCCGCCGACATTGATTCCGATAATCGAACTACTTTTTGTCACAACGAGTCCGACAGATTTCCCAGCATGTCAGGACCTGTTCCTCGATAATGGCCTTCTTTGGGTCGTCTTCCCATAAAAAGCAGACATTAGTCGTCCATGATTCACACTCATCAGCTAGTAGGCTATTTCAATAATTAAAAAAACAAAAACTAGGAAACAATATACACACGAAAAAGGGGACACGATGTCGAGATGGCCAATCAATAAACGAGTAGTGTTCTGATATGTAACCGACTATCCTGATCCCGGAATGTAGAGTCGAAACATGCTGATGAGAGGAAATGCACACTTTTAACTATAAAACTTTTAAAAATTCTCTGGGTTCTTATCCGATACTGAGTATAGACAACTTATGGTGAATTTAATGAAAGTTTATTAGATGGATTTGAATTTTGAAGTTTTCGAGAAAAAGTACTGTAATACCATCGAGAGGAAAAACCTTAATAAATATAAAAAATAAGCCTAAAATTGGGCACAAGCACGGCTATTTCAAATCATGTCATTCGTCTATCTGTAAATAAAGAGATTAGATTTATTTCGAGCTAAAGAGGTGCTTTACGGATCAAAAAACATCCAGAAAAAACGAACTTGTTAGCAGAACTTGGGGCACGTTTGACTCAGTGAGGATTTTCGCATCCTAAAACAACCTCCTTTTCAAAATCAACGAACATGAACAAACCAAGCGTTTAAAGTTTTCCTCGAAGTCGAAAAATTGGCACGATGACTCGGTGTGACCCGATGTTGGCACTGTGATAAGTTAATATATAAAAATAATCAAATATATTATCATTTACTTTGCTTTGAAAAATTGCTTCCGATAATCGAACTCCTTTTGTCACAACGAGCCCGACAGATTCCCCCCAGCACTTGTTCCTCGATAATGGCCTTCTTTGGTCCTCTTCCTATAAAAAGCAAAAAGCAGACAGTTAACGTCCCTGATTCACTCTCAACCTCCTAGCAGGGCCATCCTCAATAACTAAAAAACAAAAACTAGGAATCAATATACACCGAAAAAGGGGACACGATGTCGAGATGGCCAATCAATAAACGAGTAGTGTTCTTATATGTAACCGACTATCCTGATCCCGAATGTATAGTCATTCGAAATCAGGAGAATCAATTACATATAGGTAAATTACTTCCCTATTAATTGACTACCTTGGCTTCGTGTCTTCTCCTTTCAAGACTCAGCTTACTTACGTAGAGTAAATGTTTCCATATTATTCGATGCACAGTTCGTTGTCCAAGAGTCCAATGAAAGTATAGGGCATTCCTTCATGAAGATCAGAAATATTGAAGCGTTTTGTCGATTCGTTCAAAAGTTGTCGCGAAGAACATCAAAGTAGACGTAATCCATCTCCTCGTGTTTTGATACAGCCTTCACCTAAATGCATAAAAAATTATTCAAGAACTTTTAAGAAAGTTTATTAACATTCAATAAAACATTACCTCATCTGCGACTTCAGTTTGATCGAGCATCGATTGAAGCCCGACCCTGTCATCTTCATCCAGTTTCTTGTTGTCAACGTGAGCATACGATGTAGGCAGCCCGTTGACGCAACATTATTCAACAACATTGCAACGTTGATGCAACATATTTTTTTTTAATTACACCTTTTCATTAGTTACTAATTTTAAACTTATTTTTTGAATGAAATTTCAGCGGATATGGAACATGAATCGATTAGATAAAATAAGTGACAATGAAACAATAAAACCCATTAAACTGTACAAAACCCAATAGAAACCCTGAAAACCCTATCATCTCCGATTGCGGTCAATCGTAGAGAAGCGAAAAAATAACCCGTCTAGAAACATGTAAATACAATTCCTACTTGAATCAATATTTCGTCTAAAAAATCGAACCTCCCTCGGAGTAAGGGGGTTGATGGAAATTCTTTAGTGAGTTCCATCGCCTTTTTGACGATTTCTTCCATAATTTCCCATTTCTAATTGCTCCATTCCAGGAAATTGTGAAAGAAAAATCGCGGCTTCGGACATAAGTCGATCGTCTACAACCCCCGTTAATCATCAAAAAAGTCGTCTCGAAATTCTTGCTTGGGATCCCCTTATCAGCGATTGATTGCACGATTAATGCTACAACTCTTCATGATTTTCAAAAGAAACCAACACTATGAGGTTTTTTATCGAAGTTTTGGCAAAAACATCGCAATAGAAATGAAACGTGGCAAGGGAGTGACAATAAAAACTCGACCTCTTTGCAGTCATTCATCTGATTTACAATGAAATTCTTAAAAAAGCTCGATGATCACTTGATTTTCTTTACACAAATCAATCTTCACCCTAATCCACGCGCGCTTTTCAATCACTATGCGAAAATTTTCAAGAAATTTCCGCAACTCCTCGTTTGAGTCTCCAGAGAGCGTCAAATGTTTCACATATTTCAATTGACTCAGGAACGTCAACTTTTCATGGCTCAATTGTTGAGGGACCAAACTGATCCCCAAATTGTCACACGAATAGATTCGTTTCCACAATGGAAGCTGGGACTCGGTATTCAGTTCGACGTAGTTTCGTAGGTCAGCTCAAATTTCATTATTAGAGTCCCTTCCCAAAGAGTGTCTATGATATTGTACACGTGATGTCCACAAACTATCCACGGTTTCCGCAGTAGGATCGATCGAAATCCTGTATTCACCAGGACCAATTCAATCACATCACGCGACTTCATTTGCTCGAACACCTCCAGCTTTAAGTCGTAACAAAGTTTTTCCATAGGGAATGACGTCAGCTTTCGCATTTCAAACAGCATCGGGCTTGGCGACGTTCCACCTGTAAATCAAAATCATTAGATTTCGCAAAACCAATTAGACAATTAAAATTTAAAGCTTCTAGAAAAAACTTGGAAATAATCTGCTAAAGATCACTCCACTTATCAACCATGGTAAGAAGGATCATAAAAAAATATAAAAACCAAGCTACCAAAACGCCTAAAAAACATGAAAATTTTATCTTGAAAATGAGAAAAGAAAATGGGGGGGATTGTTTATGGGGGTTTTTCTTGGGTTTCCTGGGTATAGGTAATACCTTAACCGTATTGGCTTTTAATGGATTTTGTTTATTTTTTTTGGTGTTATTTTGGGGGCACAAATGAATAAAAAAAAAATAAAAATTTTCAAGAAATAAGGAGATTTGCAATAGAATGAAATAAAAGGGAAATAGCTGTGCGAATAACACAAGGAAAATATGGGGATCAAAAACTTGCTGAAACCCCTATAGTGGCGGGGACAGAATTGTGGCATGATCGGCCTTTATACCCATTAGCAAATGAATACTTTGCCATTAGCTAAGTACTTCGCGCAAAATAAGATATTCAGTAAGATAATAAATAAAATATAATATAAACATTAAAAATTCCCTTGGTTCTTATCCGATACTTCGTGTAGACCATCCCATCGAGAAAAAAATTTATTGAGTATAAAAATAAGCATAAAATTGGGCACAAGCACGGCTATTTCAAGTGCGATGTCGAATCACGCCATTTGTCTATCTGTAAATAAAAAGATTATACTTATTTTGAGATAAAGAGGTGCTTTACGGATAACCAAAAATATTAAGAAAAAACAACGGAACTTGTTGGCAGAACTTGTGGGCACGTTTGACTTAGCGAGATTTGCTCGTCCTAAAAGAATCTTTTAAAATAAACGAACATGAACAAACCACAGCGTTTTAATTTTTCCTCGAAGTCGAAAACTGGCACGATGAGTCGATGTGACCCGATGTTGGCACTGTGATAAGTTAATATATAAATTATCAAATTTATTATTGTTTACTTCTTTGGATCATCGAAGTTGTATCCGCCGACATTGATACCGATGATTGCGCCATTCTTGGATACGACCAGGGCGCCAGACTCGCCAATCATTGCAGGACTTGTTCCTCGATAATGGCCTTCTTTGGTCTTCTTCCTATAAAAAAGCAAACAGTTAGTCGTCGATGATTCACACTCATCAGCTAGTAGGCTATTTCAATAATTAAAAAAAACAAAAACTAGGAATCAATATACACCGAAAAAGGGACACGATGTCGAGATGGCCAATCAATAAGCGAGTAGTGTTCTTATATGTAACCGACTATCCTGATCCCGAATGTATAGTTATTCGAGAACCAGGAGAGTCAATTACATATAGGTACATGAGTTCCCTATTAATTGACTACCTTGGCTTCGTGTCTTCTCCCTTTTAAAATTCCTCTTTACTTACCTAGAGTAAATGTTTCCATATCCTTCTACGCACGGCTCGTTGTCCAAGAGTCCAATCAGAGTGTACGCCAATCCTTCATGAAAATCATCAAAATTGAGTCGTTGTGGTGGTTCTTGCACAAAAGTCGCCTCGTCAATGGCTTCCAAGTAGACGTAATCCATCTCTCCCGTAATCCATGGCGATACTTCCATCACCTGAATGCATAAAAAATTATTCAAGAACTTTTAAAGAAAGTTTATTAACGTTAAATAAAACATTACCCGAGCTTGAACATCATTTTCAATGAACATCGATTTGAGGTCGACCACGTCGCCCACTTTCAATGTGGCGTTTTCATTGTGAGCATACGATATGGCAGCCTTTGGATGAATAGCCGAAACAAGGCCCGGATACTTCTCATCTTTCCAATTCAAGCGATAAATCAAGGGATAGCAAGCGCACTTGTCTAAATGAATAATAAAATGCAAAGATAAAAATAATACTACACGTCATCTAACTTAATATTCTTTTCTTAATCGTCTATATTTATCAAAGGTAAATTTCAAGCGTTAAAAAAATACCAAACTTAGAAACTATTCTCTTAAGAGAAACAACCTACTCTTGTTTCGCTTTTTCTATTTTTGCATGTAGCTTCATCAGTACATTCGCATCTTGACAGAGAATTTCGACATTGGCTGGTTGCTGAAAAAGCGAAACTTTTATCGTATTTTTTACACAAACAAAAACCAGTTTACGTTCAAGCCAACATTTAGGTCATTTAGGTTATTTCGAATTTTAAACTACGGTGATCTAACTACTAATTATATGTTTAAAAAAGATTAAATAAAAAGGTACTGTTTCTTGAAGAGGCTGTCCGTCCGACGCTCGTTCGTCCGAAGAGTTACTGCCCGCTTGCAGTCTAGTCGAGCTGGGCGTAACTAAAAAAGTATTAATAGAGCTTGATTCATAAGAACCAAAATTAAGAACAATTGCAATCATTGACTTCGATATTTTTGCCTTTTGAATAAGTATTCCTGGAATACATATTAATGAATGCACATAAAATATCCAAAAAAAAAACTATAAAAAAACCTATAGAAAGTGCCGAAAAACAATAATTCGAAGAGAGATTGAAAAAATATGTATTCCAGGAAAAGCTTCGCGAAATTCAAAGTAGCGAAATTAACCATTACCAAAAAAACAATAAAACTAAACCAAAGAAAAAGGCAACAAACCTCCAAAAAACAGTCTTCGTCGAAAGCAAGAAGTAATAAAACGCCAGAACATCGGAAAGGAAAGAATCACATGATGAAGCCATCTGTGCTCAAATCCTTTATATTTAAGATTTAAATGCAAATTTCGAATCCTCTAAGCAAATTTTTGTTCTAGAAAGTAGAAAGTTGATTTTGTCTCTGGATCAAAGTAGAGAAAAGTACAAGTGGATCTTACCATGGATAATTATTGTATTCCGATCGCTTGTGAAATTGTGGCTCTCATTCCATCTTTTATATTCGATCATCGGAAAACTACCACATTTTGTATGGAAACAAAAAGTGGGAGTTTTCCCATACAAAAAATACCACTTTAGTGCAAAAGAGTCAAACGAATATGTTCACAAGAGTCAATGTTATTGGACTTGGTTAGTGATTTGAAATGGCTAGAAAATCCTAGGCATTTGGGAATCTACTAAGATTAGTCTATGTGTACGATAATTACTCATCTATGTACTTTTAGAGAGCCTCACAGTAAATGGTTAAAAGACTGAATGGTCAACTTTGACATCCGATTTGACAGTGTTCTCTAGTATTTTTGCCCCGTCAAATTTGTACATTAGCAAGTCAAATTCGATAAGGAATCGAATAGCATCTTCCGTTAATCGATCCGACTCCTGTGAGTTCTATGGGAGAAATGCGGTTCTGCCCTTTGCTCTTTAACTCGACTCACAGGAGTCGGATCGATTAACGGAAGATACTATTCGATTCCATCGAAATTTGACTTTTTAATGTGCAACTTTGACGGCCGCTGGTTCTAGAGAACACCGTCAAATCGGACGTCAAAGTTGACTACTCAGGTTCTTGGGATATATGGATGAAATCCTCGGTTTCACTGAAGGATTTTAACCAGCGATTGGGTGGTTAATAAAGACCCACATCAAATGCTGTGAGTCTTTGCTGAATAGCTTTCACTCATTCTCAATGATCTTCTAAAAGATATTCAGTAAAGACTCACAGTAAATAATTGACGGATTCAATCAATAACTTTAGTATTTTATTCTTTTACCGCTTGCGGCTTTCCCAGGCTTTTGATACGGGAAAACATGGGAAACTTATTTTATTATAGTTATTTATTATCTAATGTAAATATCCATAGTTAACCCTCTGAGCAAAATCTGACCATTGTTATTATCGATTTTAGGTTTGATTAGTCTCATAAAAACCGCGACGAGATTAGACGGAATGGGGCCCCGTAATAGGATAAATGAGCGTATATTATTATTCACTTTTAATAATTAAAGTGCCTCAAAAACCTTCAATCTTTTGAGAATATTTTTTATATTTTATTTATCATCTTACTGAATATCTTATTTTGCGCGAAATACTTAGCTAATGGCAAAGTATTCATTTACTAATGAGTATAAAGCCCGATCATGCAACAATTCTTGTATTTTCTTGGGGTAGGCTAATTTCCGCCATTTTATTTGCGCAACAGGGTCATTTGCACAACTAGGTCTTTTGCACAACTCGCCATAACTTCCTGTTAAGTGGACCAATCTTTATGCTTTTGGTTTCATTTTGTTGCACATATTGAGATCTACAAAATGAAACCAAAATCATAAAGATTGGTCCACTTAACAGGAAGTTATGGCGAGTTGTGCAAAAGACCTAGTTGCGCAAAAAAAAAATTCGCGCAAAGTAACCTATCCCATTTTCTTTTCTCATTTTCAAGATAAAATTTTCATGTTTTTTAGGCGTTTTGGTAGCTTGGATTTTATATTTTTGATGATCCTTCTTACCATGGTTGATAAGTGGAGTGATCTTTAGCGATTATTTCAAGTTTTTTCTAGAAGTTTTCAATCTTAATTGTCTCATGGTTTTTGCGAAATCTAATGATTTTTGATTTACAGGTGGAACGTCGCCAAGCCCGATGCTGTTTGAAATGCGAAAGCTGACGTCATTCCCTATGGAGAAACTATGTTACGACTTAAAGCTGGAGGTGTTCGAGCAAATGAAGCCGAGTGATGTGATTGAATTGGTCTTGGTGAATACAGGATTTCGATCGATCCTACTGCGGAAACCGTGGATAGTTTGTGGACATCACGTGTACGATATCATAGACAGTCTTTGGGAAGGGACTCTAATAATGAAATTTAGCGACCGACGAAACAACGTCACACTGAATACCGAGTCCCAGCTTCCATTGTGGAAACGAATCCATTCGTGTGACAAATTGGGGATCGCTTTGGTCCCTCAACAATTGAGCCATGAAAAGTTGACGTTCCTGAGTCAATTGAAATATGTGAAACATTTGACGCTCTCTGGAGACTCAAAAGAGGAGTTGCGGAAATTTCTTGAAAATTTTCGCATAGTGATTGGAAAACGCGCGTGGATTACGGTGAAGATTGATTTGTGTAAAGAAAATCAAGTGATCATCGAGCTTTTGAAGAATTTCATTGTAAATAAGATGAATGAGTGCAAAGAGGTCGGGTTTTATTGTCATTCCCTTGCCACGTTTCATTTCTATTGCGAGGTTTTTGCCAAAACTTATATAAAAAACCTCATAGTGTGGGTTTCTTTTGAAAATTGTGAAGAGATTATACCATTAATCGTGCAATCAATCGCTGAAAAGGGGATCCCAAGCAAGAATTTGGAGACGAGTTTTTTGATGATTAACAGGGGTTGTAGAAACTCGACTTATGTCCGAAGCCGCGATTTTCTTTCACAATTTCCTGGAATGGAGCAATTAGAAATGGGAAATTATGAAGAAATCGTCAAAAAGGCGATGGAACTCACTAAAAAGAATTTCATCAAGCCCCCTTATCCGAGAGAGGTTCGATTTTTTAGACGAAATATTGATTCAAGTAGGAATTGTATTTACATGCTTCTAGACTGGTTATTTTTCGCTTTCTACAATTGACCGCAATCGGAGATGATAGGGTTTTCAGGGTTTCTATTGGGTTTTGTACAGTTTAATGGTTTTATTGTTTCATTGTCACTTATTTTATCTAATCGATTCATTTTCCATATCCGCTGAAATTTCATTCAAAAAATAAAGTTTAAAATTAGTAACTAATGAAAAGGTGTAATAAAAAAATATGATGAAAATATGTTGCATCAACGTTTCAATGTTGTTGAATAATGTTGCATCAACTGGTTGCCTTATCGTATGCTCACGTTGACAACAAGAAACTGGGGGAAGATGACAGGGTCGAGCTTAAATCGATGCTCGATCAAACTGAAGTCGCAGATGAGGTAATGTTTTATTGAATGTTAATAAACTTTCTTAAAAGTTCTTGAATATTTTTTTATGCATTTAGGTGAAGGCTGTATCAAAACACGAGGAGATGGATTACGTCTACTTTGATGCTCTTCGCGACAACTTTTTGAACGAATCGACAAAACGCTTCAATATTTCTGATCTTCACGAAGGAATGCCCTATACTTTCATTGGACTCTTGGACAACGAACTGTGCATCGAATAATATGGAAACATTTACTCTACGTAAGTAAGCTGAGTGTTAAAAGGAGAAGACACGAAGCCAAGGTAGTCAATTAATAGGAAAGTCATGTACCTATATGTAATTGACTCTCCTGATTTCGAATGACTATACATTCGGGATCAGGATAATCGGTTACATATAAGAACACTACTCGCTTATTGATTGGCTATCTCGACATCATGTCCCCTTTTTCGGTGTATATTGATTCCTAGTTTTTGTTTTTTTTTTAATTATTGAGATGGCCTGCTAGAGGTTGAGAGTGAATCATGGACGATTAACGGTCTGCTTTTTTATAGGAAGACGACCAAAGAAGGCCATTATCTAGGAACAAGTCCTGCACATGCTAAGGAGTCTCTCGGGTTCGTTGTGACAAAAAATGGTTCGATTATCGGAAGCAATTTTCCAAAGCAAAGGAAATGATAATATATTTGATTATTTATATATTAACTTATCGCAGTGCCAACATCGGGTCACATCGAGTCATCATGCCAATTTTCGACTTCGGGAAAACTTTAAACGCTTGGTTTGTTCATGTTCGTTGATTTTGGAAAAGGGGTTGTTTTAGGATGTGAAAATCCTCAATGAGTCAAACGTGCCCACAAGTTCGTTTTTTTTTTCTTAATGTTTTTTTGATCACCTCTTTAGCTCAAAATAAAGTCTAATCTCTTTATTTACAGATAGACGAATGGCATGATTTGGAATAGCCGTGCTTGTGCCCAATTTTATGCTTATTTTTTTATATTTAATAAATTTTTCTCTCGATTGTATTACAGTACTTTTTCTCGAAAAGTTCAAAATTCAATTCAATAAGATTCAAATCCATTTAATAAACTTTCATTGAACTCACGATAAATTGTCTATACTCAGTATCGGATAAGAACCCAGGGAATTTTTAAATTTTTAGAGTTAAAAGTGTGCATTTCATCTCATATCAGCATATTTCTGAAATTCTGATTCATTTGTCTCGATAGTTAAAATTATGAGTTTATTCAACAAAGAATAAATAAATGAAATAATTATATTTGAAATCTAAAATGAAAGAAAAATATAACAACCTGTCACATTTTGGGTCTGTTTAAAATAGACTAGTGAAAGCTCTTTGTAATAGTTTCGTTTTGTAAAAATCTCTTCAAATATGAGTTGAATGTTTCCAAGAAAATAGGTGTAATGATCTAAAAAATCAAAATGGATAATGAAAATAAAAATACCAAATAAAACTTGATTGGATAATCCAATTTAAAAAATCAGAACCAACTCTGAGCAAATCGATCTATCCAAATCCCGTGTTCTGCCGCCTGGTTTGCAGGGGAATGAAAAATCCAGTCAAGCTAATTATTGAACACCCTGTAGACTGTACGAGAAATTGCAGGTCGGTCGTTTCCCATTCGACAGTCAAATGTGCTCGATGGATTTCTATGTTTCGGCTTATGAGTATTACTATGTTGAACAAAAGGGAGCGCTTTTCACAAAATACGATGAGGCCAATATTTTGGTAAGAAAGTTTAAAAGTTAAAAAGCAAATCGTGAAAAATGGTAACGTTTCGGAGCGATGAGCTCATTCGAGAGCTTGTTAAATGAGTTGTATGCATTCGATTCGGGAGCTTTTAGTAGATAAATGTAGCCAAGAGTTAGGGCTTCAAATCTTTATATAACACTTGCCATTTTTCAAGTTGTTTAAGTTGTTTTCACTACTGTATTCAAATTATCATAGATGTTTCAGAGATTTTCGTCGAATTGTTAAAAAATGGTTTCTTTCGATGCAGTTCGATGCATTTCTTCTTTTTCGCTTTCTTTCAAACGGCAAATATCGCCAATTTTGTTGAGAGAAATAAAGTTTTTTCAGATTTTTAATTACAGAAATTACACCAGAAAAAATTGACTCTAGTCATTGTCAAAAAATTTCGACGAGATTGGGTTCACCCAAGGAACAGACGGGTCAAGTGGGGGGGAAAACTCACAAATGGAATGACAGCGAAACTTTCGAGGTAAAGTCAAGAAAGGCACGACACGTCGTTTTTCATTGAACTTTGGAAATTTTTGGAAATTTGAGACCCCTAGACGCTTTCCACAAGTATTCCCATTTCGTTTTCTCTAATCACACGAAGTAGGTACATTGAGCGAGTTCAAGCTAGCGGGTCGGTTTTGTTTATTTTGAAGTTTGCAAAATTCTCAATTCAACGAAATTCAATTGTACTTTTTGAAATTTGCAGCATTCTCCAAACAATGTTGATAACGACAACAGTTTTCGCGATTATTTTCTTCAGTGTTGACGCTAAAAACTCGTCAGTCTACAACAGAAAACAATCAGGGATATCAGGTAGTTAGACAGTGGACTTACCTCAAAATGCCAACTTTCAAAACAAGTTTAGAAAAATATGCTGCCTTTCTGGAGAATAATCAGAAAATTTACGAGGAAATTTTCACTAACCGGATGTATCGAAGTGATCTATCGCCTATTTATCAGCAATACGCCCAGGATTTAGGTGAATAGCAAAAACTACTTTGCAATAAAACTTCTCAACTCAACGATACATTTAGATACCCCAAGATTTGATGTCAAAATCGGTTTACAGTTCGTTGAACTCATCGAAATGGTAGCAACTCGTTAACTGTTTAAAAAAAAGCACAATTTAGGATCCGGCTGCACAAACGGTTAGCATGGCGAGCGAATTTACTTATGTAAGTTGTTCAGATAAACTGTCATTTTAAAAACATTTGATAATCATAAAAAATTTATCAAAAGGCACACAGAAATTTAATCACTGAGAATCAACAATCTGTACAATTCGACTAGTACATAAGGCAAAGCTTTAAAACAGAAAAACAGAAAGAACTTGTCATGTAAAACCGTGCTCACAACAACTGAAGAAAAAAACGATAACACAACTATCCTAGCATGTGTAAAACACCTACACGTATTTAAAAAATAAAATGAAAATTGAAAAACTTTGTAATGAAAAAACAAAATCACACGACTGAATTCTGCTAACATCCTCCAGTAATCAAGCTTTGTCCATATCGAAGAGAATCCCCAGCTTGGATGGCAAAACGAAGAGTTGGCGGGGCTTGAAAGACCAAAACGATTGTCGATCCGAGACGAAACTCGCCAACTTTCTCTCCAGGTAGAAATGGGTGATGAATTTGTTCGGCCACTGGCTCGTATTTTGCGTATCTCCTCCTCACTCTGACATTTGTTTGCAGCTCTGGTTTTGCGTCGATTGCAATATCTCCGACGTTTGTAGCCGCCACGGCTGACATTGAAAAAAATCCATGTTTCCATTCACCATTCAGCACAACCCTCTCGTTCAAGCAGAACAAATGTGGAACTCGATTGAGAAGCGATGGACGAACGGACAGCAACAGCCCAGGATAATGTCGAGCCTCTTCTGCAACCCATCTAGCCGGTGAGTGGAAAGAATGATAGTTTCCGGGAGCCAAGTAGATCACCACTTGATAGAGATCCAGTTCTTCAGCATTGTTGAGTTTGACATCGCCAACAAACTGCTGAATGTCGTAGTCATGTCCTTTCACATACTCGACTCGGCCATCTTCAACACGTCCAAAGTGCAAAACAATTCCATCGGCCGGAGAGACGAGTGGGCTTGCTGAGATCGGTCGAGTTTCAGGCCGAAGACTTCGATTGAAGAATTCCGCAAAAGTGGTGTAGCCCTTGAAGTCGGGGTTCAACGCTTCTTCCATTCGACAATCGTAGGCTCGGGCAAAAGCACCAAACAGCGTAGCACGAAGTCCCTCGGGGATTTCCTTGTTTGCTAAACTTCCGGCAGTCCGCGAGATTGCTGAAATTTATTGATTAGTAAGTAACAAGAAACACATCTACAACAACAAGTTTGAGTTATATGCACAACAACAGTAACTATATCACAAAAAAGTATTCTTAAAAACTTTACATTTACAAAAAAAAATTTACAACGTAAATTTAACATGTTGTTGTGCATAAAACCCAAACTTGTCATAACCCATACATAAAACTTACCATTCCAAGGCAACGAGAAGTAGGAGCGAATCTAAAAACATAAGTACTGATTTGTCTTGATTTGTTTAAAGTCTAATAATAGTAAACGTCTTTTAAAATGGCTTCATTAATCTAAAAATTTACCCTACATTTTAAATAAAATTACCTTCCAATCAGAATAATAATGCTTCGAATCTGTAAGTTGTCGCCAATCGGGGGTGAACAAGTACCCCAAGTAGGAAAGGCCGCCAACGAGAAGCGATGAGACACCAAAGAAACGAATGAGACGACCTCGACGTTGTAATTTGATTGTTTTTGCTGCTGCATTCAAAGTCGCTGAATTGACAGGCCCGGGCTGAGTCGAGTAGTGCGCATAGGTGATTGGAGATGTCGTCGAAGGGAACAGATGTAGCGTTTCTTGGCTCCTCATCTGTGAGACTCGCACAAATTGACGCAATGGAGATATCTAAATGAAAATAAATTACAAGCCGTTTTGAAGAACACAATTTAACTGTATTGACTGCATTTAGCTTCTCAAGTAGTAAACATTCACAATCATTTTAGCCAAATGTAGCAAAGATTTAGCAGGAAAATTGCGCCAAAATATAAGAGTAAAATATATCAGTTTCCTTTCAACCTTTTAAATATATCAGTTTCTTTCAATCTTTTAAAAATTATACCACTCAGGGTGTTTTATCTATGGGTTTTTTAAGAGATCAACCACTAAAAACTCCAAACTAACCTTATTGAAGAATCCCAAAAGGTTAAAAGCATCTCGCTTCCCAGCAGCTATTCCAGAGGTTCCCTATAAAAAAATTTATGCACAAAAAACAAAAGTTTTACCGATGAGCTTGACGTTGACCGAGAAGTGTTCCCAAACGTTACCGCATCGCGTCCATCCATCTAAATAAAAGAAATTGTATAAGAAAATCAAGTGAAGCCGTCAGAAATAGGTCAAAATCTTAAAAGTATCTGAGATAAAGCTTTGCCAAGTTTAGACACTCAAAAAATTATAGTTTGATGCTCGTAAATACGGTGAAAGGCTGTGGTTTAGGGGTTTGTTGCGGGCAAAAGGAATCAAAAAAGCAGCAAAAAACATGGACGACAGCATTTCGCAGGAAATATTGCCCATTAAACAATGAAAAAATGAGAAAAATGGCGAAAACGTACAGGATCGACAATTTTCCAATTGAATATCTTAACTCAGTGGAAACAATGTCGTATTTGTAGAATAAGTAGAATAAAATGCAGGGAGTAGGCTAATTACCGCAATTTTTTTTGCGCAACTCGCCTTAACTTTCTACTAAGTCGACCAATCTTTATGATTTTGGTGTCATTTTGTAGATCTCAATAAGTGCAACAGAATGAAACCAACATCATAAAGATTGACCGACTTAGAAGAAAGTTATGGCAAATTGCGTAAATGTGCTCAGTTGCGCAAATGACCCTGTTGCGCAAAAAAATGCGGTAATTAGCTTACCCCATATGTAGAATATTTGAAGTAGAATTTTTGTAGAAAGTAGAATGCAGATTAGGTTCAATTCGAATTAAAAATCTCCTAAAATAAAGATATTTGTGCATAGTTTATCTAATTGTAAGGTGTTATTATTAATTAGACTCAACTAATTACTTCTAGACTTACGCTGATCCGAGACTTGCATGGGATCCAAGCGATTTTGGCGATGTTAAATCCATCTACGTCAATATTATGTCACTTTGGTGGCCGAACAACGGGATCACAAATACGTGAGTTGAACAGGAAAAAAAATTGATTATTTGGGGCTATACACGTTGGGTGTGGACAGTCAATTTTGCCAGTGACATTTTAATTTTCTTGGGTTTTCGACAACGCTGATTAAATTGCAAATAGTTTCATGGCTTCGTTCTAACTTTGATTTTTTATCCCAATTGGCTGCGGTGTAGGCGACGCTCCGGACCAACTTTCGCTTGATTGGGAAGTGACTTGCGCCACACCGTGTTTTTTTGTTAAATGGGTGGGAAAATCTTTCATACCACCCGCCTTTCGTCCCACTTGCTAGTTTTTTTTTTCTAGCACTTTTCTATCTTAACAATTAAGTGATGTTAAGATAAAAAAGAAAGCTGATGGTGGGTGGAGGGCGGGGGGATAAACCAAAAAAAGTACCCCAACTTTAATTGTTTTGGCTTTCTAATACATGTTTTTTTTAGTTATAATCAAGCCTTGAAACTATTTGCAATTTAATCAGCGTTGTCGAAAACCCAAGAAAATTAAAATGCCACTGGCAAAAATGAGGTCACGCCACTGCTCACACCCAACGTGTAAAGCTCCGAACAGTTAATTGTTAAGAAAAACCCTGCAACTCATCTTTCCCACGAATTTCAATTCTGCTAAAGTGGCGGCAAATGGAACGGTGGACATGAGCATCATGTTTTTAACGGAAAGTCGCTGCGTTTTTGATGTAAGTAATGAAGAATCTGTAAAAAGCTATAAAGCACTGATATAAGCGGATCCGATAATGATTTGAGCAAGAATTCTTAGAGATTTAAAAATTACAAACAATGACTGCTTTTCTAGGTTGCGAATTTTCCCTTCGACGTTCAAAAGTGTACTCTCGATTTCTTCGACGCTACTTATGATATCCATGATGTCACACAAACAGGCGAACTCTTCACAAAATATCAGTGGGATATTATTGAAGTTGAAAAGTGAGAGAAAACTTAAATTTGAAAAATTCTAGTCCAACGGTGAATGGACGATACAAAACGTGAGCATTAACTACACACTCGTTGAACAAGGTGACGCGTATTTCAACTACGACTATGTGAGTGATTGTATAGCCTTTAAATCTGTAAAGAATACTAATATTTGTTTTAAATATTAGTAGCAGCTCTTTCAAGCAATTTCCTTTTTTTTTCAGCTCCAATTCACATTCATCCTTTGCCGTGAGCCAAATTTCTATATTTTTGTGATCGCGATCCCGTGTTTTTTGCTTACACTCCTATCGATCTGTGGCATGTTTTGGACGCCGAATCTTAAAGATGAACAATTGATTAAGGTAAAATTTAAAGAGTATGTTGTTGAACAGAAAAATTGATTAAAATGGAAAAGATTTTCAGTTGAGTATCGGTTTGACTTCAATGATGTCAATGACTCTCTTCGTTGACATGGTTTCACAGCAAATCCCGAAGAACACCAGTTTCCCGTTGTTGGGTGAGTAGTGATAATTAAAAACAGAGTTAATTTTCTCAATCAATCTTCAGGTAGCTTTGTTATTGTGGACGTTTTCGTGATTTCAATAGCTTGTGTCCTTCTTGTCACTCTCCCATGTGAAACAAGTCCGCTTGAGAAAGAAAAGATCAAAGACAGAGAATTTAATCTGAGGTTTGCAAAAAAACATGAGATTTTTAAAAAGGAGACCAGGCTTAACGTGGTTTACAGCAGTTTTAGTCATTTGAAAGAAAGTTTTGTGCTAAAATTTTGTTTTGTACTTTTGTGCGACTCAGCGCTTTAATCTCTGGCTTAGCCACCGTAAATCTTAACCCAATTGTTAGATGTTACAGTCAACTAAGTAATTTCTAGTTTTTATTCATATTACACAGCCATATTAGCCAATAATTACTGTAAAATTAGCTAATTTAAAGGAAAACACAAGCCATAGAGATCCAATATGATTCGGATGCGGTTCCAATATGGTTCCAATATGGTTCGGATACAGTTCCAATATGGTTCAATATGGTTCCAATATGGTTCGGATACGGTTCCAATATGGTTCAATATGCTTCCAACATGGTTCCAATATGGTTCCAATATGGTTCCAATACGGTTCCAATATGGTTCCAATATGGTTCGGAGACGGTTCCTAAATGGTTCAATATGGTTCGGATACGGTTCCAATATGGTTCAATATGCTTCCAACATGGTTCCAATATGGTTCCAATATGGTTCCAATACGGTTCCAATATGCTTCCAACATGGTTCCAATATGGTTCCAATATGGTTCAATATGCTTCCACCATGGTTCCAATATGGTTCCAATATGGTTCAATATGCTTCCAACATGGTTCCAATATGGTTCCAATATGGTTCCAATATGGTTCGGATACGGTTCCAAGCCATATTAGCCAATAATTACTGTAAAATTAGCTAATTTAAAGGAAAACACAAGCCATAGAGATCCAAGCCAGACTACGATAGCTGGGACATACTTCAGAGGAAATGAGACTTTACAGCACCTTCAAAAAAATTCCCCTCAAATTTCAGATCTTGGAAAAACCTGATTCGAAATTGGTTCTGTTCTTTGCATTTTCTCATCTTCATCATATTTCAAGCGGCCAATCTTACGAACTTTATCATTCTCGTTTCGTTTTGGAGTTGAACTGTTAAATGTATCATTGCTTTTTTGGCATGCAAAATCTTGCTCAAAGTCTCGTGATTAAATAAAATCTAAAGCACAAGCACTACAAAATTTCACCTAAACTTTCCCGAGAACTTGCCGGGTTTTTCTTTCAACCTTCAACAAACACATAACCTCCGCACTTTTTCTCACGACAGTTAGAAGTGTTCTCTGCGAATTTCACAGAAACATTGCGTTTACAAAAAATCTCTCGAATCACTTTGAGTTCTTGTAGCCTAGAGGGGCACTTGTTTTTTATTATTTTAAAATTTTGAAAGATGCTTAACGTTGATTTGGTGCTAACAACAGTGCTCTATATCGTGCTGGCCATCATCAACATTTTGTCGCTAATTTCGCTGACAATTACCACAAAATTATCGCCTATGTATTTAATAATCGAGACAATGATATTTCTGGATATTGCGGAAATGGTGACAACACAGATTCACAATGTTCCGGTGACAATTATTGAAGAGGAGATTTACGGTAAGGCAAATTCCCGGTTCCAAGCTTTGCAGTAAGCCTTGAGGAAGCCTTGAGGAAGCCTTGAGGAAGCCTTGAAGACAACTTTTGGCTTCAATCTTCCCAATTTCTTTCGTTACAATCTGCCTACATTTAGTATAATATCTAAAATTTTACCAATAAATTATATAAATTATAAAATCTTCAAAATTCAAACTTCTTTACCTGTTTTTAAATACAGAATTTTTGAGCGTACAAAATTGAACCAAACCTTCACTTTTGGTTAGCTTTCGTTAGGCTAATGAAAAATTCCGCATTCAAAACCAAAAATACACTCTTTCTCAAGACGAATTTGGAAAATTTCTATGAAACAGATTTCCCAATCACATCATTTTCAAAGGGGATATCTTCATCAACATAAATGTCTTCGTGCAATCATTTCGATGGTTCGGCCAACTCTCGTTGATCCCGATACTCGCCGGACTCCATTTAGCGAGCGTCGCTTACCCCGCAAAAGCACACACACTAACAAAGGCGACCGTCGTGAAATTGATGACCTTTGCACTTCTACCAACTTTAGGTAATACTTTGGCTTTAGTTTGAAGGATAAAATCAAGCTGAGAAGAGCTTAGAAAAGTCGGCTTTTGAAAGCCACAGTAATTTTCCGATTATCTATCTATTTATTATCTATTTTCCTATTATCTTAACTGAAATGGGTTCATAAAAGTAGATTGAAATTTAGAGACAAGATTACGATAGCTTTCAAACATTGACAGGTTTTAGGGAACGCACTAGGTGCACAATGAAATCACAATGCTAGTGTGGATTAGTTACCTTTGAACCTTGACTTCCTGTTATGACCAGTCGTCAAAAACTTTTTGAGCTCAAAAACGGAAGTAAAGATGAAAGACCCGGAACTCCTGATTTTCCCGTCAACCGTGAGATTTTTCAGGTCTCACCGCTCCATTGTTCACATCATGTTGTGGCTTCAAATTCTATCTTGACGGATTTTATTGGAATTTTGACTGGGAAAAGCCATCATATCAATTGTACTCGAATCTCAATTTGGGATTGCAGGTTGTTTAAATGAAAAGCTTTCTATTAATCTTTCTATTAAATGTTATTTCAGTATTTTGCGTACGGTTCGCTCATTCTCTCGGACGTCTACCTGGCGGTGAAAATTCGCAAGTGGCGTCGACCACTGAATCAACACAAGAAATCGATTCAAGTGATTACCTTAAACTAGACTTTTAACGAAAAACATCTGTCTTTTTCTTTTTTGCCGTTGGCAATTTAAGATTTTTCGTCTTTTCACAACACTAACCCTTCGATTTTGACTATATTGACTATCATCCGATGGAAAATAAAATTGTGCGTAGAATGAGACAAAAACTAACTGCAAATATAATATCCACGCAAAGTTGTTGGCTAAAAATCTAAACCCCACCCATTATAGACGGGAGTTAACCTTTTGCCTTATAACTTTGCATGAATATTATATTTTTAGTTATTTTTGGTATCATTCGACGCGCAATTTTATTCTGCATCGAATGATAATTTAAATAGACAAAATCAAAGGGTTGGTGCTGAGAAAAGACGAAAAATTTTAAATTGCTGACGGTAAAAAGGAAAAACAGATGCTTTTGTCTAGTTTTTCATAAAAAAGACAGGATTACGGTAGTTTTTCAAAGCGCTTAGCTCAAAAAGAACAAACTCTGACAAGTGCTTGACGGGTAAAATCCAACCCCTTTCAGCCACTCGCCATCACATCAATATCTCAAAATCCTGGTTCATTCACGAATGTGATTGATCAAAATATCGAAAAGCCAAAGGAAATGATTCGAATCGAACAGCCAGCAAAGATATTTACACAATTGAGAAAAAAAAGTATGCGGCCCAAGGTATGTAAACTTCAAATCCTCAAATCCCTCAAATAATTCATTTCCAGATCTCACAAATTTCTCCCGAGGCTCGACTTGCCTTTTGCTTTATTTATTTTAGTGTATCCGTCATTTTAAACTCGATTTGTTTCAATGTTTTATTTCGGTAAATGAAAAAAAAACTCTTGTAAAAATCAACAAAACTCTTTAGCTTTAATGGTTTCTGGATCGAGATCGTCAAGTATATCTCCGAGATTCTCTCATACACAAAATATGGAGCCTATGTTTTGATGGCTAGGAAATGAACTTGAAGACATTTCCATCATGTTTCTCGTCAATGAAATTTTTTGTGCCTTAAAGCAACTAAAGATGTGTAACCAAGAGAAAACTCACAAAAATCTAGGAGACAGTTGTAGTTGTTTTCCTCATATTCGTCCGAATCGTTACCGTAAACCAGAACTTTTCTTGCTTAACTTGGTTTTGCAACTTTCAACCTAACAAAATTAGATTAGTACTGTACATCTTAATCTGGTACTGTTTTTGAATAACAAAGCTACGAATTACTGTTCCGTTTCTCCCTCACAGTAGATGAATTCCATCATCTTTCTGAAATGTTAATAATGTTTCAACTAGAATCTAACAAAATTTCATGAGTATTTTTTTCTTTTCTTTTTCCGAATCGACAAATTTTCCTGAATTGAAGATTGAAGTGTGCTCGTTTAAGAGTAGGTCTGGCAATTTTTTTAAATGTTAAGGAAAGAGTGGTAATTGGTTAGAAAGTGGTAAAAACTTGAGTGTGTTCCTCGCGAGTGAGTAAAATTTGCATGAATAATTTTTACTCGATTAATCGACGTTTTTGCTCGAGTAACGGGGGTGGGACAAATGCGACCTTTTTTTTGCGCACCTGGACATTTGCGCACCTTTTTTTTGCTGGAAAAGGCCTTAGGAAAGGCCGTAGAGCTTCGAAAATATTTCGAAAATTTGTCCATATAAGGGAATCGTATGCGTAGATTCCGAATTTCGACAAATCGGACCTCGCTGACACGTCAAATTTGGGCTAAAAGGCAAAAACTGCGGAAAAGCGTTAAGTTGCGTAGTTTTTGCCTTTTAATCCAAATTTGACGTGTCAGCGAGGTCTGATTTGTCGAAATTCGGAATCTACGCATACGATTCCCTTATATGGAAAAATTTTCGAAATATTTTCGAAGCTCTACTGCCTTTCCTAAGGCCTTTTCCAGCAAAAAAAAGGTGCGCAAATGTCCAGGTGCGCAAAAAAAAGGTCGCATTTGTCCCACTCCCCGAGTAACTAACCCTTTTTTCACGTCGAGTAAATTGAATATCTTTACTCGTGAAGGGGATTTGCCACCAAATTAGTTAAACGGCTGAATATCTTTTTAAAAAAGTCGTATATAAGTCGTCGCTCGTGATTTTTTGCAATAATTTTTGCTAAAAGTACGATAATTTCCCTAAGTGTGCGTTTTAAAAAGCGCACTACTCGTGAGGAACACACTCTAGTAAAAACAAACAAATCAGAGAGTACGGTATGGGAATACCGTAACTCTTAAAGCTTTAGACATTTCGGAAAGCTGACAAGTTCAAAGCTAGATCTAACCTAGAGAGTAAATTCTAAGGTCAAGTGAATTCAGAAACTTTAAAAGTGAAGTTTTTAAAAACTTTTAATCAAAGAAAATTGCTGGTACAAAGAAGCTGAGAAACATTGAGAATAGAAGAAGTGTTTTTTGGAAAAGAGATAGTTGAATAAATAATGGAATGATGTGAGATTGAGAAAAATCTGTTGAACAATTAATTTTGGGGTAAATTGAAGAAGAATTGCGACAGATGTGCACTCGTCACTTTGACAGACAAACAGAAGGAGAAAATTATATCAAAGTCCATATCTGCGATCTCTCATCAAACCATTGATCACACAGCATATCTGTTATCTGTCAACTCTAATTCCCCTAATTTATAATTATTCACCAGTGCCCATGTGCATGAATGTCCAGATGCATTCCAAACCGTTTTGAACAGCCCTTTCAAATAGTTTAGAATCCGTTTGGGTAACCCCTATTGGGCTTTGCCTGTTCGAGATTTTTCAGGCAAGGTAAGACAAGAGCAAAGTGGGCTAAATATGACCTTTCTCCTCTGGAACTTTTTTACGGGCAAGAAAAGCAAAGTGCAAGTAATACTGTTCCCGAAGCGATCAATATGCCGACGATGACCGAAATGCCAATTGTGAGTCGTATACAAGAAATGAACAAGACGAACAGCTTCTTGATTGCGTTCAACCGATTTGGACGTTTAGCAAAGTTTCACACATACCTACTAGCACCAGAGTATTCAACTATAATAATCTCCATACAGGAGCCGAGTAGCCTTAGTACCTCTATAGCAAATTCTTTAGCACAGTTTCGCTAATATTAGTTTTGTGTTTTTGAAAACAAGATTTATTCTTTAACACTCAATCAATAACGACAACAATAGCAATACCAAACTAACAAGATCAAACAATTGGAACGACAATTTCGGAAAAAATCCTTAACAATGCTCAACGATTTCAAAAAAATGTAACAATCAAACAATCAATACTTTTGAGAATCACGTTGGTTTTTCAAGTAGGACAATTTTCTTTTTGCTTCACCATCGGGGAAGTTGGCCGGATCGTAGTAGTGTTTAGCAATATCTACCAACCAATCTGGCTTGACATCGGTGACCGTCCGAATGAAATGCTTTGTTGTCAACACAAACTCGTTGTAGAGCACCCATTCGGGTTTGTGATCCAAAACGGTCGATGGATGAAGGCTCACGACTTGATTGTCCTTCACGGTAATGTAGTGTCCACTCCGCTCAAGGTGAGCAACTTGCATAAAGAATCCGGCTACCAACGCCTTTCTGATGTTCACATAGAAGTTTTTGCTCTTGAAATCTGTTGAAACTCGACGCAAGTTGAACTTGTCCATGATGCGTGAGAGCTGATGGCGGACATTTTCCGCATTTTTCATCGTTCTGTAGTTGATGAAGTTCTCGTAGCACCATCCAGCGTCACCTTGATTGTTCGCAAAAGAATGAAAAACGTTGAGAAGAGTCAAATGGTCACCGTCAACGTGAGCAAAGCGAGCTTTTGCCTCATCGGCTTCTTTTCTGGCCTCATGTGGACGGATGAAGCATTGGGGCACGGAAAGCATAGCCACAACAGACAGGATTTCATTGCTACATTGCAGCTCGGTGCTTGCGATCAACATTTTGGCAAGTTGAGGATCTAACGGAAATTCGGCCATCAATGATCCCACTTCGGTCAACTCTCCATCGTCGTTGATTGCCTCCAAATAATTCAGTAGCTCCAAAGCTCTCATCAGCGTTTCAGGAGCTGGCGGATCCATGAAGTCAAAGTGGACGAGATCATCGATTCCCAGCTTTTTCAATTGCAACACAACACTTCCCAAGTTTGATCGGAGAATTTCGGGGTAAGTCTGCTCTTGCATATCCTCTTTGTAGGCTTTCTCCGTGTAAAGGCGGAAACATTTCCCCGGTTTTGTACGACCAGCACGACCAGCACGTTGCATTGCAGAAGCCTTTGAGATTGGGCACACCAAGAGAGACTCGACTCTGATCCTCGGGTTGTAGACTTTTTGCTTTGAAAAGCCCGGATCAATTACAAACACAACTCCATCGATTGTCAGTGAGGTTTCAGCAATGTTTGTCGAAATGACACATTTCCTTCCGATGGCTCCATTTGGACGTTTTGGTGGAGCAGGTTCAAAAGATCTTTTGCTGTATGGCCGGTGGAAGACTTGAATACAATGGAATGCATCGCAGCTCTCCGATCTCAGATCCCATTTTATCCACTTCTGCTTTGATTCGCTTGCACGCCTCTTCAATTTCCTCTTGTCCTGTTAAAAAGAGCAGAATGTCTCCTTCAGTCTCCTCGCAAACATGAATTTGAACTGCTGTTCGAATTGCCGCTTCCAAGTAGTCCTTTTCCGGCGCGGGCGTATAGAAAATCTCTACGGGAAACGTCCTTCCAGGCACGGACATCAAAGGGCAATCGTCGAAGTAAGACTGAAACTTCCCAGCATCAAGCGTAGCCGACATAACCACCACTTTGATATCCTTTCGCTGTTTGACCACCTCCTTGATCAATCCCATCAGAATATCAGTGGCCAGTGTTCGATCATGAGCCTCATCAAGAATGATCACCGAATAATTGTCCAGAAGTGGGCAATTCATTGCTTCCCTCAAAAGCATACCATCGGTGCAGTATTTCAGGACGGTTCTCTCCGAAATGCAATCCTCAAAACGAATCGAATATCCAATCTCGTGTCCGATTTGCACGTCCGATTCAACCGCAACACGTGTTGCAACAGACATGGCGGCCACTCTTCTTGGTTGAGTACATGCAACGAGTGATTTCTTGCCGGGAATCGCATATTTCCTTGCATACTCCAAGCACCATTGGGGAATTTGCGTAGTTTTTCCAGATCCAGTCTCCCCGACGAGCGTCAAAATCTGATTTCGATGAAGCATTTGAAGGAACGTCTCCTTGTACTCCCAGACAGGCAGTTTGCTTCGTTTGTCGTAGATTTCCCAATAGCGGCGCGAAAATGCGTTTCCATTCAACGGATTTCGATCTTCCTTCGTCTCCATCTCGAGCTTGACTGGGTTGTTTCGCTCCATCTCAGGCTTGGTGTCGTAGGAATTCCTTGTATGAGCACGAGGTGAACGACTTCTTGATCGTCGCCTATCTCGATCACTTCTATCTCTTCGACCATCACGATCCCTTGAGCGGTCACGGCGACGGCGATCCTCGTTCAGATCAACGCGATGACGAGATGACATCTCCTAAAATAGAAAAGAGATTATTCAAGCTCGAGAATGAACTTAAACAAAAACAAAAATAAAAATGAAACGACTACTTTTACGTTTACAGATATTAGTTTTTGGGAGATGTTTGACTTGCACTAGACATTACTTTTATCGCCTTTTTTACTTTCCCAACATTCTAAAGGGATTTAAAATCTCCGATTAACGCGCATAAACGGTAACAACTTGATTCAAATGTTCTAAGTACAAAATGAAAGCAGTTTTACTTGGGAAACAAAATCAATCATTGTATCAAAATAAGAAAAAAAATTGCACGACTTTTTGACTGAATATCTTTATATTTGGTGAACATTGGCAAAAGTATCTATATTGCTAAAAGAAACCTTTTTATGCATTTTCGATAGGCATGGAGCGGCGGTGCCAACTTTGTGCCAAATTTTTTTTTTGCGGAACTCGCCATGACTTTCTTCAAAGTGGGCGAATCTTTATGATTTTGGTGTCATTTTGTTGCACTTGTTGAGATCAACAAAATGACACCAAAATCATAAAGATTGGTCCACTTAGAAGAAAGTTATGGCGAGTTGAGCAAAAAAATTTGGCGCAAAGTAGATCCACCGTCACATGGGAGCTTTGGGTGAACAATTTGGTGTAGAATTATAGCAAAGTAAGAAAAGGAATTAGCAGTTTAAAACTTTCTTTGATATATGTGACTTTGGCTGACGAGGGGGTGCGACAAATGCGCCTTTTTTTTGCACACCTTTTTTTTGCTGGAAAAGGCCTTAGGAAAGGTCGTAGAGCTTCAAAAATGTTTTCATGGAAGGGAATCGTATGCGTAGATTCCGAATTTCGACAAATCACACCTCGCTGACATGTCAAATTTGGGCTAAAAGGCAAAAAATGCGGAAAAGCGTTAAGTTGCGTAGTTTTTGCCTTTTAGCTCAAATTTAACGTGTCAGCGAGGTCTGATTTGCTTTGATTTGTCGAAATTCGGAATCTACGCATACGATTCCCTAGTATGGAAACATTTTCGAAGCTCTACGACCTTTCCTAACCAGGGAACCTTCCCAAGTTACCCGCGAGTTACAATACGAGGTAGGTGAAAAAAGAAAGGCCTGAAAATGTACGTTCAGAAACTGTTTTCAAAAACCGCTAATCGGCAAAACGCACAAAGTTACAGCCATTTGAATTTCGAAAAAATGAAGGCTTTTCTCGAATTTCTGGCACACTGATTTTTGCCGGCGGAAAGACCTTTTTTTACGCCATCTCAAAAGCCAGCTCGTAGCCTAGTGGTTAGTGTGCCTGCGCTCAGAGCCTATTGATCTTGGTCCGGATCCATTAGCAGCCAAACTTTTTTGCTTTTTTTGAAAAATAGTTAAAAATCCTTTTTGATTGTTAGAAATTTGTATAATGTTATTTTCTAATGTTATTTAATGATTGATAAGGCGAGTTTAAGCTAGAAGCCAGTTGCTTTTTTCTCTTTGTTGCTTGTTTTTGTACAATGGTTTCTAATATTTTCATGCCATGTTTTTATCTGCTTTTTACGTTTTTAGCATCTCATAAATGACCACTTTTGAAGCAAGTCTGGTTGCCGCAAAAGTTCAAGCGGTCATTGGCGGCACCACTTCTTCTCGTGATTTAACGTTAATGGAGAACAAGGTGAACAGATATTAACATGTTTTAAATGCATTTTTTGTATTTAGGTTGTAAAAAAGATTGTACTTTTGCATGTAAAAAAGATTGTACTTTTGCATTTCGTATGGCCGAGCAAGGAGAGATTGAAGTGGAAACGGAAGATGACCTTGAGGCGGATGCACCACAGATCGACGAGCATTGATGTCAAAGTTGACGCTCTTTTCAGCCGACGGCTCGGAACTTTTTATGACCTTTGGCAATAAATATAAGAAATCGAAAGAAGAGGTAAGATGAAATACAATTATAATTAGTTTACTTATTGCCAGATCGATAAGATGATTGATTTCTACCGAGAAGTGCCAGGCGGAAGGAGTTTGGCGACAGTGTCGGGTACGTATCATTGGCTCAAACATGATCAACATAGAAGCTGGTGGAAGAAATTGATGCGATATGAGGCAACAGGACAGCTGAAAATGAATCGCATTCAAGCCTACAGTATTCTTCTAACGCAGGTCAGGGCTGAAGTATATGATCGTTATCACAAAGGGATTCCAATACATGATCGTGATCTTGTGGAAATTGGTATGAGATTGAATCGAGAGAAAAACCGATTGATGATTTCAAAGCTTCTGACGCTTGGGTTTACAACGTGAAGAAAGCTGCCGACTTGGTTAACCGGAAAATAACAACATTTACTACGCGGATAAACTTGAAAAATAAGGACGAAATTGCGAAAAGGCCATAGAGTACGTGGAGGATATCAAAAAGCTACAACAAGGATACACTCAAGATCAAATACTCAACATGGATCAGAGTGGATTTGTTAAAGAATTCACTTGCCCTCGTACGCTTGGACCAGAAGGAGTAAAAAAAGTGGAGATGCTTGTACAGACAGACTATGTCACTGTCCGAACAATTTGTCCAGCTCTTTCACAAGCCGTACACAGCGGGGTGTACAGGACTCGTTCAACCATTGAACGTTTACTTCTTTCAACAATTTAAAGGCCTAATGAAAAGAATTCACGATCACATTCGAGCCAGCGAACCGGATTTCAAGATCAGCAAGCGAGACAATATCATTAAAGTTCTTTCGGTTGTGTATGAGCAGCGTATGAGCAGCTCCAGTGTTTCTCAAATTTCGTCAATATCCATGGTTCCGAGCAGGATACATCCCTCAGCATCCGGGAGATTTTCAGACCCCGGCGGAGTATCTCTTTAACAGGACAAATATGTGTGATTGTGAAGAAAACGGATGCAATAATATTAGCTTCATGCGCTGTGCACACTGCTCTAAAAGTTACTGTTTTAATTGTGCATTTCAGGCTGTCCATTTTTGTTCTTTTTGCCAATTACCCTTGATTTTTAATGTTTTGTTTACTTTCTTTTGAATAAATTGTCAATCATTAAAAAACATTAGAAAATAACAAAAATAGCAAAAATCAGTGTGCCAGAAATTCGAGAAAAGACCTCATTTTTTCGAAATTCAAATGGCTGTAACTTTGTGCGTTTTGCCGATTAGCGGTTTTCGAAAACAGTTTCTGAACGTACATTTTCAGGCCTTTCTTTTTGCACCTACCTCGTATTGTAACTCGCGGGGAACTTGGGAAGGTTCCCTGGTAAGGCCTTTTCCAGCAAAAAAAAGGTCGCATTTGTCCCACCCCCGCTGACGAAAATTTACGAGTTTGTATATTTACTGTCAGCTCTACAAAAGACAAGATATTTTCCATTTGCTGCTTACTCATTTCACGAATTTGCAGTTTGGGATGTTTTTAAGACGCCAATAATTGCCTTTTTTTAAAGATTTAGCATTTAAATCACACATTCATTATGTTAATGTTCCGTATTTAATTCACTGTTTGGCAGTTAAATGTAAACTTGTCCAAACAAAATTTCATCGGCTAGAGTCACATGTACCCTTTCTTTTAGACCAAGAAAGAAGAGCTGGGTGTTGCGGCAAAACGGGCCCTCAAAAAGGAGTATAAGAATTTGCATTTCTGGTGGTTGATTGATGCTGGGCATATGGTGAGTGAAGGAGTGAGAAAAGTGAATAGAAAATAAGTAAGAACTCGCTTTGAGCTACAAAAGGCTAAAAACAAAACTAACTGTTTAAATTTTTATTAGGCGCAGATCTAAAATGTAATATCTCATCAAAAACGGACCAAATTTCTGGCTCCCTTTGATTCACCGAACGTCAACCTCAAAATTGTTCACGATTTCATTAAAGCTACTAAAAAAGTCATTATAAACTTTTAATAGCTAAACTGCACAAGTTGAACTAGCTTACAATATTCGAAAGTAGATCTCTAAAAACTTTTGCCAATAACATGCTGTACTTTTATGCATATTCTCTAGATTTTCGTGTATGCTTGAGTTGAATGAATCAAAAAAGGATATGAAGTGAATTTGTGTCCAAATAAAAGAAGTGAATTGTTTATGCAAACGGCAAAAAAAAAGAGGGGGAAGAAGCCCGATGACTTTTTCTATGCTTTTTTTCCCTTTTTCTCTGCTCGAGCACTCACAAACAACGAGAACACAGTAAAGAAGGGAGAAAAGTTTGTAAAAGAAAAGAATTCTCTTCAAAAATGCCTTCCAATTCAGCCTTTTTTCACTGTGTATGCCTCATCACATTTTATATTCATCGTAAAACTTGTGATAGTTGCAACTAGTTGGTTTCTTCTTCAACTTCTTGTTCAGCTTGGCACCCAAAAAAGTAGTTTTTTTTGCAACAACGAGCTTTTGTTTTATGAAGAATTCAAAAAGTTTTGAGTTTTTCTAAACACTTAAAACATTTAAATAAATCTGATTTTTTTTTTTGTATTTGATTGCTGATTGCTGATTGCTTTTACTGTTGGATACTTTATTGCTACTTGCACCAGAGTATCTTGCTTTCCACCCACTCGCTGAAGTAACTAAAGGAACAGAGCTAACGATTTTCAACAGTGTCCTGTCTTTTAATCTGTTATCGGGTTAGCTAGTTGCTATAGGTTTTTCATTCGTACTTTCTGCTAGACCTTCACATTAAATCTAGATTCTTGGGCTAAAGACGCCTCTCCTTTGTCTCATCTCATCCTGTCCCTTTTTGTCTTTTCCAAAGTGAGACGAACAAAACACTGTCCAAGACGGATATCTCAAATTTCTCCTCAAGGATATCCGATTCTTCGTCACCTTTCACCTTTCTTCTTTCAATTTTGCTTTTCACACCTTTTGAAAGGATCAATCCGGCTCCAGAGTCTTACAATGAGATCTACAGGATTGAAGGAATCGAGCTCTGATCTCTAAATCGTTCGAGAGATCTTTAAATCGTGAATTTTCTAATACAAGATTAGATTTAAAATGCATTTGTTTTCCTGTACTTGCCTTCTTTTCACATTTTTTCTGTACTTGCCTTCTTTGCACATCCGTGAAATCCCCGTTAACCTATTCCTCCTTCTATAAGACCTTAACCAAGTGTTTGATAAACCATAAAACTCTGCTAACTAAATATAGCCAAGTTTTTATGCAAATTCTCATTTCTTCACATAAAAGAGTAATATAAAAGTGAAGGAGGGAAATGTGTTGTCCATTGTGGTGAAGAGAAGCTCTTTCTCCCCACAATCCACAGGGGATTTGGGGCACGCTGAGACTCGCGGAAAATATTCACTAAACTTGACGAATTTGCCTCTCAACAATGCCATGATTCAATATGTTATTCTCTGAAGAATAAACAGAGCTCTATTATTGCAAACTGTTAACAAAAAATTAAACTTTTTATGATTTAAAACTATTTTTCTATTCATTCGGATGTTGATCAAGTCCATTATCAGAATTGTTCTTTAAATTGTTTCATTTAAATGACAAATTATTGGGTTGTCCAGTTATGAATGCGCGTTTTTTAATTTTTTGCAAAGTTCTCAAGATACCGAAATCAAGAAAAAGATTTATATGAGTATTATTCGAAAGCTGAAGATCTCCCTCTACATTTTGATATAAAAAGTTTTTGAATTTGTTCAGCTTTTGGGCAAATTGACTGCACAGAAGAAGAGGTGGCCAAAAATTGGAAGGGTGCCTTTGGATCAAGTTTTGGCTTCGCTCAAATGGAGTTAACCATTTGATGTTTGGCCAATAGATATATCAATACAACTTTTTTTAAAAGTATAACAATTTCAGAGCACCTTTTCTTTTCTGGGCGGTTATTTTACACGATAAAACTTGAGGACTAGCTAAGCTGGAATGGGTTTTTTTGAAAACGATCTCTCCCTTTGTGCAGTCAATTTCCCAAAAAGTTGAATGAATTCAAAAACTTTTTTATTCCAAAATGTAGAGGAGATCTTCAGCTTTCGAATGATATATAACACTCATCTACATCTGTTCGATATCTTGAGAAATTTACAAAATAGTAAAAACGCGCATTCATAACTGGACAACCCAATATTTATTGTCTCATTGTCTCATTTTCTCATTTACAAGACAAATTACAAGAAGTATAGAAAAAGGAACGATCTATTCATGACCATTCTGACCACTTCGATGAATAATATAGCCATTAACTTTCTACAATGTTTCAGAAATTGGGAACTATAAAGTACTGGTAATGATAAAGATAAAGTAATGATTTATTGTTTACTGAGACATCTAGAACTAAACTGCACAATCATCTTTAACTTTCATCTTTAAATTCTCCTCTTTCCTCTAAAAACTAAACATTCTCAACCTGTTCTGTTTCCCTTCCTTCTCCATTGACCCATTCTCCTCCATTCATTTGTCTCTTTCACTAATTACCCCCCTTTTGACCAAATGTTTTCCTTTTTCTCTTATTGGCTCCGATTACCTGGGTCAATCCAAGACAAGCACATAATGTTTTAAATATTTCTCTAAAGCTTTCAATTTTCAACAATTAAATCAAGAATTAGGCGATGAGCTAAAAATCGACAAATGGGATGCAAATTGATCTCTTTCTTCTCCACATTTCTTTCTTTGTCTCAGTAAAAGGTTTGTTTTACTTAGGTTAAGCGGTGATTGAAAAACTTAACAACAAAACTAGAAATTTCAGCGATAGGCTGTTATCGATGTGTGTCGCGAGAGGAGAGTCTCTCGCCGATTGCCCGGACACAAATCCGAAACCAGATCGATACCTTCTTTGTTCCCGTTGAAGCTAGGTGAGCAATAATTTTGTTTGCATATTGATTTCGATTTCAGATCTCCCGGTTGTTCATCATCGATCGACGAGGACACTCCGAATGTCGAGTTGCAATTGTGTTCAGTGTATCCATTCTGTGTCACACTGACCCCAAATCTCCCAGGTAAGTCAAAAGCCAAGATTTTCAGCCAATAGATTACTGTAAATACTATGAAATACTATCTTCAGAATCTTCAGAAGCTTCAAATCCATACGTGGTTCGCGGTTGCTTCGAGTTGACGTTGCGGAGTCACCTTCGAGAAAGTTTGATCGCTGAACAGAATGGGTGAGTTGGACAATCTAACGACGATTTTTAAGCGCTAACAAAACCAAAATTAGCTTCAGAACTGAAGTTATTGATACTAGTAAATGTAAAGTTTATTATTTCAATTATTTCAAAACTTGTTTCAATTTCAAAAAAATAACCCTTTCTCTGTTTTTTTCCTTTTAGATTTCGAAATATTTTCGAAACAATAACACAAACTTTTCCACAGAATTCCCCGCTTTACTTTAAACCCAATAAATTCCCAGATTTCAAAATCCAATTTTGATTAAATTGAATGAAAAGACGTCTAATTAATATTTCAATGAAAGAGAACGAAAAAAAAAGAAATTGGACTTAAAAGAAAGGCTAATCCACACCCACTCGCTTGATTTCCTCTCGATTTCCTCTCGATTTCCTTTGTTCAATGAACTGAAAATGAGATTTTGCGATCACAAGCATTGTATGTAGGATTTCAGGCTTAACTGAAGCCCGAAAATTTCCGCTATTCACCATGTTTATTTGATAGAAAATAGGACAAAATAATCCGATATAAGCATAGTTTTTATTTGGGGGAAAAAATGGGGTTACAAAATTTTTGCACAGGTTTCCCTTGGACTGAGGTGGAGAAATTTCAAAATTTCATTCCAAAAATATTATCTGAAAAGAATTGGAATATTGGAATCAACTTTTACCTTTCTTTTTTTTGCACTGAAAGTAGTTGGGATAAGATGAAAAATTATGAAAATCAAGGGTGTTGGTGTATAATTTTTTTTATATTTCGAATTACCTCGAAAAGCTAAAGAAGAAATCAGCATATACTTTCTACTAGATCTTCACATGGAAACTAGATTCTTGGGCTAAAGACGCCTCTCCTTTGTCTCATCTCATCCTGTCCCTCTTTGTCCTCTCCAAAGTGAGACAAGACAAAACACTGTGCACTGTCCAATGACAAAAATTTAGTTAGATACTTATTTGAACGTTATCTTGCATCTCCTGATCGGTTGAATAAGAAATTTGGCCTTATTGTAGTGTAGTGGGAGTTGAAAAAAAAGTAGAAAACCTCCCTACTTCATGAGTAAAATCTGATTTAAACACTAATCCTAATAATTTTAAAAAGCCAGAGCTATGCCAAAGCCAGAGCTATGCCAAAGCTATGCTAGAGCTATGCTAGAGCTATGCCAGAGCTATGCCAGAGCTATGCTAGGTATGGGGGCCAGAGCTATGCCAGAGCTATGCCAGAGCTATGCCAGAACCAGAACTAAACTAGAATTTGAATTAGATCTAAGCTTTGCAACATTTTCCACATTCAGTTGCTTCCTCGTGCGTTCTTTTCCGGGTGTTCCTCCGAACGCCACTCTCGACTACATTGTTTGTGTCTGCGAGGGAGATTATTGCAACAAAGATCCAATACCACCATTTCAAGAGATACACTTTGATGCAAAGAGAAAGGTGAATGGTCAATGAATACTGATAATCCGTTCCTTTCAGTCAATCACCCGCCTCTCTCTTCACAACGGTTCCCTTCAATATGTAAGCGTGTCTCAACAAAATTCCCCATTTCTCTTTGCGATTTTCTTGAACTTCTACATAGCTTTTATTCGTTGAAATGAATATTTTAGTTCGTTTAACATTCATAAACAGACAGTGTGACCCGTAGAGTTTAGACATGGGAAAATTCCAAACCGAATCTAATTCCACTTTCGTTTTCTTGACCGATTACTCTGAAATTTTGTCTACAGATAGAAATCTACATTTTCAGTTTGTAGACAAAATTTCAGAGGAATCAGCGAAGAAAACGAAGGTGGAATTAGATTCGGTTTGGAATATTTTTCCATATCTAGTAGGGTTTGAATAGAAAAAAGAGATTAATATGGAGAAAAGAAAGGTCAGAGAAGAGTAAACACTCAATGCAAAGAAAATCGATTACAATAAAAGTATTTAATGAACATTAAATTGAAAAGTATTACTTTCCACTTAAAATTAATCAATTTGCAGTAGCAAAAGTCTATGATTTTGACGATTTTACTAAAAGTGCTATAAAAAGTACAGTATGAAAGCTATTAAATGGGATTCAACGCAGTGAAAGTTTTCGTATTTGATTTTGGATCGGAGCCAGGGAATCCGAGCTGAACAGCTTAAATTCCACCTCGACACCCAGTGATTTCCGGGCGGCTAATGGGATTTTTCCGGGGGTGAGATTGTTTTTGTTGGCTGGCTGGGTTTTCATCGAATTCGGCGAGTTCCTTGGTACGGACAATGTCGATGTAAGTGGACGCTTGTCAAGGTGTGGAGCTGGAAATTGATTTTTTAATTCAATCAATTACTTCTTTACGAACGAAAGCCATGAAAAATTGTTTGTTGAAATGAAATCCCATTCAAAACCCTCTAGGGGTCAAAAGTTTTCTGAATTTGCTTGTTTTTTGTTCATTTATTCTCAAAGAATCCAATTATGATTTAGAGTTTCAAAAATATAAAGAAATCTAATTTTTTTAATCAATTTTTATATCAATTTTTAAATTTTTAATTGTTGTTTTCGAAAATTGAGTAATTTTCTGAAAACGAACCGGATGAAAAATGTTTCTTGATCTCTTGAGCTTGCGAGTCGACCAACGAGTTTCGCGATGAGTTTACTGAAAGTTTTAGGTACATTGTTTTCAATAACCTTTTCATACTATAATTTTAATATTTTAATCAATGTCTCACGCATTTTGTGTGAAATTATTCCTTTTTTTCTTTTTTTTTCACTTAAAAACCATTGCCTACATTTCGTGAGATTAACCGGACTGAGAACACGAAATGTGGGCCAAAAAAAAATGGAAAAAATAGAAAAAAATGGGATATACACCGGGATTTGATTTGAGATTAGAGAAAATTAAAGAAAATTTTGATTTTTAAAAGCTTTAAACTTTTGGAAAGATCCTTTAGTTTTACGATTAATCATACAAAAGTTAAAAAGTTTTTAAACTCTTGATTTGCTTTTAAATTCGAAAAACTTCAAACTAAGCATATGATAATTATTTCAAACATTACTGAATATAAAGGTTTATCAAGAGTTTTCTTCAAAGTGGCCAAGTGGCATCATGGTCAAGTGATTAGAAGTCTTTTATCCTAGTCGAAGTCACTGATTCGATTCCACCGGCTAGGAAATTTTCCTCTTTTTCCATATACACGAGTTTTTTTCTTTGCAATATCTTGGTATTAGAGCGGTAAGGGTTGAGTTGTTTGTGCCACAGAGTTTGTGTTTGTATTTTTATTTGTTTGTGTCACATTATTTATGTTGAATTAGATAGACTTTTAGACTTTTAGACGAACCGGGACTCGGTGTGTTCAAGCGTTCCACATCTGGCTCGTTCAACGAGTTTGTTGAAGAGACTGTCAATCTGAAAGGTTGATTAATAAACAAATTATTCAAAAAGATTTAATTAAAAAGGTTTTACGTTTATATTTTTATAGTATAGATTGACTTTTCATTTTTCATAAAACAGAAGTCACTGTCCAATCGCGTTTGAGAAGAACGCTTAAGGTGCATTTAACACATAAACTTTTTAACTTTTTGTAAAAAGTTTACTCGTGTACTCGTTGTGTACTCGTTTATTGATATTTTCTTGGGAAATTAGCATTCAATACAGATTTTTCTTATCTAAATCAACCTTGGCGAGCAGACAGATTTTGATCGTCTTGGCTCAATGCATTCAGGACTTCGCGAGCGGTTCAACATAGCATCAAGGGACAATTCGAAGATCATTCCTATAAAGATTCACTTCTATAAAGATTAGATTCACTTCTATAAACTATAATAGTTTATAAACATTTACAAATCACTATTTTCATAATAAACAGAAAATAATTTCAAATAATTTTGTCAAAAAGTCATTTTGAACCCAAAAGAGTAAACAAATGTTTATCAGAAAACGAGAAAAGTTTGTTTTAAAAGATAAATCTTCTATACAATTCTCTGGTAATGGGGATTTCTTGGGTTTCATTTATAATCGGTTCCTTTTTTTTCGGAGAGAAGTGCTCTCAAAGCCACGCCTATTGACGGGATTTGAGTGAGGATTTGAATCTCTTTTGAGACCAAAAATCTCAAAAAAATTTGTCAATTAACGAAGAAAACGTTAAAGTATTTGAAAATTAACATCTAATTTATATGTGTATGACTTAAAAAAGGATTGAAATAGAAACACGGTTACGTGGAAGGATCAATTTAGATGGGTTTTGTTGAAGGATCAGTTTAGATGGGTAAATGGAGTAATTGAAATTCTTTGGGGAAATCATTAGCTTATTTATAGACAGTGAGTCAAGGGAAAAATTGAGGGATCAGAAAGGAAAGGAAAAACTTTTGAGATCATTTTTTCTGTGGTCTATTTCTCGGCACTGATTCTAGTGATCGAAAATTTTGCGATTAATAAGACGCAATCAGTTGCAAGCCGAAAATAGAAAAGAAAAGATACAAAAAACTTTAAGATCACTGACTCTCGGGAAGTGTCGAATTTAGAAGTTTCATTACCGGAAGATTATAATCTATCAGGAGTTTGGGTATCAATGTAACAAGGAGCTTTAGTTTCTTAAAAGTTCTAAGCCTGCGAACTTCGTTGTTGCAAGTTGTTGCAAGTTGTAGGCTTACACGTTCATCAAAAGTAAAGTGTAGTGTTTTGTCACACTAAACCGCTTAACGATTTTGCGAATGTTTAGAAAATCAGCATGACGATAGATTTCTTGATTTTCGATAGATTTCGATAAAAAAGATTTCGGTTTATAGAAAAGCAAATATGGTAAAAGTTGTTATTTGTTTTAAAAAACTATATCACAATCGCTAAACAAGTTTCCATTTTTAGTAAAATCATCAAGTTCATAGACTTTTGCTACTGCAAATTGATTAATTTTAATTGCAAAAGAGTTATGATTGTTTTAAAATCAAATAATTCCTAAACTTTGACCAAAAATCGCGAATTAATGGTTTAATTTTAGTAATTTGTTTTAATTTAGTCTCGAGAGTCCAATAGTCTCGAAACCTTTAAATTAATTGTAAATGATCTTGATCTTGAAGCTCTAGTGGATCCTTGACGTTATCTGTGCTACCCATATATTACATATAACGTATTTTCTCTAATAGTAGTGCACCCTGAGCGTCGCCTAAATTGCTCAAAATCTCGAGAACCGCTTATCAGAAACTATCGATGTGGGGTCGGAAAATGTAGCTGACGATGAGATCTTGTGGGGGATTTGAGTGTTGAGCTTCTGTGAAAAATTGGAAACCGTAAAATAGTCATCAACTCGGTTCAGCCAAGTGCACTACTATTTGAGAAAATACGGTATTATATCGTGTTGCTTTTTATCGACCCTTTTCGTGTTTATGTGTATGAATGAATTCATGTGTATTAATCTTAAATCTAGCGCACTTTATCTCAGGTCCTGAATAAAGTTTCTATATAATTTCTACCAAAACTCGCGTATTAATTGTTGAAGATTAGTTAAGCTATGACGAGTTAAGTCTGCTTCAATGATTTTTATAAATCCCAATTCACAACAACATTTTTCCTCAAAGAAATTTTCATCAAAGCCTTTTTTTCAACTAAATTACTTTCGGTGAATTGTATCCTTGAATTACGTGAATTGTATCCTTGGAAATCCTCTCAAAAAATGGTTGCAAGATGAAAAGTTTCTATTTTTTCGGTAATCCCCGGCTTTTATTTATTTCCAACAAAAGTTTCTCGGGAGATAATCGGATTTGATTGAGGTCAGTCACAGGAATTTCATTGCTTATATTCGCAGGAATCATTCGCGAATCGTCAAATTTTATTAAAGACGCAAAAGTTTGGATTATTTTTGATTTGGATTGGGGTGCTTTGGGGAAAAAGTTGTGAGCTTAAACGATTCTGGATTGGATCATAAACCATGATTTAGGGTGAATCACGGATAAGCAGAGAGCAGAGAGCAGAGAGCAGAAGTTAGACTTTTCTGTGACGTTACCGGAGTTCAAGAAAGTGACTCGAGGTTGAACAAAGAGTGAGTAAACAAGAGTAAAGATAAAGATAAAGATAAAGATAAAGATAAAGATAAAAGTATTAAGTTCTTTTATAGATTTACTGTACTACAAATACCTTGTTTAGATTTAAAACAAGAAGAGTGAGGCTTTTTCACATTAAACATCAGAATATAGTGGGAAGAGTCAAAGTTTTCTAAAAGATGTTTTCCCAAAAAAAGGTAGCACACTTAAAATGATCATCGTGAGTTAAAATAAATTGATTTTTAAAGCAAAAGCTCGTATCAATCCATTAAAAACCAAATTTTTGTAAGTAATTTTTCAGATTTAAACTAGTATAAGTAAACAAAAGCACTTCTGTGAAGCAAAAGTAAACAAAGTATAAGTAAACAAAAGCAACTACGTGAATTTTCTATATTCATTGAATAATTGAGTGATCAGTGAATCAGTGATCTCCTCATCATCACCCCCAAATTTTGTATGACTTTAACAAATCCCTAAAATCCTAGCAAATCCACAGATTTAGAGATTCGTTCGTTTGTTTTAAAAAACAAAAATCTCTTGGATAATCTAGGGCCAATAATTTCTTGATTTGATCGTCAAAAAGATTAAACAATATCTTTTGGAAGTTAACTACGTAGGATTGAAAAGGACACGTAAAATTTACGAATTACGACAAATGTTATCGTTGTTTATTTCACCGGATGGCGGATTAGAACATGTGATTTGAAAATGGGGAATACGAATGAGATACTTGAGTTTTTTTTGATGAATGATGAACGTTTTGTTTTGTGAATGGATGGCATTCTTAAATCCATTTTGGGCTTGTAAACAAGAAAGGATTTGAAGATGGAAGATGGTCAAGGGAATTTTATAAGGGAAAAGTTGTTAGGTCATTGTGACTCGAGTTTCGATATCAGAATGTATTCCTCTCGACCAGAGATGTTCCAACTGTAAGTGCGGCCAGGCAAGAAGCTTTGATCCAGAACTTTTGGCTTCGATCTCTTCCAGAAGCTGACCCTGGCCTTTCTTGGACTCTTCCAAGAGTCCGCAGCGGCCAGACTACTAGTGGGAACTGATTTCTGGTCTGGCTCGGATTGACTCAGGAAAAATTGACAGTACTTCTCGGAAGTCCAGGTCCTTTGAATTACTTTTGAAACAATCTTGTTTGATGATCAAGAATACAAAGCAAACTTCTTTTTCAATTTCAGTATTGTTATTTCTCAAAGTTTTAGCTTTCTGTATTACTCAGCATACTTTTCATTACTCAAAAAAAGGAAACTACAAAAATGGGCTAAAAGAAAACTAAAGAATTTGTAGCGTATTATCTCAACTATAAATCCTTATTGACATTTTGAGTCGATTTTGTGCTTTCCTTCCACCGTTTGCAAATGCAAAAACACAGTCGAAACCACAAAAACTAGATTTGAATGAATTGCGTTGGAAAAAATGGCAATACAGTACCCATTTTATGGATAAGGTTGAAGTTTTAAGCTTGCAGAATTTAGCTGATCTGAATCTAAATCAAATTTCTTCTGTAATATTTCTTTCTTTCTGTATACCGTATTTTCCCTAGTAGTGCACTTGGCTGAGCCGAGTTGATGATTATTTTACGGTTTCCAATTTTTCCCAGAAGCTCAACCCTCAAATCCCCCACTAGATCTCATCGTCAGCTACATTTTCCGGCCCCGCATCGATAGGTTCTGATAAGCGGTTCTCGAGATTTCGAGGAATTTAGGCGACGCTCATGGTGCACTAGGGGAAAATGCGATAACAGCGTTACCAAACCAATCTGATTGTTGACCTGATCCAGGGTTAAGCTTTCCAAGCTTTCACAGAAGCTCAACACTCATATCCCCCACAAGATCTCATCGTCAGCTACATTTTCCGACCCCACATCGATAGGTTTTGATAAGCGGTTCTCGAGATTTCGAGGAATTTAGGCGATGCTCATGGTGCACTACTATTAGAAAGAATGCGATACTTTAAATCAACACTCAATTACCGTAAACCGTAACTTTCCTAGATGCCACAGTAAACCTGTGGTTTCAACCGTAACTTGCAGACGAGGTTATTGAAATTTACGGTATTTTCTCGAGATTTTGAGCAATTTAGGCGACGCTCATGGTGTACTACTATTAGAGAAAAAACATTGAAATCCCACTTGAAAACATCAAAAAAGCCCCCCGCGAATTTTAAAATGTTCTTTGACGTCTGAAGCTGACCCAAAAAAACATTCATACAATAATAATATCCATAAGTGAGAAGTTATGACCGTATGAGATAAGAGAAAAAAAAAGCTATTCGAAGAGTTTACGCACACGTGTCTCTGTGATTGTCTTTTTACTCATTTTTAACGATCTCCGGGTTTCTTCTCCAATTTTTTTTTGAATCGTCTTGTTCGGCAAAATATTTACACACATTCTTTTCCCATTTCCTGTGCCCGATTTAGACGTAGATTTTTTGAATTCCCAAAATTTCGCAAATGCCAACAGGTTGACTCATTAGAATAGTTGAAATCATTTAGCATTTAGCATTTGGCAAATTGAGAGAGATGATCGATTGCGGTTTATTAAAAGACATCTAAAATTTACCTAATATTTGCTATAGCTTTTTCTCATTTGCAGAAATTTGTGACCATGAAGGTCTTTAACGTGATGGAACAAAGAACAGCAGTTTGCAGAACCGACGTTAGTTTACTCGACGTGTACTCGACGAATCTATAAGCTAGATTATTTATTTCACAATTTATCTTCAGTTTATCTTCAAGAGTTTGTTCACCAAATAGTTCGCAATTCCCATAAATCTTTCCTCGAGGACCACACAGCCGATTCCTCTCTATCTCTCCGCTTGCATCATGCTTATCGTTCAACACAAAGCAGAGCATTTGCTTTTCTTTTTTCCCCTTGCAAATTTTGAACATTTCGTAATTGAAGTGGAAAAATGAAACCTTTCAAAAACGAAAGACGGGGATTAGACTGATCTGAAGAAGTGAGATGAATATGAAATGGAAATGGAGGATGGAAAGAGAATGGAAAGAGGATGGAAAGAGAATGGAAAGAGAATGGAAAGAGGATGGAAAAAAAGAAAGGACACCACGAGAACAGAAATCACCAATTTTGACGTAATTTTTGAGGATTTCCACATCAAAAGTTTCAATTTCTTTGATGACTTGTTTGTTCTTGAAAATCGACGCAAATATAGACGAAAGTATCAGGAGGAGAAAAAAAAGAAGGAGAATTTTTGAACTTGAACTTTCTACTCCAGTCTAGTCCTAGATGAGTCATTCAAATTTGAATAAAGAAAAAGTTAATGAAATAATTTGAAGTACAATTGATGTGTAAACTAGACTTCGGAAAACAAAACTTAACCAAAACCAAAACCACCAAAACCAAAACCAAAACCAAAACCAAAACCAAAACCAAAACAAAAACCAAAACCAAAACCAAAACCAAAACTAACCAAAACTCGCCAATATCTCGCGACTGGGAGGAGCTAGCGAAAATCTGTTTGCAGATTTGAAATCAGCATTCAAAAATCTATCCCATAGGCTATTTTTTATTTCGAAATTTTCGAAATTTCGAGGTCGTGTTTTGGTCCTTTTTTCGGCCGCGAGATTTTGTGGAGTGAGAAAAAGTGAAAGGCAAATTTGCATTTTACAATTTTAAATTTAAATGTTAATTTATATGCAAATTGAGTTTTGGTTTGTTTTGGTTTTGGTTTGTTTTGATTTTGGTTTGTTTTGGTGTTTTGGTTTTGGTTTTGTTTGCCGAACTCTAGTGTAACCTATTTGAAAGTCAAATTTTTACTCAATACCGGCAAAATGACAGCAAAATTCACGGGAAAAGAATGTGATTTAAAAATCAACAGCTTGAGATGAGATATTCGAGATGTAAAATAGTATTTGTACAGTATAGTAAAGTAGTAGTATAGTACAATAGTATAGTATAGTATAGTACTCTAGTAGTATAGTAGTATAGTACTCTATTAAACAACTAAAGCCAACTTTTTTGCCAGTCTATTTTGAACATCTTGAAGTATGTTTATTTTGGTTAAAAAGTAAATAAAGATTTCTAAATCTGGGATAATTTCCTGGTTCACTTCGTAGTATTTTCGAGAACAAGGAAGAAAGAATCGCTTTCTCCACATTGCTTCTAAATTTAGCCACCAAAAAGAAAACGGTTTCCTGTTCATTTTTGTACTTTCATTTCTGTGGGGAATTTAGGAATTTACTCATGTGAAAAACTCACTATAACTAAAAACACATTCCAAGAACTGAGTAACATTTCCTAGCAATAACATCACATAAAGAAAACTTACGTTTTATAATAGAAATAGTTTTAAAATAATAAGGTTTTATAATCTCTTTACAAATCTCTTGTAACTGGTGAGTGTTAGCCGTTAGCTCGGTTTTGATGTTATAGTCTGTCGTGAAGAGCTGCGTGGATGTTCCAGAACAAGTCTTGGAGGCTGTAAGCAGGCCAGAGAGCAAGCCCAGGGTTCGAAACTTGCAGTAATGGCAGCTCCAGTCCGCAACAGCCAGACTAATAGTGGGAACTGATTTCTGGTCTGGCTCGGATTGACTCAGGAAAACTGCCGGTACTTCTCGAAAATCCAGGTCCTTTGAGAGAAAATGGTTCACCGCTTCTTCTCCTTTACGGATTCCAAAAGGGAAACTCTTATACCAGAACCCTACGCCAAATGGAGGGCGATTACGACTTATAAAATGATAAGACTTATAAAACGCGGATTTCCGAGAAGAACCAAATTGCCTTTAGGTTTTTTTGCCTTTAGTTTGTCTTTTTATGAAGCTCTAGACTTATCAAAATCATCAAATTACCAAGGAAATATTTCCATTTCTGATTTCAGAGTTTAACGAAAATTTCATTCTGATCCATTCTGACTTCAAAGTTTCCCGAAAATTTCGATCTCACAAATCATTGCCAAAAATAGAAAACAGAGTGTCATAGTTTCAATTTGTGTTGTATTTTTGAGAAGAAGAAAATGGGCTTCTTTTTGGATACATGATTGACTTTTTGATTGGCCACATCTATTTCGGTCGTAAAGCATTTGCTCACAGGAAATTGAGGCCACTGATGACCGTAAAAGGGAAACCTTTTTCTATGTAATAATTTGCGAATATAAAAAGAAAAAAAAGAAATTTTTGCGTAATCACTTGAAAGAAAAGAAAGGAAAAGAAAGGAAAAGACGGGAAAAGACGGGAAAAGAAGGGAAAAGATGGAGAATGGCGCTGGGGAATGGGGCGGGATTTTTGATTTGAAGAGAAATGGATGGAAACACAAGAAATGGGGGTATATAAAACGAGTGAACGGGTGACAGAAACAGATTTCTGTCTGATCGAAAACTCATTTTCTCGAACGATGCTTTTTGAAGTGAATTTTGATGAGTACTCAATGCATTCCGTTTCGCAAAGCAACTCTCCGTCGACGTCTTTCACGCAAAAGCCGACTCCGACTCCGACTTTCGAGTTTCAATTGCCGAAATTCTCTCTGCAAATGGACACAACACTAAATGGTGAGTGATCCACATTCTACAGTAACTCCAGTAGCAATAACTAGTTGTAACAAGCAATAACTAGTTGTAACTAGAGAATAACTAGTTGTAACTAGAAATAACTAGTTGTAACTAGCAATAACTAGTTGTAACTAGAGAATAACTAGTTGTAACGCAAAAATAGAGCTACAATAACCCAAGCTCAGAGGTATTCTAATTTCTAATTTTCAGTTGAACAACCCCTTCGACGAGTCCCATCAGCTCCTCTCCTCAGCCTCAGCCCATCAACCCCATCATTCCAACCTCCATCCACTTTATTCAACAACAAACATCACCGTGCCTCATCCGAGTCTCCTCTTTCGTCTATCGTAACCAAAAAGCTGTCGCAAGTGTCGACAAATCTCTTCCAAAACGTTTCCACCAGTTTCCTCAATTTGACTCAATTCAATTTGTGATAGGATACTGTAGAAAAGAAAAGAAAAATAGAAAATAATCTTTAAATCTTCTATCAAAGCTTTGCACTAAGTTTACTGTACCAATTTGCAATTTAGGTAAATGTTTTTATTCGAAATTTGAGAAACCTGGTTTCCTATTTAGCACTACTGTATGTTAGTATGTTATGTTAGCACTACTGTAGCACTACTGTAGCACTACTGTGGTGCTACAGTAGCACTACTGTAGCACTACTGTGGTGCTACAGTAGCACTACTGTAGCACTACTATGTATGCATAAATCTCTTCGGGTCAACTTTTTCAAATGCTAATTGTTTTTCTCAATCTCATCTTCTTTTTCTTTTGATCTCAACTTCCTCCACCCCCACAACATTTTTTTTTCGCAATTCAACGAACAAATTAACTCATAAATCCTCAATTTTTTTTTCCTCATTAATCTCAATATTATTATCGCTTTATGGGATTAAACTTTGTACTATTTTTTTTGGTACTTTTCTTTTGAAATACACCTACAATTGATCTGAACATTGTTTTGTTCTGAAAAAAAAAAGAAGTAACTTCAATGAAGTGAAATAAATTATTGTTTTAAAATATGGAAAGTTTTGGATATTATGTTCCAAGCAAAAGTATGAAAAGTTTAAAATTTCTGTGATCAGTCGGAAATTTATGATTTTACACAAAAGATTACACAAAAGATCTTCGATCATAAATCCTGAAAGATTTGAAAGAAGAAATCTTTATTTCTTTCCATCTTTATTCCATCTCAAATAAAGATTTTGAGTGGAATTTCAAAACTAAACACAACTTCTACAATACTACAGCATTAGCTGTAGTATTGTAGCTTTTTCCAGCTTTCCCTGTGCTTTCTGGGATACTATTTTCAAAGGACAAAGTAGTAGTTTTCAAATATCTGACTGAGTAGCTTTTGCTTTAATTAAAAAAGCAACAGACACTTGATTAAAAAAGTCTTCAAGCTCACATTTTGTATAACAAAACTTTTGAGTAGTAGTTCTGTTTGTTGAGCTGACTCGATTGTGTACACTCAATATCATCCAGTGTAAACAATCGTGTACGCTTTACACTGAATATCATTTGCTATTTATCTAAAGAAAGGCTAGACAATGAATTACAAAATAAATGAAATAATATTTGCGAATATTTGCGAATTTGATAGAACTTTGCTTGTCACAGTACTTATTCTACTTTCCGCTATGAGAAGAGTGAAATTGTAAAATATTGGGTTGGTGAATTGAAAACTGCCGGCTATTGTCATATGTGACAGTTTGAGCACTTTCTTCAAAAGAAACCCATTTTGGTGTCAATGGAAAAGTTGTAGAGAATCAAAAATGAAGCTGATATCCAAATTTTCAGAACGATTCAAAAACTGGTTTTCAAGAAATGCCAAATCTACGAATTTTCACAAAAATTGAAACAAAACTCGCATTTTAAGCGAAACTACTAGGTGTCTCTTTTTGGAAAGTTGTCTATAAGCCTCATTTTTGATTCTCTACAACTTTTCTATTGACACCAAAATGGGTTTCTTTTGAAGAAAGTGCTCAAACTGGGACATCTCCAGTCCTCCATTTTTGAGTCTCACACTTGTCTCACACACAGTTGGGAAAGGTGAATGAATCCCTGAAGAAGAATAGGCCCTCCAAGTCAAAGATCGTTCTCATCCACGACAACGCGCGCCCTCATGTTGCAAAACTGACTCTAAAATAAATAGCCTTGTTTGGAAACTTTTGGCGCATTCCCCATTCAGTCCGGATCTCGCCCCTTTTGATTACTATTTATTCCGGATCATGTAATGAGCCTGCAGGAGAACACTTCGATTCGGAAGAAGCAGTCAAAAATTGGCTCGAGAAGTTTTTCGATTCAAAACCAAAATCCTACTACGAAAGAGGAATCCGCAAATTGCCTGTAAAATGGGCAGAAGTCGTCAATAATAATGGGAATTATTTGAAATGAATTTATGGTTTTATGTTGAATAAATTTTAGTTCAAAGTTCCGCAGTTTTCAATTCACCAACCCAATACTTGCTCATCTTCGATAAATGAATAAACTTTGGAGAACTTTTTAATAAAATTATGACGAAAATCTGGCTCGTCACAACAAAATGATTTGACTGAAATAGATTTGAGCTACAGTATGCTTTGTCTGACTTTGAGTTTAGTGCGTTTTAACTTCTACTTATGCTCTTGTGCCAATTAATCGGCATTTTTTTTTCATAGGATTAAGATTGTTTACAAAAATTCTACATGCTAAGCTTCTTTTGCATTTGATGAGAAATGTTCATTTTTACAGTTCAATTAGCAATAAGCAATTGGCTCAATTCCTTCAAAATTCTCTTTTTCCCCCTCTTCTGGTCATTCTTTGTGTTCATCTTTCCAAAAATTATGCTTGTAAATCCCTGAAAAAAAGCTCATTTACAGCCATTTTTAGAGATTCCTCGACTTTTGGTGATATTTCGGCTGTTTTCAAAAATTTCCAAAAATAGCAGAAAAGTGATGGTCCCATAATACAAAAAAAGGAAAGGAATGAAGAGATTAGGCTCAGAAATCAGAAATTCTTCATGAAAAAGAGTCTTTGAAAAGCAAAAAGAAACTTGATTTCGCCTGATCAGACTCAAGATTGGTCTGGAATTTCGGAAATGGCGTGGTTGAGTCACAGAATTGTAGGTTAAAAAAGGAAATTCTGTTTATGAAAAGGGTCAACATTCGATAAGAATCGATAAATCAATCGTATTCTCTTCCCATTTATAAACTTCATGATGTTAGGGTTGCTTTGAAACCCTTTTTTCTCGGAATTACCAACTTTGTCTAGTGTTTTCCTCATGAGTAATGCGTTTTTTTCTCTGATCAGACTCAAGATTGGTCTGGATTCGATAAGAATCGATAAATCAATCGTGTTCTCTTCACATTTACAAACTCCATGATGTTAGGGTTGCTTTGACACCATTTTTTCTCGGACTTACCAGCCTTGTCTAGAGTCTTTTCCTCACGAGTAATGCGTTTTTTTTAAAACGCACACTTAGGAAAAATTATCGTACTTTTAGCGAAAATCACGAGCGACGACTTATATACGACTTTTTTAAGAAGATATTCAGCCGTTTAAATAATTTGGTGGCAAATTCCCTCCCTTTTATTCAATTTACTCGAAGTGTAAAGAGGATTACTCGTAGTTACTCGACGAAAAAACGTCGATTAACCGAGTAAAAACTTATGCAAATTTGACTCGAGTAATTACTTACTCGCGAGGAACACATTCTAGCCTTGTCTAGCTCGACCGGACCTAACTTTGCTTTGCCTGGTCTGGCCTGGTCTCGCCTGGTCTCAGCCTGGTCTAGCCTGGTCTAGCCTGGACTCGCCTGGTCTAGCCTGGTCTAGCCTGGTCTCGCCTGGTCTAGCCTGGCCTTCAGAAAAGGAATTGTTGTTAGCTTGACCGAATTTAACAATTATTTGTGAAATTTGTCTTCCAAGACATTCTGTTTACACGTTTGATTTGAACCAAAATTCACCCAATGTTCTCAATCAATTTTTAGTTTTCTTTTCTCTATCACTTCCTTCAGTTCGTTTAAACGAAATTCTTGTTTTGTAAACAGTTTTATTTATTTATTTTTTATTCAAAAGCCACGTGACGAATCTATTTTTCTTGTGTAAACGAGAAAAGCAAGAAATGTCATTCCAGAATTCTTCTCTTCTCGGGAATGATCGTAAATTCCATGTCGATCAGAAATTTACGACCCATTTGTACACGAGAAAAATGATAAAAACAGATCGGCTTCTGATGGTGAAATTTGAGATTTCTGTCGGGGGAATTTCTGCAAATTTTTCTATTGTAAAAGTGTACAGTTGGAAGAAAACGCCCTCAGAAGGAATGAGGAGAAGAAGTTACTCTAAATTAGATTCTTTGACTTCTTACTCTAAGAAGTCAAAGAATCTAATTTATACTATCCGGATAGGATTCAGATTGAAGTTTCATTCAAAGTTCAAAAACAAAAATGAAAGATTCGAACCAAGGACTAGCCGTTCCCGACGTCGCGGATAGGATTCGGGTTGAAGTTTGAATTGAATTTGAATTGAATTTGAATTGAATTTGAATTGAAGTTTGAATTGAAGTTTGAATTGAAGTTTGAATTGAAGTTTGAATTGAATTTTGAATTGAATTTGGATTGAATTTGAATTGAACGACGATCGGAATCGACCGATCACTACGGATATTGCTTTAGATCATCACGAGTCGACAAAATGTAAAGCAGATGGACCTGATGGATATTTAGAGATGGATCAAGGTGATTTGGACAATCGATCTTGACTGGATCAATTCTTAAAAAGCTCTTTTATCGTTTATCACTGAAGAGTTTCCTTTTTCTTTAGTTTGTAGTTTTCTGAAAACTACAACTTTGTTTTCTTTGTAGTTTTCTGAAAACTACAACTAAACTGAAAACTACAACTGAGAAAGTTCACTTTTTACAACACTCTGCAAAAATTATCGAAAAGTTTATTGAACGTGAATTTGTGGAAAAGAGATGTGCAAGAACATCGGATTAGGCAAGTTGTAGCTAGTTTTTATTGCATTGAAAATGAAGTTGATGAACTCGAAAAGAAATCATATAGAATATTGGATTAAGCTTTCTATTTTCACGATTGCTTTTGAGTAAATAGAAAAGAAATAAAAATTATTGGATTTGAGGAGGGGAATCTTTGAAACGATTTATTGGCAATGTTTCTAAATAGGATTTTGGTGTTTACGAGTTTTGCGAAAGGATGGTTGGGAGATCAAGGAAGACAAGTGAATGGGGTTGAATTGAATTCATGTTCACAAAACAGATCACTAAACAAGTATTTGGTACATTAAAGTCATTCAAAGTTTTCTAAATCGTTGCTAGAAACTACTGCTAGAAAGATATTCAGCTAACAAGCTACAAAACAATAAATGATTTGTTCAATCAATCTACAGATTTCTAAAAGATATCAGAAGACAAGATTACAATAGTTTTTGGCTGTTTTGCTGTTTTAAAAAGTACTATCCAAGACTACAGCTGTGGCAAATAGCCACTAAAAAGTTCCCTAACTCTGACAGCCTAAAAATTGTAAAAGTATTGCGGAAATCCGCGCGCCTTCATTCTATCTCGCGCCCAAATCATTTATTGTTTTGTAGCTTTTTAGCTGAATATCTTGTGTTAAAGCCTATATAACGCAACTGTTGTTCATGATGTTTTTTTTTTTTACTTTTTTCTGTTTTCCTTTTATCGTGTGAAAGTTGTGTCCTAATTAGGACGAAATTGTTTCTGTTTTTATCGTCGCTTTCTAATTCAATTGTCGATTTTGTGTGAAAATTGCTCAAGCTTACAATAGTTCTTGGCTGTTTTAAATATAGGCTTTTACAATTTTTAGGCTCTCAGAGTCAGGTAACTTTTTAGTGGTTATTCACCACAGCTGTAGTCTTGGAGAGTACTTTTTAAAACAGCCAAGAACTATTGTAATCGTGAGCAATGAGAGCCCGAAACTTCCGAGTCAGTCGGCTATTGAATAAAGTGTCTTAGTTCAAGTGAAATCGGATATCTCGAAACAAGAAATAACGTGGCTTGAGTCAAGAGTACCAAGCAAGCAAAGAATATTTCTTTACAACAGCTTTGATACTTTTTCAAGTAACATTAAAAGTGATACTAAAGTAGTTTCGAAAGTGATCTGTGAACTGATTCTTTGAGCACAAAATTCAAAATAAAGATTTATTCCCGATAATTTGCTTGCTTATCTTATCGCTTGCTTATCCAAGCTTAAACTTGCACCAAATGAAACCCTTGGCCGGATCGTGAACGCATTTCTTTAAAAAAAAACGCAATCCTTGTTGAATCGACATCGTTTAACGCCAGAATATCGTTTGATTTTGTTTTTTTAAAAAGATAATAGTGCTCAAAATAGACATTGGCCCTACAAACTGGCTCTACAAAGTCGGACTACAAACCCTTATAGAATTGCGTAGAATAGATATTTGGAAAAACTTTTTACTAAAAAATCGAGCCAACCAACTAACTAAAACCAAGAAAATTCACCATTTGTACTCCGAGAGCGAGTTATTTATAGCCGTTTGTAGTCTCGTCCAACGAGACGAAACTAGAAACCTTAAAAAAAACGTGCAGAGAACATGATTTGGCTTGATTTTGGTGTCATGCAAAAGCCTAAAATTGGCGCGTTTTTTTGGGAGAAAGTTTTCATAAATTTTACGCGTTTCTACGATGGTTTGTAGTCTGACATTGTAGTTTGTAGCGTCCATGTCTAGCTCAAAATCATGAACCGATTTGATGGCAAACATCAGAACGAAGAACAGAAGAAGAAGAAGAAGAAGAAAGAAGAAGCTTGATACGTACCTTTTATTGAAAAACACTCAAATTCCCTTTTCCGTTTCATTAAGCATTTATAAATCCAATTGTTTACTTTATAATCTTCTTGCATCTTCACTTCATTTCACTTGAAATCTATTATGAAATTTGAAGCACATGCTTGAAAATTTCAACCAAATTCATACACTATTGATTGATTGATTTTGTAAGAAATATATGTTTATGTTTTGATCTATATAATTTCTTGTGAGACCGTGTCTCGGTGTGGTTCAATAGCGGTCGTCTTTATCCAACTTTCTTCAATTTATCCAACTTTCCCTTATCAGCTATCTTTCACCCCTTTTTTCACATGCAAGTGTTGAATTAATTGTGATAGTGCCAGGTTGCTCTGGAGCAACCTGGCACTATCACAGAGCAACTGGGGCAACCTGGCATTATCACAATTAATTCAACACTTGCATATGAAAAAAGGGTGAAAGATAGCAAAAAGAAAGGAGGATAAAACTCACTCAAAAGCAAAGCTTAAATAACGGGGTTTTTTAAGTATACAAGCTACAACAAACGGACAGCTGAATATCGTCTAGTGACTGATTACGGTAGTTTATCCATCAACTTTGAATTTTAACTTGTGTATTGAATTTTTGACTAACTTTGCAGAGCGGTGGCAATTTGCCACAGATTTACTAAAAAAAGTTGATTCACAAGTAAAATAAAACATTGTATAACATCTAGAAAAGATGCGTTTAAACACAAAAATCCCTTTCACAAAGTGACAAATTTCAAAACAATCTCTCTAAACATTTTCTCAATCTCTCTAAACATTCTTTTCTCAATCTCTACCCGGAAAGTTCAAATCGGAAATGAATTCTTTGAAATGAGAAACCCGTCATTGTTCACTAATACTCACAAGAAATAGATTCAGATTTTTTAGAGAATAGATCCGGGTTTAACTTTTCGAAAAGGATTTCACTGAAAAATGTCGTTACTATTTTAAGCTTGAAATCAGAAATGAAGTTCACTAACCTTTTCAAAAAGTCATTTCGCCTAAATCTACATGGATTTTTTCTTAAAAACGTCATCAAAATTTGCAAAAACTCAATAATCCGGCCAAGAATTTTACTTTTGATGATCAATTTAGCCAAATTAACCTTTCCATAAAGTCATTTTTGAGACGATTTCCCGAATTGAAAAAGATTAAAAAAGATTCACAAATTTTGACGTCTTTTGTATTTCTTTTTTTTGAGATCAACTCTTGTCTTGTCTATTAGAAATGGAAAAGTCTCTAATCCTATGTTGAAATTATGTAAAAGTTACTCACTGGAACTTCAGAGAAGGATTAACGAAAAGTATTAAAAAGGATCACCATCCTAAAAATGGCTTGATCCTTTTTTTGCGATGAATAGCAAAGATTCAGTGACTACAGAGGACTAAGAAACACTACAAATAATGGATATTGGGAGAGAAATGTTTAGCATAAATTTGGCTTTAAGTTGGCGATTTGACGATTTCTCGCATCAATTTTATCTCAAACCAATCGCTCACAAGGAAACGTTCTTTTTTCACAGAAACATTTCAACGCATCCTTTCTAGATGTTACCGTATTTTCTCTAATAGTAGTGCACCCTGAGCGTTGCCTAAATTGCTTGAAATCTCGAGAACCGCTTATCAGAACCTATCGATGTGGGGTCGGAAAATGTAGTTGACGATGAGATCTAGTGGGGGATTTGAGTGTTGAGCTTCTGTGAAAGCTTGGAAACCGTAAAATAGTCATCAACTCAGCTCGGCGGGGTGCACTACTATTAGAGAAAATACGGTATACAATGTTTTATTTTACTTGTGAATAAACTTTTTTCACAGAAACAGGAAACACGCTGTTGCTAGCCCGAAATTCCAAAGCCAATTTGATATTTTTTGAGAAGTTAGTCGTGTTAAAAACTATAAAATCTATAAAAAGAATACAGAAAAGCTAATTATTCCTGGCCAACATTTCTGATGGTAAATTTAGAAATATCTATGTTTTGTATGACCAAATATAGCACAAAACGGTTTAAAGGAGAATGCAAATGGGAATGAAATTCCTTTCCCGAAATAAACTCTTCTTTAAATAACTTCAAATGGCACAAGCTGCCACATAAAAGAAGCGTCAAAGCAAAAACTTTTCAATATTTTTGTCTTCAGCACAAGAAAATGAAATTCTTCTTACAATGCTTGGTCGTCTTTATGTTGTTGGTCGTCGTTAGAAGTGGTGCCATAAAGGATGCTATTCGGGTTTGTGCTAACAATAAGCCTCTCATTAAGGAATGGCGCCAACTTAAGTCGACGTTTTTGAAGCTTATCTGATAGAGTTTTGAACGCTGATTTCAAATCTTATTTTAGTTTTACCAACGGAGCCCTGTATCACAGGTTATCTGACAAAAAAGTTTAGGTTGCAGAGCTAGCTAATATAGGCATGCTTGCTTCCGACTAAACGCAGTGATGCGGTGGTGTAGTGGATAGTGTGCCCGCGTGTGGCCCGTAATGGGCCTGGTCCGAATCCCCTCACCGTCAAATCTTTTTTGTTAAAACACTGAAAACCATTTTTAAGTCTTTCGGAAGCTTTATGAAGTCATATGGGACTTTTAAACGCACAAGTAAATTCGGAAATTGGTCTAATTCTTTACAGAGCTTGAAATACTTAAAAATGGTTTCAGTGTTTTAACAAAAAAGCCCGCCGAAGGGATTCGAACCAGGCTCATTATGGGCCGCGCCCGTGCACACTATCCACTACACCATTGCATCGCTATGCTTTTCGTGAAGCAAGAAAGCTTATATTAGCTACCTCTGAAAATGCGACCTAAACTTTTTTGCCAGCTAACTTGCGATACAGGGCCGTTGGTGAAACTAAAATAAGATTTGGAATCAGCGTTCAAAACTCTATCAGATAAGTTAGGGCCGATTCAAAAAGATGAACTTAAGTGGCGCCATTCCCTAGTCAGTCAGCTAGTTTCATAGCGGACACAATTCAATTACAGATCCCCGCTGCCAGTCATTTCATAGTACCACTAGGATGCAATCTTTGTATGCAACAAAAATGTTGCTGTGAGAAAGGGATATGTGGTTGCTGCAAGGATTGCTGCTGATTGATTGCTGCTTAAAGAAACGTGTTTTCCGTCTATACAAGGATGAAAAAAAAGTGATCTACATGAGATTTGAGAACTCTTTGATAACTCTTTGATATCTCTTTGATATCTCTTTGATATCTCTTTGATATCTCTTTGATATCACTCGTTCTTTTCATCTTCAACAATCAGACAAACAGATCAGGGCCACAAAAAGTCTAAGACATTTGATACGCGCCCCTTCCTTTTTCCATTAGCAATCTAACTTTAAGCTCAAATTTCTTGGGATTGAGCTGTTCAATTTAAATTGTTTTTGTACTATTCGACGGAGAAAGACTTGACGCATCTAATGATACCAAAAATATTTAAATTAAACACCCCAACACCAAGAAATCTCAGCTCAAAGTTAGAGCTAATGGCAAAAGGGGCCAATATCAAATGCCTGATAACGAAAAATCTGTGCCCAACACGGATAAAGTGTACATGAGACTGAAGACACCAAAAAAAATTATTAATACAAGATGTAGAAAAATACCAAAAAAAATAGTGTTATTGAATGAAAATATAATATTGGGTTGGTGGAAAAGTCCTTTTTTCGGAGAGTACCTTAAATTTGTCGAATTTTGACGTTTTATATATATATATACTTTATCCGACAAGGAAAAGTGACAATGCAAACAGATTGAACAGCGTAGACGAAGAAAGATAATTGATATACAAACACAACTACAATTAGACACGTGTATATATGACATTAAAAACTAATTTAAAATTGACAGAGCTACAAGATCGAGCTTATATATTGAGGATTTAAAATAGTTCAGAGACGAAAAAAATATCACAAGGTAACTTATTCCAAATACGAGGAACACGACAAGCAAAAGAATGATACAGTTGGCGGTTATGAAAGCTTTGAAAGGGGGTAATCTGAAAGTTGTGACTACGAGTTCTTCTGGCGTGATTCGAAATCTTAAAGGAGTCCTTTAAGTTCCGGATGAGAGTTAGGAAGAAGATGATTTTATAGCATAAGACCAAATCAAAATAAATGCGGCGATGGGATAAGGGTTTAAGGTCAAAAAGAGTAAGTCGATCAGAATAGCAAGGAATTTCTTTCGATGGGAAACAACGGGCATACGCCCTCCTACTGAAACGACGCTGAAGGTTCTCAACCAAAGAAATTAACTTTTGGGAGGCAGGGAGACCAAACAAAAGTGGCGTACTCGAGCAAAGGGCGGCAGTAGGTAATGAACGCTTTACGATAAGTAGCAATTGAGGGAAAACAAACAGCGCGAAGTATAAGGTTTGAGATGCGAAAAGCTTTTTTTGCCATCTGTTCAATATGAGTGTTGAATTTAAGAGAGGAACGCTATTTATCGTAAAGCGTTCATTACCTACTGCCGCCCTTTGCTCGAGTACGCCACTTTTGTTTGGTCTCCCTGCCTTCAAAAGTTAAAGTAAAACACCAAGATCTTTGATTGGGTCGTCGGAGTGGCTTCAGATAAAGTGATATTCCCCTAACTTAAGAGTAAAATGGGAAGGACCACATGTTACTTGTCTACATTTTTCGACGGCAATTTTCAGTTGCCAGGTTATGCTCCATTTTAGGATCGAGTCTAAATCTCTCTGAAGATAATAAAGACCATATTGGGTGTTTGATCGGGGGATTTTGCGATAAAGTTTTAAATCATCTGCATAGGAGACGCACCATGGTACCGGGAGTTAAAGAACTATGAATATCGTTGATATAAATACGGAAAAGTAGAGGACCTAAAACACTCCCTTGCGGAACACCACTAGAGATGGTAAACTCGTTTGAGAGTGTATCACCGATACGAACACGGAAAGTACGACGGAAAGCCAATTTTCGATCCATTTAACTATAAGCGGAGAAATACCTAAGGAAGTAAGCTTGGCTAGAAGGAATCGATGATTTACAGAATCAAAAGCCTTGGCAAAATCAATAAAAATACAGCAGGTTTGAGATTTGCGCGCTTTGGCCCACAACCAGTCGTGAATTGACAAAATTAATTGATCAGAGGTAGACCTAGACTTAAGAAAACCAAACTGATTTTGGTTAAGAATTTTGTTCTCTAGCAAATGAGTGGTAATGTGATCCTTAATGATAGCTTCCATTATTTTGCATATAGATGAGGTCAAAGCGATCGGGCGATAATTCACAAGTTGCTTACGATCGCCTTTTTTGAAAAGAGGGCAAATTACGGCGGTTTTCCAGTCAGTGGGGAAGGAACAATTTAAAAGAGAAACATTAAAAATTTTTGCAAGGATGGGGGAAATATGATATTTGGTTTGGCGAATGATAAAAGAGGGAATATCATCGGGGGTGTAGGAAATTTTATTTGAAAGTTTGGTTATAGCTTTTTCAACAAGAGTAGGAGTGAAAATAAGTGCGGGACAGTTTGAATGGCGATTTGGGAGTAGAGGAATAGCGCTAAGGTTATCAATTGAAAAAACGCTGGAGAAATAAGTTGCAAAAGAGTTTGCTATGTCTAAAGGGTTGTCTATAAGAGAATTGGAAGAAGGATTAATTATACATTTAATGGAAGAATCGTGATTTGAACTAATTTTAGAATTTATATAGGGTAAAAGATTTTGGATTATTGCTAAAAACGCATTTGCGTTCAATATTTGCCTCAAATTTCATCACCTGCTTACGCAAAGTATATTCTAAACGCGCATAAAAGGGAGTATGCCTAAGATGCCAAGCTTTCTCTAACCTAACCTTTGCTCGAGTAATATGAGGCGGAGGAAAAAGGTACCTTTGGTCGAGAGCGGAATGTGTTCAATCAGCAATTTGTGCATCGTATCAGTGAGGAGGGCGTAGCACACGTTGATATCCGTGTCGAATCGAGGCCTGAAGAGGAGATTGAAATTTACTAAAGAAAACGATATAGCATTGAAATCACCTCTCCAATAAGCACGAATAGGATTGGCGCCTATGGGAGAAACGATAGGATTTACAACAAAACGGAAGGTCAAAGCAAAGTGATCGGAGCCTCCAATAGGTGGCAGAGGGGAAATTTCAGAAAGAAGATGAGGCGAATCGGATAGGATTAAATCAAGAACATGATCACTTCTCCGAAAAGTAGGGAAGTTATTTAAAATTTTAAGACTATTTGACATGAGAAATCTAGAAAAATGAGGAAATCGAGAGAGATTTAGGGGGCAATTTTGTTTTTGAGAAGATAAGATGGTAAAATTAAAATCCCCAGCAAAGCAATTAGATTTACAAGGGTCAAAATATTGATCCTAACAGGTTAAAAAAAGCTGATGGTATCTAAAGGGTTAACATCTGGGGCACGATACACAACAAATAAACGGAAAGCAGTATTACCTAAATTAAAATCAACAATCAGAATATCACATCCAGAAAGACTCGTACTCAAAACAAGATTTGAAATTATTTTGCGCGAGATAAAAAGAATAACGCCGCCGCCACGAACTCTAGTATTGCTATTACGGTCACAACGAAAAATTGAGTAATTAGATGAAGGATCAAAAAGGGGAAGAGGGGCAAGAATCGTTAAGCCAGGTTTCACAAAACGCTAAGAAATCAAAATGTTTTGAGCGGGTCAAAAATTGCACATAAGAAAGGCGTTTTCTGGAAACAATTGAGTGAACATTGGCAAAAATAAAAGAAAACAATGCAGTAGGGTCATTTATCCTGGTGATGTTGGGGGTGGCGAATGAGGGTGGGAAGCCGCTGGGACGGCGACCTTCGCAAACTTTGATGAAGGGCTTCCGCCAGGCGTGTCTGAGTTATATGTCTGCTTGATCACGATGGCTCCAATGTTGCCGTCCCTCGACATGATTTTCCGACTACGATAGGATTGCTCGTGATGAATCTTCTGTTGCCCATGCTTCTTGGGTGGTCGACCGGGTGGTCGTCCGGGGGTTTTCTTCTTTGCCGTTTCAACGCGAATCGTATTGAGTGTGTCCTCCGGGGAGCCATCAAAAGAAAGCTCGGTATTAACGCAGGCGTCCATCATTCTTGGCTTCACCATGACTTGTTGTTGATTGTCACTTGTGTGGGTGGTACCAGTAGAGATGTCGACATTCTCAACACGAGATTGAGCAGTAGATTGAGTAATTATCGAATTCAGACGGATCTTGTTGTGATTCACATGTGACGGGAACTGCGTGGCTCGAGGAGGTGCTCTCTGCGGATCCGAACGGCGAATCGCGATGAAGCGGCATGCCCATGGAAGAAGGCAGGTGCCGAAGTTTTTTGAACGATGCAACGAGGCCAGACGCAGTGTGAGACGAAAGCGACTATCAGTTTCATGGGTCGCGATCTGGATGGAGAATGGACGCCCATCCTGTACGCATGCAGAAGGTGGCCATCAACTCCATAGGCGCCAAAAACTTGATCCAACAAAAAACGATCATAACTTCTTCGAGCCAAAGCAGGGAAAAAAGGGGAAGGAGCAACCTCAGGCAGGTCCTCAACAACAAGATGGTAATCAGGTCCGAGCGTCTTCGCGAAAACGTAGTCACTTGTGTGAGTGGGGAGGGCAAACGTGGGTGGTGGGAGAGGATGCGTAGGATGTCCCGTCAGATCTGTCAAGTTAAGCAGCGAGGGGATGACCTTCTTCGTGCGTTTTGCCATTTCGAAACCTCAAACTTGGGTAATTAAACCTTGGTTTTATAGCTCATCCTAAAGCTGAATTCAAGACGGATCGATTGGTAAAAACCGTTTTGAGATATCTCTTTTCGAAAAGTTTTTACAGCTATTTTAGTAAAGGGCGGCAGAGCCAAAAAATGGCTTTTTTCACGTTTCGTTAGTTTTCCGTGCAGAAACCTAGGCTAAAAACATGTGTTTTGTGATCGGCGCTGTCCTGTCAATTTATGAAATCCACAGCACAGTCGAAACTCACTTAATGCCAGTAAACTGTATTTTTCTTCATTAAATCCGAAATTATCCTTCACCTGAAGTCCTGTTCAAGAACATTAGCTTTAGCTTTTACCATTAAGCTTTTTAATGGTTTTTCAAGTAGCCAAAAGATGAAAAGATTTGGTTTCTATTAAAGGACAGTACAGTACCTTGTAGTAAAAAAATTTGTTTGATCCCTGTCAGGTTAGGAATGTAGGCCCGTTGTTAAAACTGCTATGATATTGTAACAGTACGCTTTGTTACGCTTTGTTTCAATAAACACAAGTGTACCTCTTGCTTTTTGTTAATGATCACTATGAAATCGTTTTATCATCGCTGCTTTATACAGCAAGTTTTTTTTATGACAGAAAAGTTGCTCGATTAGTTGCCATTACCTATGTATTACGGATGTTCAAATAAAAGTTTTGTAATATCGTTTTGTTTTTTCAGCATTAAGAAAACTCACAGTATAAGGTCTAAATTGATATCCGGACATCGTGTAAGATCCATCTGTTTTTCCGTCAATGAGATCAACTTGTCTTGGCTTTGAACTAAAAAATTTTTTAATGGCGGTGGGGGTATTAATCGCGACCGAATTGATTGTGATTTAAAGATGCAAACAAAAAGTGTCATCATTTTTATCCGAAAATTGATTTTATTTTGATAAAATTTATGTAATTTAAAAGTTTTGTCAAGAAGTAATAAGCATTATTTATTTCAATTTGGTTATATACTATTACTCTGACTACGGTAGATTTGCCATGCTAGATTTGCAGTATGCCTACTCGAAAAAAACGGCACCTACGATCTTTGAAGTGCTCCAACTTTTTGCGTGTCTAGTCAATATGCATGTTCTTGGCATGAAAATGCTTTGAAAAATGCTATACCGTATTCTCTCTATTAGTATTGCACTCTCTAATAGTATTGCACTCTCTAATAGTATTGCGGTCCGAGAGGGGGTTGAAAAAATAGTAGTGCACCCTCAAAAATTTGCATTTATTGTGCTCCTTTTTCATCTCAACCTTTTTGACTGAATATCTTTATGTTTATGTTGCATTCTTAAGGTATTCAAGCAAGCAAAAGCGAGGCTTTTTTATTCATTTTTTAACTATTCTTCACCTGAAAAACTTAACAAAAAAACTAAAATTGTTGTGCAAAGTGCCAAAACATCTTTTTGTTGTTTCTACACGTTGTTTTAGTGGTACATTAACTCAAATTTTCTTACGAATTCCGCGCAAAGCTATAGTCATTTTTTGCTCTTATATACCTGTATAAAGTTTGAGATTGACTTACCTTTTGTGGCGCTTAACTTTATTGTTATCAAAGCTCAATCCTAGAAAATAATCCATCATGTTCGATTTTAATATTATATAATTTTTGTTGGTCACCTTTACTATTGTCCAAATAATCTTTTTCTTTAGGCATGGATCTCGATGGGAACTCGCTTGATGGATTCGAGAATTTTCGAGCTCGTCGTGAACACGAGGAACATGTGCAATTCTTCAAGAGGATCCACAATCAAGTAATCGAGCAAGACGCTAGCTACAACATGCGCCAATGATGTTGCCGAGGAATCTTCGTGATTGAATCGGATGCACCATCCGCGAAAAAGCGACGATGTTTCGACGTTCAAACAAAGCTGAAAGCGATCGATTTTGCTGAAAAAATAAAAGAATAAAGTCGGCTGCAACGCGAAAATTTGGAGTCAGTCGTCAAAACATCCAAAAATGGTGTCAGCAAAAGGAAGAACTCGAGAAACAAAACAGAGATAACGGAAAAGGAAAAAACGAATCAAAGGCGGTGGACGAAAGCTCAAGGATTTCGATTTTGACAAGGATCTTGTTACTTGGATTCAAGAAATGCGGGCAAAGAAGATGCGAGTGAAAAATGATTCAATTCCGAGCCAAGTTAATGATGGAAAGGTGATGAGGAATTGGTCTCATTCATTGCTTCAAAAAGAAGGACCGATTCCTGCAGGCGCAACACTTCTCGCCAATGCTCGTCTCGAACAATCGATCAACGGAGTAAAGGATCAACGCAAAAATATTGAACTGGATAAGGATGATGATTCTGTTGTCGATTTTTTTGTTTGAGTTAACTTTTTTGTTATCAGAAGCCAATAAATTTTTAGAAAGTTACTTTTTTAGCAAGAATTTTTGGAACAAATCTTATATTGGAACAAAGAAACGAGTCTTACTTTGGTAAATGATAAAACTCTTTAATAGTAGTGCACTCTTAATAGTATTGCGGTCCAGGAGGGGGTTGGAAAAATAGTAGTGCGCACTACTATTAGAGAGAATACGGTAGTTTAATAGATATCACCTTTTTTTCGTTATTCTTTTGATGAATACACCTAGGATAAGTTTTAAAAGCAAACCTCTATAGATTAAAGTAAAAAACACTAACAAAGAGCATGGTGGAAAGACGAACGTTTCTTTCCTCTGCCTATGCTTTTGATCTTTTATTTGTCACTGATAAGGTTTCAATGGAAATCTCAAAGTTTTAGTGTGCATGTGTCGAAGTGATTCATCACCGAAAACCCCGCAATTGGAATGGGACGTCTGGGCGATAAGAGAACACCAGATTTTTCAAGATCTGGTACAAAATTGAAAAATTTCTCTTGAGTTTCAATAAGTTTAGGGGACTTTTTCAATCTTAAAATTCTGTTTTTGTTTTGTGTTTATTCGGTATCTAAGCACAGTCTTAAATAAAGTCTTTTCAGAAAAACTTTCGCTGTTGTCGAGTTGGATTTTGAATTTGGCTTTTTCAAAAAAAAAATAGCGGCACTCGTTTTGAGTCTGAAGAAGTGCTAGAAAATTGAATTTCCTATTGAATGAAACTAAGTACAATCAGATTGGATGGGGTGATTGTGTGATCTACACAGTAGGCTCTAAAAGTTTGAAAACAGACTTTTTAGAAGAAAATGCGAGTGTGATAAGGCTTAAAAACTCCATCTTTGATAGCGATCTTCCACTTTCGAAGCACAAATCGAATCGGGTTGTCGTTAGATAAAAGAAGATTTAGACAAAAATAAATAAAGATGAATTTATATTTTATTCAAAAACGTCGGACGTCATTTATTTAACCAAAAACAATATGAAATAAATAAATGGAAATAATGCTTTATATCTGCTTTATTCGAACGAACAAAATAAGCAAATCAAATGAAATAGAAATAGGGAGTCAAGAGTCAAATCCAAAATTTAGATCCAAAAATTCAAAAAGCCCAGCAGTCCAGCAGTCGATCCTCAAAATCTCCGTATCGGCGATCAGCGAGTCGACTTTATCGGTAAAATATTCGGATCTCTTTATCCTTATAGAAATTTGTGTTGGGAGAAGTAAGGGAATTTTTTTTGATGACAATCGGATGAATGGAAATAAATGAAATTAAAGACGTTTTTTACTTAAATACCCAAGCGAGGAACCATGCGTGACAACTGCTTTCCAACTTGACAACTATCAAGGGCCTGATAGTTGATTTTGGCTTGATAGTTGTCAAGTTGGAAAGCAGTGTCACGCATGGTTCCTCGCTTGGGTGATTTAATTGAAATTTAATTGAAAGTTTTTCCGTAAACCCTAGACGTTTTCACTCTGCAAAGCAGACGCCGTGCCAAAAGTACCCAAGAAGGAAACCAACTCTTTGGACCAAGCCAATTGTATAACAATTTGCACCCAATGCTCATCAACTCGCTTTGCACCAATTTGCACCCAATTGCACAACATCAACTATAGCTCTTAACATTTCTAAAGCCAGATCACCTTAACTCAAAACTCAAATCTCAAATCATTGCCAATCCATCCGTGAATTCTTCTTTTTGTTCAAGGTACCGCAATTTCCGCTTGAAATCAGCTTTAAAGTATTCGTACAAAAATCTTCCGAAGAAACATGTACTCTATGTGCTCATTTTTTTAAGATTAAAAAAATTTTAGAATGGGCTTTGTAGGCAAAAGATAATCCGATATTGAGCATTCCGGAATCTCTTTTCACTCACTTCATAAACGAAATCTCTTTAGCTCAAAAATGGAGGATTTCTCAGCTATTCTGATACAAAGAGTTTTAATGGCAAAGAAATTCGAGGGAAATTGAGATTTTAAAAGCTGAACAAATGTTGAGGGACTTCATGAATGTGTTTTATCTCTAAACATCACATCCTCTGTTATCTGGGAAATTATTTTATTATCAACTTGGGTTATCAAAAAGATACCAAGGGCTTGTAGGAAAAGTGACTGGCAACCAATTGGCTTAGCTGCTTGATTGATGCAGTTTCCTGGCTTTTTTGTTACTTGTCGATCTTTGATGAGCAGTTTATCCCATCTTGCCGATTCAGCCAAGGGATCAGATTCCAATTAATCCAAAAGCAAGTAAATATTTTCCAATTGTCAATCATTAATCATGACTACTTGCTTGCTATTTCACTTGTCCCAAACCTCAACCTTTCCATATTCGTCCTTAATTTATCAAGTTCACGGGCTCAGCTGCCCTGGGAGCTCCAATATTTGACCTTACCGAAGGGATGTCAAAACCAATTTGAGCGCCAACCTTTTTTTCCTTAACTTTTTTCGTCTGATTCACCATTTCGTCGTCTTCGCACGCTCAATTCACGATGGTTTTATTCCTCGAGTCGACCCCTTGCCACTTCAAATCGATTTCGTTGAAGTGCTTGAAGCTAAAAACTCGATAAAATTTTCAACGGCTGCCAAAAAACGTCTTTAATTTCATTTATTTCATTCATCCGATTGTCATCAAAAAAAAATTCCTTTACTTCCTAAACAAATTTCTATAAGGATAAAGAGATCGAATATTTTACCGATAAAGTCGACTCGCTGATCGCCGATACGGGAGATTTTGAGGATCTATGGATCGTGACTGCTGGATCGTTGGGCTTTTGAATTTTGATCTAAATTTTGGATTTGACTTCTTGACTCCTCTATTCTATTTCTTGATTTGCTTTTGGTTTGTTCGTCTGAATAAAGCAGATATAAAGCATTATTTTTGTTTATTTATTTCATATTGTTTTTGGTTAAATAAATGACGTCCGGACGTTTTAATAAAATATAAATTCATCTTTATTTATTTTTGTCTAAATCTTCTTTATCTAACGACACCGATTCGATTTGTGCTTCGAAAGTGAAGATCGCTATCAAAGATGGAGTTTTTAAGCCTTATCACACTCGCATTTTCTTCTAAAAAGTCTGTTTTCAAACTTTTAGAGCCTACTGTGTAGATCACACAATCACCCCATCCAATCTGATTGTACTTAGTTTCATTCAATAGGAAATTCAATCTTCTAGCACTTCTTCAGACTCTGCGAAACGAGTGCCGCTTTTTTTTTGGGAAAGCCAAATTCAAAATCCAACTCGACAACAGCGAAAAGTTTTTTAAAGACTTTATTTACGTTTGTGCTTAGATGCCAACAAACACAAAACAAACAAATTTTAAGATTGAAAAAGTCCCCTAAACTTATTGAAACTCTGCAGAAAATTTTTCAATTTTGTACCAGATCCTTGAAAATCTGGTGTCTCATTGGAAATCAGCGGTTGGTGACAAATAAGAAACCCACAACTAACAAAAACAATACTCTTTACCTTTAGCTACTTCACTTGGACATATGGACCATTTGAGTGAGCTTACTTCTTGATAAGTATGCACCTGAGCGAGGCAAATTTCAACGTTTCTGTTACGTGTAAATCTATTGACATGTGCTCTTTGTAAGCTACTAGCAAACCCTTTTTAGGGAATCCCTAGATAGTTTCTTTCGTATTTATTGTTGGTTATATTACGGATTACGTTTAATTCAAAACATTTTTGTACTATTTTTTCATTTCCAAAAACCTTTACCAAATGTTTTATTTTCATTTTTACTGTAACAATAAAGAAGTAAATAATTTAAGAGTACTGAGAGATTCGATCTCTAAACCCGTATTTACAATACCAGTGAAAAATGGAGAAATTCTCGGGAATCGAGCAAAGAGAAAAACGGCTGCAATACTCGAAAACAAACGGAAACTGTTTCTATAATTTCCTGGAGAACTAGAAAATTTTAGAGTTTCCACATTTCTACAGAAGTACATCAATTTCCCTATAAGGCTCTATAGGGAATCAGTGCAGAACGGAAATTGATTGAGGGAGGATAGCGGATCAAAATCAACTTGGACAAGATAAAAAAAAAGGTAAAGAAAGAATTTCAAAGAAATTTGATATCAAAGAGTTATAAAAAAATCACACATTAAAAGTTTCAGGCTATATTCAAAGATATCTGTTCATATAGATATAATCACATTCTTGCCACAGGGACCAATCATGAAATATTCTGAAAAGAATGATGAAGTTCGACTGGTACTTTGTTTGTACCAAACGCATGTCTGGTGGCGACTGATTTAGTACGTTTCTATTAACCCAGAAAAAAGTGCAAAGAATCGAGGGTCATTAGAAAAACTGCTTACGTTATTTCTTGCCCAAGTACAAGTCAAATTTATGAGTTTGCTTAGTTTAGATTGAGATCAAATCATAAATCTATTTGATTAATTAAAAATGAAACAATGAAACAATGAACTGTTTGCTAATAAAGATCAACTATAATAATATCCATTGATTAATCATCTATTGACAAGTTAAATCTTTGAATCGTCCGGAGGATTGTTTTCGGTAAAGAGACTGTGTCGAACGATGTGAGTGCTGCTTGACACCTTTCTCGATTTGTGCGAATTTCTTCTTATGGAGTTGAGGCCTAAAAGTTTTATACGTGAAAGAATTTGAATTGAATATTTAGTTTATTCAGCTCTAATCGGAGTCCTATTCGATTTCTATCCACTTACCTTCTGTCGAAGTTGTGTGGAAAATGGATGCGTGTCGCCTCTGAATTCCGGCGCTTTCGTCACAGATCGGGCTTCGTTTCTTGATGAAGTGGCTGAAAAAGATTTTGTTATAAAATATTATAAAATTGTTATAAAATACTAATATATTAGTCTATTTTTAAGGTATTTACGTAAGAAAGCTTTTATGGGGAACATAAAGATGAATGAGGTCATTGAGGCGTTGGAGGTGGTGAAGGGGAAAGAGGCTCTCTCTTGCCCACTCAAAACTCCAAAATCCAGGCTCTAAATGGTTAATGGATGAAAAAAGAAGAGTCTAGGCTAAAGATTGTTTAATATATATTCGTATTATTCCTCTCATGCCTGTTTTATGGAGTTTGAGATGAGAATTTGAAAATTACTATCATCAAAATGCTAATATATTGATAATTTATCTTGTCTAGGTTTAAAATATGAAAAACTAATATTATTGTTTTCTTGCTATAAAAAAAACTGTAATTTATTGCGAAACGTGTATTTTAGGAGCTGGTTTTCTAGATCAGCTAGCTTTTTGAGAGAACTTTCAATTATTTCGGATTTAAAGAACGGATGTATCCGAAGATCGGCTTAATACTGGGAACTTGTGAATATCCCCCGAAAAAACCTTCCCCAAACCAAAACCAAAACCCAAAACCAAAACTCAAAGCTTTCCTGAAAGTTTTAGGTGAAACATATGCAACAAGATTTAGACTCAGGAGAATTTGAACTTAAGTACTAACTATTGGAGACTTTGCTTTTTGTGCTATAAAACTTGTATAGAAGATTTTGGTCGATGGGAATTGATCAAAGTCTTCTAAGGTAACCAAGTGGTCAAAGAGAAACTGAAGACTTTGATCAATGGGAATTAGTCGACCACAACTCGCCGATCAGTTTGATCTATTGTAAACCATTTTACAAACTTTTCCCCCTAGATATCTTTTGTTTTATCGTTTTTTTTTCTAGTAGTCGTATCCATTACCGTAATCCCTTGTTCCTGGTTTTATTCAGATATTTTTTAGAAATCCTATGATGATTATAGTAGAAATCGACAGTATAACACGGAAAATCCCCATTAATGATTTTGCAATCTAAGAAGAAGAAACCATAGATTTTACGTGAAAGCGTCAGCAAATTTTTTGTGTTTTTCTATGGGATAAGCCGAGTTTTATCCTCAAGAAATCACCTTTCATAATCAAGGAAAGGGAAAGATTCAAGAGTATAGTTGATGGAAAATAAGATTGCTTTTCTGTTATTGCATGCAAGAGATGTTCTTGACCGGGCTCTATAGGGCAAAAGTCGTTGACAGTTCACTGAAAAGTCAACAGCCAGCTACCCAAGCCAAAGCTAATTGACTTTAAATAGCCTTGATTGTCTGGAAATTTCAACCATGCCCGTTGAATTTGGCCTAGTTGACTTAAAACCTTGACGTTAGCTTTGCCTCGGAACTTGGCTTGAGAATTTGTTTTGCCAGCCCCTGCCTGGACCTAGAAGACTATCCACAGCCTTACTTGTCCAGAAAATCTGTTTTAGACTTGCCCTTTAGCGGCTTAGCTTTGGCCTTGCCTGCCTGCTTGCCTGATCTACCGTAACCAGAATATATTTGCTTTTTATATCTTCAAAAATCTCTACCTGAATCGGTGCTCTCGTTTCTCAGAGATGTCAACGTTGCCTTTTATGGCGAGCGCCATCGGCATTCTGGAAGCGAGTGTTGAGGAAATTGTATTTTGTTTTTTGTTTTCAATTTTTTGAATGTGATCTAGATTGAAGCTTTTTTACCGAATCGCCGAGATCGCCTTGATTGTTGTTGTTGTTGTGGATGCTGTTGTTTCTTCGGCATGATTAAATTCACCGGTGGCATCGTCATCGAGCATTGATTCGGAATGATCAGCCAAAGGCTCGAAGATCATTCTCGATGATTTTCTGGAAATTTTCTTTTGAATGTGGGAGATGGGAAGAATGGGTATTGAGAGCACAAAGATGGGAAGATTTTGGGGAGAATTTTAGTGGAGCAATAAATCTCAGCAGCTATAGCAATAATCGTTAAACTCTTAAACTCAATCGCTAAGTTCTAGGAAGTTGAAAATTTCAATTCAAAAAGTCAATTCTCTGGTAAATTCTCCTAGTAAATTCGTAGATTCTACAGAAAGCGGGAAAATTTTTCAAAACCTAAATCATAAATGTGGGAAAAGTTACAGTAAAAAAAATCAAAGAGAAAGCAAATGAATAAGTTAAAATATACGGTATATATCTATTGGTATATCGGTAATATATTCTAATGTTGGATGAGGTTGTGATTCTAAACGATCCGACTGATGGGGAATCCTTTAATATGTTGAATCGTTTCTGCGCCCCAATCCAAGCCACGCCCCAATTTTCTCATTCAGAAGAGATTTTCCCCAGAAGAAGTCCACCCTCCCACCTCATTGAGAGAAAAATATTTATTTTATGAATAGATATGAAGATAATGAATCATCAAAAGGATTGAGAGTGGATCAGAAAAAAGATCAGATCGCTGGTACGACCAAAATGACACTCAAAGACCTCTAGGAATCCCGGGATTCCCTAGGAGATCCCCTCTTGGGAACATATTGCTTTCAAAAATAGACAGAATTTTGAAAAGTATCGACCCCAAAATTGGTATTTTGCTTATTATCAAGATTTTTTGCTGATAATAAGGTTATTATTGACTTATTATCGAGGTTTTTGCTCAAGAATTGAGGCGACACGCGACTTCGCTCCACAACTTGACAAGGTAAATGAATAGGAATCGAAGGACTCCGATTAAGAGCTGAATAAACTAAATATTCAATTCAATTCTTCAACGTATAAAACTTTTAGGCCTCAATCCATAAGGAAGAAATTCGTATGAATCTGAGAAAGGTGTCGCCAGCACTCATCGTTCGACACAGTCTCTGCCGAAAACAATCCGCTCGGACGATTCAAGCATTTAACTTGTCAATAGATGATTGAATCAATGGATATTATGGATTGATCTTTTAGTGCGACGTTCATTGTGCCTTGTACCAGATAATGTTGCTATTCAAAAAAGATTTGATAATTCCAGAAACAGTTGGGTTTTAGTTTTAGAATAAAGACAATGCTTTCTGAAAACTAATAGTTCTGTATACGGAAGCTCTAAATTATGTAGATCACTGCGAATTTAAAACATTGTTTTAAGTGTCAATCAATGTTTTAAGATCTTTCTAATATGAATTTAATCACTTGCCCTACTCAAAAACGAGAGGAATTGACGTCGAATCGACTTTTTCCTTCAATAAGTCCAATCCAATTTTCTTTTACGTAAATTCTTTCGTTCAGAATACATGTTTCTCTTCTCTTCTGACGGAGCAAAAATCACAATTCAGCTATAATTGCCCGAGACCACTGTAAAAAAGGAGCCGCATAAGTTTTTCACAAATTTTTCGTCGATTTTGGAGTCTGAAGAAGGAAAGAAAAAAAGAATTGTAACCAATTTCAAGGAGAAATGATGAAAAAGAAAAGATATTAAGAACGGTGTTTCTTTTTCAAAGAATGGAGCCTAACGGAAAAACAGAAATCTGTGAAATATTTCTCTAATGAAGTATTGTGAAATGGATCTCCTAAAAACTTTTGAAATTCCCAGCTGCTGCAGACTTTAGTTAGCTCAGTCCTACTATTCTCTCTAATAGTATTGAACACTAATATTTTTTCAGACTTGCCCTCCTGGACCGCAATACTATTAGAGAGTGCACTATATTAAGAGAGAATACGGTAAATGGGCTGGAGATATGAGGTTTTGAATGGGAATTGGACATTCTGGATCCCCTTTACAATATCTAAAACTACAAGAAAATAAAACTGCAAACTCGCTATTCAATTTCAACGATTTCCCGAATCTCTGGACTTTGACATTTCTTTAATCACATCAAAAAAAAGAAAAATTTTAATGAATTTAGTATTTTGATGAGATTTTGTCTGATCTTCACTGATCTTGGAACTATCAAATTGACCTGTTTTTGACAGTAATTTGAGCGAAAAGATTGAAAAGGAACATTTTCAACATTCAGTGATTAGGAAAAGTTTACAGATCCGAGGGTTCATTAGGGTAAGAATTTCGGAAGCTTTAAGATATCACAATTGGAAGAAAATGAATCAGTGTCTTGCAGAAAAAATCTAAACGCATCCTTCCTGGAGTGTTTCATTTCGTAATTTTAAGAAAGGCTATATCAGCAATGAGCTTGGGTGTGTTTCACAGCATCAAGTAGACTTGTCTGCAGGTATTTTCTGCGCCTCAAGCTCTTTCCCATGGTTTGACCAGAACCTGAAACGAGACTACGAGGTTTTGAACAGCACAAAACATCAAGTAGACTTGTTTGCTGATATTTTAAATGTGAAATCAAAGTAAATTACAAAATTATCAAATTCATAACCGAGACTCTCAGCTAATTTCTCTAAAGAAAATAACTTTTATGGTGAAAAATTTGAGAAAATTTTTGTGTCTGTTGAAATAAAAATCCATAATCTTCTCCCAAATATCTCTCTGTTTTTCCAGCTCAATTTCTGGCACGATATTTTTCATGATAGTATTTGAAAATTGATAAAATACGTGAATACAATTGGGAACTTTTGAGAAATTTTGTATATTCTTTGCAGAAAGTACAAGGAAAAGTATGGATGATAAAACGGAATTATCATTGTTTAGCACTTTCACTCCAAAGGTCATTGATACGGAAGAAAAACAGATTATTACAAAAGATTTTTGGATTTCTTTTTTTCTGGGATTATGGTTTCAAGCATTGAAGAATTTATTTTCTACTTCTAGGAAATAATATTGTGAGAATTGATTTAAGAACTTTCTAGAAAAACTGACGGCCACAGATAGGGATTGGGAAATTTGGAGACATTTTAAGACAGTTTTGAGGTGGTTTTGTAAAATTTTACATTACACTTAACGATACCAGAGATTATATATGCACTAAGGAGATTAGTTGATACTCTTCTTCTGGGGAGGTTAGTTGATACTCTTCATATATTTCATTCATTACACGGTTTCCCCATAAGGCTACGAAAACGATAACAGTGCCAACAGATTGTGGGTGGAAAAATCCCCTTTTGAGAGTGTTTATTCTTGCTGGTTTTAATGATTGCAAAAGCCCATGGATCTTTTGTAGCAAGCAAGTCAGTCCCACCTTTTGTCAGCAAACTTTTGTTTTTCTAAAGCTCCAAATAGCATTGTCCACATATGCCAAGCTTTAAAGCAAGGAGCTGTTTGCTAAAACGTGGAACTGACTCGTTTTAAACTCCAAAAAAAGCTTCTACAAAAAACTCCTTGTCTGCCCAGCGGACACGTATCCATATCTTACAGCTTACAGGCTATCATAGTGGAAGTAACATATCATCATATACCTTTGCAAAGATGAACAATACTTTTGTGAGTGTAAGTTGCAATATACTTTTGAATCTTGCAGTAAAAAAAAAAAAAAACACTCGGACCTTAGCTGGCTGAATGCTTTTGTTTCAACACACACTCAAGTGTAGCGAGGACAGACCAAAAAATTGGGCCCGACCTGGACTCGAACCGGGCTTACCAGCAGACAATTTTCTAAGCCATTACACCACAACACGTCAGGCCTCCTTCTGCTCTAGAGGAAGTTAACTCTTACGGCTTTACAGCACTATAATGGCCAGGCTAGACTTGACCTTAGAAGAGATGTGGCAACAGCAACTAGACCACTAAAATATATGACCAAAATGACCTTGAACACACCAACTTCACTGACATTTCGCTTACCATTTTTTTAGTTTGGGCATACATCACCGGCACATCATCAAACTTTGAAATCACTTAATAGCTTTCTTTTTTCAGATTCTACCGCAAATCCCACACCCCTCGTGATCCCAAAACGCCAAAAAAAATTCAAACATTTTACGGGAAATTAACACTATTTTTGGGTAAAAAAAAGATTGATTCGTGTATGAGAACCTAGAATAAAAAAAAAAATACCGACTGGGGCTACCAGTGGTCTAATCGCATACACGAAATATATATCAATCACAATACAACGACACACACAATACTAGGCTATATCTTACAACTTAACCCGCGTCATGACAGACGGCTCCCTAACCCTAAGCTCAATGGGGAACTAAATGGCTTTTTCCTGATGTTGAGGGGAAGATGACGATGAAGGAAGTGGCTTGTCACTTTAAAGAACTGCGGGCCTATACCTGCAGACTGCCCTCCAGAAAAGCACTCAACAAGAAAGGAAAGGAAATCCGAAGGGGTGACCATGTCGCATCAGGGAATTCAGAACCCTCGACATACAGATACAGATAAAAGACGCCCCAGCAGTCTGGCCACGTGCTCAAAAGAATCAAAAAAAAATACAGATTTTGAATGAAAAATTCGTGAGACAAGTTGAAATGATTAAAAAAGATTGAACACAAAAAAGCGCTACATTCATTTGAGTGTAAAGTCAAATTTTAATTGATAATGAATAATTATTGGTGACAAGTTAAAAAAACTAGTAACACAAGAAAAAACTGCATTCATTTGTGAAACAAAAGCTAAGGTACAATTATTGAATAAATACAATGTACAATTATTAAATAATTATTGAATAAATATTATTGGAAAAATTGATCTTCTAAAGGATAAAATAAAGTTTTGAATGTAATTTTTAGTAAATTTTTAGTAAACTCTTTCAAGTCATTGTCTATAAATACTAAAAAAAAAAAAGAATTAAAATCACTGTTCTATTTTTCAACAATGAAGCTATTTTTGAGATGTATTTTGGATCTAAAACTTTCTAAGAACAAAAAAAGATTTGAAGATTTTTCTTTTGAAAAGATTTGATATGATTGAAATAGATAGTAATAAAAATTTTAGTCAAAATTCCTAAATGCTTGGTGAATCTTTTTAATCACTTACTTAAATGCTTGAGTGGACCAAGTTGCTGAAGTCGGATGAAAATTATGGATCACCTTATTACTGACTAGTCATTTGTTTTTTAAAAAAAGCTTTGCCTGTTCTACTTTGACTTTTCACTGGAACTTATCTTTGATTAAAGCTTTCCAATATTCAATTCAGTTATTATCATCTTTGTAATTCTAATGTAATTCCTCTGCATCTTTTACAGTTATCAATATTGTTTTGTGAATCAGATCAGCATAAGAAATTCCACAAGCCAAAGCGTTTCTTTTCCCAACTTTCAACTCTCATCAAGCTTAATCCCTTGCTCATCTCCTGTTCGAAGATTTTTCTTTTGAAAAGATTTGATAGATTAATCTAGTAATAATAAAATTTGCAGTTAAATTCTAAATGCTTGAGATCTTTTAATCACTTTTAAATGCTTTAGTAGTTTAATGCTAAAGTCGGATGAAATTGGATCCCTTGTGCTAGTCAATCTGTTTTTGTTAAGAACTTTATGTTCTCTTGGCTTTTCACTAGACATCATCTTTGAATAAGAAAAACTTTCCAAGCTTTTCCAAGAAAAACTTACAATGAACTATTGTAATGTTTTGTAATTCTAATGTAATTTTGTAATTTCCACACAGATCAAAAATATTTGTATAAAGAAAATCAGATAATTTAAATTCCACAAGCCATCTCTAGTTTCTTTTCAACTTTCCCAACTCTCATCAAAGCTTAATCCCCTGTTTTATCTTCTATTTTAGGAAAATTGTTATAATCTGCATTTCTTTTTATTTATCATACATCATATGTCTTGTACAAAAATGTATACTGCGTAATGTAAATTAAACCTTTTGGTAAGAACACTAACAACAATTAAAAGTTACGAAGTTCTTTCGATAGTTTTGAAAGATTTGTTGGAATAATTTTTACCAAATCCCTTTTGACAACATGAGAGATCATAAATAAGGAATGATGCTAAATTCTGGAGGAAGAGGAGTACAAGTATTACCTGAAAAATGAGACACGAGAAAAAAATGTCCCAAGAATTTGAGAAATTCTCTAGAAATTCAGGTTTTTGCTTTTCCAAAATGTTGGTCTTCATTATTGTGATCTTATAGGAAGCATGGGAGAAAAAAAGTAATAGCTACTCTACAAAAAACTGAAAGTTTTGCAAAAGTTGAAAGAAGATTTGAGGAGGAATAGAGTTCCAGTGAACTAGTGATTCCGAAAAAATAGTGTTGATGAATCCTTTTTTGTGATGATAGTGCATTTTGGTTCAATTCATCATCCCCAAGTGACAGTCTTGCCTCGCCTGAAGCAAGCCAAAAGACCTGATGGAAGGGAAAAAAGTCCGATGGAAGAGAGGAAAGTCCGATGGAAGAGGAAAAAGTCCGATGGAAGAGGAAAAAGTCCGATGGAAGAGAGGGAATTGATGGAAAAGAGGAAGGAAGAGAGAAGACTAAAAGTTGGCATTGAGAGAGGAAGGAAAGGTCGATGGAAGAGAGGAAGATCCGATGGAAGAGGAAAGTCCCGTGAAGAGAGGAAAGTCCACGATGGAGAAGAGAAAAATCCGATGGAAGAGAGAGAGTCCGCTGGAAGAGGAGAAAGTCCGATGTGGAAAGAGGAAAGTCCGATGGAAGAGAGGAAAGTCGTAGTCCTGCCGATGGAAGAGAAAAAAGTCCGATGGAAGAGAGGAAAGTCCGATGGAAGAGAGGAAAGTCTGCTGGAAGAGGAAAAAGTCCGATGGAAGAGAAGGATCAATTCATCATCTCAAAGTGTGATCTTATGGAAAGAAAGCCAATATGACCGATGGAAGAGGAGAAAATCATCAGAACATTCACGACTACAGGTTAGCAAATGACAAGTTCCTTTGTTTTGCTGAAGTTGAAAAAGATTCAGAATAACAGTATCTCAGCTCATGGTAGAGTATTTTTGATGCCTATTTTGGTATCTTCCAACATCAAACCGATTGTCTGACTAGAAATAGTGTTCTCTTGATTTTTCTGAACTTTTGTATCTTGGGCATCACCATCACCAATCTTGTCTGTTCTTTTCTCATCAAAATGGTATGAAAACTAATAGGATATTCAGTCCATGCTGGATTCCATAAAAAAACCAGATCACTTTTTTGAATGTCTGGATCATTTTGGAACAAACATGGCTGGCAAATATCCGAGCAATCTCTCCTGACTTTTTCCAATTGTCTTTGAAATGTGTACGAATTTATTGTAATACAAAACTGTTGGAAGAGAATCCTAATTTTTCTTTTCTCTTCTGGGGCAGGAAGTGGGTTTTTTGGGAGGTTCCTCATAGGTGCGTATTGAGTATTTGAGTTATTATTGAGTTTCTTATTATTCTTATTCCCTTTATTGTGTTTCAGTGCCATTTGTACAATCAGACTTGAAAACATCGAGTCATGGGTGAGAAGTTTTTTGTGTGTGTTTTGCATTGCTTTACTCAGATTAAATAAATCTGGTTCAAATAAATCCGATTAAATATTAATTAAATAAATGATAAATTTTATGTTTTTCGATGAAAAAAGACAAACCACTGAAAATTCAGTGTTGAAAAAGGCTGAATAATTTTATTATTTTGGTTTCGAAGTTTGATTCACCGTTATCCAAAATACAATAATCATAAAAAAAAAAGTCTGAAATCTTGAAGTGATTAACGCGTTTTCTAAAAGACATTTATTTTGAGAGATAATCAAACAAATTTTAGAAGTAATTTTAGATGTTTCCGGTAATCAAACGAAAAATTCTTGGCCAATTCGATGAAAAATTACAAGACTAATAATCAATGAAATCGAATATAAATTTGATTTTTAATAAAAATTGATTTTGACTACAATAGTTTTCTAAAACAAATGCCGTTTAGGAAAAAGACGCCCCTTTCGGTCTTGACTATTGGCATTATTCCAAAAACGAGGTTCTTCAATTGCCCGACAAATTCTTTTAGCGATCTTCATCGAGCGTATCGAGGAGTTGCATTCAGGCAGAATGGACTCATGATCTCCAGCGGATTCACGTCAGTTTTTTGATGAAAAAAATTATAAATTAAAGTTTAGAGCGTGTAGGGAACATGAGAATTATCGTAAAATGAAGAAGAGCGCCTGGAGAGCAAAAGTCGGGACGATGAAGTTCACGGTACTTCGGCGGCCAATTGATCGTTGCATCTCAGTATATGGGCATTTTTGCCCCTGATGGTTACATAAATTGATCGTGATTTTTGGCTTTAAAGTAGTAACAAAGTAGTAACAAGTGACTACATGTAACACCAACATCTTTTTTTTTTTATAATGCTTTTTAAGTTTTACATTTCCAGAAATTCTGATGTTTGAAAATCCAATATCAAGAAAGATTGGTTTTGGAAAAATTTCAAATCATTGAAGAAAAGTTTTAAAGATTACTTGCAAAGACGGCGTGAACCTATGAGAGTGAATTCAGACAACGAAGACCACAAATACAGCGGTCAGAAACAATGCACGGTTTCTTTGCGATGGATCTCCGATTTGGTAGAAAAAGCAAAAACATCCCATATAAAAATTTCTCCGTTTTATAACCTCTCTCGCATTACCTGAGACAGGATTTGTTATTTTGCTATTTTACTATGTGTTCAGTTCGGAAATTGTTCAGTTTTTGTCGCTCTCAAATCCAAGAGACAGGATTCCACGTGATCCCCTATTCATCAGAATAGACAAAAAATATAGATTGAATGGATGAGGGAATTCCAGAGGAGAAAAGCGAGAGTTCCAAGAAGGGTTGCACAAGGAGTGAGTGAAGGGGAGGATAAAAGAAGATATATGAATAAAGGTTTGAGGTAACAAGAAAGATGGAGAAATGAAATGAGTCACAACCATACTCAAAGGGTTTCTACGCCGTACTGCTGTTCTCTCCATAAAAAGTTATAGTCAGAAAACAAGAAAAACACGAACGAAAATCTAATGATTGAAGATCATTCTTATATTTGCAATTATTAGAGTTAGCTAGCAGTTGAGTAGTTGCTGATTGAGTAGCTGAGTCGAGTCCGAGTTAGCTGAGTTGGATGGCCTTGGGTTGAGTGGTATTAGAATTAAAATGAATCAGTTGAGTTCGATCAACATTGTAGTAAGTACCGGGCATGTTCATTCTCTCAACATTCTACGCATTTTATAATCCCCCCAGGTTCTTGAAGTTTGACTGTTTCATCATTAGGCTTTGGATGGCTTGGATTGTTCTTTGTACCTCAAAAAATCTGAAACACACTCTTTCTAACGAACCTGCAGCCTTTAATTTTTATAGAAAGGATAAAGGATGGTTGCGCGTGAGCGCAAAAATTGTGTGCTTTGGATTTGATTTTGTAGCAAGGTGGCTTCAAAAGGTCATCGCCTTCTTTTAGCGCTTACCAACATTACACACCTATGTTCCCACAAAATTTGTTTTGACACTCAACGACATTTAAACACGTTTTTACTTTTTAAAAGCACTCTTTGTTGCACACAATTTACGCTTTTTTTTGTTGTACATACGACTCATTCATAATTTAGTTTGTTTATATTTGTTAATATTTAATTGATAGGTTATCGCTAGCGCTGAATTTGATTTTCATTATCGTTTTTGTTCAAATTACTTACCGTAAATGCTTTGTACTAATAAAAAATGCCTTATAATGACGGTGCGGAGTGTTGCCTTTCAGTCGAGCTTTGAACGAGTTTCTCTCCATTACTGTTTTATGCTAGAATGCGCGCTTAGGTATTGTAAAAAAAATATATGCCCTGAATTTCAGCTATTTTTTTGATACCAAAGACAATTTTTGAAAAAGATATACGAAAATTGTTGTTGTGTGGCCAGAAGAATCACGCAAATTGTGTGCAAATGTTCTAAGTGCTACAAAGGAGATAATGTGGGTCCCCTCAGAGAGGTAGACTACGCCAATTACAGAAGACTATGTGTCCTCATCAAAGCTAATGAGTCTAATTCCAACTTTTTTATCCAATCCAATCAATGTAGTAGATACAGAGGTATATTAGAATTGACTGCTTGTTCAGCAAAGATCTTTTCTGTGCCTCAAACAGCTCTGGGCTCTTCGTCACCTTCTTCTGTTTATCAAACTTCGATCATGCATCGACCTACTCCTTCATGTAGAGATCCATCGCCAGCTTCCAAAACTGACAGATATCTTGAAAATCCTCAAATAAAGCGCTTTATCTTACTTGCGATTTATCAAAAAGACTTTAAACTATTCCACTAAACTCTAATAAATCAGCTAAATTTTGAATCTTTTTACAAAAATATAGATTATACCTTGCAAGAATTGATCGGCACTTTGTGTGGAAAATCCAGAAGAAAGAAGTCGATTTGAGTAAGTTTCTACATGAGTTTTTCTAAATTGAATTTTCTCTTTTTCTCTCGAAAACTGTTGATGGGAATAGGCGCTTAGGGGGAATTAAAGAGAAATCTCTCACTTTTAAAAGTGTCCGAAAAAAGAACGGCGCATTCAGTGGAGGAGATCCGAAGATTGTCGACTGATTCAAATGAATATTCACAGAAAAGTGCGGGAGGAAAGATGAGGGGGAATTCGAATATTATCTGCAAAAATAGGGAAGTAGGGAATGTTTATGGACACTCTTATTATTACATTTTTAAAGTTTTTCAGTTATCTGAATATCAATTTGTATCCCATTAGACAGCTTGGGATTGGGGAAAACCCCAGGAAAAAAAAAAACGATAATAGAAATGAAAAAGATGCAAATAGAAATATTTATTCTGCTACGGCTTTATGTTACAGAGTTTCTTCTTGGGGTTAATCGGTGAAACAGACCCAGGAAAAAGGAAAAAAAGGATTTCCCGAGGAAAAAAAAGCGATAATGAATGGGGTGGGAGAATAGAAATATTCTTCTATACGGCTTTATGTGCCAGGTTTTATGTAGGGTTAATCCTGGAGGGAGAAAAAGACTTAAGATTGTAAAATTCTTTGAACTGGAGATACTCCACTTTTACACTGGGAGTATTATTTTAGTGTTCAAGAATTTTCAAAAGGTTGAGTCAAGAGGTTTTTACAGGTATACTACAGTTTCACTCGATCCTCATCAAATCATCCCAAATCATTTTTTGTTTGTTTGCAACTTTAGCCATATTTTTGTTGTTGCTTCCGCTCAGGACTTTGTCTTCTCTACCGATACTTTGATTTTTAAATATGAGTTACGAGTTGCTTTATTGAACAGAATCACAGCATTTTGTCCTTTTTTTATTGGTAGATGAAAAGGCTTTCAATGTTTCAATATTTCAATAGTGACTTGAATTTTAACAAGTAAACAACATGTACAGAAAAAAACAACAACAAAAAGGTGACCTGTGGTTAATGTTTTATTGAAACTTCCAGTTACAATTGATCGGTATTTTCCTTATGCCAGAATACGACAAACAGACGTAATTACGGAGCGTATCCTTGTTTGCCGCGCCACTGCAGGCAGACGAACATCTCTTCTGCCTGCTTTATACCTATCTAGCCTGAATGAAGTATGGGAGTGACAACCATTTATACTGATTCATAGCCACTCAAATTTCCCTAATCCTTTTTCCCCATGCTCACAATATTCCATGAAAAAAAGCAGCTCTCATCTTCCCCTCTTTACGAATTCAAATTCCAATCCGATTGGTTGATCGAGATCGTTTACAACATATTTCGTTCCACCAAATCTTTGAGAACGCGAATCTCGAATTGTTGAATCAGCATCTAGCCGCGAGCTGATTGCATGATCTCGCAAATGCACTATTGGACTAAGATTTTTTAATGTCAAAATTTTAATGGTGACAATATATTTATATTATCCCAAATAATATCTAATTTAAATCTGCTCTTGAACTAATAGCCCAAATAACTCTACAGAAATCAGAATCTAAAATTTCGGGATATTACATTGGAGTTGATGCCATGAGTGTTTTGATATTCCTTTTTCGTCTCTTATAGATGGTGTTTCAAGCCAACAAATGCACCAATTAAGCTACGGTTTGATTTCTCATTAGAAAAACCAATTATTTTTCTGCAAAATAACATTAAAACGGGTTTAAAAATATTTAATGCCTGGATTTTCTTGAAGGTAGTCGAATTCTGTTGGTCCCAAAGGGCTAACTTGATGATGCGGTTTAGACACCCTAGCTAAAAAAAACCTATCTTCGTGTCAATAGATAAAGATAGAGAAAAAAAAGTTTGATATTTCGCCAAAATTTCAGAAGAAATTCGACTATTTTCCCAATTTTTCCGTCGAGTTTTTCATAGATTTTTACAGAAAAGAGCGTTTTTCACTCTCCAATTCGCTTCAAGTAGATGAATTCGAAAAACAAAAAAAAAGATGCAAATTGGTCCCCAAAAACAAATTTTTTATAGAGCCTGACTATAGATTAATTGGTGAATTTGTTGCGCCCCCACAGAGGACTGAAAAAAACAGCAGAAAAGACTTTTGCATCCAACCTAATAGCTTAATTAGTGAACGCTAAAGATGAAACACTTTTAAAAATTCTTTTTATTGATCATGCCACGTTTTCCTTTCTATTTTGTTATTTAATAAAATTTCAAATTCTTAAATTAATTGAAAAACAGTGAAAACCGATTTTCAAGTATTCAGCAAAGTTTAAATCAAATGTTTGCCACAGATTCAAATTTTCAAAAATTCAAAAATATTTGGATGCACCAAATCTTCTTTGAGAACCGAATCTCCCGTTGTTAGAGTGACAACTCAAAATAATAGCTAAAGTTGCAGAAACAAAACAAATGTTTTTTGGGCAAAAAAGGCAGTTTACGGTACTTAGTGCATTTTGGTGCACTTGAGTGCATTTAATGAATCCTTTAGAAATTCATAATAAGTTTTCTTTATAGTCCATAAATTTCCAGAGTCCCGAAAGTAAACAAAAATGTTTTCTCTGAATAACTTGCCCGTGTTTCTGTGTGGTACTGGCAAAATTCACAATTCGCATCAAAAGCTTTTCGCGGAAGTGGAACACAACTTTCTACCCAATTAGCTGTTTCCCCCTTCGCGTTCTCACGCTACTCTCGCAGGTTCTTCGCGTTCTTCGCGCCCTGCAAAAACACGCGGAACGCAATAGCCTCGAAATGCCTCTGATTGTTGAAGAGTCCACTCCAGTTGTTATTACCATCCCTTACAGCTCACCTCTTTCATCATATCACTGTTTCAAAGTCACGGTCTTGCAACCGGATGCTTTAAGCTCGGATCAACCAGATATGAAAACGCATGATAGCTCACATATCAGCCCAACGATCCTTCCAGATTACTAGCCTGGGTTAAAGATTAAACCATGCATATCTTAGTTGGATATCCGGTTGATCCTACCAGGTGGTCATCTCAGGCTCAGGCCGCAGAAGTGATCACCAATCTCCAAAAAAGCAGGAAATTTTTCGGATTCTGTATATTCTATAAAATAACATCTCTCTTTCCTTTTTTCTGTGAAGATTTGTGGTAATCCCTCGATTTCTGTATATGAGATCTACATCATAAAGGATCCCACCTCTTCAAAAATCTTTTCAGAAACATTTCTTCACATTTTTGCCTGTAACTACATTTTACCATAAAAAACTTCATAGTTAACGATGATAAATCCATTTCATCCTACCCCACCCAGTTGCAGCATTCATTCTCCAAACAGGGAACACACTTTCTAAGAATCGTATACGCGATAAATAACATCTTTTCTATTCTCTTCTCTTCCAATTCTCTCTCAAAAATTAATCCCCCAAAAGAAAAAACCTTCTAGTCCCTCTTTTTCCGGAATCGCTTTACGCCAAATGTGTCGCTTCTCCCAATATATAAAGACAAAAATACCTGAGACTTAGGCGACTTTTTCTGTTCACGCTACCAAAAATCTTAAAAAAAATTGATTCAAAATTAAAAACTCCAACTGACCCAATGGATCTCGACGATATTTTTACAGAAGGTCCCAATGACTTTATTCTTTTCGAGGATCACAGCTAATGAGTTGCAATCTGTAAAGGATATCTATTTCATTTGCCTGGAAAATCCATCAAAAACCTGAGATATCAGGGTTTTAACAATGTTAAACTTGAACTAAACTCCTCCGAATCATCCCAGTGATATAAGATTGCCTATTTAAACGATGATTAATAACTTCAGCCTTCATAATAACGATGTTGAAATCGATATCTTCAATCGAAAAATTCCCTACTATTTGTTTAGATATATTTAGAACAGTGAGAAAAAAAACTTCTTTTTTCCAGCTTACTATTGTCTTTGTGAATGATTTTATTCATTATAGAATTCATTTTAAACCACATTGAAATTCATGAATTCGCTCCCATTTGTAATTTTATTTAAAGAAAAAAATTCGAATCAAATCGACACGTCCGTTGAACAGCTGGAGTCCCAACTGTGATAGCGTTATCAACCAGGAACAAAAAGATGATCCTCGAGCAATAATTATTGTTCATTATTATTTTTTAGCATTATTATGGCAACTATATAGTTATATACAAGAAAATTGATATTAGACTAGCTTTCTTGTCTGTTCCCCATCAGTAGGAGCAAATTGCCAGGCTTCCCTAATGAGTAATTTCACCTCTCCTATCATCCCGAAACTCTTTAAGGTATGTCGGAAATGAAGATTTTCTTTCAAAAACATCCCAGAATACTACAATGCTCATAAGGTTAAAAAAAAAAAAAAAAAAAATCATCTTGATGATATTATACATTTTTTTATATATTGAGGCTGGTGTGTGAATATTTCGAGTGTTGAACAACAGAAACGCCTAGGCAACGACGACAAGTGAGCGAAAATCTCTACAATCCTGTGCTTTTACCTTCTCTTGGATTAAACCCCGTGAAAATTTTTCTCAAACTCTATTAGTTATTAAACTATTTCTAACTATCATCTTATACATAAGAATATTCCTAATCTAAAAAGCTTTAGATGGGGCAAGATTGGATCGTTTCCATTTTCCATTGCGATCAGGGCGACCCACAAATCGTCCTCCACCAAATTGGCTAAAGGGTTCATCGCTTTGGCTAAAGGTTTGGTCTTGAATATCATGGGACTGGTCAATATAATCACCTCAAAACATGATTTCCATATAGCAATCGTCAATGATCTGGATCGTTTGACGTTCCCGATCTTCTGGCCATTTCGATGAGAGTCCCTTCTCCCGTCCACGCTTCACGAATCAAGGTTGGTGGTTGTAGAAACATTGTTCGAATTCTTTTAGGGTTCCCCCTATTACGTAAACCCCCTAACGCCACTTTAAAGTGTCCGAAGCGAAAAAGTGCTCCTAGAGTTCATCTCACCGGACTCTCAAAAACATTTCGGGAATCGGGTTTGGTGTTTTCAACAGAACATACTGCCAAGAAAACTCCTAATTGTTCACCAATGGTGCTTCAGGAACCCACCCGATTTCATTACTCCCAATCGAGAAGGCGACCACCCTCATGGACAGATTTAAATTGGATGGGTTAGAGTGTTTGAGGTGTACTCGGAGCAAAGACATTTTTAGCCTCATTCCAGCATTGATTCTCCTAAGAAGTCGCTTGAAAAAGCTTGGGACCAGCTTGACGTCCCTTAACGCTTTTCTCTCTTACCGTCGATACATTCCCAAAACGCCTGCAAGCGTACGCAGCCACAAAAGGAGATCTTTTTGACAAAAAGATAAATCGATATTGACAGATCGAATGTCGAAATCTTGGTAAAACAATTATGGTAAACCTAAAGTTTTCGTCCATTTAACTCGATTTGATTTCTTGTATAGAACTACGGCTAGAAATCAGTTGGTTCACTTAATTCTGAGGCACTCTGTAGAGTCTGTTGCCTATTCTAAAACAACTGCCTTAAATATAATCATATAAAATTCATAAAGTTTTCTTTGAGATCATAAATTCCCAGGTCGAGACGGACAAATCGAATGTCGATGATAGAGATGCTCGCGAAAGATTCGTCACATTCTATTATCGAGCGATTATAAAGCTTGAAAGTGAAAACAAATGTTGCAAGGTGAGCAAACGAAGATCGTTGTATCTATTTAAACTTTTCATACTCGAATACAAACCTGAAAAGTCTTTAGTTACTTAAACTGGATGCCCCGGGAAAGCTCGAGAGATGTGTTCAAATTTGGGTCACCGTTTGTTGAACAAGAGGGAATATTGGTCGACTCGAGGAAGAAGCTGAAAAAACGAGCATTTCAAAGAAGTAGATTTACCAGTATTTATGTTGATTATGCCATTTTCGTGTTGGTGATCACATTTCTGGCAGGTTACTTCAGTTTCTGAAATATTTTGGTTGATATTGCTGCTGTTTGAAGTATTTAATTCAAGCCTATACAAACAACAAATATAAAGCTTCTCTCATTTTTTGGTTAATGGAAGAAATGAAATGCCACAATTTATACGTGTAATATTATCAAATATCATAAATAAAAATTCTCTTTCATTTTTGTTTTGAAGGTTAAGGGTGATGCTTTTCGAAATTTGCTGCTTGTTCGAGAAATGATTGAGAGAATGAATGTCCCGCTTTTCATTGAGAGAATGAATTTCCCACTCGACTTAGGTTATCTTTTGGATTCCAAAGAAAACTTCAAACCAAAAAGATTTGTTTTAGAATTCTCGTGTCATCGAAATGATGGAGATGAATATGTCCCGCCTTTCTTGTGTTCCCTCTCACTCGACTTACCAGTGAATACTGTAATTGGACCCCATGGGGTACCTATTAGAGCGATGGGGTCCAATTACAGTATTTAGGTAGGTTATCTTTTGGATTTCCGAGAAAACTTCTAAACCAAAAAGCTTTGTTTTAGAATTCTCGAGTCACTCGGAAATTATTGAGATGAATATTTTGCGAATTTCAATGATTTCCCAAAATTTTAAACACTAAAAATTTGTTTCATTAATGATCTCGGTTGTCCGATCGTCTAAAAGCGCAAGAGCTTTACTTTTCCAATACCTAAAATAAAATATACATCATCTATTCATCTTTTGCTCGGAAATCTTGGTCAAGTGTTTGGGATCGTTATTAAACTTAACATTTCGAAATTTTACTAAAAAATGTCTCAACCCCTAAACCAAATGTATCTGCGGGAAGTCGAAGAGGATTGAGGTCGTTAAATCGAGTGTTTCTTGTGCAAAAAGAAGGAGCTTATCACTCTGCTTCTGGGAGTAAAAATTTGGGGAAAGGGGTAAAAAGCAGAAGTCTCGTCAATCGGGCGAGAAGACACGTTGCTACCAGAGGAAATCCTTATCTACAGGAAATTTTTCGATTGAAATACCTGTTTTTGGGTGGTGTTTCAAAGAGCGCTGAACCAGGCCGACTCTACGTTTCGCCATTGTTTGTAAATCAACGTGAAAATCGGAGAAGAGAAGAAAGTGAAGACCGAGAATTGATTTCCCCTGGGTGATTCACTGAAGAATTTCCCCCCATGAGGGGTGATAGGTTTGGATCGATTTGAAAATGCAGAATGAAAGACTTTGTAGCACTTGAAAATGTGTACGCTTGGAGTGGTTTGAGTTGGGTTGACACTTGGGTTGACCGCGGAGTTGACACTTGAGTTGACACTTGAGTGGCACATCATCCTGAAGTTGCACTCTGAAAATCCTGAAGACTTCGAGAGATCATTAGGACAGTTTAATTCATGGAATACTACAGGGATATTCCGATGAATAAATAGCTCAGGCCATGCCAGGAATGTCAAAACGAAGGCCCGATTTCTGGGATCTCTGATTTCCGAAATTTCTGAGCTTTTCTGAGATTGATTGATCGGCGATGAAGAATTAGTATTAATATTGATATTTGCTTGAGACAACTAAGATCAATGTTCTTTTGACATGAGTCTCATAGATGTCTTTTGAACTTCGAATTGATTCAAAACAGGAGCTGGTTAAAACAGCATACAAACAGCACCGTTCAAAATAATACGTTTGCGGTTTAAGTTTCTTTTTGTTTCTTATTTAAATGTAATGAAAAAATTAGCTATTTGCTGGGCTGAATTTTTGGAGTTGTTTAGAACATAATCTGGGATGAGAAAATGTCAAAAAAAAAAAAGAGGCTCAAAGAGGGGTTAACTGAGCTTTTCTCGACGGGAAATGATCCCAAGATTGTGCAAAATGTAGATAATTTGATTCTGCATTCTTCAATAAGAATAAGAAACAATAAGAATAATTCAATAAGAATAAGAAACTTTACAGAGAAATTAATGACGAAGGGCTATTTTTGTTGTTTTTTTCGCATTTTACCCAGATTTGTTCCTAATTCAGCAGACAGCTATTATTTTTACATACAATGAAAATAAGAAACACAAATGCATTATTTGCATTTGTGTTTATTTCGGTCAAATGCAAACCGCAAATGCACTTATTTTGGCCGACGCTGTTTGTACATGGTACTCTTTTGACCAGCTCCCTAGTTTCTGGTTGATCTTTGGATCTGAATCTGAAATTGAAGCTTAAGCATTCACGAGTACAACCGTTTTAACTCATAGAATATTAACCCTAACTCCTTGGCTCTAAAATTAAAAGCAAACATCCTTTACAATTGGCTATTTGTAAGCTCGAAAAACGTTAAACAAGATCTTTTATCTTTATGTCTATTTCCAGTGCCATCAGGAGACGAATTAACAAATTCTTCACTCATTCTGTTGAAAGAAGTCACAAATGGACATATTGTGAAAGCTTTGTCATTACTATAGCTAATTTGATGATAACTCAAAAAAAAATAGCACTCAAAAAAGCCCACTCCGTGTGACGTTTTTATCTAGGAAGTGTTTCGTCTCAAACAAATCTCAAACATTAAGGTCAAAATTGATTTGCAATCACAATACTTCTACGAAAGCTTTTGAAGCGAATAAAAAGTGCAACTGAAAGCTATAATAAGCTAATAAAGTACTCAGACATATAGTTAAAGCCTTGATCATTAGTAGTTCTCCCACTCGAAAGTTGTTTCTAGACCATAGACTCAAACTCAATGTTGAATCTTGCTAAACCAAAATCTGTCAAATCTGGCTGAATAAAGTTACAAGAACAAGTCTTTAAGCAAGTTTAAACCATGCCTCGCGTTCAATCATTTGTCCACTGAAAAATGTCATTACGCCTTTGCAGCTATACTTTAGTTTTAGCTTCAGTTCAACATTCTCAAACGTTGCGCAAAATCACGCAATCAATGGGCAGTAAAGTACACTCGCTTTCGCCAAATCGAATCTCCGATCTCAGATTGATTTGACTGTGTGATTCACGAAAGAATTCGCGTGTTGGCCTCTTTTTTCTGTCAAATCTGGCTTTTTTTTTCTCGTTCCCAACTCATCAAAGAAAGATTATTTTGACTCCAACGAGATATCGAAACCGAAAATTGATTCTTTATGGCTCGGATTCATTAAATTACCCTTATAGATAGGCTATGTCAATAAGCCAGTCATCAAATGGATGACTTTAAACAAAGAGATCACAACAAAGAGATTCGGTGAGCTGAAAGGAATAAAAACCTTTACTGATTTGAATTGGGGAAATGGAGTTTGTGGAAAAAAATAGAGTCGTAAATTTTAGGTGTGGCAGAGGAAACACAAAAAAAGCAGAAAAATCGTAGTTTTCAGCAAAACAAGCTTGTGAAAGTGCAAAAACAATTTCTCTCGGCAAAGAATGTTAAAAATGTGTTTAACGAGTGTAAAGCTTATGAAAAAAAACTGCGGCTCTTTTCCGTTATACATCCACTAAATTTGCATCCTTCCATGAAAATGAACAAGGAAAACCATAGAAAATTCATTCTTTTGCTATTTCTTGACGGGTGGATTCATGTTTCGCTTACCGAATATCGAGACCGATGCAACCTCGTTCTTTCAACAACGCCCGATCTTGCTTACTACTCGCACATGCGCCAACCATCACTCTATGAAGCTATCGCTCAATCAAAATCCCCGTTAGAGATGTGACAAAACGTTGCGCCGGGCAGCGATCGACCTGCGTGTTGGCTCATGGATGGAGGGTACCAAAATTCCGTTTCATACAATCCTACGATTCTGGATGGACCTATCAAGGGTTATTTTGTGGATGTTTAACGGAAAAGTACCAAAAATGCTTAATAGGTGTGTTTTAAAGTCAATCTTTAATAGAAAACACTTGTATTAGAAGTCTGAAATTGAAATCGAGATGCAATCAAACGCATCCGAAAATTCCAGATTTGCATTGAGGAGATTGAACTTCATTAGCTAAAGGCAAGTTGGAAGATGTGACTTACTTTCTAATGTCACAATGATCAATTGGGTCTTTGTAAGTAAGGCAGATCAGGCTCAATAATTTTGTTACATAGCTTTGTTAGATAGTTTTGTGACCAAGCCATCTCAAGACTTGAATTGTGCCCAATTCACTCAAGCATTGACTGCTTTCTTTTATTTAAATTGACTTTGTTTTAAATTTTACATCATTTTCTTTTTCTCCACTTCCCCCAAAAACTCAAATAGTACTTTTCTTGATTTATTCTCCTTCTTTTTTTGTGTGTGCTTGTGTCGAGAGGGTGGATTGGTAGTAAATCTTTATCTTTATCTTTTTATTCCGAGCTTTCCAAAGACGGGAAAATGGTTGCGTAGATTGGGGAAAAGGATGTGAGGAGAGTAAAAGTGATAAGAAGAAGATTTTTGAATGTCCTTTCTTTCTTCGCTATTTTTCATAACCATATCTCACTACTGGCTTCAAGTGGATGCGAATCCAAGCAGAAAAATGAAAAGAAAGAAGAAGAGATTCTTCTTGAAACAAAGCTTTATTCTAGTTTTTGGCAAAATCGATCCGGTATGGAAGAAGTCAAAAGCGGATCTAGACAAAAACCAGAGTAAACTAGAACTAGAACTAGTTTGAGCGAAAAAGATACAGCAGCTGATTGTAAAAAAATAACACAAAAAAAAGTGTCGATCATGATTCCATTTTTATCAACAATCAAAGAATCTCGTTACTTATCTTTTTGTTGAAGATTCTTTCACGAAAGTGATTTGCGTTGTCCTTTTGTTGTTCACTTTAGTTTCATCCCGTTTGCTGAGCATCAAAATACAGATGACACTGCAATGATTTCTTGATAAAACATCAAATTTAATGCTTTTTTCAGTTACTGATTGATTAGAATATAGAAAATAGAATATTTTCAAGTTTTTCAAGTTATGAGATCTCAGTCGTTTAATTCATATAAACTTTTTTGTTAGAACCAAGATCAGCCGGTACTGAGATCTTAGAATCAAGATCAACCGGTACCACTTGAAAATAATCCATTTTGAAAATTTTATTTTAATCATTCATGCAAAGGAAATTTAATAAAAGATTTACGTGGTCAGAAAATGGAAGAAAAATGTGTTGAGGAAGTCGATGAATGTCTTCACCAAATCGATGACATTCGATCCGAAGAAAAGAATGACAATCCCGCGAACGTATGGGAATAAAATATCGAGCACCAAGCTTTTCGCAACTAAACACACAAATTTATCGAGAAAACATTAACAATCACAAATTTAATAGCTTCTTGTGCATCACGGGAAATGCTTGAAAATCTAGTGTTCGCACAGAAATAGTGGAAAAAAAGTTCTGAGTTTATTAGATTTTGTTGTGGAGGAGGCAGGTAATTAAGTAAATTTATAATGCTAAATCGACTACTGAAATACAGGGTCAGATATTATGACACATAGGACACATCTAGATGTCGTAGCCGATTATGAATTTCAATCAATTATGAATTTTAGACGATTATGAATTTTAGACGATTATGAATTAGTGGGTCTTGGGGCATTCAACCATCAAGCATTTAGTATCATTCAACGCAGAGTCATTGATAATTATGTTAAATTTTTTTAATTAGTAAGATTTGATGAAAAGGAACAAAATTAGAGCAAAAAAACTGTTTGTTCGAGAGAAAACTTTGAAGTTCCGTAGTTTTTTTAATTTTTATCCAATCTTTCTAATTTAAAAAATTTAACATAATTATCAATGATTCTGCGTTGAATGATACTAAATACTTGATGGTTGGACGCGTCTAAACCCACTAATTCATAATCGGCTACGACATATATAAATGTATTGTATCATCATATTTTAGGTTAATTAAGAATTATGAAAATCATTTAAATAACTGTCTTCTATAGGGTTCTCATCGATAAGATCAAGATTTACAAATTGGGGGTAGGCTAATTTCCGCAATCTTCGCCATCGTTTGAGAGAAAATTTTTTGGTTTTTTCATAAATTATGGAGTAATTAGAGTGGGGAAACGGTTTTTTCTTTTAGCAATTTTTAATTTACAGAAGGGAAATGCTGAAATCAAAGTATTTAATTTCATTCTTTCACTACTAAAAATAAAATCTCTCAAATGTTTCTTATTGATTTTCTAAAAAGTGTTCACGAGATCATCATTGTTCTATTAATTGTCATCATTTTATTGGGTAAGAGAGAGGTTTATGGAGATGAAAGTCGAGAAATTAAGCTATTCATCGTGTTTCGGATTGGTTTCAACAAGAAATGTACAATATAGCGTACGATTATGGGGGAAACGGTGATGGTGGTATGTACGACTACGATACACAGCCACCGCGGACCGACATCAGCATGAAACTCTACTATAAGTGTATTGATATCGCCGGATTCATGGAAACAATCGTGATTTTAAAGAGAAAAAAAATAATTACAGTACTTGTCGGTTATACATTCACAGAGACTCGACTCGGTTAAGCAAGAAGACAACAGAAGAGTGTGACTTTAGGGAGATAGTGATTGGGAAGCCAGGAGACTCTTGGTCAAATTTTATCGGTTCAAGTCTGAAGATTGGATACTTATCGGTTCTACATCTACAGACAATCCACAGACTCATCTCGGTTAAGCAAGAAGCTGACAACTTGCGACAAGAAGCTGACAACTTGCGACAAGAAGCTGACAACTTGCGACAAGAAGCTGACAACTTGCGACAAGAAGCTGACAACATTAAACGGATTACGGTATTCAGTCTAGAATAAGGTATTCAGTCTGCATTAGCTGGATTACGGTGTTTAGTCTAGATTCGGTATTCAGTCTAGCTTAGGTTATTCAGTCTACATTAGCTGGATTACGGTATTTAGTCTGGGTTAAGGTATTCAGTCTAGAAGAAGGGATTCAGTCTCCATTAGCTGGATTACGGTGTTTAGTCTAGATTAGAATATTCAGTCTAGGATAAGGTATTCAGTCTAGATTAGATTATGTTCAGTGAAGTAGAGTGCTCGTCTGAAGTGATCAGTCGATCAGTCGAACAAAAATCGATAACCGAGCAGACTCGGATGGGGATGCTTCACCGAGATGAGTCTTTGTGAATGTATAACCGACAAGTACCAAAAAAATCGTACCGTAAAACTTGTAACAGAAGCAACTGCTTCTACTTTTTCGAACTCAAAAATCTGTCATTCCAAAAAAAGACACGAAAAAAGACAAATTTTATTGAAAAGTTTTCGAAAAACTGTTTGACTGGATAGCCTTAGAACATCGGAAAGCGCTGATTTCAAATTAGAATCATTTTTTTTTATCCGAAATGTGATTGAGTTCGACTTCAGAAAAGTCAATGTGAACTCTAAATAAAAATTTTTTTCTTAAACAGAATAAAATCGATTTTACTGCCGCTCATATATGATAGATTTTGGGTTTATATTCCGCCGGAAGTAGTAATCGAAAAGCAGAGCATAAGTAAGATAAGAGGTAACATAAGAAGTTCTATTGTGAGTCTTACATTTAAATAATATCTATGAATTAATAAGCAAAAAAAAACCGATTGTTAAAATCCTAATTTCGGGGATTCCGAGTGAGTTGAAATTAATATTAGATTGCTTCTGTTGGGGTTGCTTCTGTTACGTTAGTTACAACAGCTATTACAGTTACAACAGCTATTACAGTTACAACAGCTATTACAGTTACAACAGCTATTACAGTTACAACAGCTATTACAGTTATTAGGTTGGTGCAAAAGAAATTTCGGTCGATATAAAATGTTCTTATTTTTTTAATCTGAAGAGCTTATTTGATGTTCTTTTGTGCATTTGTACTCTTGGATATTTACTTTATTTTCGCATTTTTTCAAAGTCAGAGCTTTCACTTTTTAATTGATTTTTGCTTTAGATCATGGTGGATCAAAAGTATGTTCTGCGCACGTGTCTTCTCTATGACTTCAAAATGGGCAAAAACGCTGCTGATTCACATCGTGATCTCTGTTCCGCCTTTGGAGAACAGGTTATCACCGAAAGATCATGCCAGCTCTGGTTTGCCCAATTCCGAGATGGTAATGAATCCCTTGAAGACGAATCGCATGGACATCGTGCCACAGCCATCGACAACAATGAATTGGAACAGTTAATTGAAGCTGATCCAATGCAAACAACACGAGAACTTGCCAAACATCTCCAATGTGATCATTCAACAATTGTACGCCATTTGGAAATAATTGGAAAGACAAATCGTAATGGACAATGGGTTCCACATCAATTGAGTGTTGAGAATCTGGGAGCACGCGTTTCGATCAGCCATATCTTGCTCCATAAGTCGAAAAGAAGCCATTTTTTTGAGAATATCTTGACGATGGATGAGAAGTGGATTCACTTTGATAATACTTCTCGAAAAAGACAATGGCTGAGCAAAGGTCAAGCGCCAATTCCAACTCCAAAAGCCGGATTATCATGGGCGCAAAGTGATGTTGTCTTGCTGGTGGAATATCAATGGACTTGCTCATTTTGAATTATTAGAGCCCGGAAAAACAGTCGATTCATCTTATTTTATTCAACAACTCAAGAAGGTTGACGAAATTTTGCGTGAAAAAGGCCTAAATCCCTCAACTATCAACTTTCTCCGTGATAATGCTCCAGCTCACACGGCAAAAACCTCTTGTAAGGAACTAGAGAAGCTAGGATGGAAGGTCTTACCACATGCGCCGTATAGTCCAGACTTAGCACCCTCCGATTTTCATCTTTTCAGATCGATGCAACATGCCCTTGAGAATTGCCAGTTTAAGAATGCAAAAGAAGTCCAAAATTGGGTGACCAACTACTTTGCATCACAGAATCAAGCGTTCTTTGAGAAGGGGATCCGCAATCTGAAGCAACGTTGGAGGGATGTCATAGATAATAATGGTGCTTATTGTTTTAAATAAATTGTTATCTAAAAAAATTTTGGATGACTTTAATGTTTGTAAAAAAACGAAATTTCATTTGCACCAACCTAGTACAACAGCTATTACAGTTACAACAGCTATTACACAAGCTTCTATTACAAGTATTACTAGTTTTTATTACTAGTTTTACGGTAGATTTCTCTCGCTTTCAGATATGGTTTTTGAGTCTTTTCCTCATCCCATGGGCAGTGTATGTGACGGCGAAAAATGATCGTTTGGCGTTCGCGGTTCGGTTCGTTTAAATGCAAGACTCAGAAATAGATCTTCTTATCTTACTTCTTATCTTACTTATGCTCTGCTTTTCGATTACTACTTCCGGCGGAAAATGTGAACAAATTCATCGCCACGCTCATTCTTTCGCTTTTTTGGTTTTGGGAACATGTCAAGATTGACAATAAACGGTGAGTGGATGAGTGAATTGTGTTGTTATTTAGAGTAGACTTCTTCTTTTTTTTTCCTAAAAGATATATGTATTTTTGTGACGCAGAGGATTCAATTAAAGGCTTCAATCTATCGTTTTGACTTAATATTTTTAGTTTCAAGCAAAAGTCAACATATTCAATAAATTAGTTAAAGGTTTTGTTAAAGGGTAGGTATTAATCGCGGCCGGGTAACCATAAAAAAAATTTTTACGGCAACCACCTGTTTTTTTATTTTAATATCGTTGATTTTATTATAAAAAGAATAAAAATCACCCGGCTAGAGTGATTTGATGGGTTTACAAATTTTTGAAGACGCTGCAAGGCTTGGAGAAAAACAAGATCGTCACTCATCAGACACCTCAGCACAGTCTAGATCGATTGCGTTTTAGTTGCAGTCTCCAAAAATTTGTAAACCCATCAAATCACTCTAGCCGGGTGATTTTTATTCTTTTTATAATAAAATCAACGATATTCAAATAAAAAAACAGGTGGTTGCCGTAAAAAAATTTTTATGACCACCCGGCCGCGATTAATACCCCCTTTAAGTAAGTATGTTTTAAAATTGAAAATCTACTTTTAAAGCTGCGAATTGAAATCTTGCAAATGATGTTAAATCCAAATTGATTGAAATTCAAATTTTCACCTTAATGAATTAGAAAAACACTCTACTTAACTTTCTAGTATCCCAAAATGGCTGTCCGTGGCTATTCAATTCAGCAGCGATTGGCTCATTTATGGGATCGATATTCGAGATATTGCGTGGTATTGTCAATTGATGATCTCACTAAAGTAAGCCTCTTGAGTTTTTCAAAAAAAAAAAAACCCCGAATCTCAGTCGCTTTTTTGCTGTTTCATTCGACGGTCTCTACTATGCGTATGCACAAAAGTGGCCATTCTTTCAACTGGTTATTCCCTATTTGTTGAAAGGCTGTCTATGGTATTTTCGACTTCTAACGTACGATGAATGGATGGATTTTTGGTCCGACGACTACGCGATACGAGTGCCCAAGTTTTTCCTTTGCGGCTTCGATTTTGTTACATGGTGGAAAATAAGAAAGGTGGAATTGGCTTCGGATTCTGAATCACTTTTGAGGCCAATTTGTGGGGTAGGCTAATTTCCGGAATTTTATTTGCGCAACTGGACACATTTACGCAATTTGCCATAACTTTCTTCTAAGTCGGCCAATCTTGATGTTTTTGATTTCATTTTGTTGCATTTATTAAGATCTACAAAGTGAAACCAAAATCATAAAGAATGGCCCACTTAGAAGAAAGGGCGAGTTGCGCAAACGACCCTGTTGCTGAAGATGGCGAAGATTGCGGAAATTAGCCTACCCCCAATTTGTAAATCTTGATCTTATCGATGAGAACCCTATAGAAGACAGTTATTTAAATGATTTTCATAATTCTTAATTAATCTAAAATATGATGATACAATACATTTATATATGTCGTAGCCGATTATGAATTAGTGGGTTTAGACGCGTCCAATCATCAAATATTTAGTATCATTCAACGCAGAATCATTGATAATTATGTTAATTTTTTTACATTAGAAAGGTTGGATAAAAATAAAAAAAATTACGGAGCTTCAAAGTTTTCTCTCGAACAAACAGTTTTTTTGCTCTAATTTTGTTCATTTTTATCAAATCTTGCTAATTTAAAAAAATTTAACATAATTATCAATGATTCTGCGTTGAATGATACTAAATACTTGATGGTTGAATGCCCCAAGACCCACTAATTCACTAATGATATAACATTGTCCTCATACTTTAAAGGGTCACTCTACGAGAAAGGTTTGCCAAAAAAATTTCATTTATAATCGGCTACGACATCTACATGTGTCCTATGTGTCATAATATATGACCCTGTATTTCAGTAGCCGCTTTAGCATTATACCTGCCTCCTAAACAACAAAATCTAATGAACTTAGAACTTTTTTTCCACTATTTTGCTGATAGCGGTTTCTGTGTGAACACTAGATTTTCAAGCATTTCCCGTGATGCACAAGAAGCTATTAAATTTGTGATTGTTAATGTTTTCTCGATAAATTTGTGTGTTTAGTTGCGAAAAGCGGGCAAAGCGAGTCGAACCGAGATCTTCTTGATGGTGCAGGTTGGTGCGATTTCTTGATGAAAGTGAAATTGAGATTGCAATTTTTTTTCTTTTAGATGCTCGCAAATTCGTTTGTTGTTTTGGTGCTCGATATTTTATTCCCATACGTTCGCGGGATTGTCATTCTTTTCTTCGGATCGAATGTCATCGATTTGGTGAAAACATTCATCGACTTCCTCAACACATTTTTCTTCCATTTTCTGACCACGTAATCCTTTTTATTAAATTTCCCCCTTTTTTCATTATTGATTAACATAAAACTTTCAAAATGGATTATTTTCAAGTGGTACCTGATCTTGACCTTGATCTTGCTGATCTTGATTCTAACAAAAAAAAGGTTTATATGAATTAAACAACCGAGATCTCATAACTTGAAAAACTTGAAAATATTCTATTTTCTATATTCTAATCAATCAGTAACTGAAAAAAGCATTAAATTTGATGTTTTATCAAGAAATCATTGCAGTGTCATCTGTATTTTGATGCTCAGCAAACGGGATGAAACTAAAGTGAACAACAAAAGGACAACGCAAATCACTTTCGTGAAAGAATCTTCAACAAAAAGATAAGTAACGAGATTCTTTGATTGTTGATAAAAATGGAATCATGATCGACACTTTTTTTTGTGTTATTTATTTACAATCAGCTCGTATCTCAGATCTCATATCGACTATCGACTCATATCTCTCAACCGTATCTCATATCGACTTTCAAATCGAAGATAAAATATTCGAGATTTGAAAATGAAATGTTTATTTCCTTTAAAAAAAGTTTGAATAGCTTTCAGTAAAGTTCTACTATCATAAAAAGAGATTCTCAGCATACAAATCAACTCAAAAAGTGCTAGAAATATGCAAAAAGTTTCTCTATTAAACAATGATAGCGAAAATCGATCTATTATTTCTAATGTTTATCCAAATTGCAAAAACCAATAACAATAGTAAGGACCGGAGACTATTTTGTGAATTACCAAAAAGGAGTTTACTTTTTAAAGAAAAAGTTACATATAATAACAACTACATAGATTAAAAGAAATAACAACAATACTCAGCACTTTAGAAAGCTTTTCAAAATCAATAATAAATCTATAAGTATTTATGAGTTTTTACTCTAGATCATTTAAATATTCCAGATCATTTAAAGTATCTAACCATTCGGAAAATGCAAAAAAATCAAAAATAAACGTTTGGTTTGGTTTGATTCGACACCGGACAACGGCACACGTTTGGTTCGACACCGGACACCATTTCTTTCCTCAACGATTTTGATTCTCTAGTTTAAGAATCTCTTGACTAGCTCTCAATCTATGAGACCCTCATGATCTGTTCACTATTTTGCCCACAAGCTTCCTATAAATATGTGCTCTCATTTTATGCTTTTTACCTCTTGACTAAAAGAAGAGGAAATGAATTTTCTTTTGATCTGGCTAGATGCGACTAAAATTTCGTTATTTTAAGCACAATCAATATGGGCACACGAAAAAAAAAGGCATTAAGTTTGCGTTTTCTTTTCTTGTTTTCTCACTAATTAGTTTTTATTCAATATTCAAATGAATCGAACAATGAGAGAAATTGGTAGTGGAGGTTTTGCGAGAGTTTTCCTCCTCGACGACTACAAACCGTAAGTGATTTTGGGTAGAATGTATGGAAAGGGCTAGGGCTAGGGGCTAGGGGCTGGCTAGGATTTTGGGTAGAATGAAAGGGGTAGGGGCTGACTAGGCTTGAAAACGGTTTTAAATCAATTCAAATACAAAAAAAAAATGCAAAAAAAGGCAAAAATGAAATGCCAAAAGAGGCATTGAACCCGCAACTAACCGCACCCGGCGTCGCTTTTTGTGGAAAATCGGATCGGATCCCTTACTTGCAATACACTTGGGCTCACCACGATAATCTATAGAAATAGAGGGGATATTTAAAGGAACCAAGAGGGGAAATGGTCACTTGAAAATCAGATCAGAAAGTGATGTAAAGCAATGATGTAAAGCTATGTAAATTGAGTCCCCAAATACAGTACTCTTTTTAGTTTCACCCTCTTTTAAAACTTTAATTTTTTGCTTTATACTCATACGTATATAAAAATAGAGGAGATATTTAAAGAGACCAAGAGAGGAAATGTTCACTTAGAAGCATTTGATCTGAGAAAGTGATGCATTTGATTTGAGAAAATGATGCATTTGATCTGTTAGTTGAATTTCCAATACTATTGGGTTCACTAAACGCACAACACGTAATCAAATAGCAGTGTTTATTTTCTTTTTAACTCAAGATCCTTTGACTTTTATTTGTCTTTCTATGCTTCTAACTCGAATTTAGTCCGATCGCGATGAAAGAGAATCTGATCAATCAGTCGAAAGAGATCAAAATCTTGAAGGAATTAGTTCATTCGAATATTGTTCGCTTCATCGATCAACCACTCGATTTCGATTATGATGGAGAGAAATTCCCGATATTTATGGAGTACTGTGAAGAGGGATCGCTGAGGAATGGTAGACTTTCTATCTTGTTTTTCGCGTTTATTTCCCCAATTTGAGTGATCTCTGATGTGACCATCAATTATTCGGTGTTGACTTTCATGAAATGGACACGTGAGATTCTCTGTGCTTTAGTTTATCTCAAATCGAATCGAATTGCTCACCGAGATGTGAAGAGTAAAAAGTTGGATTTGGGGTTTTGGAAAATAGACATGGGAATATTTATTGAGTTGGATTCGATTGAGCTTGATCAACTTGATCAGAATTTGAAACATTTCGATGATGCACTCGAATTTTATTTTTTAAAAATAATCAATCCGAAATCTAAACTTTTGAAATATCGATCCATCCAAATAAATTCGAATTTTCCATTTTATTATAAATATAATAGAGAATTCTTCTAGCATATTTGTGACGAGGGATTTCAATTTGAAACTCGGAGATTTTGGAGTTTTCAAAGAGTTCAATAGTGAAAATGAGATGACAAATGATCGGATCGGAACACTCAGTCATATGGCTCCCGAGCTTCTCATGGATATGAGTTTGAGTGAACAGGTGACATTTTAGAGCTGCCAAATTTAATCTGTCAATTTTCACCTTTTTAATACATATTTTATCAGAACATTTATCAATGCGATGTCTTTGCGACCGGCTTGGTGCTATGGGAGATTGCAATGAGAAAGTGAGAGCTGACTGATTGACTGGCCGACTAACTGACTAGAACTAGTGAACATACAGACTGTGTAGGCTTTTCAGAATACAAACATATGAGGTTAGAAAGAAAGTTCCCGGGAAAAAGTTCGAAGTATGACTGGAATTTCTTAAAAACAAATCCACGAATGCAAGAACATTTGTGTCTATTATTTACAAGTGGACTCCAAGAAATCGTAAAAACTCGTAAAAATACTCGTAAAAAAATGTACTCGTAAATTACTCGTGAAAAAAATGAGTGCCACTTTCCCCTAAAATTAGAGATTTTTGTAAAATGATTATTTTCCAACTTAAATCCAGCTCACTTTTTGCACGATAAAAACGATTTTTTTATGAGGTAAAGCTAGCATAAATGAGCAATACGCTCTATAATCTCTATTTTAGGCCAAAGATTTTTTTGACAAAGAAGCTGTATTTCAAAAAATCAATTTTCTCGTGTCATCTTCTTGGCGTCATTGAGTGTTTGGCTAGAATAGGTGATTCTGAAAAGTGAAAGCATTAGATCAAATTTGCCTTACACACTAATTTTCCCTATTTTAAGTACTTGATTTTAGGTTTAGGAATGGGACCCATTGCCTATCCATTAACCCATTAAAAACTTGTCTAAAGGCTGGTCACTCAAAAAGTGACCAAATCACTTCAGCTCAAGAAATCTCCCATTTTTTTACCTAAAGCCCACTCTGATTTTTTGGCAAAAACTTTTTGAAATATAGTCAAGTTTATCAAAAAATCTGCGAAGAATTTATGGCTTCGTTTTTGAGAAATCACCGTGCAAACTTTTTCTGCGAACTTTCTTGCCAACCTAATATTATACAACATATTATAAACCTTTTTTTTGTAAAGACTATTAGCTTTTACATTATATTACATTGGATTGAGTATTTTATACAGGGTGGCACACAATTACCTTGGATAATGCTCGAGAAAAGCCCTCTCAAAGTGTGGCCGCTATGTACAGGGTGGCACACAATTACCCGCACTCAGTTCAGATTCTCCAACTTAGCAAAGAGTCAATCAATCGACCTAGTTCTTTTTTTATTATCAAATTGAATATGTTTCTTGCAATATGTTTTCAAGATTTGATCAGAAAAGTTTCTAAAGTTTTGCTAAATCGCTGCAAAGTTGCGACCCGTGTTTCCTGCGGCGGAATCGCGATTTTCTGGTTTTTGTAACGAGTTTCAATGGCTCAAAGTCAAAGAAAACCAGCTTCATTTTGTCCTTTTTACTTATTATTTCCAAAATCTAGCTCATTTTTTATTAGAAAACAATGAATTTCGATTAGGGATCAAAGTTCAAAATGTTCAAAATGTGAATTTTGAACGGAGTGCGGGTAATTGTGCGTCACTCTGTATTATACAGAGTGTTATTATACACGTCATTTATTTCACAACCCGAAAAAGTGCGTAGCCAGAAGTCATTCAAAATCCCGACAATAGTTGATGGTTGATGTAGTTGATGGTATTCGTGTTTACAAAAGCTTTTAGGAATATCTCAAATCAGTTTTTTGTTTTGCACTTTCCAAAAACGACCTCATCCGACGTGAGAAAGCTGTTTGATTTGATTGAGCGGTTGATTTCAATTTGATCGAACACTTTTTTATTTTCTTTATTTAGATGCTCATCTCCACAAATACCCATCAATCAACGAGTAACGGCTGAAAATGCCCTGAATGAAGCTGCTTTCTTGGAAAAGGTTGTTAAAAGAGCGTTCAATTATGTTTTTTAAGTATTCTTTAGAAATTCACTTCATTTATTTCACAACCCGAAAAAGTGCGTAGCCAGAAGTCATTCAAAATCCCGACAATAGTTGATGGTTTATGTCTCGAATTGACAACGACATTCGATGTTCCGGACGTGATTTTTGATTTGGAAACAACAAATAATGAAACAAACTCAATAAGAAGTAAACCTCTAAACTCACAGCTCACATTCGAGAATCAATTCAATCAGTGGATTTTACGAGCTAAAAGAAGCACAACCTTTCGAAATATTCTTGGGTCAGAAAATGACAATTTAATTACTTCTTCACGCAATTTTGCCATTCTTCCTGAACCATTCGAAATTTGGTTTGATAAAGCGAATGTAGGAGATGTAAATGGGCTACGTGAAAAGTTGAGAAAAGCATTTCTGGATGGGGTCGATGAGTTAAATAACCAAGAGAAACAAACTATCTTGCCCCATCTGAAACAAATGTACAATGATTTTCCCAAAAGGGATCCAATTGAGTGGTTCTACAGTCATTACATCAAAGAGCACAATCCCGAAGAGCCAATTCTCTCAACTCTTGAACACTATGCGAAAAACACTATGCGAAACTCTTGTATTTCGATTTCGCTTTACAAGAATTTTGCTACGAGATCTCATTGCACGTGCTGTGGAAAAGTGAATCGATTGGATTTTCGTGGAGGGAATTGTTGGATCTGCTGGATATGATGATAGAGAATATCGAATCACTTGACCACATCTATACAAGACGTCGACAATATGGTCTAGTCTACTATCCGGGATCTCGAACCGAATGGTGCGACGGACATGGGCTTACATTCTCCAAGGATCTCCGGGAAATCCGGAAAAAAGATTACTTGAGCGGGAAAGGCGGAAAGACTGCCTCTTTTCCCGTGGATCTCGAAGTAATTAGACGCTCTTTATACAACAAAAGAAATGAGGTTAGTCGATTACATCCATATGAGGGGAAAAAGACGAGAGAGAAGATTTACAAGTATTTAATAAGTGGACAAGAAGTAGTCGGGTATCAATTCGGACGTCCCCGAAAACCGGCACTAGAACGGTCGATGCCTCGATCGATCGGAATTGGAGTTGCTTCTTAAAAGTTTATTGATTGGAGGGGAAAGCCGATTTCCCGGTTACATTTACTCACCAAGTCAAATAGCGATGAAAACTGAAAACACGAAATGTCATTGTGAATTCACATGTGAGAAAAGAGATCTCGCGAAAACTGGAGTCCTTTATGAGATCGGTTTACAATATATTTTATGTAACAAAAGAGAATATGAGATTCCTGAAGAGGAGCAAACACCTGAAGCTCTCCTTCAAATCGAAAACATAATCGAAAAGGGAAGCTTTTCAGGCGACGATACACCAGATAATCGAGAATACTGGAAATGTCTTAAGCGATTCCCTGGGCTCATCTGGGAAACCACTATGAAATATTCAATTTCATCCAATTGTGAGTGTAGGCCTCAATGTGAAATTGAAAAATTCCCAAAATCTGCTCCCAATGATGAAATTCAAATCGAATATTCTACATGTTCGAAATTAAATCAAAAAGAATTCTTGGAGACCCATTCACTATTTGAGAGAGCGTTTCGCTTGTTGAATGAGTGGAAAGAAATCACAGTCTCTCGAATAACTCATCTCTATTTGGTGGAGGGTTTATTGAGGGAAATAAATGAGAAAAGCGATCCATCATACGGTTTCTGTTTCATGCAAATGGAACAAGAAGACTATATGAAAGCTAAAAGAAAGCCACATATTTGTGAGCATATGCTCCCAAGTGGTCGATTTGGGTTTCGATAGAAAGATGTCCTTTTGGAATCGGGACTTTTCTTTTGGAGATTCATGCAATCATTGTATTACTCAATATATTGGATTGACATATATTCGAATTGAGGAACTTGGTGATATACTCCGAATTATGCAGCGATACTTGAGGAAATATTGGATCACAAGTAAATTCTTCTCGCTTAAGCGATTTAGAGTGTCAAATTTTAGTGCAAGATGTGATGTCGCCTCCGCTTATTAACTTCCTTTCCGATTGCGGAAAGGAATACAAAAAAGAGATGAAAAGGGCTATGAAAGGGTTTTGGAAGAAGCGATTCACTGAATAAAGTTCTCAATTTTTTTTTTCCTGATGGATTTGGAGCTCATCTCTTCGACTTTTTCTCATCCTCTTCCACCTCTCTCCTGCAATTTCATTCCTCCTCTTCCACCTCTCTCCTGCAATTTCATTCCTCCTCTTCCGCCTCTCTCCTGCAATTTCATTCCTCCTCTTCCGCCTCTCTCCTGCAATTTCATTCCTCCTCTTCCCCTCTCTCCTGCAATTTCTTCCTCCTCTTCCGCCTCTCTCCTGCAATTTCATTCCTCCTCTTCCACCTCTCTCCTGTGAGATTTGTTCGGAGGATATTGGTTGTTTGGTGTGGTTTGGTAAAACTTGTCAAACCATTAAGACGAAATCCTTTCAAAGAAATCAATTCTCTTTAATCCTTCAGTCAATCGTTTATTCATTAAACACATCATAACTTTTTCCTCAAAAAAACCATTTTCAATCGTTTCTATGAATTTCCGTACATACTCGATGAGTTTCCATTCATTCCATTAGTTTTATTGTTGTTGATTAATGTGGTCGTTGTTGTCGATTTCGTTAATCGAATATTTGATTGAGTCGACACAGTGGACACGGCTGTTTTCGTGTGCACCCCGTCTCGTCCCTTCAATTTTCCCGTCACAATCATTCGCGTCTCTTCGGAGATAAAGAATAAAAACCTGGGAAATTTTAAAAAAATGAATGATAGCTGTAGAAGGCTTTGTAGAAGACTTGAAAATTTGAGAATCTTAATTAAATCGGTCTATTTTTCGGTAGCATTCTTAAAGGAATATAACTTATGATCAGTTTAATGTAGGGATCATTTTTTTTGATCGCATTTGACTGCTTAAGAGGTGATTTTTTAACATTTTGTAATCTTTGACTCAAAATTACCCTTGGATGATATATAAATCGATTTACGTAACTAGTTATAACTGTATAATCTATCAATTTCACATTATATAGGTCATTTTAAGAAGATGCTGATTGTGGAAATTCTATCGTTGCAGAGTATCGTGCCAATTGAAAAAGAAAAATATATACAGTTCTTTGCACAAGGTCAACAGTATTTCTATCTCATTCATTTGTTTCCTCACGTTTCCCCTCAAACTTTAAAAGGGCTATTTCGTTGCATTTTAAGTGACTTTGTGATATCTTTTATCTAGTACATTTTTCATGTCGTTTTCGCACTTTATTTCTTTCTGAATAAAGTATTTATATATAAACTCACTCACCAAATCGGGATAAAATTAGCCGAATCTCCGAAAACGGGAGCGAATTCGAAGAAAAACCAGTAATCATCCATGGATTGCGTGGTGGTGATAATCTGAGATTTAAAGTATTCAAAAAAAAAAAATGTTAAACTTTTTCATTGAAAAATTTTGGTGTTAACAAATTATAGCTTTTCCGAGAAAAGATACAATTATTTTAATTGACTCTAAACAAGTTTTTGCATCGAATTTGACGAGTACAATCTTTTTTCTCTAATTGCTTCATAAACTTTAATTATGGTTTGTGAAAAAAAAAGGAATTTTTTGTGAAAAGGTTTTAGAATGGTGAAAAAGAAAAAGACTAGAATTTAGTTTTAGTGAACTCGACGCTTTATTGGCTATCATAACTTTTGCTTTTCGCTGAATTTGCTTGCAATCAGCTTTCGCTGCATTCCTCTGAACTGGACATGGCTAAGCTCAGTTGATCCAAAAGCCGAAATCGAGTTTGAGATTTCGAATTGAGGCCAAAAGCGACCCGATCCAAGCACTCCAAAATCTACTCCAAAACTCACATAATCCCCAGCGGAAACTGCTTGAACGAGGAATTGAATGATTGTGCTCACATGAAAGGCCATTTCACGTCGATTCACTTTTTTACTCATCGTTCGCGAGTGTTTATATAGACCAATACATGTATAGATATTAACAAGAAAACAGAGACCGACAATCGAAAGACACAATGGAAAATAAATGGCACTCATCACTTCCTGGAATGCTTATCGATACTGATTGGATAAATGCTCAATTTTGAACAGTTTTGAGACGGGATTTTTGAATAGGAAATACATGAAATCATATATATATATGTCGTAGCCGATGAAGGATTTTATAGCCTTTGGTTACAGTATGATAAAATGCGGACTCTTTCGAATGCGTCTTTAGCTTTTAAGCGCCTTTTAAAGAGCTTGAGTTTGTGGTATTGACTTGAGTCAATACATAACTCGAAATTTCATTTTCTGAAAAAGTCTCAGACTTCTTCGGCTAGCCGATTAATTCTCAAAAATGAAATCTTGAGTTATGTATTGACTCAAGTCAATACCACAAACTCAAGCTCTCTAAAAGGCGCTTAAAAGCTAAAGACACATTCGAAAGAGTGCGCATTTTATCATACTGTAACCAAAGGCTATAAAGGGCCCTTTTCGTCATCATTTTTCGTCATTTTCTATCTGATTCGTCATTTATTTGAAATAGAATTGTTTCCTTTCTTTGGTGTCCCTTTTTTGAGATCTCAAAAGAAGTAATCGAAATTTTTGTCAAATTGTGCCCAGAATGCGAGTTTGTGGTATTGACTTGAGTCAATACATAACTCAAGATTTCATTTTTCTTCGGCTAGCCGAAGAAGGTTTCGCTAGCGAAAAAATTTGAGACTTCATCGGCTAGCCCAAGAAGTCTGAAACTTCTTCGGCTGAAATCCTTTATCGGCTACGACATATATATATACAAATAGTGGTCAAATTTGAAGTTTATATTTTTTTTTCAAAAACAAACCGTTATAGCTGAATTTTGAATAGAATACGGAATATAGTATCCCCACGAAAGACGAAAGAAGTAAGCAGGTTCAGTGGCTGTGGGAGAAATATATAAAGCACAACAGAAAGCACACCCAATACACGAATGCCATGTGTAACGACTCCAGAACTGAAATTGGAGAAAATGAGGAGAAAATTTGAGGTAGGAAAGAAGTTTCTTGAATCTCTTTTATGTGTTTTCAATCGTGTTTTCAATTCAAAACTTTCAACTTACCCATTCATAACGTTGTGGAAAAGCAAGTGAAGTGGCTCGATTGATTGCGATGAGAAAAGTGCCAATGATTTGAAAAAGAAAAGCGAAGCTATAGCTGACGTTTAGAATAACCGGAAAGATACCCGACTGAAAGAGAAATGGAATGGGGATGAAATTGGACGCTTGAATTGGACGATTTTTCTCTTCTTCTTCTTCTTCTTATGAAATTGGACGATCTTACAATTTTACATTTTCAATACTCACTAATAAAAAGAAGAATTTCGTCTGAAATTCGAGATCGAACTGACCTGAACATAATAATAGAATTCATAGACGCCCCAAGTGGGAAGACGAATGTTAAAGAGAAGAGTGTAGTGACCGAGTAAATCCTGAAAATGATTAAAAGCTGGTATTAAAATGATTAAAAGCTAAATAATCAATGTTTCTCTTTTTTTTAAACTCACATTTGTAAGGCAAACGAGAAAGATCTTTTGATAGTGAGTTTTGAATCCGTATTTCAGATGATATTTGACAATTCGTAAATAGACGATTAAGGTGAGAATTCCGATGGTAATGAAAGTGGAACTAGAGACAATTTCGAAGGGATCGACAAAATGACCATCAAAATCGTTTGGAGGCGCATTTGAATCATCGGTGGTGATGGGGGAATCGGTGGAAGAGGGCTCGGGAGATGGAAGATCGGTGGACATTTGAAAGAGAGAGAGAGGAGGAGAAGAACTGAAAGGACGATGATGATAAGGGAGAAGAGAAATTGAAGAACTTGAGAGAAGAATGAGATGTGAATGTGAAGAAATGAGAAAAATCTTAACGCTCGTCACAGATAAAATTAGTGCAATATCGAAATTGACAAAGGTGTCGCGTGTTTAGATTTCCGTTTATTTTTTAAAGTATTCAGCCGCTTCGAGTTTCCTATTTGGCGTTAAAGGGGGGTATCTCGGCCGTAACTTAGGGAACTTAGGGAGCCGATAGTTCGCCTGTAGACAGAGTCATCCTCGATTTTTGGGCTTGGATCAACAGGTTGTCGTTTAGACTGGTAGTTGGCTGCATAGGATCTTCAATTTTTCGCATTTGATCGATTTTACAACCGCTTGGCAATTTACCACAATCTCTGAATCGTTTCGCATCTCTGAATGCGAAAAATTGAAGATCCTATGCAACCAACTACCAGTCTAAACGACAACCTGTTGATCCAAGCCCAAAAATCGAGGATGACTCTGTCTACAGGCGAACTATCGGCTCCCTAAGTTCCCTAAGTTACGGTCGAGATACCCCCCTTTAATGCAAAATAGGAAACTCGAAGCGGCTGAATACTTTAAAAATAAACGGAAATCCAAGCGCAAAAATCGAGGATGACTCGGCTCTGTCTGCAGGCGAACTTTGGAGTATTTTAAAATTAAAAATAAAAGTCAAAAACGTTCTTTCCTGCCGGGTTTTTTTTTTGGTTGTTTTTATAATAAAATGTAATGTTTTATTAAATAAAAACATAGAGTTACCTTAAAAAAAAGACCCGGTCGAGATTTGCACTCCCCCTCACCCTTTAATTTGCCCTAATAAGTTCTTTTACGACTATATGAATGCTAACCCCGGTTTTAACGCAATATCTAAGCGGCTCCCTCAGTTACGTTTTTTTTTTGGCGGTTCAACTGTATAAGAAGACGAAAGGAAAACTCAATTGTAAACAAATACAAATACAAAATGTGATTTTCGATTCAAAAAAAGTATTGTAAAGTTTTTGACTTCAATCGAGTTTCGATAAATGACTAACATTTATTGACAAAGTTTCGTAAAGAGAGACAAAATGGAAATTTAACGAGAAATTGTAAATTGCCGGTTCAAAGAGGCAATTAAAAAAGTTGTTCGATGTAACAAAAACTTTTTGGAAATGAAAATGCATTTCGGAACTCAATTTTCAATTTGTCTGGGGGTTTTCTCAAGGGGAAACAAAGAAATTTTTGCAAAATTTCAAAGAAAAATCCATTTTTTATATGTGTTTGGTACAATATTTTTGTAATAATAAATCTTAACCTTCATGAGTATCATTTTTTGCAATTTACAGTGGGCCCTTTTTTCTACCCGAGCTGTTCAGCTCGGGTAGACAAAACATCGGCAAAATGTCGTGATAATAGATTTCTACGGTAGAAATTGAAAAACAAATATTTTCAAAGTATTAAAATTGCCAAATTTTCCCAAAATTTCAACTCAAACACCATAAAAACGATGAGAGAAATTTCTCTGCACTTTCTCGCCAAAAGAAAAAAAGAAAAACGAACACCGTTTCCTTTTGGAGAACAAGCGATGAGTAACCCTTTCACATAGCTGACATCACATAACAGGCGTTGGTCCCCTTTCACATATATACTAAAAACCCCCCTCAAATTCGCCATTTCCCTAATTCAAAAGCTAACTTCAAAACCAAATTGGGTAAATGAACCGAAATTTGCCAATCGAAACTCCTTCAATTTTCTCGATTCCCTTCCCTATATAATCTCGATCGTTTCCCATTTCAATCAACAATTTTGATTCTTTCTTCAATTCTCCAAGTCTAAAATGTCTTCTTTTTCGTCTATTTCGATCATTTGTTTCTTCGCTATTTTGGGAATTTCTCTTGAATTCGATCATTTTGATGGAGATTTGAGAAGAGATTTCAATCGACAACACGAAGAATTCGAGCCTCTTCATCAGAGATTTGAGTGAGTTATTTGAAGATTTATTCAATACTAGTAATGCTAGTATTCAATACAAGTTTTACGAATCAATATAACATTTAAATGTTTCAACGTTTCAGCCAACTTTCTCGTTTCCGTCGTCACATGGGCCGGGGAGGAATGGGCGGTGGAGGAATGGGCGGTGGAATGGGAATGATGGGTAAATTGATTAAAATACTATCATAAATACACTCGTCTCAGCTACAGTAAACCTGAAGTAAAACGCTAGACTGAGTACCTATACAACTTTAATTGAATTTTAAACCATAACCTTCGCGAATTCTCCTTTTCGGGTTACTGTAACGGAGCAAGAGAATGAGGGGACAATTACAGTTGCTCTAATGAATTGCGGCAATTGCTCCAATGAATTTAGATCAACTTTACAATACAACTAACGATACTTTAAAGGTCTATATCAGCTATAAAATTTTTTAATAAAAATTATCCAAATTTTTTATGGGTGGAATGGGTGGAATGAGCGGTTTCCCTCAACAATCCCAGCCACAACAACCCTTCCCCGGTGTCATCCAATCCTCACAAAACAGTTGGGGATCGTTCTCTGAAAAACGCGACGGTGGATTCAACAATTCGCAACAATCCATCATTATGGGTTAAACATTGGATTTTCTTTTCTTCTTCATTTGTACATATGTCACGAGTCGCACTTTGCAACAAAACTCTTTTATCGAACTCCGGGTCGTTTTTTTTGATTCTCAGAGCTTCCATTCTTAATAAATTTTTATTGTATTTATGCGTAAACTTAAAAAAAACTTTAAAACATTCGACGACATTTCGACGTCATTTCAAAAATGGAAACCTGTTAAAACCGGTTAAGAACCGCGTTTTCTAGAGTAAAATTTAACGAGGAGTTCGAAAAACGTGGTTTCGAAACGATTGGAGCCCGCTATCATAGAGAAACATTTATTCTGAAAGTTGAAATTTTCAGTGATCATCTTTGAAGGGTTTAAAATGCTTGAAAAACTAATCTAAACTGAAATACAAAATCTACCATTCGCTAGAACTTGAATTGAGCTTTCAGAATATATATGTTGTGTCCGATTTAGATTTCCGTCCGATTTAGATTCAATCTAGATCTTATATAGATTGAACAATAATATAAACATGCTTAATATATGTTCTTAAGCGTTTTCTGTAGTTTTTAACTTTAATAGGACAATAGTAAGCATTTAATAGGAAAACAAGAAAACAAAAAATTCTCAAAAAAAGACCATAAAATTTCTTTGAAAAGCGCAGAAAATTGCAAAAAAACGTTTAAGAACATATATTAAGCACGTTTATTATTGTTCGATCTGTATCGGACGTCCGATATAGACTGTAATCAATAAAAGACCTTTGAAAAATGCAGAAAACTACAGAAAACGCTTAAGAACATATATTAAGCATGTTTATATTATTGTTCAATCTAATAGGTTGATGCAAAAGTCTTTTCGTTTTTTCGTACTTCTGTTAAAAAAGTAACAAATGCACCCATTAATCTATAGTTTGCTCTATAAAAAAAGTGTTTTTTTGTTCAATTTGCATCTTTTTAAATGAATTTCGGTTCAATTTGAAGCAAATTCGAGAGTGAAAAACGCCTTTTTCGTAAAAATCTATAAAAAACTCTACGGAAAAATTGGCTGAATGAATTTCTCTGAAATTTTGGCGATATATCAAACGTTTTTTTTCTCTATCTTTTATCTATTGACATGAAGATAGGTTTTCTTTAGCTAAGGTGTCTAAACCGCATCATCGAGTTAGCCCTTTTTGACTACCCGACTTCATACTCTCAAGAAAATCCAGGCATTAAATATTTTTAAACCCGTTTTAATGTTATTTTGCAGAAAAATAATTGGTTTTTCTAATGAAATCAACCGTAGTTTAATTGGTGCATTTGTTGGCTTCAAACGGCAGACGAAAAGGAACGAAAAGACTTATGCATCAACCTAATATATAAGACGTATTATTGTTCAATCTATATAAGATTTAGATTGAATCTAAATCCAACAGAAATCTAAATAGGACACAACATATATATGTCGTAGTCGTTTACGAAATTCAGCCGCTAACGAATCATTCGTAAACAAAGAAAACCGAATGATTCGTTAGCGGCTGAATTTCGTAAACGGCTACTATATGGTGTTCGAGAGGGTAACTCCCACATTCAATACATACCGTAAAATGGGTTTGAAGATGGGGGTTTTTGCGAGGGGTTGATATTATTCCGGTACTGGTATATCACTGACAATATTGTATTCAAAGTCAAGCGAGTTTTATGCTTGAATATATAGCTCACCAAGCTCACCAATAAACCACTTTTCGACTACATTTGATCATATTTTACTTATTTTACTGGCTTTAATTTTGACATGATTTTGAACAATTGCCCACTGTCTTTTCATTAACAAACCCTCCACGGAATTTCCCCTTCTCATCCGAGTTGAACTCTTCCAATCTCATTTGTCTTTTTTATGTCATTCCCAAAATTTTCCATCAAGAAGAAACTTTATTACAAAAAGAAAAATATGTGTAAGCTCAAGAAAACCGGTTCCCCATGATGCATTGCACAAATGGAAGCACGGATTTTTCAGAAAATAAAACAAAGACAGAAAATAAAGCTCAACTTTGAACCCGTTTCACAAAGCAATCACAATGGATACGGTAAAATGTAAGCACAACATTCCAGCGACAGTATGAAAATGTTCAGTTAACATGGCTCTTACTGTATTGAAATTAGTCTGCTCTTATAATATCTTGAACTTAACAAGAATAGTAAGCTAAGAAAAGTGAGAAGATGGTGAAAATCGACAAGTTAAGAGCTGTTGAAGTGGTTTTATCGTTTCCCGCAAAGCTAAAGCGGGAAATATTTGTTCTCTTTATATTTTTATCTCTTTTTCACAAACCTCATTCATTTCTGTCAAATTTCGGATTCTCATCTGTTCATAAACATTTAGAAATTGATTGATTGGACAAGGATTTGAGCAACCGGGAATTTCCATCAAATAGGGTGGCTGTTGGGTGGTGTTACGATAGAAAACCTAAAACTTTTGATTGAATAAGTGAAATTGATTGAAATTGATTGAAATTGATTGAAATTGATTGAAATTGATTGAAATTGATTAAAATTGATTAAATTGATTGAAATTGATTGAAATCGATTGAAATTGATTAAAATTGATTGAAATCGATTGAAATTGATTGAAATTGATTGAAATCGATTGAAATTGATTGAAATTGATTGAAATTGATTAAAATTGATTGAAATTGATTAAAATTGATTGAAATTGATTGAAATCGATTGAAATTTATTGAAATTGATTGAAATTGATTGAAATCGATTGAAATTGATTAAAATTGATTGATTCTTATACAAGAACTTACAAAATAATGTTTTTTAAGTTCGAGAAAGATTCACCGGAGAAATTGCACTGTTTTTTAAAACAAACCTGCACTTTGAGATCGTCATTGATTGACGATCGAGAGACTTCCAGCAAAATCGCGGCCGCATAGGGAACGAGTTCTCCATTTTGCATTCCCATTGCCGATTGCAGAGCATTCAATGTACCGTCATGCTAAAATTTATCTATGGAATTCTATTAAATAGAATTGGCAATCAGTTGAAACTAGAGCAGATCAAAAAGTTTGGCACCCGCCGGGACTCGAACCCGCCGACCTTTCACTTTCCGGCCAACTGTGCTAACCACAACGCACTTGATCTCCTTTACTCCGGAGGAAATTAGCTAATCATAGATCATAGAATGAAAAAATCAATTATAGAAAATCGTTTTACCACTAACCGATGAGTAAAGCACTGCACTGAAAGTCTTTTTCCCGTCTCTCAACGCCTCCAAATAGGAAAGCCAATTGTTCAACAGATATCTAAAGTTGAATAATATTTACTGGCTTTGATTTTGACATGATTTTGAACAATTGCCCACAGTCTTTTCATCAACAAACCCTCCACGGAATTTCCCCTTCTCATCCGAGTTGAACTCTTCCAATCTCATTTGTCGTTTGATGTCCATAATCGTGGGCAGAATCGAAACATTCCCAACTCGACCGCTCACCCAATTTGGTTGTGGTAAGCCGTGAATGATCTATAAAGTTTAATCAAGTGATTTTTAAAATAAAAGACCCAATTGTAGAAGTGATTCCAAGTTTAAGCTCTTAAAGATGATCTTAAAGATCTCCTCACTTCTCTCTGAATATCATTCAATCCATCAGCATTGATTCCCGAGATTGAGTCACCAGTCATCTCAGTTAGGAATTTGAATAGATCTCCAAATTGACTGAAAGCTTTGTGAAGATTTGATAATACTCAAATTTACCTATCAAATCGACTCGCAAGCATTTTCTGATCATCATCTTTAATTTTCTCATACTTTGGACAATCATAGCTTGTTGGTTTTAGAAGCTGAATTTAAATTTATCAACTAAATTTATCAACAACTAGACTTTAAAAGAATTTCAAATTCTCTACCGTATCCTGGCGATCAATTCCATTCGAATGGATGGGAACTGGTTGCCAAGAAGATTCGAGTTCCATCTGAAAAAAGGTTTAAGTAAAGAATTCGTAATACAAATAAGAGTTTAACTTTATTTTCATTACTTACACTCTATTTCCAATCGGTGGGAAAAGAGCGGTGGCAACGGATTGAGCTGATTCAAGGGCTCGCTCACTGTCCGATGCTTGGATGAATACCTTAAATTTGACCGTAAATCTAAAAGCTCTTAAAAGCGAAAAGCACTTAATTGACTTTTACAGTCTAAAGTGTTCGACTTATGGAAAGATCTTGCCTTGCTTTTGTCAAAGTTTGGTCCAAACAACTGGCTCCCTTCGACGTAGCGTTGACGGAGAAATGTGCCCAGTTCATACGTTTGATCGATGCCTATCCTAAAGGCTCTAATGGTTTGATTTATTTCTGAGAATTCTACATTAGTCAATTGATCCCATCCTCTTGGCCAAGCAGTGACTCCATTTTGATCTTTCGAATAGGGGAAGCGAGCCAGGCGCTCGATCGCCGTGCCTCCAAATGGCTAGCAGTTGGACTAATTCTGAAAAGGGGAAAAGGATCTGTTTTGATTTCTTTTGATTATTAATTTAATGAGGAATCCAGTTGAAGGTTATGGTAGGTTTTCAAGATTTAAATCCTAAGAAAATCAAGAGATCTGGTGTCAGATATTTTATAAAAAGATATTCAGCTGTAAAGATTTGTATCCAAGGTTCGAGCTATTCATTTATTAAATTTAGATGTTATGTGTTCTAAAATATGTTCTAACGTTAAAAACCTTACCTGCATTTACTGCATTGAAAAGAACGGTAAAAATGAAGATCCTCAGCCACATTCTAGTCCGATCAGCTGAAATTTTAGAAATTAGAGTCTGGTAAAGAAGTCTGTTATCAAAGCGTATTTAAAGCATCGCACAAAAACCTCATCAAATGGGGAAAATTACCGGAAACCCTCTCACGGTATTCAACAAACTTTATCAGTGACCGGAAAAGGAGACAACGAGGCGGCAAAAATCAGAACTGAATCAAGATTAAAAAAAACGACTTGGTCGTTACTGATCTTATGAGGTAAAGAACAAAAGAAAAAAAAGGTGTAAGTAGAGAATGAGTCAAGAGAGAATCGTTGAAGGCAAATCGAGTAAAATCAGCTTTTGCATGAAAAAACCTTTCCATTCTTAACCCAAGTACAGTTTTCTCGTTTCTTCAGTTGAACACTGGAGTTGAACATCAGAAATTTTATCAGAAAAGAGTCAACGCTGTAGTCGGGAAAGAAAAACCCATTTGAAAGCAAAAATCAAAGCAAACTTTCCCAAACTGTCGCCCTTTTCTCTGCGTTATTTGCCATCTTTTTCATAGACACTGATCTAAATTTCTCTTGAAAAAGAAATCCCTGTAAAAAAAAGGGTTTACCCGACAAGAAGAAAAGTTCACAAAAAATCAACGGTTGACCAAGAACCAGCTAGAAATTTCAATGAAAAAACTTGATAAAGGTTACAGAAAAGGTTTTAGATCGAGAGTTTAACTTAATGTTTCAAAGTTTCGAGGGTACTTGTGACTCTTACGCCCACCAATTATCTTTGACTATCCATTGGCATAGCTGCCTATTCTTTGACTAGCCATTAGCATAGCTGCCTATTCTTTGACTAGCCATTAGCATAGCTGCCTATTCTTTGACTAGCCATTAGCATACCTGTCTATTCTTTGACTATCCATTGGCATAGCTGCCTATTCTTTGACTAGCCATTAGCATAGCTGCCTATTCTTTGACTAGCCATTGGCATACCTGCTTATCATTAGCATAAAAAGACGTTTACATTTGCATATTGCGCACAATTAGTATAAAAAGTTGGTCGTTTTGCATATTCAAAATGATTTGAAACGGATAAAAGACTAAAAAGTAAAAAAACTAAAAAGTAAAATAAAAAGTAAACTAAAAAATAAACTAAAAAGTAAACTAAAAAGAGAAGTAAAAATAAGAAATGTTCTTTTTTTTATCTTCTTAGAGAAGGTGTTTATTCGTATCCAAATTTTACTATGTAAATTGATGAGCGTAAGAGTCAAAAGTACCGTTTTAAAATAAACTAACATATAAGATTTTAAAACTAAGTCTTGAAAAGCTTTGAATCCAAAGAACAAGGGAACTAAGGGATTTTTTGGGGTGTCATGTGTTCTATTGGGATTTCATTTCACCTTTTTCTCATAGAAAGAAAAAAACGGTTCAGTCAATCAAACACAGAAAAAACACTGCCCAAATCATAGAAAAAGGGGACTACAAATGAACAAAAATCCAAAAAGAGACATTTGCGAGCGTTTTTGCGAGCTCTTTCTTTCACATTTATCCATAATAAATAGATCCTTTGGTTGGAATATATTGGAAATGAAATGTGTAAATGATAAAGACAAGGAATATGTGAGTAAGTTGGTTTAGTATTGAACTTTTCCACGCATGCACATACCACGTCCATCCGAAAACGTATTTTGGACGTGCTAATACTGATCCAGTGATCGAAAAGCATCGATCGATTAATTTGATCTTGTTGTTAATTCAAACATTTGAGGACTTCATCTAGTTTAATTCAAATCTCCTATTGAAGTTTTATAAAACCCTATAGAACTATAGATATTCTATAGAGAAGGAAAAGTCCCCATTCAAAAGGCGAAAGTCCTTTAGAACTTACATGCAAGTGTAATTTGAGTTAGTATTTGATAAAGAAAATTGAGCACAATATCCTCAAGCACTAAAGTCGAAAAGCTTTGCTTATAATTCGGATTTTAGTCTCATTGTAGGGATTGAGCAAATAAAGAGCTTCATGATTTGCTTTTGATTTTATTTATTGAGGGAGTTGTTTTGGAAAAAATGAATCACAAGTGATGAAAGCTGATGGAAATTGAGGAGTTGGCTGAATATAGAGAAAATCTTTTATGAGAAAGTTAAATGAAAGATTTCGATGTAAAACTTGATTGAAATTGATTCACGATTTTGTCTAGACAAATCGTTTATATTGTGACTGTTGGTCAAGAGGTTAAAAAGGTTTTCTATAAGGTTTAAAGACGAGTTGGGCAAAGTGAGTTTCATCTTTGAGATTATCCAACTGATCACCCGTGTTTCCCCCAACGATAAGCTTTAATAAACAATTTCCAAGTTCAAGTTCAAGTTCAAAGGATACGCTTGCTCACTGCTCACTTTAGTTTTCCAAACCACGTTACCTACAAGGAGATGCCACAAAATGAACGTAGCAGATTTTGACGCCGTTGAGATGCGTATCCTTTGAACTTGAACTTGAACTTGGAAATTGTTTATTAAAGCTTATCGTTGGGGAAACTCTGGTGATCAGTTGGATATCTCAAAGATGAAACTCATTTCGCCAACACGTCTTTAAACTTATAGACAACTTTTCGGAGACAGGGAATCCGATGCTGTATTCAGTTTTTGCTCATATTCAAAAACAAGCGAGAAAAACGTGTCCAAAGTTTGGGTGTCTACTCGGATCTTCTAGCTTGTTTTTGAATATGGGCAAAAATTGAATACAGCATCGGATTCCCCGTGTCCGATATGGCGTTTGATCTCAATGGCGTCAAAATCTGCTACGTTCATTTGGTAGCAGCCCCTTTTTAACACTTGAATGCCTTTGAACACTAGGGAAATCACAAAAGATTGTTTTTTGTAGAGTTTACTAGAACTCAAAGTATGAAAAAAACCAAAAAGTTTAGATTTGAATTTGAAAAACAATATAGAATTTGATTATGATCAAAAAAAACGTCAATCAAGCAAAGAAACTTGTCCTTTTCCCTGAGGCTGAAATTCATCTAGGCACAAAATAAATGCTGAATAATTTAACAATGACTAGAGGAGACAACAAGAACCAATAGAACATTCAACTATTGCTCATTCTAAATAGGACTTCGATCAAGAGCCAAAAAAAGTTTTAAGTTTAAAAAAAGATGAATAATCGTTGAGAAAAGTTAACTCAAAGGAAAACCCGATTTTCGAATTGTTTATTCACCTGTGCTCTGGTTTTAAATCCGAATTTCAATCGACTTTTCGTTTTCAAAATTTGAATACATTTCCTGAATAGACGGGAAGGTTTATCGATGACTCGGCGATTATCCCCTTTCCTTTTTTACTAAATATCTTTTTGCGAGTTTATTTTTTTGCCTGTTGAGTCAGTGTCAAAATTGCTGTCAGTCGGGGATTTTGGATGAGACAAATCGAAAGATCAAAACGTGTTTAGACTTGAATTCTTGATCTTCTAATTGTACAAACTTACAGATTTTTTAAGTCAAACTTTTAAAAATGAGTCAGTCAAGGTTCAAAGTTTCAAAGTTTTCAGTCAATTTCAAAGTTCAGAGTCCAATGTTAAAATAAACTAAAAACTTGAAACATAATTCAAACTTTTACGAATTAAAACTGCGACTCAAGGTCAGTTTTAAGCTTGAAAAAGAAAAGCTACAGTGCTTATTTACATTCTAAAAACTTGTATCTAGATATTTTTCAGCCTCCAAAATTATCAAGTATCAATTTTTCATAAAAACAGAACAGACATTGCCGTTTTCTCTCCACCCGTTCTCTCTCGATCTTGAAAAGACCAGACATGACTATGACTAACCATAGCTGACATCATTCCCTGAAAATTCCCTTAAATTCGCCATTTTCCTAGCCAAAAAGCTAACTTCAAAACCAAATTGGGTAAATGAACCGAAATTTGCCAATCGAAATCCCTTCAATTACCTCGACTTCCTTCCCTATATAATCTCAATCTTTTCCCATTTCAATCCACAATTCTAATTCTTTCTTTAATTCTCTATTAATAAAATGTCTTTTTCATCTCTTTCAATCATTTGTTTCTTTGCTATTTTGGGAATTTCTCTTGGATTCGATCATTTTGATCGAGATTTGAGAAGAGATTTCAATCGACAACACGAAGAATTCGAGCCTCGTCATCAGAGATTTGAGTGAGTTATTTGAAGAACATAAATAGAACATCTGATATCACTTATCAATATTTTATATTTCAGTATTCATCCCCGTTTCCGTCGTCAATATTATGGAATGAATGGCGGAGGAATGGGTGGAGGAATGGGAATGGGAATGATGGGTGAGTGGATAGAAAGAAAAGAAAAGAAGAAAAGAAGAAAAGAATATCTAATGTACAATATAATCTACTCAATTCATATCAACTAATAGATATCAATCGAATTCGAATCTCAATATCCATTCATTTTCAGGTGGAATGGGTGGAATGGGTCAACAAATGGGTGGAATGGGTCAACAAATGGGTGGAATGGGTCAACAAATGTTCCCAGGCGTCATGCAATCTTCAAAGAATAGTTGGGGATCGTTCTCTTCTCAACGCGAAGGTGGATTCAACAATCAACAGCAATCGTTGATTATGGGTTAAAGCCAATTTATTTGTACATATCGCTTTTGGCAATGAATCAATGCTTGATTCTGCTTATATTTATTGCTTTTTATATGTCTAAATTCAGGGAAAATTCAATAAAAGTATCTCATTTCTTCTACAAAAATTGTATTTCAATTAGAAACTAGAGAAAAAGATTAAAAAAAGAAAAAATAGAAAAATATTCATAGAGATCAAACTGTTCGTGTTGTCTTGACATAGCTGAAAAAATTGTAAATTCATTTTGAGGCTGATATTTTACTTGTTTTTGTCAATCAAGTATCTGTCTTTAGTTATAAAGTTATAAAGTTAAAGTAATTTTTTAAGTTCTGCAGCTGTTGAGTAAGTAAACGAATGATGAAAACTCTTCCCACTTCATTCCACTCGGTTTCATTGTGAGACCCTCATCGGCTCGTAGATCTTGAGAAAATCCTTTAACGGACATGGATTTGAACATTTCGGAATCTCCATCAAATATGGTGGATATTTGGTGGTGTTACGGTATAAAATCTAGTAAAAAAATTTGATGAAGAGTTGATGAAATAAACAGACTTGAACGGTTAAGCATTTATCGATCGAATGATTTCGGTGAATCTCAAAAAGAATGACTGCCGCTGTTGGAATCATCTCATCGCCAAGCAATCCCAAAGCAGAGAGTAGAGCAAAGAGACCATCATCGTGCTAAATATAGGAAAATTCCAAAACCTAATTCCACTTTCATTTCTCAGCCATTTCTTGGCCGATTGTTTTGAAATTTTGTTTACAAATAGAAATTGGCGTTCTTTGCTTGTAGACAAAATTTCAGAACAATCGGTCAAGAGACGTTGGTGGAAAACGAAGGTGAAATTAAATTCGGCTTCGAATTTTCCCATTTCTACATCGAAATCTTAATGAATTGAGTTGTACTTTGTGCTAAAAACTAGAAACACACTCTACCTGGTAAATCGAAAGCGACAAAGTGTTCTTAGAATGAAATGATTTCGCTAGCAAGAGTATGTTTCACATTTTCGGGCATAAATTACACTACAGAGAACAGAGTTTTTAAGCATTAACTAAAACTCTAGCCATTTTTTCCCCAAACTACCGATGAGTAAAGCACTGCGGCGAACGTTTGATTCCCATCTCTCAGTATGCTTCAATGTAAGTGATCAAATTGTTGAGCATTAAACTGAAAGAATCTTGGATTTCGATTAAAAAGTGCTCTATTTAAGTAAATAGGGTTGATTGAATATCAAAAGGAAAAGCTTTAAAAACCGGCCCTCCTCTCAATTTTCCCTTTTCGGGCGGAGTTGAATTCACCCAAACGGAGTTTTTTCTTCAAGGCGACGATCGTGGGTAAAATGGGGAGATCGCCGAATTTCCCATTAACCCAATCCGGTTGTGGAAGGCCGTTTTTAATCTGTATTAATAAGACAATCATTTAAAAATTAATCAGTTTACTTAAAATTTTCTTTAGATCATTTTGAAATTTATCATTAGACCTTAAAAGAGAAAAAATGTGTTTTCGAGACGTTTTCATGTGAAATTTGATTTCTGTCGTAAATTTTAAGTGTTAATTTTCGCGCAACGTCGCACTTCCAATTGACGTCGCTGCCCATTTGGAAGTGGTCGATTGGAGCGCCGCGTCGTCGTCTCTTTCGTTTTTCGTTTTCATTTGTTCATTTGTTGGGAGGGACAAATGCGACCTTTGCACCGGGACATTTGCGCACCTTTTCTTCCGCACTTAGCCCATTAGCGCACCTTTTTCACGTTTTAAAAGCTCTAAAAGCTAATATTAACCGATTTCTATTCCAAAAGTTGTTTTTCTAGGTAATTTTTAGGGCGCAGAATCGAAATTTTGCATATCAGAGCTTGATGGAACCAATTTGAAAGACAAAACGGCTGGGTCAAATTACAGAAAATTGTTGATTTTTCTCTTTGTATAACTCCGTCCGTTCGCTTCCACAAGCTCTGATATGTCAAAATTTCGGTTCTACGCCCTAAAATTACCTAGAGAAACAACTTTGAATAGAAATTGGTTAATATTCAGCTTTTAGAGCTTTTAAAACGCGAAAAAGGTGCTTATGGCTAAGTGCTGGATAAAAGGTCGCAAATGTCCGGGTCCAGGTAAGAAAAGGTCCATTTGTCCCACTCCCCATTTGTTTGTTTTCATTTGTTCATTCGTTCCATCATTTTTTTTTTTTTAATTTAATTTGAAAGTATTGTTTTACGCGATAAATTTTGTGTTAAAATGAGAAAGCAATCTATTTCCATTTGTGGAGAATGGAGAATCCGGAATTTTTGGTAGACGGACCACAATGAAGGCAAACTAACTGTAAGATGGTTTAGCGAGTTGAATGGAAACAACGAAAGGCTCATCTTCTGGACGGTTACAAAACTCATCAAGCTATCCCACCCACCTCAATTCCAAGCTCAAATAAATGTGCAACATTCAATCCATTGATCTCATTTCCCGTCATATTACTTAAATATTTAAAGAAATCGGCATAATTTCTAAAAAATAATTTGAAAATCAGAAATTCTGGAAACTTCTCGATTTGATGAACGCTTTTCACGCGATCGGTTGTATTGAGGCGCTTGTATCGAGGACAACCAGATGCTTTTGGGCGAAGAATCTGTAAATGATCGTTTAACTGTAAACTTGTGCTTTTTTAACTTAAAATATACTTTTATATCTTGTAGTTTCAGCTATCATTTAACTATCTTAAAACTATCTTAAAACTATCTTAAAACTATCTTAAAACTATCTTAAAACTATCTTAAAACTATCTTAAAACTATCTTAAAACTATCATAAAACTATCTTAAAACTATTTAAAACTATCTTGATAACTCTTAAACATCCTAAAACTAACCATATCTTGAGCTCGATCGATTCCATGCGAATGAATGGGTGTCGGTTGCCAAAGAAAGCTCGCATTCCGGCTGGAAATCGTTCAGATAAACGAGAAATAAGTGCTTAGAAAAGGTGCGTTTGCCAAATCGAGCACAAAGGACGCATAAGTTCAATACTTGAACTTGGAATTTTGACCATAAGCAAAGGATATCTCACACTCGATTTCCAGTTGGTGGGAAAAGGCTGGCAGCGACTGCTTGAGCCGATTCGAGAGTTCTTTCTTTGATCAGATGATTGCATGAATACCTAAAGAAAAGAAGAAACGATTTCATTGAAGATTGTCTAACTTTTTTTGCTGAAATACCTTTTCTCGATCAAAAAACGGGTCCAAACAATTTCTTCTCATCGATATAACGTTCTCGAAGAAAAGTTCCCAATTCGAAAGCTTCTTGAATTCCAAGCTAAACCTGAAATGTTCAATAGTTTTTTCTCTTCAAACATTTGTCAATTGTTCCCATCCTCTCCCCATTGATCTTTAATTCCATTTTTATTCTTTGCATATTTCAGATATTTTGGAGCTCGATCACCGTGTCGCCATACAGCCAACAATTGAACCAACTCTGTAAAATCAACTCAAGTCAGCATCGCTATGTGATAAAGAAATTACCAACTGTGCAATCATTTATCTTCTTATTATTGTTTAAGTTTAAGTTTTCAAGAAAACTCTACCTGTATTGATAAAGTTAAAGAGAAATATGCAAAGAATGAAATGTACTTTCAGCATTGTGTTCAAATGGTTAAAATATGCCCAGATCTACGCCAGGAATCAAAAAAGAAACAAGAATTGCTTTAAAACTTGCTGAACAAAAATAAAAATGAAAAAATCTTTTTCGTGAGTGGATCGATCATTGATATTGAGAGAGACTGTGAAAACTTTAAAAAAAAAGGGAAAACTTACGTGATTTATGTTTTTGTAAAAGAATAATATATTGATGGATGTGGATGGATGTGTTCTCGGTTTTCTTATTTCAAAATGTAATGATCATTTTATGCACAATGAGAATCATAAACATAATCACCCGAAAGTCGATTCAGACAAAGTAAAGCCAGGAAAAAAATGGTTTTGAATGGAAATTGCATTGCGTCAGAAAGAAAAGAAAACAAAAGCAAAGAAGAAAAATTCCAAGTTTAACCCATAATCAACGATTGCTGTTGATTGTTGAATCCACCTTCGCGTTGAGAAGAGAACGATCCCCAACTATTCTTTGAAGATTGCATGACGCCTGGGAACATTTGTTGACCCATTCCACCCATTTGTTGACCCATTCCACCCATTTGTTGACCCATTCCACCCATTCCACCTGAAAATGAATGGATATTGAGATTCGAATTCGATTGATATCTATTATTTGATATGAATTGAGTAGATTATATTGTACATTAGATATTCTTTTCTTCTTTTCTTCTTTTCTTTTCTTTCCATCCACTCACCCATCATTCCCATTCCCATTCCTCCACCCATTCCTCCGCCATTCATTCCATAATATTGACGACGGAAACGGGGATGAATACTGAAATATAAAATATTGATAAGTGATATCAGATATTTTATTTATGTTCTTCAAATAACTCACTCAAATCTCTGATGAAGAGGCTCGGAATTCTTCGTGTTGTCGATTGAAATCTCTTCTCAAATCTCCATCAAAATGATCGAATCCAAGAGAAATTCCCAAAATAGCGAAGAAACAAATGATCGAAATAGATGAAAAAGACATTTTATAAATAGAGAATTAAAGGAAGAATTAGAATTGTTTTGATTGAAATGGGAAAAGATTGAGATTATATAGGGAAGGAAGTCGAGGTAATTGAAGGGATTTCGATTGGCAAATTTCGGTTCATTTACCCAATTTGGTTTTGAAGTTAGCTTTTTGGCTAGGAAAATGGCGAATTTAAGGGGAATTTTCAGGGAATGATGTCAGCTATGAGTGGGAAAGGGGTTAGTCACTGTTTCTCATGAAATGTTCCACCTTTGTCACCGGGAAAAGAGAGTTCACTTTTTATGAACACAAGAAATCACCGCTCGTCACAAGTCTCACAGCCTGCCAAAAAATTTTTTTAAAGTAAGCCAGTCTAGGTTCGTGACTGGAGTTTTTAAATTGTTTTAACTTGATTCCTAATTTAATTTGCGTTTACTGGTTCAGGGCCTTGGTCGAATCGCTGGTTTGGTTTCTGTTCCTGCGCAGGCACTGGATTACAGATTCCAAGTCATATCTGACCCTAATGTATCATTTAACAACATCAAAAATCAATATCAAATATTACCGATGGGAGAGGAGATGCCGTGAACCCTTGATTTTGATAGGTGATCGAAGAAGAGGCAGAGGATTGGTCGACCTGTCATCGGCTTTTCTTTTCGTCTTTCATTCCAAAAAAGGAGCTCGTGAATGACGTTTCCGAAAAGAATAATAACGAGAAATCGCTCGAAAAACGTCATTGACTTATTGTTAAAATCGAGTTTTAAAATCAAAGACGATGGTAAACGTTAAAAGTAAAAGAAAATAAGTTCATAGTTTACTGTACAGTTCTAATGTCTTACAGTATGCTTAAACAAAAAAGGACTCAAGCTTTAAGATTAAATATCTTTACCAATGGAATGTCTATTTTGAATCTGTCTAAATTCTGTCTGAATATCAGTCAATGTAAAGATGAATACTGTAGTTCTGTAGACTTGAGTAAATTTTGCAATATCTTTAGCAAACCTTCAGCACCAAATCTTCAAGATCTGTAAGGAAAACCTGTAAGGAAAAAGTGTCATCATGGTCATCTCTATCAACACAAATCATTGATTAGTGAGGATGTGGGGAAAAGCCGTCAAATGACGTGTGACCGATCAGATACTGGACCCCTCTCTTCCTCTCTTCTCGTTTACATGACAGGTCTGCCCTCATCTCTTCATCGTGTCCATCCCAAGCTTCATATTTAAGCCCAATCCTTTGCCATTCTCACATCGACTTTCGATCATTACTCATTTTCCTCATAAATGGCCTTGCAACACTTGAAAACCGCGGCTTTCCTAGCCACCGTCTTTACGATTTTCTATTTGGCTCAAGTGAGTTAAAATTGGCTTATATTCTTTGATTGAGCCTTTTATTGATTCTTTAATTAATCCTTTAATTAATCCTTTAATTAATCCTTTTAATTAATCCTTTAATTTGAATGAATCAATTCAAATCCATCTACAATCAGCTTCACTTTAAGATAAAGATAATAAAAAGCTCAATAAAGCCATGAGTCAAAATAGAAGCAATTTTCAGACTCACACTTTAGAAGTAAGAGATTACTGTAGCTTTGACGCCATTTAACCATCTAATTGAGTTATATTGTAAAAGAATGCTACACTGTCACTTTCTTTTTCCAGGCAGCCCCCAACCAACCGTGACTCCACGGCGGAGACGGCTCTTGCACTTGCAGGAACCACCGAAGCTCCCCTCTCAAATTCCACTGCTATCGACACACTCACTGATGGACCCAGTGGTGATGGAACAGGGGTGAGAGTGAAAAGAAATGGATGTTGTGGATGCGGATGTTGCTGTTGCCGACCGTAAGTCTCATCTAATTCAAGCCACAAAAAAACTCTCAACTTTTAGATGCTGTTGCTGCTGTAAACCGTTGGTTTTTGTTCTTATCTATTCAGAAGTTGAAACTTGAAACAAAAACAACTTTCGTTTCATTTCATTTTTAATTTTAGGTGTTGCTGCTGCTTGCAAGCCGTTCGTTTTCAAAACTTTTGAGATTTTAAAACTTTTTATCATGTTTAAGATGAGTTTTTAGTTGCTGCTGTTGTCGATGCTGTAAGTGTTGCACTTGCTGTACCACGTGTTGTAGACAGTGCTGTTGTTGCCGACCATGGTAAGGGTTTAATGAAACAGGATCAGTTTACAGGATAAGTTTACGTGATCTTTTCTTTTAGCTCAAACTGGTTCAAGATCAGTATCCCATTCAATCCAAGTCAATTTCAGCTGCTGTGGTTGCGGATGCGGTTGCTGTGGATGTGGAGGAGGACGTAAGAGAAGAGCTCTTCAGAACTTGAAGATCAAATTGGCTGATCAACAAGAGAAAGAGAGACGGTTGGTTTTGAAAGGAATAGGATCAAAATCTGGAGTTGGATAGATTAGAAATCTGGAGCTGGAAAGTCTAGAAGCAGTCCATTGACAAAAGCTCTGACTCAAAGCAAAACTCAATCTTGTTAATACAAATGCTAATATAAATGCTATGCTAATGCTAAAAACAATACTAATATTGTGAACTTTCAGTGAGGGACTTCCCAAAATCGGCACCGATTTGGCTTCAGTTGAGGAGAACAAAGAAGTCGAGAAGCCCGAAACAACCGACATTCAACTCCCTGATCCAGTCTACAATCTCGGAAAAGAAGAGCTCGCTGTTACCCAGAAGAAAACCCTTCTTAACTGAATTAGTGATTAGATATTTATTTAATTTATTTTGGAAATAAACGTTGTTTTTAAGTCAGTTCAAAAAGAGTCACTTTTGTCAATTTTATTGGCAACAATAAGCAGACAAATAGCTGAAAAATCCCCTAGCTTATCTCAATATTATCAAAAATATTATCAAATTTCCGCACGATTTTCGTTGAACTTGCTGGACTCGTGTAGTCTTCGGGGATTTCCTTTAACCCAAATAACTCATTTTTTTTTTTGTTTTTCAACAGATCAGACCCATTTCCTTGTCTTGAGACAAAGCAACTCATCTAAAATCCCTCCAAAATACAAGTGCTTTGAAATTCTCTTGGCTCAGAGTACAAAATTTCGTCGAGGAAATCCTTCAGAAAATCCCCGGATTTTTGCATAATCGAAATCCAAGCTTTAGTCGGATTTCTGGACGATTTGTCTTCCCCATCTTTGTCATTTATTGTTTTTTGTTTGCTAAGTGGATCCTGGTTTTGTTTAGTCTAGCTTAATGACTACACGACATATGCAAATTGAGTTTCGCTTGAGGAATACAAGGGATTTTACGTGATTTTCAATGTGTTGAAGGTGTAGGGGAAAAAATGTGTTTTGAACAATGAGAAAAAGGGTAAAGTTTAGATTGAAAGCAAATGTCAAATGGTTAAAACAAATCGTGATAAAGTACTCGGATTGTTCCTCGTATATGTTTAAACTTGGCTAGTCGTTGGCTTTTCATTCTTTTCAGATAATTTTTGATATCCAGTTGCTATAATCTTTGCTTTAACTGGATCTCCTGATTTAGAAAAACATTTTCATAATGTTGACAAAGTCTAGGAATACTAAAATGTTTTTCTTTTCATGAGCTTTAACTACTAGATGTTTGATGTGGGTGATAAGCATGAATGTATCGTAATTCCTTCAATTCAGAACAGGGTAAACCCAGAAACCAAGTCCTGACCTGGCTTTGCTGTAGTCCTGGCTTACAAAAGTCCCTGAGCTTACCAGAAACTAGACCTGATTTACCGCTAGGATCTGATTGATACATCCTTGATTGCAAGATGATTTTTGTTTTTAACCCCTGCCTAGGGTCTAGGCTGTGGCCTGATCCCAACTTTGTTTGTTTCCTTTTTCCCTAGCCTAATCAAATTCATTCCCTAGTGTTCGCCTTTTGCTCACTTCCGGTTGGGGAATCAGATTTTCGATGAAAAACACGGAGATGACGATGCTGAGGAGAGAGGGAAAGAAAATAGAAAAAATTTCACCGAAAATTGTCTTAGGAATAAAAATAGATGTTAAAAATGGGGGAAATTGGATTGGATCGCGATTGTAAATCGTTTTCTTCGTGTAAATATTTTGCTTAGGTAATTGTTTTTGCTTAGATCAGAAGGTTCAATCGAGTCCCTTCAAAAGAATTTTGCTGAAAGATCAATCTTGGTTTTATCAGTTTATCATACGATCACTGATAGAATAGTTTTTATTTCTAAATGAATCCAAGGATGAACTGTATTTAGGCTATGAGTTTAGAAATAAATACATCAAATAGCTCCTAGAATGAAACGAAAAGCCCAAGAGTGAGGTGAGCGTCAGATAAGCGGGTGAATTGATTATAATACAATTTTGGTAGTACATATTCTGACGTTAAAGCAAATCCTGAAAGTTTTCGACTCCTTAACAGCACCATTTGCCGTCAGATTCTCATAATTTTATGAAATATTAGCTTCAAATTTTCAAATTTTCAAATCCCCACAACTTTTTCTATAATTAAACTTTTCCCTTGAACTAACTAATTAAAAAGACAAAAAATTTCCCCAAATCCTTTCATCAAAAATAACAAAAAGCTTTGTTAAGTACAGAATCTTCAAGCAAAATAATGAAAGGTTTTTGAAGAGAAAAAAAGAAAAACGAAAGCGGAATTATTTTAGTGAATGGAATGGATTAGAAAACAAATGAAAAGAGGGGATTTGAAAAGAAATTGACTTTTCAGGCTTCGCTTTTTTTGCACGGAGAAGCTGTAGACAAAGCCATTTTGAGAATTTTCCTTTTATTCAAGGAATCGATCATTCGGATTAATGTTTTTTCTTATTTGAATAGCCATATAGGCCAAAGAATGAGTTTTAGTGGGGTTCAGTTCATCCAGTTTATTCATTAAGGGGATCATGAAACTACATCGAATTAAACAGTTGAGTTCAAATGGCTTCAGCTCTTGCAGTTAGTCATAGAAACAATTGCATAGTTTCAACTAGCTTTGTATTGTCTCCAAAGAATGTACGCACTGTTTCAAGTCTTGCGGGTCACTCCGCAATGATGTTTGAGAAGAACGAAAAGAGCTATCAACAAAAACCTTTTTTGCATTAAAAAGATCATGTTTTAAAACCCTAAAAAAACACCTAAAAACGACTTTTATATGCCGCCAAAATTTTTTTATCAAACATTTAAGAATTTCAGACCATTTCAATCATTACAACACAACGCACTTGATCTCCCTCACTCCAGAGGGGTCAACTTGCAAAGTGAACTCAAAATGCTCCAATTTTGAGTCTATTATAAAAACAGGGCTTTTGTCAAAATAAAAACTATTCTTGCTTGCTTTTAATTAAACAGTTGATTTCAAATGGCTTCAACTCTTGCAGTTAGTCATAGAAACAATTACATAATTTCAAATAGCTTTGGATTGTCGAAAAATGATCGACATCATGATGAAAAATGGTGAAAAAAAAATGGTTTAATGCGGGAAATTGGTGCCTGAAATGCATCGTGCCTTTGCTGTAACTCAACGATATTTTAAGAACAAAGGTGTTTCTACCCCTAGACGTCGAATGGGCCCAAACTCCGAAACTCATTCCGCGAACAAAACGTCGAATTGTGAACAACATTCAAGGGGAAATCGGTCAACGAAGTCAAGGATGAGCTGAAAATCTAACGCATCTAAGACAACTATTTGGCGAGCTATCAAAGAAAATCCAAATATCGATCGAGAACTTCTCAATAAGCAGCCAGCCTTGACGTCGGAAAACAAACAAGCCCGTTTGGACTTTGCCAAACTTCACATGAATCACTTTTTTGATCAGGTAAGACTTTGGTGTAGTTTGTGGAACATTTTGAGTTCACTTTGCAAGTTAACTCCCTGGAGTGAGGGAGATCAAGTGCGTTGTGGTGTAATGACTAGCACAGTTGCCCGGTAAGCGAAAAGTCGCGGGGTCGAGTCCCGACGGGGCACAAGTTTTCGATCTGCCAACTCCAACTTGCATTTAAAACTGGGGTCTTTAATTGGTTGTTTTTCAAGCGAAAAGAAATGAAAAGAATTTTAGTGTACCAGAAAGTATGTGTTTTTGTTTGTTGAGCACAAAGTACAAAAGTATAGATGACTAATCAAGACAGTACTAAAGATTTGTATGCAGCTATACTGTAATGAGACTTTACAAATACTAAAACTAGTACTGTAAAATCCTTGTCTCACTACAGTAAACCTGAATCTAAGTACCACAAGCTGACAATAAGAAGTTTGATATGTTACGTAAAGTTGCTTACTGCAGTGAAACAAGTAAGATTTTACAGGACGATTAAAATCGGCTTAAATGTTTTCTTAATGGGGCCCAGAAAGGGAAGGGTCTGTGGTCGACCCCGTCCGATCTGCCAAGTTGAGCAACGTCGGCGCGGGTTAGTCGTGGGTTCGACTCCCATGGGTTCCCCTCCGAGCGCCCCAGCCCGGCCATCGGAGTATCATCGGCTACGACAACTACACTTCTGCCTCAGTAAATGTGGAAGCGGGTTGTGATCTGCGCTAAGTGCGAAGACAGATCCAAATCATTATTAAATGTTTTCTTAATGAATGAATTAATAATGAATTTTTTTCTTGATCTCCTTGATTTCAATTTTTCCTGTTATCATTCTGTATCTGTTGGGAAGATAGCCTTTTATACTTCCCACAAAATTGTCGTTTTCTAAAGTGCACCCTTCACGTCTGTCTAGGTTGTCACTAGGAACGTCCTGTAGTCTGTGCCATTTTATTTTCTTTTCACCTCCTCCCATTTGAGTTCTACATTTTTGTATACGAATCGATTGTGATTCTTTTACTCGTCTTCATGCCTCTCCACGCTAACTGTTATTCCGCAAGCAAGTCAATCACGTTACAACAGTCGCGAGGATGTACTCAGTATCATTTCCTTGTTTCTGTGGTAATGATAATCCATCCTTTAGCACACGGGTCTCCATTCCATTCCATTCATTCATTCATTCCCGCTAATCTCATTCCTAAAACGGATGTGCGAGGGTGGATGTAATGAGATAAGAAAAAGCTGATCAACAACATATATTTTCCTCATTAGCACGCACAAATCCGGGCCCATTTTGAGTCAAATGTGGGTCCTCTTTTTTTTTTCCTCACTACATCCGCTTTCTCTTTTTTTTGTGTTGAACTAATCCCTTGAAAACTTTCAATGCAAAAATTTTTGTATAGAATAGTTGTTCCCGGTTTTGAGCAAAATCCAACGAAATCCCTCGATAAAGACGACGCGTTTCCGATTGAGGATTGGGCTATTGAACGAAAATTCCCCGAAATACTCTCAGCCTAATAAAAGAAGCGAATAATTTGCGTAATCATCTTATTTTGTAGTTTTCATTTGCGATAAATAATGCTATTTTTGAGGTAATCGAAGGGTGAATGAATTCGTGGAGTTGCGTGTGTAGAAATGTTGTTATTGACAATGTTTAGTGAAGCGAATTAGCTTAAATCAAGAAAAGCACAAGGAAGTGTACGTATGTAAATGTAGAAAAAATGGTATTTCCTTCAGCTCTGGTTATACGTTGGCTTGTGCATCATCTCCAGAGATGATTCAAAAGCATTAAACCAAGCCAGGTCAACCAGGCCTTGAGCTGGCTTTTGGCTGGCTAAGCTCATTTATATAACTAACTGCTGTGACCAACTCCACCAGCGTGCTGTGGCTTAGATGAGATTTAAGCTTTGAAGTCATCAAGTTGGACAATCAGTGACTCAATTCTTAAATCAAGTTTGTTTCCGTTGATTCATAGAGTTGGTCACTTCTCCTCCTATTCACCTCGCGCTCAAGTCCGAGAAAATCAGTTTTAAACATTCTTGTTCATCTATTTTGAGCTTTTATGAGCTTGATAGTCCACATCTTTTTTAATTCAAATAACTTTAAATAAACTTTAAGTACTATTTTGTTGTTCTACAGCAAATTTCTTCATCCTTTGCCCACCTTTACATTGACATTGTTTTAATAATTCAAACTTGAAAATAATCTACTTTTTTGCATTTCTTTTGCACAAAAAAGGACTCAAGACAAGACTAGAAGGATTTCGATAGCAAAATCCGCTACAAGCCAACCAATCCGAGGCTAATTCACGTGAATTTCTTGAAACACATTATTTACACAAGGAAATTTCAAAAGCGGATAATCGCTTGATGACAAAATTTCGTCAAAATCCGTAAGGATAATTAAGTTGGGTGATGAGGAGAGGTTTTCGGGTCGAGGAAGTGAGGAAGTACAAAAAGGGTTATTTAAAAAAGGCTGAAAAGGATGATTGAGTCAAGAATGGATGAGCTGAAGCGGATCAAATTTGAGGATGGCATGAAAATGTTAAGAAAACGTGTTTTTCAATGTTTTGTTGGTTTTTAAGATAAGACTACAGATGACGCTTTGTTGAAGTCTGGGAAGAGTTTCGAGAAGTAAACAGAACAAAGAACAAACAGAGTTTGGAGAACAAAACAAAAATGGTGGGAATGATGTGTGAGTGAATAGTTGTAGCTAAAAAAAGAGAAGAAAAGTTAATTTAGTGTTAGAGCAAAGTATTACGGTAAAGAACTTTGGATAAAAGATTTCCAAGCTTTCCAGCTTCAAGATTTCCAGTTAAGAACTCGATTTCAAATACTAAAATTTTCAACTACTATTCTGAAAAACTTCTAATTAGTCAAGCCGAAACGATTACCGAAGATTCTGTTCTTTTTGACTTGGACTTGAAAGTTTTTGAATTCACCAAAACTGTTTGCCCCATAGGAACATTTTAGGAATTCTGTAGGCCATTGATGAACTATTAGTTTGGTGAATTGAAAACTGCGGGACTTTGAACTAAAATTTATTGAAAATAAAACCATAAATTCATTCCAAATAATTCCCATTATTATTGACGACTTCTGCCCATTTTACAGGCAATTTGCGGATTCCTCTTTCTGCGTAGGATTTTGGTTTGTGTGTGAGACAAGTGTGAGACTCAAAAATGGGGGACTGGAGATGTCCCAGTTTGAGCACTTTCTTCAAAAGAAACCCATTTTGGTGTCAATGGAAAAGTTGTAGAGAATCAAAAATGAAGTCACATATGACAATAGCCGGCAGTTTTCAATTCACCAACCCAATACTAACAGTTCTTAAGCGTTCATGAAAAGACACCAAAGCTAAAGTTTTCTATATGATTTTATCGAATCGATTTAATTCTCGAAAATGAATTTTGAAAGATAATCAAAGCCAAGCTTTCTTTAAACATAATTGCAAAGAATTATCACAACTCCTAATCTTTTTTTACAATTTTTTAACTATAGTTAGTGCAATGAATGTTCCTGAAAGAGATAGACGACACAAATTTCATCATCTTTCATCAATCCCAACATCTCCATGCAAATCGACGCCCGTTTGTACCCGAAAAAGAAATCTCACATCGCCACGTTTCCCTCACGAAAACGTCATGTCTGTATTCACTTTCTATCCAAATTTTTTAGTTGCATAGAAATCGATTTGAACTTTTCCAATTATCCCTTTAAATTCAAACAAACAGAAATCCTATTCATGAAAGAATTCGATCCGGTGAGCTGATCGAGAATTCTCAAAAGCCATGATCAACGATAAATCAACGATGATATTTACCATAATCTCCATCAAATTATCTTTTAGCTAGCCAGTTTACTCGTAAATTAATCACCAAATCCTTGTTTCATTAGTTCAGAAAACCACTAGCCAAAGCCGTTGAAAATCATCATTCTTGCTTTTTTGTACAGTAACCCTAGCAAAATGAAGCTAAGAGACGACAAAAAAACACACTAATGCCAAATCCTCGATAATAAAGCTATAATTTTCAAATCAACGACCGTCTGTACCCGAAAAAGAAATCTCACATGGCCACGTTTCCTTCACGAAAACGTCATGTCTGTATTCACTTTCTATTCAATTTTTTTAGAAATGCATAGAAATCGATTTGAACTTGTGCAATTATCCCTTTAAATTCAAACAAACAGAAGTCCTATTCGTGAAGCCATTCAATCACGTTTCTGTAGTCATTTCCTCTAAAAAAGAAAGTTCGGGTACGAATTTTTGAAGGAAATCTTGTAGTTTAGATATATTTACATATATTTTGATATATTTACACACGTGTCTTCAGATCCGATTTTGACATAAAAGCGTTTTTTTGGAGTTCTTGAAAATGGAGTTGTTAAAGGGAAGAAAGGGGAAATTTCATTTCATTTGTGCTTATGAGATTTCTTCCGTCAATTTTGCTTAACCCAATTCGTTGTTTTTATTGATTTTCGTAATGAATTTGATCCGGAAATTGGATTTTGATTTAAATAGAGAAATGGAGAAGTTGTCTTCACGTTGTCTATGTGTTTTTGGGTATTTTCGTAATGTACTTACAGTCAAATCAATTTTCCTTTTTGGAAAGTCAACTATTTTATGTCTACGCTTCATAAATTTTTGCTTATCATGTTGAAATCTTTAAGTTTTATTTTAAAAACTTCATTTCTATTTCTAAAAAAGTTTCATTTTATGGCTCGTTGATGAAATTCTTTAAGATGAACTCTATTTCCTTTTTTCTAACGACGAACTTTTATTGAAGGATTATCTTTAACTCTTGAGTACTGTAAATCAGTTTGCATTATCAGTTTTGCACATTCTATTTTACGAAATGTCTGTTTTGCAAACACTTCACACAGTCCACAATTTCAAGTATTTGAAGCCATTCCCATCGGCTCAACATCTTTATATTGTCGAAAGTTTTTTGAAATCCTTGATCTATCGGTTTTCTTTGAAAATTCTGGGCAATCCGCTTCCTGATGGGCTCTTCTGGGTAGATTTTCCAAGAACTTCCAACAGCTCAACCCACCTGTTGTTTATCTCTCTTTCTCTTTTCAGCTTAAATCCCCACCCTCGCTCGAAAAGGCAAAAAAGGTCTAGTGAAGTTTCAATACACATATAAAATTTCTTAATATGGGATAATCGCCAAGAAAAAAACGAGTCGAGATTAGTTGATGGGTGGGTATAAAAGGTGGGCTGTCGAGGGGAGTTCTCCCATTCACCCAACCACCGATTCTCTTGGCAGTTTTGGGCCCGCCCCGTTTTTGAATTTCCTTACCGGATTCATTTCATTTTCCCAAATCAATCTTGTCTCCTTTAATTCAAAAGCAATGACGTTTCACCTTTCTGTATTTTCCTATTTTAGTTTTAACTCGAAAAATATGAAGAATATGGGAGAAAAAAAGAACAAAGGTTCTTCAGCCGGGGTCAACTCGGGCCCACTCGATGAAATATTCATTACAAAGGAGAAAATGGGGAACAAGGAGAATATTTCATAAATCTTTATAATGAATAGTATTTCGCTTCTCCTTTTTTTTGCATTTGCAGAGATACGTTTTCTCTTTCGGAAAAAGGGGATAGGGATAATTCTATTAATCTTCCCACATGTCTACTCGTCTTTTTTTGCATTCGGAACACAATCCTCTTTCTCTTTCTTTGTTTTGATGATTTTTACGTGCTATTTTCGCGTTCCAACACAACAAGCTAAATAATTTGAGTTGAAAATTTCGATTTTATTTCCATTTGGTACAAGCAAGCATCTATTTCACTTTTTGCTTACAATTTTGAAGAAATCCCTTTTTTGTGGCTAATCTGAAGCACCCGTCTAGTGAATTCTTGGAGAAAATTAAATTCTCGAAGTTGAAGAGATCAAAATTCTGTCTCTCGCCATTTGAAATCCTCACAAAGCCTCTTAATTTCTCGAGATTTTCCTTCAAAGTAATGTTAATCGAAAATTCTCGATTTTTTCGCAACTCACACACAAATTCTATATAAAACTGGTCGATTTCAGAGGAAACTCATCAAAAAAAATGGCCATTGTGTATTGCTTGTTGAGGCGGCTTTACGAGACGAGTCTTCTTTTGATCATCGTTCAATTGGTGTTCACCGAGGCTTTCCCACAAAGGATAGCAATTGTGACCATACAAAAGGAAAAGTGAGTTCGTTTAAAACAATTATAAAAAAGTTTTTTTCAAAATCTTGATCTCAACATCCTCAAGACCCGTTGTTTTATAAGAGTATGCTCGCATAAAAATATACATTCTGAAGTTTGAATCTCTATGAATGACAACTAAAAATATTCAGCTTATCAACTTCAGCTTATCAACTGAATGGCTTTGTCTTGATATCAGCCTATTGTAGTGGCACGGATTACAGTATCTTTTAGCGTTTGAATAGCAAAAAAGCCAGTTCATTGAGTTCTAGAAAGTTTGATATAGAAATCGTTTTCTTTAAGTTATGCTCACAATGCTTTCCCGCTTCTTATCAACTCCATTTCAGCTCGCAAGAGGTCCAACTGATGGAGCGGATCGAGCAAGAGATGGAAAGGCGACAAATGTATGAAGAATTACGCAATCTTCACGCATCTCAATCCTCATCAAATCTCCCCTCACATCAACCACATCATTTCCGAAAATCGAAGCGCAACAAACGAGTCATGGAAGAATTTGACCCGGTGAGCTTTATCATGAATTTCAAAAACCACGATCAATCAATTAACAAAAATATTAGATTGGAAAGAAAGTTCTCGGAAAAAGTTTGACTGGAAGGAATTTCTTAAAAACGAATTCACCAATTCAAGAACATTTGTGTCTATTATTTACAAGTGGACTACAAGAAATTACTCGTAAAAAAAATGAGTACCACTTTTCCTTAAAATTAGAGATTTTTGTAAAATTGATTATTTTCCAGCTTAAATTCTGCTCACTTTTTGCACCATAAAAACGATTTCTTATGAGGTAAAGCTAGCATAAATGAGCAATAATTTATAATCTCTATTTTAGTCTCTATAATCTCTATATTTAGACCAAAAATTTTTTGACAAAGAAGCTGTATTTCAAAAAAATCATTTTTTCGTGTCATCTTCTTGGCACTGAGTGTTTGGCTAGAATAGGTGATTCTGAAAAGTGAAAGCATTAGATAAAATTTGCGTTAATCACTAATTTTCCCTATTTTAAGTACTTGATTTTAGGTTTAGGAATGGGACCCATTGCCTATCCATTAACCCATTAAAAAATTGTCCTAAAGGCTGGTCACTCAAAAAGTGACCAAGTCACTTCAGCTCAAGAAATCTCTTATTTTTTTACCTGCAGCCCACTCTAATTTGTTGGAAATATAGTCAAGTTTATCAAAAAAAATCTGGGAAGAATTTATGGCTTCGTTTTTGAGAAATCACCGTGCAAACACTTTTTCTACGAACTTTCTTGCCAACCTAATATTTACCCCAATCTTCATCAAATTCTGTTATCTGTTAGCTAGCCAGTTTACTCGTAAATTAATCACTAAATCCTTGTTGATTAGTTCAGAAAACCAATAGCCAAAGTTCAACCGTTGGAAATTATTATTCTTGTTTTTTTTGCCTAGCAAAATGAAGGTGATCGACGATCAAAAACACTAATGCCAAATCCTCAATAATAAAACTATAATTTCAGCGTAAACAGCAAGAGGAATCGGCAAAAAGATTCGGTCGGATTGGAGGTTCGATAATCATGGGCAAGAGGAGATGAGCCCACTACAGCTCCCCTTAAGAAGAAAGAGAAGGGGAGAAAATTAAGAATAGCCATCGAGAAGTCTCGGGATACAAATTAATATCAAATGTAAGGAGGGATAATCACTTCGATGTCATCCTGACCGGCTAACTCTCGAGAACGAAAAACCCACCACCTCCGTCCTCATTATTAGGAAAATAATTTTTTGCTTTCCAAGAGCTGATTACGGGCCCCACATATGAAATAAAGCTTCGGGAATATAGAAAATCATTGATAGATCTCGTATTGTCGTAGAAAATGTAGTATCATGTCTGAGAGCAGTGCTGTTATAAAATAATTTCAAATTGTGACAGATTCGTAGTCCCCAAACCATCCCAATTCACTTTGAATACGAGTATGATGTTTCGTTTTTTTATCAAGTTTTGATGTCAAAATAAAATGAATTGAAAACATGTATCTTGATAGGACTATACAAATAACAACAAAATCAAAAATAACAATCAACGTAACAACCACAAGAAAACTTAGAAATTTAAGTAGACTTTAACTTTTTCGTTTTCTTCTTCAAAGCAGCAATGTCCACCGTTTGTTCAGCCTGAGAATGAAAACAAAATATAGCAACATTAAAAGCATTACCTTTCTTTTTGTAGCCTTCTCAATGGGTTTCTCTTCTTTCGGAACAAGCGTTTCGTTTCGTTCCCTAAAAATAAGTTTAGTTAGCAATTGCTTAACATTAGCAATAAATGAGTTCACCTTATGCAAAACCTTATTCAAAGAAGTCACATACTTTACTCTTTCCTTTGTTCGTTGCTCCATCTTTTCGGCTTTTTCTTTCCGTTTGTCCTTCAATCGTTTCTCTTCGGTAGCAAAATATTCACCAGTTTCCAGAAGCTTATCAACCTAAAAATAAATGCTAATTATTTTGTCAGCTATCCAGTTATGAGTTTAAAGGCAAGTCAGCTAGATAAATCCAATGAACTGTACAAAACAGTATTAGTAATATATGATATCGTCGAATTACTTGACTTGTGTTAACCCAATGTATAAGTAAAATAGCAAACAGCTACCTTGCTAAGCGGTTGTGTAGGCGGGAATGGCGTATATTCTCCTTTCTGTTTCCATTGCTTGGCCTTCTTCTTTTTCGCTTCCGCTGTAGTGGCCGCTGATTGAACCTATATAAAATATCGTAATGCGAACATGTTACAAAATCATTTTCTGATCCACTAAACCAACCTTTTTTCTGAACTTGGGTAAAAATCTCTCCCAATTCTCGTCCTTTAGCTTTTCGTTTTTGGCCAATTCTCGTTTGATCATCAGTGTTTTGATGTTGAAAATCGGATGAATGTTTTTGGCCATACAATCAGTGACAATATTGCTGAAAATTTCAAATAATTTGGTTACATATTAATGTAGGAGGATGATGATCTCCTGAAAACGCTCGAGCGTAATGGTTATAAATATTTCCATTTGCAAAAACTCACGTGACTTGCTTTAATCCGTGAAATGGTCCAACAGCAGCAACAGTGCTTCCTTGTACAGTCAAATGGCATTCGGTTAACAATTCAATAGCCTACAATCGAATTTATTTAAGACTAGCAAAAAATACCTTACTTTTAAAGTCGCTCCTTCATTACCAACCAATCGAGCGCGCCTCTTAACGAATCGCTCTTTGTTGTGACACTAAATAAAACAGATCAATCCAATTTCAAATAACAAACCATTCCGGATATCTTCAAAATCTCACATGTAATATCATCTTCAAGAACCTAAAAACCATACTATGATCCAGCGTGCAAACAGTACCAACCTTGCTAGCTTTATCAATTGGGACACTTCGTGATAGTAGACGAATTAAGTCCCTTGCCTTGATGATTACATACGGATCCCAGGTTTTTCTTGTAGTGCGAACAGTCATTGTGCCTAAATTTAGTAGAGGTTCTTGCTGTGTTTTGGGACTAGGTATTTTATCTCTTCACAATACTCATGTTTTAAAGGTACCTTCAATTAAATCCAAATCAGCTCTCAACTCGTGCTCTTTCACCGTCTTTTCAAAGATGGGCCAGCATTCCTGAGAAGAAATTGTCATTATTAGAAATTAGAAACGAGACACACCTTAATATATTTCTCTCGATACTTCGGGAAGACGCAAGAAAACGACGATTCTTCTAACATTCCGTGTTTGTTATCATCCTAAAAGAGCGCATTGAATAAAACTCAAAGAACTTAAATGTTTTAAAGCAAAACCATCTACTTATCAAGTTTTATTTAGTGATTTGTTCAATTTAATCTTCATCAACCTTATCACTAGCACTTATTTGTATTGCCTAACTTTTTGACAAACTTTGTCTTTTTTCAATAAACATCCGCAAAAGCAAATCTTTACGACCTAATATCACTTATTGTAGATTTAACTTCTTAAGCAACGCATATACAAACTGCAACAAAGATGTTATGATCAATGAAATTTAAGTCTTTCCTAAATTAATAAACAGCAAAAACCAACTTTCGAAAACGTCGATATGTCCCACCATTTTGGGTCTTTCCCCGCTCCGAAGTTTAACTTTTTCGGCTCTTTTGCCTCGTTTTCGTCCTCTTTCTGTCGTTGCTTCTCACGAGGCGCCATTCCTGAAAAAAAGAAGTTAAGAACCAATCTTGATGTAGTTTACAAAGAGAAAACAATTCAAAAAATACTTCGCAAAGGAAAACAAAAATGAAGACTAAAGGCCGAGCCTTTTAACTGAATTCTTTAGTCTGAAGTAAAGACAAATTAACAAAAGGAATTAACAAAAGGAATAAATTTAACGTTTTGAGATCACAGTAATTTATTTTTTATTGCGCTATTTTTAAAATGTTTCAGAAAATCTCGCATTAATTTATAGGTATCCTAGATAATTATTGAAAGACTATTTTGAATTGATCCACCTAAATAAATTGGGTAGGTTGAAAGAACGGAACGCTCCGAATGACGTTCTTATGAGAGAAACGTTTAAAATTCACCTACACCACAAAAGTTTTGTGTAGGAAAATTTAAAAAGAAATTGTGCTTTAGAAATTTCTAGCTTGGTAGAAATAACCGTTTTGGGTTCAGATGTGACTTCATTCTCTTTTGGTAATAGATATTTATTTGTTCTAGTGTATAAACCTCGCGTAAAAATGTACATAACAGGAAAAAAAATGATTAGTAGCACAACAAGGAGAGAACAAGGAGAGGGGAAAGTGTGGGCAGAAAAAGTAAAAAAAAATTAGTAGATATAGATGATATTTTTTTTAGCTGTGATCACATCGAAAAGCACAAAATAAATTAAAAAATGAAGACAGGCTTTTTTGAGTGAGCTACCTGGGTGTAAATAACTAGATCTTTTTCATAGAATTGATAACGAATGGGGATTGTTAGAGAAATTGCTTACAAGACTACAAGACAAGTTAAGCTCACAAGTGACTTCAAGTTACTGTAGAACTTTTAATCTCTTGTTCATTATACCGGAATAAAAAGATGTCTAGTGTCCAGACTGAATTCCTCTCAAATTCCTCATAAAACTAAAGGTACTCAGTTAGCTTGAAGCGTTTTCATTCAGGTATACTGTAATTACTTACAACTTTCAGTACTTAAACTTGTGAGCTTCGTCAAGTCGAAACCAAAAGCTTATTGTCTCTAACAATCGTCGTATAATAGAGCACTTCGACATACCGGATTCAAAAAAAAATGGTTTAAAGATGTTACAGAACTCCAAAAAGATAAATATTAACTTAAATATTATAATCGAAAGTGAAAAAGGGTAAAACATTTAGCAATGATGAGTTCAGTTTAAGTGAGCAATTCGGGGGAAAAAGGAAGACTTTAAATCAAAGAAAAAGAATAGCTATTATGCAAAAAAAAATAAATAGATAACGATTGCATATTTTCGCGAAGAGATTGCCAAAATTTCAACTGCTAGGGGGAAACCCGGAAAAGATTGCGTTTAAAATGAAAAAGATTACACAAGAAACTAGTTGATAGTGTTTGTGTGAATGGGAGAATTGGGAAGAGTTGGTGGAGAGATGGCCGGGATGGATTGGCGTTGGCGAGAGATCGGTTCCTGGAAAAAATGAGTCTATTTTTGCAATCTTTTCACTTGAAGATACAACGATTTTCATGAAAACTCGTGTATTTCGATAAAGCATTGAAAGGAACGGTTTGGAACAGAAAAGGTTGGATAAATTTGGCCAAAATCGATTTTCCCTACCGTTATTTTTTTAGCAACTGGGTTTTTCTTGCTGTATAAAGTATTCATTTAGCAGTTCTCTATGTTCTCTCTTTTACTAGCAACTTTAATTTTAAAGATATCCAGCCATTGTGGATCTAATCTAATCTAATCTAAATATATTGTAACTATTAGCATTTGTTAGCTTATCCGATAGAAAGAGCTCACTCTTTTAACACAAAAACTGTCACGAAACGCCTCCAATTGTTGACTTAATCGTTTTTAATGCAAAAAAAAAATAGAAAGCAAAGAAATTAGGTATAGATAGAAGCTTTTTGAAGACTAAAAGGGTGCGGGAAATTTGACACATAAGGTTGTGAAATTTAGTAAAAAAAAAGCACAATGATTTGACCAACCGATGGTAAAGCTCATTGCCGATTTATCCCTGAAAACTTTTTTTAAAAATGTTAACTATAAAGTTTCGATGTATGATCAACTTACCATATACGCATTTTCTTGTTTCCCATCCCTTCCCAGACTAGAACCATCAGAGCTTCGGCTATGTGAAGAGACCGGTCGATTCCGAACCATTTGTTCTAGTTCCTAGAATAAAAACGATTGAGAATAGATTAGCTAACAATTAGAAATAACTTTAAGTTAACTCTGTTCAGAATTTTGAAGTTTTTCCTTCACCCACCTTTTTACTACCACCCAGAACTGAATTCACATTCGACGAAGTGCTCGACGTTGAGCGCATGATTGGAGGTAGAAGACTACGACTCTAAAAAAAATGAGATTCACTTTGAAAATACTCAAAAACAATTTCTAGCACCATCCCGGTTAAAAATAAAACATTACTCTTTTTGAAATCTCCCGAAAAGCGTCTCTCAATTAGAAAGCAGCTGTTTAATTGGGTAAAACAAACAAAGAAGAACCAAAATTTCCAATGAAATCAGGCTAAAAAAGAGGGAGAAGAAGCAAACGAAATTGGCCAAATGTTTAAGGATAAAATCAGAAATTTCATTTTCTGAAGCGTGCTAACTTGAACTATTTTCTTTGATGAGACCGACAAATTGCTAGAAGTGCACGATTGACGAAATTTTTCGTGGCCCGTTCTGAATGTGCTGTGTCGGGTGGGTTGTGGGCTCTTTTTTTTTGTAAAAGGTACCTTATCCGCTTGTTTTTTGTCTTGCTCTTTCGCGAGATCGATGAAATTTTGCGCTGAATCGGGTCCCATATGCGAGAGATGTTTGAAGTCAGATGGACCAGAGATCGGCAAAGCACTGCGGCGATCAACGGCTCTGAAAAAAGAATAGGAGATGTTAGAGCAAGAAAAAAAGCATATCTAATTAGAATCTTCAATTAACATTTTCAATATCTATCAATTTTTACACAATTTCCCCACTTTTGCTCATCTTTTCCCGGAGTTCGAACGGTGAATTTTCTCTTCCCAGGCCTTTTCAGCTTTCCGCCATATTTAGAAACATTATCCGGCAATAAAATAGCGTCTTCGACTAAAAAAAGAGTTTATTAGTTTTACAGAAATTTCTCAAACCTCCAAGTTTCTCACTTAACACAACCATGTAAGGGAAATCGTTGACAACACACGACGAAATCAAGCCACTCGTTGTCAACGGGAATGCTTGTCTAAAATATTTTTTTATTTAAATTTTTAACTTCTTTATACCTTAAATTAATCGTTTGCACCCATTCAGCAGCGCCAACATTGAAAACATCAATTTGCGATTCGGAATAAACACAAAGATATGGGGCAAGATAGGTGAAACCATTTGCACGAGGTAATGATGGGAACATCAACTCTTGAGAACGAGATCTTCGTCCTAGAATGAGAAATGTTTGAGAAAGAGATGAGAAATGTCTCGGTTTAAAAAAAAACTAACCATATTGATCGACGTAAACACCGAGTTTATTGAAAACGAGAAGATATTCAGCGATCTCTCCAGCACCAATGGTTGATGGGGTTGGGATGAGCATTTGAGCCTCGTAGCCGGGTTGAGAAAGGAAAGACAACGATTGATCCTCGTGATTCACCAATGCTAAACAAGAAGAATGTTGAAACAAATGATCTATTATTATAATAAAATATTAAACCTACAAGAAATCTTCGGGCTATCATCGGCGAGATTCCACGAGCTGAACCCGTTAGGGAAACCGACAACGAGACGAGAACCGATGATGGCCATACATTGGGGTTGACCCGGCATTGCGAGATCCTAGAAATTCGCTTATTGAGAGACTTTTAAGCATTATTGTTAACTGAATATCTTCATCTTGTACTTACAAAGCTCATTCGTTTGTGTCGTTTCTCGCTGCGATCGATTTGGAAGAGAATGACGGCTCGTTTCATTGCAGCGGCAATATAGCTGAAAAATAAAAGATACAATAGTTTTAATATCATTTAAACACTCACGTTTGTCTTCCATCAATTCCCCCAACAGCCATCAAATGACATCCCTTTGTATCATTTAGCTTAATCCATTTCAAATCTCGACCATCAAGTGCCGCTGTTGGAATCAGACGCAAATGTCTGAAAGGAGAAAAATTTCGTTTGCAATGATTACCGTATTTTCTGTAATAGTAGTGCGCACTACTATTTTTTCAACCCCCCTCCTGCCTGCACCACTATTACAGACTGCACTACTATTATAGAAAATACGGTAGATGAAGGTCATCTAATCATTGCAAATTGTTAGCATTGTCATTGTTAGCCTAGATAATCTTCAAAATCCATTCAATTATTTTAATTTCAAAAGTTTCTATTCACCTCTCATTTCCTTTCCCAACCATTGCCACAAATAATTGCTCCGACGCAACATATTCGACTTTTTCCACACACCGCCCCTTGTTCTCCTTTTCACCACCGACAGCGACCAAAGTCTGTAAAGTTAGATTTGAAATTGTTCATTGAAATGAAAACATGATATTGTTAACTTTAAATTAAAGTAAAACAATTTTTGAATTAATTTAATTGAAATTTAATTAATTCTCCGTCAATCACCTCTCTGTCCAATTCCACTGAATAGAGGCCATGATCGGTGAAGCCAACAACGATTTTCTTTGGATCAACAATGACAGCACATTGAGCGAATTTAATCATCGGAAGAGAATTCACATCAAAGAGCTCCTAAATGAGAAAAGTTTAAGTAAGTAATTCATTTTCCAAGGTAAATCTAGATGTAGAAAGTCTCACCTTGTACACAAATGCCGTTTTATCAGGAAGTCGAGACTTTTTCAGTAAACTCTTCAGCTCGGTTAACGCCACCACCCATTTCTTGCATTCCTAAATTGTTTATTGAATATTCAATTGTTTAATAATTGTTTAATAATGTTTAAGATCTAATATTTATAGCAAAAAATAGTATTTTAAAAACTTTACATCTTTTGTTTCAGCCATCAACAATGTGTACTGTTTGGCGTCCTCGGAGCCGAAAGTTCCTTGGATTTGTGAAGTTGTAATCTAAAATTTGTGGCTTAAAATTAGTAAATGACTTATTTTATATGTTGTGTCCGATTTAGATTCAATCTAAATCTTATATAGATTGAACAATAATATAAACATGCTTAATATATGTTCTTAAGCGTTTTCTGTAGTTTTCTGCATTTTTCAAAGGTCTGTTACTGACTTTTTGTTTTACTGTTTTACTGTCTTTTTCTGAAAAGAAAACCCAACTATGAAATAATCAATAAAAGACGTTTGAAAATGCAGAAAACTACAGAAAACGCTTAAGAACATATATTAAACATGTTTATATTATTGTTCAATCTATATAAGACGTCCGATTTAGATTGAATCTAAATCGGACACAACATATATTTAGAATCAGTTAAAAACTAAAAAATATTTTAAACTAACCCTGAAGATTTTTGGGATATCGTTTTTAGTCGCGTGAATCACATCGTGCTCGGTGACCGATTGCACTTGAAAGTTCGAGTCTCGCATGTCCAACACCTGGAAAGAAAAAAAAAAGGTTGCAAACCTTAAATCGTGTTTAAATCATTTATGAAATATTAGCCCAAATTTTTCTGCACTCACCTGTCGAACATTTGGCTGAATATCGGTGGGCATAGGGCTGCCTTTCTCCTTGTTCGGTGTGCAGTCGAAAAGCAACAATTTGAAGTCACAAACGACGACAAATGTCGTTTGCCAACCCTGGAAGTTCATTATTACAATAAAATAAACAACTTTATCGTTTCGAAAAACACTAGACATTCAAAAACAATTCACAAAATTCAACCTTTTTAACGCCTCCTTGTTTCGGTGTTTTCACCTGTCCTTCATAAGCTGTCCCAACGCCACGCAATGGATCAATACCTAAACCTTTTTTTCTTTTAAAAATTGAAAATAACCAGTAATTAATTTTTCAAAATAACTTTAGGATAAAAACTGACCCATTGGCCGACGAGATTCTGGTGGAACGGGGCAAGTGGCCGGAGCTCGACTCATGCAATGAACATGACATGGGTATTGACAATTCTGACAGAAAAGACCTGAAAGTTTAAAAGGGAATTAAAAAAAACTGTAGCTTTCAACCTTGTCGATCCAATCCCACAAGAATACTCGTACAATGACCACATTTCGTTGGTGATGAGAGATGAACATGGGTGAACATATGACCTCGGCCCGAGAGCGCCGCGTTGATTTGAGAGTTTAGGATCTAAAATAAGGATTTATTAGGTATTTTTTGAATGTCAAAAAACGCGAAAACATTCCCACATTTCCCTATCAGAAAAACGATTTTCCCGTTTACCTGTGGACTGTGCATTCGTCCAACAGCAACCGTGCTCGAGCTCGACGCCGACGTCTGTCCCGGTCTCGTATTCTCGTAGCAGACTGGTGAATGCCTAAATTTTTTGGCTTAACTAAATATTTTATATTTTTCCTTACAAATTCTGTCGTCGAAGCTCCTCTTCGCGTTTTCGTAGACTCGAATTCGGCGGCTCATAGTCGGTGCTCTGCGAGAGGCTGATCGAATCACGGATCGACCCGGATAAAGCCGAACGAGCTGGAAACTGATTGGTGAGTTGGATTAGCTAACGAAAACTTTTTAGCGACTACGCGACTGTACGAGGCGGGTACTATTAGAGTATTTACGGTAATATTCTGGATCAAAATTCAGCTATTCTACCTTCAGTTCCAACAGGGCTATCCGTGTTCACCATATTGAAAAAGCTGGCCTGCATATCACCATTGTTAATCGATGAAAGAGCTAAAGAAATGTATGAAAATTGATTAATTAAAGCAAAAAAAAAATGATACCAGATCGTAGTTGTTCTCTTTGAATGGTGATTTCGTCGATTTCGCGGCGTTGAATCGCAATCTAGAATATGAATCATTGATAAAATGATCTTCAAAACTTTTCCCTGACCTCAGTAATCTGGAAATTTAATTCCAATCTAATTCTAGGGGCCTTTTTTAAACTTTTAACTAGTGTAGAGTTTTTGTTTATCGAATAAATTGATACCGTTTCATCAGCTTGTTGAAGACGGGAGTTGAGTTGATAGTTGCGCGCTCGTTGCTTCTTGATCTCTTCCTGAAAGTTTACAACGTACAAGTTACAGTTTCAGTTTGCCAATTAGCTTTAAAATTTGCGTATTGCATTAAATATTCACCTGTAGACTTTCTTTGGCACGAAGTTCAGCTTGAAGAGATTTCTGCACATCTTGATCGTTCATCGCTGCCAATCGCTTTTGCCGCTTCGAGCCCCAGGCGGATGCGGGGGTTTGATTAGCGTAGATGTGGCCTAGAAGGGATTTGTTGTTTCTTTGATTTGTTTCGGTGCATATATAAAGCCAAATATTTCTGAGACAATGCAGATATACAAGTATCATTCATAGGTGTAAGAAGATTCACTAGGGATTAGGGTGTTTTGACTTTCTACAGGCAAGATTGCCTTTCTACAGGCTAGACTGACTTTCTACAGGCAAGACTGACTTTCTATAGCCAAGACTGACTTTCTACAGCCAAGACTGCCTTTCTACAATCAGAAGCTGATATCGGATCTTAAAAAGTACTTAGCGCTAACTACATAAATATCTTAAATGCTATCTGAAATGGTAAAAAATTTCCATTTTTTGTTTGTTCACAATCCCTAGCGCTATCTTCATCTTAAGACTTCTAATAGAATTGAGAGAAAGATTGTCACAACTCGAAGATGAGTTGTAAGTCAGGTATTTGAATATAGCTGACTCTTCAGAACATGCTACACACCAAACACACACTTATTTCCATTTTGCATCAAACTCGGTAAAAATCGCAACAAGTATCGGACAATTTTCAACATTTTTCATAAGCACAAAGGAGAAAAAAAGCACACCATGCTCTGAGAATGGCAATCTCGATGTGGAGACAGGCGTACCGTTTAGTGATTGAGTCTTTAATGTCTCCAATTCCCCAGAGATCTTTGTCGCAAGAATCTAAACAAAAATTCTTTTTTTTCCAAATCTTTTCTAATACCTCCATATGCTCTCGCGTGATCTTCTCCTGATTGATCCACTGAATCATTTCGTGCATTTGCTCGGTGTTCAATCCAGAGTGCGATTTTCTAAAGGAGAATTTTAAGGAGAGCTCCACTTATCACTGAACACTTGAAATTCTTTTCGAACTTACAGCTCATCTTCGAGTTGTGACAATCTTTCTCTCAATGTCTCATTCTCCACCAATAACTGATTGTTGTTCTCACGTAAAAGCTTCTCAGCACGCTCGAATTGATTCTAAACATTACTTTCAATTCCGTACTGATTGATTGGTTTATGGCTTAGAAATGTTTTACCGTATTTCTTCGAATAGAAGACCGGGTAAAGAGTATCATCGCGTACTCCTGCGTAGCAGCCCTTTTTAAAATTTCTTTTCTGCCTAAAAGCTTTCAATGAAGTGCTATAGGGCTGGAAAATGACTCAAAAATCTGTTAGCTCATGTGGTATTTTTGAGCCATTTTCCAGCCCTATAGCACTTCATTGAAAGCTTTTATGCAGAAAAGAAATTTTAAAAAGGGCTGCTACGCAGGAGTACGCGATGATACTCTTTACCGGGTCTTCTATTCGAAGAAATACGGTATATTCTATTTCGAATCAATTCGACTTCTAACCTCGGCATTTTTCGTTTGTTCCTCAAGTCCTCGACGATCTTCATCGAGTTTTCCTTTCGCTGTTCGCAGCTCAGCATCACGCTCGTCCAGTTGTGTTTGTAAATCGGAGAGTTGCGTCTAGAAATGTTTTCTAAACTTTGATCTTAATCAATCACAAACCTGATAATGTTCTTGTAATTGTTTTCTTTTGATCTCTTCTTGTGCAATAATTTCATTATGTCTTTCATTCAAACGTTCTCTTTCTTCAGCATGTCTTCTCGCTTCTTCACTTGAATTGCTGCCAAGGGAAGCGATTTGATTCTAAATTTTGTTATCAAGTTTTATGTTAGCAAGTTTTTTTTAGTAATATTTACCTGTAAGCTTTCTCGTTCCAATTTCTCATTTTCGAGTTCTCTCTGTAAACCCGAAAGACTCATGTCAGAGTCCTGCTTGGTTTGGTCAAGCTTTCGCATGTCAGATTTAAGATCATCAACCTATAAAAGAACTTGTCTATTAGCTTAATTCAGTAAATCTGAATAAAATAATATCAATTTTTACCTTTTTCTGTAACTGATCGGTTCTCGTCTCCTTTTCGTGCAATTCTTTTTCGAGTTTCCGGATTCGATTCTTCTCATTCGTGAGCTCATTGCTCAACTAAAATAAACGTGATTTTTATGTGAAAACACTCTAAAACAAACGTGAGAAATTCAATTTTTGCTTTTTATCGTTATCAATTCTAAACTTTTGTCTGTCTGTAGCTCATTTACGTATTTGAAAGCAATGAAGTTATTCAAATCCATTTCTTCTAATTCTCGAATCTATCCATTTCTTCTAATTCTCAAATCCATCTATTTCTTCTAATTCTCAAATCCATCCTCCATTTCTTCTAATTCTCACAAACCTCTTCAAAATCCTGTTTTGCCAATTCTCGATGTTTCACCGCTTCTTTCCATTCAGCCGTTTGTGAGCTAAGTTTCTCTTGGAATTCCTCGCGTTCCTAAAGAATGAAAAAAGATATTAGTAAAGAGGATTTTGACACATTCAACTTTACATGATCTTTTGATGGTTTAACCTTTGATCGGGAAAGCACACACACAAAAAGAAAGTACTCAAACACGTCAAAACAGACTATCTCTGTTTTCTAAAAGGTGTACTTCGGGAAAAGATATCTTAATCTAGCTGTTGGTTTAAAAAAACAGCCAAAGTAGGGCACCTTTTAGAAAACGGTAAAGCTAAAAGGATTACACGATACTAGGAGTTGTTAAAGCTTTCTAAAAGTATTCCTTTATCAGGCCAAACACCACAACAACACGAAAAGACAGAGAAGAAAGGAGAAAAAAAAGGCAAAAATCGGGAAGGAAAGTCATTCGATTCATTTCAAAACACAGCAAACCACAATTTTTTTTTTCCTCCACTCACACTCACAATCGTCTGTGTTTTCAGAAATGATCTCGTTTCCTTTTTCCTGATGAAATCTTTATTTTCGAGAAGCAAACAAAATCAGATTTGCCTAGTATTTCTCTGAAAAACGAATAGGATTTCATTAGCATTTGACATTAGCATTCTTACAAGGATACAATTGAACAGCTACAATATATCGACGAACACAAAAAAACAAAAAGGCACTTAAAAAGCGAAAAAAAACGGAGGACAAAAACATTTGAACATAGACAAACACAAAGAACACAAGGGGGGATTGTGCTTTCCCGATTTAGAGTTGAAATTAGATTCAATTAGCATTATTTTTTTATAAGCTGCTTCTTTGTTCCTTGATTTCATTTTGCAAATTTTTAAATCTCAATCACTACTACCTATTTGAAATTAGATTCAATTAGCATTAGGCTAATCAATTCAATTAATATTATGCTAATCCAAGCCTCAACAAGCCCTAGAGATTCAATTCGCTCAAACTTTTCTTATCCCAAAAATCGAAACTCGATAACACTCTCATCACTCGCTCTCAAATGAACTTTACCGCGCATAAAAACCCAAACTTTTTCAATAAACTGTTCGGTTTGTCCGAGCAACGAATTTAGCCCAAAATTGTGTAAAACAGTGACCCCCAAAGCTATAAGAGCGCACGCGACAATGGTGGCCTTAATTTGGCGATGATGAGTTTTCTTTTTCTTTGGTATAGATAATTTTGTTGGGAATTTTGTAGCCAAATCAAGCGAATCTAAACGCATTCGTTTACGACTACGAGGAGCTGAATCGCTGCTTGTTTGCGAGAGGGGAGAACGAGCTGCTGTTGCGGCGAGACGAGCTCGATCAGCTCCCAAAGCACGGGGACGAGACTTACGCTCTGATAAACTAGCATCCTTGAAAAAAGACTTATCCGCAAAAGTGCTGGCTTCTAAAAAATGCTTATTCTGTGTCCAGGGGAAATCTTTTGTTAACAAATCAACGCGAGGTGACGAAGCTTTACTAGAAGATTGGGGATCGGGTGGTGGGGTCTCTCCACCCCAACCAAGAATATTCGGTGAGTTTTGCTGGCTGAGTTGTCGCCTTTTCTGCCCAGTTACATCAACCTCAATAACTGCAAGACCCACTCGTTGTAATTCAGACTTCTCGAGAATGAGTTGCCGATTTTTCTCTTTCAACTCTTTCATCTTTCGCTCCATCTCCTCTTGTGTAGTGTCCTTTTGTGGGCGTTGTGAGGCAGCCGCTTCTTCCGCGAGTCTTTTCTTGAGGATCTGGAATTGTAAAGTTTTTGAATGAAATTGGAAATCAGATTTGCTGAGCACTGAGCTGAGCACTGAGCTGAGCACTGAGCTGAGCACTGAGCTGAGCACTGAGCTGAGCACTGAGCTGAGCACTGAGCTGAGCACTGAGCTGAGCACTGAGCTGAGCACTGAGCTGAGCACTGAGCTGAGCACTGAGCTGAGCACTGAGCTGAGCACTGAGCTGAGCACTGAGCCATACCTGAATCTCATCTCGAAGCTGTGCAATTGTTTGCTCATGTTGTTTCTCCCGTTCCGCGTGATCTCCATTTTGATCGACGGTCAGCTTCGAGATAACAATTTGATTTGCTTCTAAGTTTTGAATAGATGATTCAAATTCGATTCAAACCATGTAATTTCCTCGTGAGTTCACTCCGATCGACTTCCAATTGTTCTAAGCGTCTTTCATAAGCCTCAATGGCTGCCGGTCGAACATCATCTCCTTGCGTTGGAGCTTTTCTTCCATTAATTACATTTGATAGGTTTGCCGCATCGGATAAGAGACTAAATTTGAATAGAAGCGTAAATATTCTAAAAGAAGGACCCGTATAGGAGCATCGCGTAGTTTACTCTCAAACAAACGCTCATATCTCAGCACGAGTACGTTTATTTCTGCTGGTTTAGGTATCAAATTAAAGTAGAGAAGATGGGTGATTTTTTGAGATATAGCACATATTTTTTTAGCATAAACCAGCGTTTAGAAAAAGATGATTGAAAAGTGGCAAAAAAGAGTCGATTTTTCATCAAAAATGATTGAAAAGTAGCAAAAAAAGCCGATTTTTCATCATTTTACTACACGACGCTCTTATAAGAGGCTTTTCTATTAGAATATTTACGGTATTAGTAATGAGAAGACTATTCTTTTAAAAATTCTTATACAAACCTTCCATGTGTATATGTGAAGCCGATGAATGGTAGATGATGTCCCGTGAAAGCGGCTGTCACATTTGGAGCACGTACTTCCTATAAAATTTCAAATACTTCAAATATTCGAATTCAAATTCTTGTGCTTACACTTGGCGTCAAATCGTCCTCAACATCGAAATTCGACGTATCGGTCGGACTGGAGACTTCGGGACGATAAGGAGGATTTGAGTTACGAATCGTCTCCCAGTTGATTCCCGAGAAAAATGGATGATCTTTGAAATCGGCAAAACCACTTCTTCCGAGACGAACCTGCAGCAAATTTCTTTGATTATTTGCAAATTTACATTCTCACCTCTCTTGGGCAAATCAATTTTCGAACCAAATCTTTGGCCTCTTCGGAAACGTTCCAATCAATGTCATCGTCGTTGAAATCGAGCATCTCCTAGAAAAGGTGGTTACTTATGTTGAATTTTGATTTGAATATTTCAAAAGCATTCGATATTATCGAAGCATTCAATATTATCGAAGCATTCAATATTATCGAATTTCTATTTCAAAAAGATCTACAATATTATCGAATTTATATTTCAAAAAGATCTTCAATATTATCTCCAATATTATCTTCAATATTATCGAATTTCTACTCAATTACACAAACCTGATGACTCATGATTTTCCCATAAGTGTCGATGAGGCGCTCCGAGTAAAAGGGAGTGTTCCCGTACAGCATCTCGTACCTAGAAATCAAGTTTTGAAAAAATTGAATAATTAAGTAAGTAAGTTTTAAAGATTTACTCAATAAAATTTGTATTAAAATCAAAATTTTAAAAACTCACATGCAAATCCCGAGACTCCACCAATCGCACTCCTTTCCGTACTGACCTCGGCCGTCCTCCATCGCTCTAAAAAAAGCTATTCAGTTGTAGAAAATCTTATCCATAAACTTATTTACTTATATAAATTGCATTCATAAAGCTATTCAGTTGTATAATGTCGATATTTAATTCGCATTTGCTAATGAAAAATGAAAATTACAATGGGTTTTCTCGGAGATTTTCTCTCATAACTCTTGATCGATTTTCCGATCGATCGATCGATTCATTTTCCAATTATAAAACGTAAAACTGAATCAATTATTCAAATTTAGAAGAGTTTGCTCGAAAAGCTTCAATTCCAAACCAATAAATCATCAATTATATGCTCGAAATCTAATAGAATTAGTAAAAGTTTGAAAATCAAAAAATCCTCGAAATCCCGAAAGTGTCACATGTCCGAAATTGGCTTAAATCTTCTCAAACAAGTTATTAGATTAGATATTAGATATTGTAAGATATTAGCACTTAGTCATTTCAAATCATTCGAATCAATCCAGATCGATTTCAATGATCAAACGATAGCTCAACTATTGAACTATTGAAATTATAATGCGTTTCTTGGAGATTTTCTCTCAACTCTTGATTGATTAGAGTGTGTTCCTCGCGAGTAAGTAATGACTCGAGTAAATTTGCATGAGTAAGTTTTTACTCGAGTATATCCCGAGTAACTGTCGCGTAATGCGTTTTCTAAAAAGTGCGCCTGCGCGAGACAAATATAAACCCAATTTTTTGCGCAGGTTTTTCAAAAAAAAAACTTTTTACATTGGAAGGGAATTTCCCACCAAATCAGTTAAACGGCTGAGTATCTTTAAAAAGTGTCCTATATAATGCGGGGCTCGTGATTTTTGCATCATTTTTTTGCAATAATTTTTGCTAAAAGTACGCTAATTTTTTCCCAAGTGTGCGTTTTAAAAAATGCAATTTAAAAAACACAAAACGTTAAAACCCAAAACTCGCGAGGAACACACTCGATGATTGATTCGATTCATTTTCCAATTATAAAACGTAAAACTGAATCAGTTATTCAAATTTTTAAAGAGTTTTCCCGAAAATCTTCAATTCTATACTGACCTGAGAATCTCAGGCGAAATATAATCGGGCGTTCCAACAGCGACATTCGACGCCACACTTCCATCAGGCATCAATCGAAGACACGAACCGAAATCAGCCAACCGAATATGCCCGTGTATGTCGAGGAGAACGTTGTCCGGTTTCACGTCACTAAATTGTGTCATAGAAAAGAAACTACAAATGCAAAGAATCTTTTTCTTCTTTTCACTCACCGATGCACATAGCCCAAATTGTGAACGGAGTCGATGGCTAACACCATTTCGGCCATATAGAAACGAGCCATATCCTCTGAAAATATCATTTGTTGCTCGAAAATTTGATTTAAAATACACTACATGGTACCTAAATAACCTAAAACGAGAAATTCATGCACCGCAATCCTTACAGAAAGAGAAAAGCTTATTTCTTTCATTTCATTTCGATTTCTAGTTAAAGTTATGCGCGTTTTCTTCTTTAAAATATTTTAAAGCTTCTTAAAAGTTTAAAATTATTTAATTTACGTGATTTTCTCGTTTTCTCAAGGATTGTGTTTAGTTTTTCTGTTGTAATTTTTTTTTTTTCACTTTCTTTTGTATATTTAGCGATAAAATGTTTTAAACGTTACCACTCACCGGGAATGTGATCCTCGAATTTGGAGAGCAATGTGAGCATGTCACCGCCAACGTAGTAGTCCATTACGAGGTACTAGAAATATACTTATTCACACAAATTGTGGTACAAAAATACACAAGTACAGGCCTTAAATGTAGAAAGAAAAAAGCCCGAAAGGAAGCAATAATCTAACTGTGGGATTGAACCTTCCGACTAAGATAAATAGCTCTTAGTCAATCGGCCACGGCGGTATTGGTTGCCAGGGATAAAAAGTTTGATAAAGAGTTATTCCTGGCCAATAAAAAGTCTGTAAACTTGACTAATAGTAAGCTTGAAAAGTTAAATATAACTGTCAACTATTTTAAGCGCAATCAATTTAAATTCAAGCCTAAGATCTTCATTTAAAGATCTCAACGAAGTCTTTGATCATTTTTACTCACCAAATTGCTGTCATCTTGAAAGGCGAAATGCAAATTGGTGATCCAGCGTCGATCCCCATAAACGAGCACATCTCTTTCCTCGCGGAAACACGCCGTTTCCGCTCTTCTCAGCATTTCCCATTTATTCAAAATCTTCATCGCGTAGATCTGAATTCAAATTTGCATGTTTTATCCAAAAATTTTTCTCGTCACCTCTCCAATTTCTCTCATTCGCACAACAGCCACTTCACCGAATGCCCCTTTGCCGATCACTTTCAACACCTCGAAGTCCTCTTTGCATAGTCGAAGGGCTTTCGCTTTTGCGATCACCGGTTTCACTGGAAATTTGAGGAAATATATTATTAATATTAATTTAAATATAAATTCTTTAAATTTTTGAAGGTAAGGTTACTATAAAGTTACAATAAAATGGAGTAAAAGTATTGGGCTGATCTCTGAATGAATGAATGAATCTCTTCAAATACTTTAAAAGACATTCAGCTGTCAAGATGGAATCGTTTCAAACACTTTAAAAGATCTCTGTCAAGATGTCAAGATGGAATCGCTTCAAATACTTTAAAAGATATTCAGCTGACAAGATGGAATGGCTTCAAATACTTTAAAAGATATTCAGCTGTCAAGATGGAATCTCTTCTAATACTTTAAAAGATATTCAGCTGTCAAGATGGGATCTCTTCTAATACTTTAAAAGATATTCAGCTGTCAAGATGGGATCTCTTCTAATACTTTAAAAGATATTCAGCTTAGATTCGAAATCTCTAGCAAAATTCTACCATTCATATTTAGATCCGTTTCCGTGAGCTCGGTGACCCATTCAAAATCGTGAAAACTTTTACAAGTCCCAGGCTCAATATCAATACAGATAGGCATGATTATTGAAGAATTGTTGAGACTAAATGATTCTTAGATGCTTCCGGATGAGTTTTTTGCAGATATTCTCCCGAGGCGCCACAACGCACAAGAGGCTAAACGTGGCCGAAAAAAACGAGAGAAAAAGAAAGGAGTTTTGTGTCTGATGGACCAGAAATGCTACCCGGTAGAAAAGAAAGCAAATAATAGGACAGGAAATAGAACTGATGATGGGGGAAACAACAAGAAATGGTTTAGGCTTAGATGGGGATTGAATGGAGGGGACAAGCTGAAAGAAAATGTTGTCGATGATATCGGGAAATGATTGGCAATGGGAAAACTCATTGTGGAACTTTTTAGAGAAGTTGTCATTCGTTTTCTTATCAGATTTACTTATGCGCTAAATATTAAACTTGAGTTTCCAGCTATTCTGGAATGTTTTATAAGGAAAACTTGATCGTTAAACTGTTTGAGCATTATTACTTTTAGAAATGTCGAAATGAGTTTGAACGTTGAACTTATACACGATTTTTTAACATCTTTTTTAATAATTTTTAACAATTTTTAAACATTTTTTTAACAATTTCTTGTTATTTCACCTGATTCGACGAATTCGGTGACCGTTTTTTCCTTTCTGAGCGTACTATTTTGACACTCATCAAATAAACAGATGAGTGTGTCGAGGAGAGCCTCGAATGACATCGAATCACCTGCAAAGAGAAGAACTTGATAAAAGTTTTTCTGTTATTGAATCTTTCTTTCTTAACTTTTCCCTATGCAAACCTCGACTCGGCCCAGCTAGATAAAGTTGCTCGAGTTCTCTCAATCTTCCCATTCCAATGATGGAGTCCTCGGTTGTCGAGGGAAAACCAGCTGATGAATCCCCCATCTGAAAATGATTGAGATTTCAGATTCAAAGTTATGACAAAATATTTCTAGTGTAAAGTAGTAGTAGTAGCAGTAAAAGTGTTTGAAAGTATAATAATAGAGTTAAAAGCTTCAAATAGTTTTAGGTGAAAGAAAATTGATGTGTGAAGGATGAAATAGACGAAAAACGAGTCGATTAAGGCGGCTTTTGCAAGAAAAGAAAAGAAAATGGAGAATGTGAGTGGGGGAGATGAAAAATGGTGATAGAAATGAGGAAAGGTTATGAAAATGGGGAGGGGAAGAATAATGGGTTAAAGCGATTCAGATAAAGATAATGGAATATAAAGTAACAAAAGATTGATTTTTATCAGGCTCTTATCCTTCAATAATTGTCTTGAAGTTGCCAAATGATTAATTAAGAATCTTTTGCTGAAACTGAAAATAGATTTTTCTATGAACTCTCTCAATTCCGATCAATCGTTGTAGTTTAAAAAAACCCCGATTGGCCGTTGGCAAAAGAAAATGGTGAGTGAAACGGAGAAAGAGAGAGAAAGAAAACGCAAACGCGCAACGATGTGTACTCTGATCGAAAGTGAATCTTTTAAATCAAAGATTGTTACTGAAAAACTGAAAAATAGGAATATTTTTGAATAAATTGTAATAGATTGTAAAAAATTTGAGCCGCTGAGCCGCTTTTGGATGAAGAGTTATGTGTGTTCGACTTCTAAAAGTTGCACCGTTCATCAAGATGTTCTTCAAGATCAAGATGTTCACAAAGTACGACCAATAAGAAAAAGATCTAGAAATCCCCAAGATCTAGAAATCTACAAAGATCTACATCCCATCTACATCTACATCCCATCTACATCTACATCCCATCTACATCTACATCCCATCTACATCTACATCCCATCTACATCTACATCCCATCTACATCCTACCTCCCAAGATCTATAATATTGAAAGAGTTAGAGAACTCAAGACAAAGCACAGGACCATTATTCAAATCGTTCATCAGCTAAGGACAATTGCCCGAAAACAGATGAACGACAAAAAGTGAAGAACACGACGAACAAAGTGAGGGTTTTGTTTGAGGGATCAATAAGTGCACCCACAGACTGGGATGGGGATGGAAAAGGGAGGGGAGGGGAGGGGACAAGGGGTAAGGCTCTTGCACACAGCCTATTCCCCTTTCCCTCAAAGGGTCACTTCTGCGCGCACACGGTCACTCCTTTCCTCCATCTCCTTCTCCTTTTTTTTCCCAATCTTTTCCTCCTAAATTTCTCTTTCTTTCTTCTAAGCACCCTTTCCTCTTTTAGCCTCTAAAAGAAATCGAGCAGCCGTCACTCCTTCTAGGATTTTCTTTGATTTCAACAAAAGGATCAACACTTTTGTCGATTTGAACAGGGATTTTCTAAAAAAAACTAATAAAACAATTATCAAAACTTAAAAAAAGAATTGAATTCTATTTAGAAAATAAAACTTAAGATTGAAAAAGTGAGCGAAGTTGATTAGCAATGCAATGCGAAGTTGATTAGCAGATTAGCGAAGTGACTGCTGGCTTTTGATGTTGATTAGCAAAGATCGAAAGTCTTGTTAAGAGAGTTTGGAGCAAAAAGTGAAACTGAAGCTCACATTACTTGAAACAAATTCAAATTGAAAAGCTTTGAAAAGCGAAAGATTTTTAACGAATGACTCGAAAGTTAGATTGCCTTGAAACTGTGATCACTTTAATGTCATTCACAAATGAAAGTCATTCAGAAAAACTTGGTTTATCTGTCATTTGTTACGAAAATCTTAATGAAAAGCAAACGTATGATCAATTTTTGCGCCAAAACAAGAGGTAAAATCGTGATTTGGCTTATCAGAGGGGAAAATTTCAACAAAAAGAAGTGGCTAGTCAGGGGAAATCGGACGAAAATCGATAGTCTCGTAAATAAAATGTACGTGTCGATTCATAAATATTGTCCAATGAAAGTCTCAATGTAAAAAATCGTGTTGACAAGGGGAAAAATAAAAATTGATGACTCATTTGAGTGGATCATTTAAAAAAAAAGAGCCGATCAACTTGAACGTTCGTAGGAAAAAAAGGAAATCAATCACTTTTCGAGTAAAGTTGAGCTTAAATTTTCTATTTAATACAAGCTTTGCCTGTAAAACTTAATAAATACATTGGAGTTAATCTTCAGAAATAAATACAGATTATAAATACCGTATTTCTTCGAATAGAAGACCGGGTAAAGAGTATCATCGCGTACTCCTGCGTAGCAGCCCTTTTTTTAAATTTCTTTTCTGCATAAAAGCTTTCAATGAAGTGCTATAGAGCTGGAAAATGGCTCAAAAATACTACATAAGCTAACAAACTTTTGAGCCATTTTCCAGCTCTATAGCACTTGATTGAAAGCTTTTATGCGGAAAAGAAATTTTAAAAAGAGCTGCTACGCAGGAGTACGCGATCATACTCTTTACCCGGTCTTCTATTCGAAGAAATACGGTAAATACATTGGAATTTTTTTAAATGTTACGAAATTGAAAAGCTTCAAAAGTTCACCGATTAATCGTTTAACACAAAAACTGAGTCATTTCGTTGTGATGATTTGAGAGGAAAGGGGGAAAAGGGGGAAAAGAGGAGAGTTTCACCAGCGAATCTCCTCTTTCGTTTGTCCTTTTTTCCCCTAATTCCCTTTTTTTCCAAGTCAATCAAATTATGCACGGCGGCACCTGTTTTGCAAAAATTTTTCCCTCCAAAGCATTGATTTCAGGCAGAAAAAACGGATTTTAATTGGATTTTTAACAAAAATACAGTTTTCTAATTGAATTGTCATTGCTGAAGTGCTGAAAAACGAAAAACAATTGCGATTTTTGAAAACAATTAGGAAAAGAACATTAAATTTTAAGAAACTTTTAAGAAGGCATAGAAGTAATGAATGAAAGGTACTACCGTATTTTCTGTAATAGTAGTGCACCGTGAGTGTCGCCTAAATTACTCGAAATCTCGAGAACCGCTTATCAGAAACTATCGATGTGGGGTCGGAAAATGTAGCTGACGATGAGATCTTGTGGGGGATTTGAGTGTTGAGCTTCTGCGAAAGCTTGGAAACCGTAAAATAGTCATCAACTCGGCTCACCCGGGTGCACTACTATTAGAGGGAATAAGGTAGTTGGTTTAAAAGGCATAGGCATAGACATAGAAATAGACCATAGTAGACCCCTCGCTCTAGCAAATTTTCGATTTAACGAACTATTTTTACGGAACCTAAACAATTTGTTGAACCGATTCAATTCAAGAAATCGATTCTAGTTGCCACTTCAGGATATTCAGTATGAAATCTACAGTATGAATAAGATTATACTCGATTACCGTATTTTCTGTAATAGTAGTGCACTCTGAACGTCGCCTAAATTACTCGAAATCTCGAGAACCGCTTATCCAAACCTATCGATGTGGAATTGGAAAATGTAGCTGACGATGAGATCTTGTGGGGGATTTGAGGGTTGAGCTTCTGCGAAAGCTTGGAAACCGTAAAATAATCACTAACTCGGCTCGCCGCGGTGCACTACTATTAGAGAAAATATTGGTATCGTTTCCCCAAATTTTATCCACTATCAGTTCTGTTTCATTTCTAATAGTAAGTAAATCCAAAAAGCGAGCCTTTTCTAGACCATAGAAAAGGCATTTTTAGACTCTAAATCTCGCAAATCATTCAGATAAAAGTATTTTTGAAGTATAAGTACAAATTTTTGAAGTACAAGGATTGTAACGAATAGAATGAATCAATCAAAAAGCTGTCGATAAAAGTGTTGAGCGGTTCAAAGCTACATTCGATCGAAAAGTGGAGGAAAAGGAATAGAAAGAATAGAAGGGGGAAGCTGGTGAGAAGAGAAGAGAAAAGGAGAGATGGATGGGGGGAGGGGATGGGGGCACCAGTCGAATTACGAGCAAACAAACACACACACCCCATCCCATCCCATTCCATCCGATTTCTGTGTTCTTTCGCTGAAAAAGCGAAAGAGATTCTGATGGACATTTGGAAGGAAAAGGAAAAATTCGAGATGAGATGAAAGATTGAGAGATTTCGATTGATCCACTGAACCTTTTCTTTCATTTTTTTTTCTGATCACAATAGTTTACCCAGACAGTTTGCGTGGTTTAATTTTACCCACAAGCATCACAAGGTATCAAATCTTGACTCACTGTAGAAACATGTCAAAGTTTTGAGATTTCGATGTGAGATTTTAAGTTCAATGTCAGGAATGACTGGGTGGAGCAGGTATTTCAAAAGTCTGTCTAGCTGAAGAGCTTGTTGAATGGGCTAATTGTAAGCTAGATATTTGATTTTAGATATTGCAAAAGCTGAAAAGCTATTTGATGCTCGATATTTTGAAAAAGCTGATCCAAATGAATACCTTTAGAACTTAAACTCTGCTCTATTTTTCGCCCTTTCACCTAAACTGTACCATTCATTTAAGAGCTCCCAAACAGCTCGTGTTTGTGTCTCATTAGTCGAAAAGGAGAAGTCAAATGTTGAGAGAATGAAGGAGGGGAAAAGCGTTCAACGACATCCCATTTTGAAAGAAAGAAGAAAGAAGAAAAGAGATCTGAGAAGCATCAAAAGAGAAAGAAATGGGAGATCCCTTGTTGAGTGTGAATAAATAAAGACCATCGATATCTTGCTTTAGAGGTGGACACAAAAGCCAGAAAATTTCGATTCTTTATTCAAAGATTGTCTTTATTGTACAGAGATTGAATAGGGGATTTTGAACTTTTTTTTTTTTGCTCAAAAAGAAACTTTCTGCTCCACTATGGTAGAAAGATTATATTGGTTTTTGTGAGCAAGAGAAGATACTGTAAAAGGTATGGAAAGTATTGTAATACTAATAATTCTACTTGAGTAGTAAAGAAGATAGAGTTTAAAGATTGCTATGAAGTCCAACTAGTCCAACTTGTCCAACTTGCAAGCAACTACGCTTGCAAGCAACTTTACTCTTTACTTTAAGGACAAAAAGATACAGTAGACAATAATTGAAACTTTGGCTTAAGTTTCGATCAAAAGCTACGATGTAAATGAATGTGATTTTTAAGAAAAGGTCGGTTAGGTCAAAATGGCGGTGAGTAATTGAGCTGTGGAGGGAATTCGACAGAGCAGGGTTTTTAGTGTTTAAAACTGAAAAAAAAGGAGATGAAAGGGTTTACAATCATCGGCGTTTTGTTTTGCCGATACGAAAGAGATCTGAAAAACAAGAGGAAAAAAAGGAGGGGAGAAAAGTGACACGTGTGGTATGTGTTAGGGGAAAAGAAATCGAGTGAAGTTATTTTGTGAGAGTGGTACACATTTGTGAGGGTGAGACGAGTTCGGAGACATAGTTTCCTCTTACACAAAAATCCCCGTTGGTTTTTGGGTGTGGAAAAGGGTTGTGATTTGGGATGAATGTTTTGCGTAATTCAAATTCGTAGTTAAACAGAAAGAGCTTGTGGCTTTGGAGTGTTGAATTTGAAAGTTGGTTGCTTGTACTTAAAGTTGCTACTTGAAACATTCACAACTGCGGAAGGATTATTGCAACTAATATTTTTTAGGATAGAAACTGATAAAATCAATTTTAAAACTTTAAAAATTGATTTATAAAGATAGATTAAACAAGAAAAATTACTCTATATGAGCAGAAATGCAAGCCTGATGACATTTGGGAAATACAGTAATCCAGACAGACAGACAGACAGACAGACAGACAGTAATCTAGACAATACGGTATGTAACATATGTTCACAAAAGCCATCAGAATTCTATCTACAGTACTGGACAATGAAATATCATATTTGAAAAAACACATTCGCACTTTCGCCCGTCTGTAACTCCCTTGTCTTTGAGTTTAAACTATTAGTGTTACACATTTTCTGAAAGCTCTTTTCAAGGGCTACACAATGGTAATATTAATATTTAGAAATACGGTAAAGACAAAGGAGTTACAGACGCGCGAAAGTGACGATCTTTTTTCAAATATGATATTTCATTGTCCAGTAGTGTACATCCACTTTGGCTAAATCGTAAGCGGAATCTTTTTAAAGAGATTTCTTAAGCGAATTGTTTCTGGAATGCGCTTTTAAGGACGTTTTTGTTTCAAAAACATTCGAAACACTGAAATCTATCGGATTAAGATCACGGATCGTGGCCACTAAAGGTGAACAAATCGAGAAAATCCTGCTTGCGTCAGTCCTGAACCACTTGAGCCTTGTGAGCATATCATCTTGCATAAAACACTAAATCCTGTTGCAAAAGTGATTTTTGACTCACGGAAAAAGATCTTTCTTAAGTATTTCGAGATAGTTGTTGGAACTGGAAATTGATGTCATGAGGCGGCTGCAACAATCCTGCCACACCCTGCACATAACGGAAAACTTAGGCGCGTTAGAGTTGTGAGCTGTTTAGACTTTAGAACCTAAAACATTTCATAGATAGTCCGTAGTTTCAAGTCAAAGCGTAAAGCTTCATGTTTCTGAGTTTTGTACCGTTTGCCCTGTAAAAAAAAAAGTGATGTTTAACAGTAAATAAGGAAGAAGTAATTTAGTAGTCTTTTTTTGAAAGAAACAGTAAAAATCCTGCATTCCTATCTATTACTTTAGTATTTCTATTTTTTTTTGGCAAATTCTTAACAGCCAGTCAGTGACAGTCTGGTACACTACTGGACAATGAAATATCATATTCGAAAAAAGATCGTCACTTTCGCGCGTCTGTAACTCCATTGTCTTTACCGTATTTCTAAATATGAATATTACCATTGTGTAGCCCTTGAAAAGAGCTTTCAGAAAATGTATAACACTAATAGTTTAAACTCAAAGACAAGGGAGTTACAGACGCGCGAAAGTGACGATCGTTTTTTCAAATATTATATTTTATTGTCCAGTACTGTACTTCCTAAAGATTGAAAGAAAAATTTGATTCACAGATCAAAGAGCCACATAAATGAAATGTGAAATCAAAAAAGACAGAGAAACCAAGAAAAAACCAGCTCATTTTTCTATCGTTTCTTATTTATTTCGGACTTCGAGAGAATCTCTTCTCAAAAACGAGTCTCTCTTTTTTTCTCTTTCTTTAGAGGTTAAGCAGCTCTAAAAAAAATTCTTCCCGTATTCATAATGCACACAATAATCAAAAGAAAAAGTGTGTTTAGTTTTTGGATTAATTATTAGATTATTAGCTTAGCTGAGAAATTATTAGATTAGTTATTGGTGCGAGAGAAGTTTCACTGCAAGTTGATCATATTATCAATGAACTTTAAAGAAATTTCAAATTGAGAACTCACCACGAAATTGAGTTTGCAGTAATTTTTGTCGTTTCCACAAAAATCGTTCTTTTTTTCGGCTCAATTATTCCCCTTGAGCCTATAAATGGGCATCTTTTTTTGCTTTGTCTCGTTTTTTCAGTTCGTCAAAATTTCAAGGATCATCGACTGAAATTAAAGAATTTATTTGATAGATTTTGTAAAATAAAACTAGCAAGCATTTTCTGATAAACATTTAAAGAGACTTGAACACAAAGAAATGGGAAAAGATCTGGAGATAGGAAAAGATTTTCATCAAGATGAATTTCTGTGTGTGTTCAGAAACTTGAATCGAACCAAATCGGAACCATATCGGAACCAATATAGAGCCCAATCGGAACCATAATGGAACTTAATCGGAACCAAATTGGAACCCAATCGGAACCATAATGGAACTTTATCGGAACCAGATCAGAACCAAACCGAAACCAATATAGAACCCAATCAGAACCATAATGGAACTTAATCGGAACCAAATCAGAACCAAATCTAATCTCATTAAGCAATTAGAATTAGATTGAATTGTTCTAAAGGAATTTCAAAAAAGAAAACGAAAAAAAGAATTTCGTGAGAGTGTTGCTTGAACAGGTCGATCTACGGTGTACATGAGAGGGGATTCACTTGATGAAAGGTAGAGAAGAAGGAGCTGATGGCAGTACCTCTAGTTTCCCCCTTTCACCAATTTCTCTTTTCTTCAAGCTCGAATCTCTTGATATTTTCTGTTCTTCGTTGATTTGTGTGTATGTCGGCAAGTGTGTGATGTTGATGGGGGTAACCTGTGTGACAAGAATGTAAGCAAACAATTGCAGTGCAGAAAAAAGCTCCTTTCAGCTTCATCAGTCAATCTTTTTGAAGAGTCGATAGTGATGAAAATTCACAAAAAACAAAATCTATTGTATTTTCTGTAGAGCGGCTCTAATCCAGAAAATATCGTCTATTTTCTGTATTAGAGGAAATGGCAAAAAAAAAACTAGAGTCACAGAAAGCGTAAAATTAAAATGCATGGTGAGAAAAGGTGGATTTTTTTTTTGTCAAATACCTAGAGATTTCCATAAATCACAAGATTTCCAATGATAACTAATAAAAATTTTGATTAAATATTGTAAAATCATTGAAAGTGCTTGAGACAAGTGCTATTTAAAAGGGTGTGAAGTGTAGAATGTGAATATTATTGTCAAAAATGCGTGCTTAAATTTGATGCAGTAAGAAAGCCAAATTAATTAGCCGATTTTTCTCTCAAAATTTGTTAATAGATTTGCTTCACTTATCTACTTGGACAATTGCCTTGGTTTCAGCAATATTTGTCAAAGATCAGATTCAGAGATCTTTCTATATCGTACGTTTTCAGAATCAAAGATCTCCAGTTTTCTCCAGAATCAAAGATCGTTGATATATTGATATGCTGGAATCTCCTTCTTCGAGACTTCATCCACCACATCAAGAACTCTAAAAGTTCTTTATATTTATAGTGATTGATAGTGACAGCTTTTATTGATAAGGAAAAAGTTTAACATTTCAAAAATCAAGGAATATGGCTTACTATTTAAACTCACTATCACAGTAAACAGATACAAAATCTTTAACAGTCAAAAAAATTTTGTATTAAACATATTTACATACTAAAAGGGTATTATTGCATTTTGGTAAACGATAAACATCAAAAATGATCAAGGCACACTTTTAAAGATCAAATATAGTTTAATGCTTTACTAAAGCTCAAATTTTGCTGCCTCCTTGTTCCTGGATTTGTGAAAGTGTGGGAAATCTGAAAATTGTTTTAAGTCTTTGACGAACATTTACAAAATCATCATCGAAATTATGGAAACACTTCCCTGACACACCTTTCCGAATCATTCTCGGCAATTTCCAGATCCTGTGTGGCATTGTTTAAAATGATCTCTTGGAGTTGTTGATAGTCATTTCCATCCAAAGTTAGATGCATTGGCTTAAAGGTTTTTTATTGGATTATCTAAGAAATTCGAAAACCGATTGAGGAGCACCGACTGTGTGAGTAACCATCTCCAATGCCGAAAGGAAAGCTTCATCGGTTACACTTCGAGCAGATTGATAGCTCTAAAAATTGATTTGAATTAAAGACAAGATCTCTATTAAAGCATTTTTTCATAAAACTATCGTAATCTTGTCTATTCATCTATTTTTGTGTTTTGGTATTCTTTATGAACCTTGCTAGAATTAGACTAAAAGTGTAGCTTTGAAAAAAGCTAGAGACGTTTCAGAGACGTTTACGGTAGTTTTAAAAACTTTTAGAGACGTTTACAGTAGTTTTAGAGAATGCTTTTAATTAATCAAATCTTTTTGTAGAAGTTATTTTAATTATTTTAAATTTTATTTTCATTTTAATTATTTAAAAAAAACTAACTGCATTTCGTCCAAATATTTGTTGAAAGGCGGGACTGCGAAATGTTGTGCGTGAAGATTGAGCTATTCGTGTGACATCGGCATTCAGTGTAGACACCCAACTCTTAATTTAACAATTTAACAAGTCTGAATTGAAGTTCACTTTGTTTTCTAGACAAAAAAAACAAGAGTCAGTCTTATTTGGTCTAGCATTCACAAGTTTTATGCCTATTTACTTTACAATCAAATGCCAACAAATAGATAAAAGAGTTGAAAATGTTCAAACGAACCACAGGGACGTTTCCTTGCCAACTTTCGCTTCGTGTTTCAATGTCTCTTTCATTCCTAAATCTAGCTTTCATCACATTTATTGTTAATTGAATCATTGATATTTCCAACACTGTAGGTTCAATATTTATGGTGGATTTTTGAGCTCGCAGGTCGTTTAGCGCTTTCAAAATTGGTTTATGAAAAAAACCGTCAGGAAAGCAGTTGGAATAAACTCGACTTTCTAGATTATTTTTACAGTTTAATAAATTTTAAATTCCAAAACTCGATCACCAAATTTCACCAAAAGAATTCAGATCCCAGTTGTTCTTGTTTAACAATGAGAAAGTCTTCATTATTTAACATTTTTCGAATCTACAGAACATTAAAAATATTAGAATCACATTTCAGTCTTGGTTTTTCTAAGAAAGCTTAACAAGAGTTTGTGAAAAACTCAATTTATCCGACCTCTACAAGCGTTTCTAGGCAAGAAACAACCCAAAAGGCAATAATTTTGAAAAAAAAGTAACTTAAAGTTGCTAACGTTGGGCGTATTGAGTGTGTTACCTATTTAGCATTAAACTCGTACAAAATGAGCTCTAAACCTAGTAATCTAGTGAACATAAATATTGAACACCTACACCAATCTTAATCCTTAAAGACTTACACTCTCGCAGCTGAGAAAGAGGTTCCTCTCGACGAGTCTTGATTCTGAATATGTGATAAGACTTGAAAAATCAGAATCAACTTTACCTCAACACCACAATCATGACGCATCTTTTTTGGTGCACTTCCCGCAAGATGAGCAACAAGAACACTGAGATTCGTTTATTGGTAATTAGATTTACAATCGGAGAATTTTAAGTCATTTTTTTTGCATAAACATAGAGACTGTGTTATAGAACAAAATCGAATCTTACTGGCTAATTTGTCTTAAGGCTTGATTTTGAAGTTAAACATCACTGATTAGAACGCTTTTTTCTTATATTTGCTTTCTATTAAATCAATGTAGAAATCTCACTCTTTTAAGTCTTCAATGCTTGTTCCACCATTATCCCCGGCAGCTAAACGTCTTAAGTGTTGCAAGCAAGCGTCTCGAACAAAATGAATTGTGCTCGTGTTTTGATCTCCCAAGAAAGCAGCTCCATCTCTCACCTGAAAGAACAATTGAAAGAAAAATACTATCAACATACCAAATACTGTTGTATTAGCCTTTCGTATCCATAAGGTCGACCTCCAGTAGCCATATTGCCCAAGATCATCATACGATGAAGATACTGCGTAATGATTGATTGGGCGGTTGTCGCGAATATATTATCAGTTACTAAAACAAAGTTTTTTAAATCTAAATTTTATAACTAACATTCTTGATTGAAAAGAGTTTGAAGCAATCTTTCGATAGCGATCCGCTCAATGCGAACAGCCGTTTCCGGGACATCCCACGTTGATTCGAATGCCTGAAATCTTGAAAATTGAAACTTGAATTGAACGAAAGATTTGCTCCAAAATCTTAAACGAAAATCGAAAAATTTGTGTTATGCTTTGAATCAGTTGTGCTTTTTTTTATACTAACAAAGCTCGTAAGCTTTAACATCGCCTGCCTTGCCCAGAATTCTCTCTCCCATTCACTTACATTCACTGTAATCTCGCCTCCACCGTTTTGTACTAAATCACGAATTGTTGTCGAATCAACCGCCATACGAGCTGCTGCCGAAGTGATGTCTAGAAATCATTTGCTCTTTCTTTTGGATTACTATTTGATTTGATTAGAGAATTATTGTACCCATACCATTTAAAGACGGCCGAGAGTTGTCGAATAAAAAGTGCTCAATAATCAGTCGACGAAAAGCATTTCGATGTCGCCCAATCGAATCCAATCTAGGCAGAAAAATGGTTTAAATGGTTTCAATTTTGAGGATAAAAATGTTTTTTAGCCTCAAAATTGAAGCCCTTTAAACCAAGGATGTTTTTTTAGTTTTAAAACCATTTGAAATTTTGTAATTTTTGATTACGATTTGAAAATGATTACCGTCCACCCATCAGCGAAATCAAATCGACCATTCCAAGACATTCGCCAATCAAAAAGTTTAAGATACCAATCAAATCTGAATTTCTCATTAATTTTTTTCGAGTTCAAAACACCAACTATTTGTGTTTGGGTTTTCATCGGGATTGAGTCGAGAAAGTATGCGTCCAACGGGTTCATTGCTAAAATGTGCTTCGGTTACGGTAGTCTTTTTTTTTAAAAACACATTATGGATAGATTGGATTCACCTTCTATTCGTTGTGCTCGTGAAAAGACTCTGAAGGACATGACGCGAATTTTCAGGTAAAGAATTGAAGTCGATATCGGGCTAAATAGTAAAAGATAAGCTTTTGGTATTTTCCAAACCCTTTCTCGTTCATCATGATCATTTGGTGGATCGACGTCGATCGGACTGGCAGGCGTCATTTCAGCCGTTATTGCAATGTGCGCGTGTGTTGGTACGTGACGCTATAGTAGTTGAAAGGTTTGTAAACACCGGGTTTTTTTTCAAACTTGCACTAGTTTTAAAGCTTTTTCTGGCGTAATTAATTGCACTGAATCCATTGGAAGTATTTATAAACAATTCTGAGTAACTTTTAAGCCAGTTTGAGCAACAATATTGACCCTTCAAGAATGGTTCTATTTCCACTAGACTGGACCGAATTAAGAGGTTTAAAACCCAGGTAACTGCTTGAAATGGCTAGAAAACAATTACTAAAGCTTAAATAAATACCAAACCATGAATCTGCGCCCTTAAAAACCCTAGAAGTAAAAATTAGTGCTGGCTGAATAGAGATAAATGTACACTGCCCCCGCCCCCAACTACTATAGCACCTGGCAAGTGCTGAAATTTTTATCGTGGAAAAAGATTACCTCAATGGTTACCACTTGAGCCATGGCTGCCCCGAATGCTAAAAGTCTATCGTATATCTTGTGATTTCTCATTTCATACGTCCGTTCCGTTCTCGATCCGCTTCCTCCATCAATCCTCGTATCGTTCGTAAACTGAAATTCGTCATTTCCGCGAGTTCACTGTCGTTCATTGCCCAAATTTGCGATCTTCCAGTGCGTCTTATCTAGAAAAAAAAACTTCCAGTACGCCAAGCCAAGTCCAGACTTTGCTAGATCTAGTAAAATTTACTACTTTCACCCCATAATTCGTAATCTTAGGGAATAACTTCTTTAAAATTTTTGCTAGCTGTTTGTTTTTTTGAAATTAGATGCAATTCTGTGTTTGCACATATAAAAATGATTTTGACTGGATAATAAATCGGCCAGAAAAGTGGGTGATCAATGTATTGGCCAATGGACTAGTTAACTAAAATGAACAGCCTGGGCTTGGGCCGGATCTGGCCCATTTTTCCATCCATCCAAAAATCAGAAGAAATAGTCTGACTTTGGTCTGAGCAGGCTCAGAAAATTTTTGTCTAGAACCTATTTACAGAGCCTAGGCCCCAGCTGGAAGCCTCCATGTTACCTGAATTTCTGAAGCCATGCGTCCAAGTTGAGTCAAGGGCTGAGTTGGAGTGGATGGCTAAAGTAAAAACAATGATCTACATTAAAAGCATCATAATCAAAAGTTTTCCATAAAAAAACCCTACCAATTCATCCAACAAGCTCATTATTCTTTCATAATGTTGATACGATCTGTTTATGTGTCGAGATGAGCACGCTAGGAACGGATCTGCCCCTTCCCTGAAAAATTTACAGATAAAGTTTTGCCAAAGTATTGCCTCACATTAGAGCCTCCTTTGCAATTGAGCCTCTCGTGGAAAATCGATGACATTTTGTTGGTTATGTACTAAAAGGATTCATTTCATGATTATTTCACAAGACTCACAAGGAGCAACGGGTGGTTGTAATGGTGTTGAATTGCGAGTTTGCTGTTGTTGCTGATGAAGACGTCTCAAGCGTACCATATGAAATTTACATTTGCCCACAATTATTATTGCTTTATACTCACTGCTGAATTGTTGCCGTTTTGTCGATTGGGAGCACCGAGAGACATCATCGGATGATGTCCGATATGGTGTGCGGAGAAATGATGAAGATTGTGATTGTGTAAATGTTGATGATTTGGCGTTGGCACCATCAATGGAACTTGTTGTGTGGGTTGCTAAATTTGAATAGCCGTATGCAAGTTTATTAGGCAAACATTAAACATGGGCACTCTAAACTACAAAAATGATGAACTGTCACACTATAAACGCTTCTAACTTGCTTCAAATCTGCCGGATTGACATGATCTATAGCTTAAAAGATAGAGAAACTCAAGAGCTTTGAATAATCTAAAGCACACCCAAAAGTATCAATGCTAAAGAAAGTTACAGTGACTTGTAGTCCTGGCTTGAAACGAACCATACTCGCGCGATCGAGTCAGGCTACAAGCCACTATAACTTTCTTTAGCATTGATATTTTAGATGTGCTTTAAGTCCATTCAAAAGCTCTTGAGATTCTCTATTTTTTTGGTCATGTCAATCCGACAGATTTGAAGTCAGCTAGAAGCGTTTGTAGTTTACGTTTCTACTTTGTAGTTTGTAGTACTCATGTCTACTGAACACCGATGCATAGGTGTTCAGTGAATGAAGCTATAGATCATGTCTACACCTACCAAGCCACCCGGGCGGGGGGGCCCGCCAAGCCGTGACAATGGTCCGGCGACATTGATCATTGTCGTTCGAGGAATATTCCTTGTCATAGCATTCTGAATCACCGAACTAATCAGTGAGCTCAGTCCACCACCGGGATTTCCCGTCCGATTTATTGTGATCCCGGGAGGTGGTTGTGCGGCTTGCGGTGGGATCTAAAATGAACCTTAAATTTCAATGAACTCGTCGTTCTTTCATTGAAGATTTTCTTTTTTTATGAAAATAACCGAAGTGTTTGAATTTTGGCTTCCAGATGATCCCGATGGATTTTGATGAGCAACTGGAGGCTCTAAAAGGTTGATTACAATATTACAATAAAAGGTTTTTCTTTACGAGCTGAAATTTGAATCCCCATTCCTATTGGTACCATCATTCCTTCACGATAAGGGCCGGTTCCAAAAGGGCTGGCAATCGATGAAAGGAAAGCTGAAAGTTGAACTAGAATCGAATTTCAAAAAGCTAACTCAAAACTAATCTAAAACTAAAAACCAAAAACAAAACCAATCAACAAAACTCAATCAAAAGAAAACAAAGCTTTTCTCGGTTAGCTTATTAAAAACTCACGCCGATCCGGTCGACCTTCATATGGAACTGTTAAAGCGTTGAAAGCAGATGTTTGACTCGTATTCTTAAATGGAAAATTAAAAATTAAAAAATTACAATCACCGTGGAATTTTCATCGCTTTCCAAGTAGACATCGAAGACAAGTTCTCCCTGTAATAGGTTAGATTTGAAAAGAAAACGATTCTAACCTCAGCGCTCGGTTCTGCCCGATAACGAGAATATTGTGGAAATAAGCGACGAGGGGTCGGATCATCGAAATGAATATTCAAATCGGAAACCAAATGTAGAACATGCGAGTGACGGTGGATCGTTTTTTGGAGTTGTTCCAAATAAACCGTTAAGCAATTGGCGCGTGAATCTGTTAGAAGTGTCTGAAAGTTTAGTTGATACAAAAAATGGTGCTAAATCTTGATATTTAGCTTAGTCCTGCAGTGCTTCGAGATATTTATTCATACCTCTTGAGTTCCAATATCAAAGTTGTCATTGTGGCGAACGACTCGTGACATTCTAAATCGAATATTGTGAAAATTTCATTGAAATAGTTTACCGGATCAAATGTGGAGCAAGTAAAGTGTTCAGCTGAACAAGGGACTCAATCATTGGCAGAAGATCTGTCGCCAAGCCATGACTGAAGACTAAAACTTTAAAAAAGAGAAGACATTCTTTACCGTATCTGATATTGTGGCTGTCCTTCAAAACCTTGTGTCTCGTTTTGTCTTCGAATTCCGGTTTCATTTTGTGATGTTCCCAATTGTTGCATTCGACCATTTTCATTAGACGACTCCCCATTTGCAACTAAAAAGCAGCATTGGACTAAATCTCTGAAATTCCTAACCCCAGTTGCAGTTCTTCTCGACGTTTTGCTCTCCAACGCATTGCATTTTCTCAACCCAATTGACGAGTGTTTTCCGCTGTTCTCTTTCACTTTCTGGATCAAGCTTTGCAGCGCCATTCAAAATGGAATCAACCAGATCGGAGAAACCCTCCTATAATATGAGATTTAGGTAATAAGTAAATTCCTTTTCTAAAACTGTCATCTTTCGAAAACTATCGTAGTCTTGACTCTAATTTTATTCAATCTACTTTTGATCTGTTTCTGTGAGGGCTCACAAAGGATACTAACAATACAAACGTAGACACAATATTGGATAAAACAAGATTACAGTGGTTTTGAAAGCCAACGCATTTTAGAAACAACTCCGGGAAAAGAAATTACACTATAGTATTTAAAAATCGGTATCTAACTTACAGCAGTGACGCTTAAAAAAGCTTCGATATGGGAGAGATGCTCTTGAATCATGTTAACACGTTCTATAGCCGGGGAGTCAACCTAAAATAGAGCATTTACTTTCAAAAATTAATGCTAAACTCACCACAGGATTTTCTTGTCCCGGTAGATGAACGACAATCGAGCCGATGATAGGATTCCCAGGTTCACGGAGACGGGTTTGCACTTGGATTTGTTGAGCGATATCAGGGAAAATGTCACGAATGGATCTTTCAACGATCATCTGTAATAAATAATATTGATTACATAGAATCATTTGAAAGATTGCAAATCAATGAAAAATTTCTAAACTGACCCGAAAAGTTTGCAAAGCAGAAGCACTTCTCCCAAAAACAACCGGAATGCTATAGCTCACGACGTTTTCGTTCAATCCCACCTTGAATAATTTTCTTTTAAAATACGATTTCTGATCAACCTGTCCAATTGGATCATCTGGTTCCACACCAACACTCCGACTATTGTTCGGGACTCCAAAATGCCAATTGTTTTCTTGATGTTGTTCACTCTGTTCCGGTTCAGCATTTTGTGTAGTATAGGACATAAAAAGAAAACTTTGTTAACTCAAAAGGTGTCAAACTTACTGTTCAGGTCGTTCCACGAGATGAATGACATGTCCATCTTGAATACCAAGTGTTTCCAATGCTCCGCTGTTGTTGGTTAAAGGGCGACCCTAAAATTTAAAATAAATAACTTAGAAATTGTCTGATCTACATTTTGACACAAAATTTAAGAAAAAAATTTAAAAAAAAAAAGAATTTTGAAAATGTCTATAGCTTCTGAAGCTGATTTTTACATGAAGAATATCAGTTTTCCGATCAAAAACGATATCAAACTAATTTCCTTTACCTGATAAATCAGCCGTTGTCGATTAGCAGGAATACCGGTTTGTTGAAATATCAACTCTTTGAATTGTTCGAGTGAGGTCGAAGGAGATGGAGTGAGACTGATATCTCGACCGTCAAGAATTTTCACCCGTAGATTCATCTGAACAAAAAAAAAGAATATATTTTTATGGACATAGACTTTGCGTTCACCGCTTTTTTTGCATAAAGAAATGAAAGATACTCTTTAAGAAATTCATCACAACCAACTTATAGTTTGTTTTTCTAATGTTATGCGTGCATTGTGTAAATGTGTAAAGTGAAGTGATACGTAACTTGTTTTTCGATCAAGACATAAGTTCTCTTATCACTGTTAACAAATAAATGTTAATAACAAATAAGTGTTTCCAAGTTTTTAAAAACACGTCATTCTTCAGGATAAAGTTAAAATTTGAAACAGATAAATGATATAAAAAAACGATATAAAAAAACGACAAAATATGACACGATATAAAAAAAACGACAAAACATTTTGCATAATGTACCAGTTATTAAATGTGAAAACCATTTTAAAAATTTTCAATTCACTAATCTTTTCTTTTTACTTGTTCTTTTATTTTCCGGATTTGAGTGCATTAGAAGCCAAAAGTTTAAAAAAGAAAACTGTCACCATTATCGGAAAGTTCGGAACTTTCCGATAATTTACGATTTTCGGAACTTTTCGAAGCTCGTGCTTTTGTTCTTTTGAGTAAATGTATAGTACAACTTTATTGAACAACGAAATAACAATGAACAAAGCAGTTTACTCTGCTGGGACTTCAATATCACCGCTGTTAATCGCATCAATTGTGTCATGGGGATGTTGGCCATCAATTGTGCATCCCACCGATTGAGCTGTTCCTGAAATTGTTGCAATCAGTAAAGTAAAGTGTAATCTTTTCATATGTAAAGTCTCGAAACCTACCGAGAATTTCCTTCACAGTTCCTTCAAGCTTCTTGGCCATCGATCTTGGCCTCATAATTCGAGCAATCTGTAAAGATTTTGTATGCTTGTCATTTGTACAATTGCTTTACCTTGATAATCGTATCGATCGTGAGATCACCGTTATGTTTCACTGAAAGTAACCTTTTAAAAGATGTCTTTTAGATTATAGATGTCTTTCAACTAGTTTTCTAATCAGAATAGAGTTTGTTTCTTCCAGATTAGGTTTTCTAAAACATGTCAACTTTAGAAAACTATTTAGCTTTTAATCTTTCAATTTTCAAACGTTGATAGGTTTTAGAAAACGCATTAGTCGAGAGAAAAACACTACCAAAAACTTGTCAAAGCTTATTGTGAACGTAAAGTTATCAGTAGTTTGTTGTTAAAAGCCTCACCAAAACTAATTTGGAGATTACCAGTCATTTTGAACTCAAAAGACTGGGGGATGGGAGCTAAGCGGAGCAACCCGACCCATCGCCAAAAAGGGATATTTACCGTTTTTGACCTTCTTCCGATCGCGCGGTGGCTCTTTCAATTCTTTGATTAGAAGCGAAGCAGCCGATGGGACCACATCGATCTTTGCATTACGATTTTGGATGGTGAGTTTGCATGTGACTTTCAATCCCTTCCAGTCTTGAGTGGCCTTCGCGATGTCGTCACCCACCTTCTTTGGCGACTAAAATATGAAGCTTTTGTTTTGTCGGAGGAATATTTCATCTATCCTCTAGAAAATGGTATTTATCTTGTCTCTTTCGGAAAGACGTTCTTACAATTTCGTCTCTATAGATTTGTTTCTACCTAACTTTAATATTTTAACAATGTTTTTACCTAGAGAAACTTACCAAACCAAGGGGTCCGACTTTTGGAGCAAGCGCTGAAGTGGCTCCAACTTCGCCACCAACACAACGCAAATAAACAATCTTGATCTCGGTTGGGTCGAATTTTGGTGGCATCTTTTGCAAGTTTTACCTAGAAATTTTCCTTCTTATTTGCACGCAGTTAAAGATCGACAAATTTCTGAATACGCAGTGTAAAGTAAGTAAGCAAGTAGTAAACAAGTCTGAAAGTAAGTAGTGTAAAAAAAAGATATCATATTTACTGTAATAGAACTACTTTCAGTCGTGATTCGTTTTTCGTGGATTAAAGACAAGAATAATAGACAAGAAATCAAGAAAAAGAACAATAAACAATTCGAATAGCCGGTCGTTCAATTTTACGTACTACAGTAAATAGAATGCCAACAAGTCAAAATGCGAGAAAAATTTGTTGTAAATTAAAGGATCAACTATTTATGTGAGGTATTTCGTTTATGAAAAATGTTGAGGTAAATTTAGGTAAAAAGGAAAGGAAAGAGGAGTTTCGTGATCCGCTCTTTAAACGGTCTCGAACAGAAGATTACGATACTTGGCAATGTTTCCATTAGCACCTTTTGGATTTTTTCAAATTTTCATGCTAGATGGCGGAATTTCGGGGCGTCATCGATGGAATAACTTTAGCATCACGGATTTTGTATAGCTACCAGTTTTGATACCGTAATACCTGTAATAGTAGCGCCCCCCTCCCGTACAGTCGCGTAGTTTAACACACAATTTTGTGACGCTCGGACCTCCGCGCTGCTTCGACGAAAAGTGCGCGCTTAGATATCAAAAGATAGCGCTTGAAGTGACAAATTTTTTGGTATTAACAGTTTATTTTAGAAAAAGCTGGGCGCATTCAAAAAAATTATTTACTTTAGCGACTACGCGACTGTACGTCATTATGGGAAGGCGCTACTATTACAGGTATTACGGTAGTAGGATTTCAAATACAGGTTGCAGTTTGTAAGAAAACGAGAAGTTATCATAATTTGAGTCAGATATTTGGTTGATTAACTGAATATCTTAAAAAAGAGTGGCGAAGAGCAAGAACATTCCTATGCTGGAGCCCGGCATAGGAATATTCCTTTCAAGAGAGCTGCCACGTAGAATATGCTTATTTTAAAAAAATTCCATCATTTAACGAATGAAAATTTCGTCCCACTTGGCATATAAGCGTTTGAAGTTTTGAAAATTTTGATTTTTCATAGAATTCCCCATTTGAGAAGCAGTACTTTAGAACTCTGACTGTTTTCAAAAATTTGAGCTATAGACCCAATTTTGTGCTTGTTGTTCACAAAAATTCCTGTATGCCTTATTTCAGTTAAAAAAATTAGGCATCTATTTTTATATTACCGTTTTATACTATCATTTTTCTATTTTTCGTGTCAAATCGCTTTTTGGCGTACGATCTACTGAATATTTTTTTTTTGGTTTAGTGTGCCATGATCGAGCAAGATATCTACCTGGAAGAAGTAGAGTCCGAGGAGCCATCACAGTTCAGCTCATCGACCGACTTTTTGGCGTATGGACGAAGTTCTCTCCCTGCAACAAATACGGTAAAGCCATCTGACGTTTCGACCTGACTTGAGCTGGCCTTACTTTTTTATGTTTTTTAAAGAGTTTCTTGCCTTTTACCATAATCCAGTACCTATTTCGAATTGATTAAGCTTAGTAGCCCTCAAATCATTAGTTAAAGTTATTAGAGCATAAAAATTGTAATTTGTTGTTCAGAGACAAGTCCATGATAATTTTGTTTTTTACAGATTTATCGAATCGAGAAGGAAAACTCAGCTCATCCAAGCAATGGCAAGCAAGAGGCTCTCACTTACAAGGTTTGGTTCTATATTCAATTCTTATTTGAGGAAATAATATTAGGAAAAGAACATTGTATGGAAATCTCATTATTAAAGTAAAAATTAGAATTTACCGTTGGCATCGAGCTCTACAGGTCAGCAAAACTATGAAATGGTGCACAGAACGGCATATCAGCAAAGCCTATCAGTGCCACGGAGACCCTCAAAAAGTAAGTTTGGGTTGATAAAAGCTCTTATTTTTATTTTAGAAAGTCGAACCTGGGGTTGAAGAAACCATGTAATTGCACAAAGTCCATGTGCTTGAAGCTCTACTGCGACTGTTTTGCCAATGGAGAATTTTGCCGCGATTGCAATTGCAAGGACTGTCACAACAATATGGACTACGAAGCTGAAAGGTCACGGGCAATCAAGCAATCGTTGGAAAGGAATCCACAGGCGTTTCAGCCTAAAATTGGTAGGTTAACAAACACAAATTTCGTTAAATTATTTTTAAGGAGTTGCGCCGAAGGGTCAACTAGAAGCAGAGCGTCTCCATCAAAAAAGGTTGCCACTGCAAGAAGTCGAGTTGTCTGAAGAACTATTGCGAATGTTATGAGGTAGCACTTTCAAATATTTGCGAATTTAATTATCTACATTTTAGGCAAAAGTAGCCTGCACTGATCGATGCAAATGTACATCATGCCGTAACACCGAATCGGACAGAATAGCCAAGGCTCAACTGGTATAGTTTCTTGTATTTTTAACTGGTATTTTTGCTTATAAGTTAACGTCTTTTTAAGGCATCAGCGCGTGAATCATCGCGTGTAACATCAGCTTCACTGCTAAGCGTGGCTTCTGGATCATGTATCTCCACTACTGCGTCTGCATCGAGATTTTCCGATGAAGAGTCGGATTCAGGTAGAGTTAACTAAAAAATTTATTGTGATATACCGTATTTATTCTAATAGAAAAAATTTGGTGAAGGTGGTTGGAAAATAGGAGCGCAGCCTCCAATAGAAGCAATAACTATGGATATTCAGCTTGGTAGACCGAATACCCTGAGTTTTGGGCCTTTACGAATATATAAGGCTATATAGGCATTTTCTTGAGAAAAATAGCTATCTTTATCATTTGTTTTGCATAAGCAGTGGCAATTTTGATAAGTTTTTCTTGCAATTAGATAGTCAGCTTATTTAAATCGAATTTAGAACTTCGACTAGGTATTTAAAGTCCGTCGAGCTTAAGATAATTTTTGCCATAAAATTCTCACAACTTTAAACATTTTGACGTTTTATATTTTAGTATCCAATCCTTTACCAAAGAATCTTCCTTGCTTAGTTCTTTCTTAGATTATTATTATCATTATTGCTCAATCAGTAGCTTTTCTTGCATTTATATGCATTGACTACCATAGTGACATCTTGATTGAAGTCGACGACTCTAACGGTAATGAAATCAAGAATAATGCTTTTTTGACGATTGAATTGTTTTTAATTGGTTGTTACCTAAAGGTTTTCTTTCTACCATCTACTTCATCAATTTTTTTTATTCATCGAAAAACAGGAGTGCATCCTCCAATTTTGTGAAATAATTGAAAAAATCCGGCTAGAATTAATACGATACATTATTTTTTCAATTCGATTAGAATTAATATGATACATTTTTTTTCAGATGAAAGAAGTGATCCAAAGACCAGACCATGGTTCTATCTACGCGATGAAGTCATTGAAGCTACGACCACTTGCTTAGTGGCGCAAGCAGATGAATTGGTAGTATTTGTGATTTCACAATTGGTATTCACATCATATTTTAGGAAAACTCTGATAGTGCCGAGGAAATTTTGGAACACGGAATTCTTCACGAATTTGCCAACGCGATACGGAAGATTATCGAACACTCACAAATGGCTGGTTTGGACGTTGCTCAACAAGATTTATTTCACTAAACGCTATATTTTATGGATGTAATTGATTTGCTGTTTTTATGCGCTGCCTTTACGTACAATAAACGTTTAAATGCAAATTTGTCATATTGATTGCTAAGGCATTTGAAAAGCCATAAATTGTTTTGAAACATGTTACTATCTTACATAATAAAAGCCGAGATAATGAATGAACATATGGAGACAGCGTTTAAACTGGCCGAAGAGGCATTAAAGAATGATGAAGTACCTGTTGGATGTGTTTTCGTTTGCGACGGAGTTCAGGTTTGGTACTAGTCATTTTCTCATTAATGTTTTTTAGGTCGGACAAGGACGAAATGAAGTAAATGCCAGCGGAGACCCAACTGCACACGCTGAAATGGTGGCAATTCGAGAAATGCGTAAGCATAATTGGTCTGAAAAGGTCAATTTTTTTTTACTCTATTACGTCTTTTCAATTCTTTAATTTAGGAGATTCACACTTTTGAATTATTTGTGACACTCGAACCTTGTATTATGTGTGCCGCTGCAATGTATGAGTTGGGCATCAAAGTAAGTTTTATTTTTCAAGTTCTTCTGGATTCTTGTTTAGCGAATTGTGTATGGGGCAGCAAATCAAAGATTTGGTGGAATCGAAAGTGTTGGAAACAAAGAAAAATATGGTGCAGAACATGAAATTGAGGTTTGTTTTTGTATTGTTTATTCTATATTTGAATTTCAAGGTCAATTCCCTAATTGAAGCAAACCGTGCAATTGGTCTACTTAAACAATTTTATGAATTAGAAAATGCGAACGCCCCGGAACAAAAAAAGGAAGATAAAAAGAAAAGAAATTGTTAATAAAGCTTTTTATATGGTGTATTATTAATGACAAGTTAAAAACTTGTTATATCGTGTTTGAGAGAACATTGAATTATTCTAGAGATAGGTTTTAGATGAAATCAAACAAAGTCTCAAGTCAATCAAAGAGCATCAAGGTTGGTTTATTGTACTTGAGCCATTGATAGGAAAGCGTTAAAGCCATGGTTGACAGGAATGTTTAATTTTTTTTAGTGTTATACGCCAGAAGTTTTAATTTCTAACAGTTGATGGGAAAATTCATAGTCCATTTTCAGATAGTACTTCGGGGCTTTCCACCATCAATTGACGAAGACTCTACACGTCAGCAATTGGGCACGCTTCCGGCAGAGCCGGTCTACTGGAGATTCAGGTATTCAATTTTGGCACGTGTTTACTGTAGCAATTTTTTGTACATCAGTAATATTTTATGCTTTAGCCCCGGTAACCCACACCTTGACTGCGCCGTTAGGCCATTCCTCATTATTGCCTTTGCCAATGACGAGGACGCGGTGAACTTTGCAGATCGATTTCATGGGTATTTTATGAAATAGCACCTCAGTAAAATATATTTAGTTTTGTTTTTGTTGATTCAAAGGGGGCCGCATCGAGTGTTTTTGTCGAATTAGCTCTCAATGTTTCAATTCCAAAAACTACCAGAGAAACGGTTAACTTTTGAATATTTGAATTTGAATATCAATGATTTTAGGTCAACAAAGATCCGGAAATTGGAAAAGTTAACGAGACAAATGAGTTTAAACAGTATGTCGAAAACATCAAAGACACTTCAACGCGTCTGTCTGTTGGTTTTAGTTTTTATGGCTTTTGAGTTACTGACTCTCCTAGTATTGGGATTCTAAAGTGCCCAATAAGAACCAAATATCCCAATACCGAATACCTATCATCTAGAATATCCCATAAGGAATTTTAATTACAGATTGACCAACAACTCAAAATTATCGATGAGAAACGCTCGAAGCTTGTCGTCGGTGAAATCACTCCTTTGGCTAAATTTGTTCTACAACAACACATTCAAAAACGTGACCGAATCGAAGAACGTCGAAAAGTCAAGGAGGAAGAACATAAGACCAGAAAGGAGAAACGAGCTGCTCGTTTGGTAAGGGCTATGATTAGGAAATGGTTTTGCTAAATTAACATTTTAGGAGAAAGAGGAGAAAGAGTTGGATGGTCGAGCGAAAGGACAAAAGTTGTTGGGATTCATGAAACGTGAACCGAAAGAGGAGAACGAAACAAAGTTAGAAAACATTTCCAAGAGGGAAGTGAGATCAAAGGTGAACTATATTGGTATCTAATTTTGACATACTTTTTAATTTTAGTGGGGTGCTTCAAATGCTTCTTCAAGTAATGCTGCAGGAAAAGTTGTGAAAAACTCGGATCATCGAGCTAGCACGTATGTTTTGAAACTTTTATTTTTAATTATCGGGGTTGAGGAATCATCGTTATTTTCAATTCGTGTCTAATCATGCAAGAATAAAGTTTTAGTCTGTCCGTAATCAAAAAAACTTAGTTTTACAATTTGGTTGATTGGTTCTGCCGAGTTTGAAATAAGCTTGGTAATTTGATCTTTATTTAGCAAGAAAAATCCAAACGAAACAATCGCGAAAGTGAATGTGGTTACAAAAGAAGCGGATGCAAGCGGGAAAGATACGGGCCATTCAGACGGGTAGGTATAGGCATTTATAGTTATTTTTGAAATTTTAGTGGTGTTCAAAACAAGGCGCACTTCACCGAAAAGGTCGCTGATAAAGGAGCTCGCCGTGAACGGAAACCACGAGTTGAGCGAGAGATCTATCGACCTGGTAGATTGAAAAAAGTCAAAGAAGTTGAACCTTCCGGCAACCAAAACGCCGAATAAGCATTTGTTTTTTGTTACTGCTCCATATCTTTTTAATGTCCGGGTGTATTGTGATCCAACTTTAAAACTTGTCACATAAAGGTTTTGAATAAAAATGTATATACAAAGTGTTTATGATTTAAAACGTCCTCGTTAAATTTAATGCCATTGAATTGTGCCGTGAAACCTGGTTTACATAGTATTTAGATGATATCTAGGATGTCTTGTTTGTCACATCATACAACATCAAACCGATTGGCGCAATTTCTTTCAAAGTCCATATCTTTGACGCAAAAAAGACTTCTTGTTGTAAGGTTTTACAAAAAATCATTAGAACACATTTTAGGAAGGAAATGTCCCATCAAAGAAGGGTTCTCGAGATATGCTTTATTACGCCATGTCACTTGGAGGTGTGGTTTTTTTCTTTTATTACGTATACCGTTTATTTAGTTGTTGCGATCGGTGCAACTTTTGCCGCAATACCACTATACAGAATTTTCTGCGAACAGACAAGTTTTGGAGGCCTAACGCAGGTAATTCTTGGCAAACTTATTGCATATAAAAACTGTGATTTAGATAGCCAAAGACTTTGCCAAAATTGCCACGATGCAGAAAGTGGAGGGATCGTTTGATACGGGTTCAATTCAATTCTGATGTGCCGAGTAATATGCGATGGGAATTTAAACCGGTGCAAGATGAGGTTTATTTTTTTTGACTACTAGCACTAATACGTCTTTTAGATTTATGTACACCCAGGTGAAACGGCATTAGCCTTTTTCTCAGCTCGTAACCCAACTGACCGACCTATTGTTGGGATTTCAAGTTATAACCTCGTACCATTTCAGGTTTTTGTATTAAATGTATCGAAAAAAACAATGATTATTAGGCGGCTTATTATTTCAACAAGATCCAATGTTTTTTGTTTCGAAGAGCAAATTTTGAATCCAGGAGAACAGGTCGGTAATTGTTTGCAATCAAAGGCAGGGCACAAGGATAAATAATGCCTTTGTCAAAGCGTTTTTATGTTTTGCTACTTATTGTTAGTTCATTTCAATATTTAGGTGGATTTGCCCGTATTTTTCTACATCGACCCCGATTATGCAAACGATCCGAATTTGGAATTTCTAGATAGTATACTTCTATCTTACACATTTTTTGAGGTAGCGTCAATTTTCTACAATTGTCTTTAGAAAATATTTTAGGCAAAGTCTGGCCTTAAACTACCATCTCCATTTGAACCAAAGCCTGAAGCTACAAATGTGAAATAAACATTGTGATTCGGCTGCTATTTTAGTGAATTTCTTAGATAAAGTAAGTAATTTTGTTGATTGCTTTTGTTCTGTTGAATAGTTTGGAAAAGCAATAAAAATTTTTTCAGCAATTTTTCACAGTTAAATTAAAACGTAAATGCTTTACCGAAATGCCATGGGTACTTCCATACCACTTTTGCTTCAGAGAACTAAAAGAATCGCTTTTAGCGAACGAAACTAACTGGAAACGAAAATGAAGGTTTGAAAGTTTTTTTCCTTATGTAGGCATTTATTTTAGAGTTCACCAAAAGTTTTTCGTCGCCCACTACAACCAATTCCAGATACATTTGAGGAGTTTTTGAATCTGGCCAGAAAGTTCAACGAGGACGATCCGTTAAGTTAGTTGGAAAATATTGAGTTTAAAATATGTCTGTATTTTAGATGCATTCAACTCTATTTCTGGCCTAAAACTAGTTGGACCATTCGAAATTTTGGACGGAGTTTTAGACCATGCAACTGGTAATGTTTGTCCGTATCTTACCCTTAAGAAATTCAATTTTAGATGACGAACTTCGTCTACATTGGAGATTTCCAAACGATCTACCTGAAATGCAAACGTGTGCAGTTTTTGAAGGCGGTCGCTTTTGTATTTGGAGGTTTAAACATTTCAGATTTTTATATATAAGAATTTTTAGAGACGAGCCTGATACCAATAATTCTTTTATTGTCACGATACCAGGAAATGGTGACGAATTCTTCGCGGAAATTACCGTTTTAGGCGAACATCCATGTTGCATGCTTTTTCATCTTAACGCAAGGTCGGTTTGTTGAACAATATTAATGGGATATGGCTAAAATTGGATTGTTGTTGCTTTTTAGTTCTGCATTTTTCCCAAAGAATATGAAGAAGAACGATTTCCAGGATGATGAGAAGAGAATCAAATCAGAACGAATAAAAAAGAGGGTGGGGGTTTTTTACTCAATATCTTTTTATCTTTTTGATAGGTTGCTTTACCATTACACGGTGCAGAGGGTCCAGGAATCGTTGTGCCTGTCAAAAATGGTATAGGCTACAGACCAATCTTAACACCGAATGGTGAGTCAATGTATATTTTTAAAGTTTTTCTGACTATAGCTCACATCAAGCACATGTTTTTGACAATCGCCACGACAACCAATGAGAAAGAACGAGAAAAACTGATGGGATCAGTGCGTGAAATGTTGTCGCTGATACAAGTTTGTGTTGATCCTTACTTATTATAAGAGAGAGAGAGAGAGAGTATGTCTGTGTGTGTCTGTCTGTGATGCGATTTTAGGAAAAACGGCTGAGCCGATCGAGCTGAAAGTTTGACATTATAAACTTTTTTTGCTTTAAATGTTTTCAAGCATGGAGTTGAAGTATGCAAACTTGAGTTGCTTCGCAGCGAAGCTATTGTTACAGGGGTCTCGGAGGGGCGCAGGAGGAAGGGGAGGGGCCCTTTAACTCGAGAGCTCAAACTAAGCGTTAGCCCCAAAACACCCAGCCAGAAAAACCCGCCGTTAAGCGGATTTTTTGGCTGGTTATTTATAATATTGCAAGTATGTTTCAGATGGCTGACGATGAGATGGATTTTGGGATGGGTCTCGAATTGGGGCACGACTGCTTTATGGCTAACGCGCCTCGCTTGGACAAAGTGACAAAACTCTTGTTAGCAAAGGCGTATGAACTGCTTGGAAGGTTGGTAATATATCTTTTTTTCATTTAATGTCTTAAGATAAAAGTATAGTCGAAAATTTCTTTGGAAAGGAAGTTTTTATCCAAATAATTTGAAGTTTCTTGTAGAGAAAAGTTTCTATAAGGGCTGGCTAAACTAAAGTCTTTGTTTAGGAAAGAATACGGAGAAATCGTTCGGATTCAATTTGTCGATGGAAATCGAAGGCGTGAAAATTTGTCGATTTTGGTTTGATTGGACTTACCTAATTATTGGTATTTTGTATTTATTGTTTAACTATTGGTATTTTGTGTTTTTTTATAAAAATGGGTTTTTCTTAAAATTTATCCGAACACAAAATATACATTTATCACAAAAAATGATAAAACAATATGTAGGTATGTGCCCTTAAAACCCGTAATGGAAAAACCGTATCTTGTGCATATTTAGATCAATAAGTAATATTTAAATAAAGTGAGCGAGCAGAATGAATATTAGAGCGGAGGTCACTGGCACCGAGGGTCCAATCGAGGAATACGGTGCTGAAATTGAAATGAATAGCTTGAGTGTCATTAATTGGTTAGAGCTGTATTATTGAAGTTTCGGTACTTATTCTCAAAATCTTAATTTGCACACCAACCCGCATCTTCATTAACCACATAATATGCTTCAGCACTTCCGTCCACCCGATTCACTTCGACATTCGATCCGAATTTTTCACCACTCTGCAATGTTTTCTGTTTTTCATTATTGGTGCATGATTGTTTACCGGTTCTTGAAATCTAAATGTCCCTTCAAGTCCTCTTTGTGCCCAAGCAACGACTTGTTTCATCTTTTCTTCGGTCATCGATGCAGAAGATGGTGGAACTGAACAAAATTTTGCTAATTGTATTCTTTTCCCTTTGCTTTCAAACCGTCTTTGCTTAAACGTTCGTCTTCGGAACTCTCAACGACTTGAACGAAAATCTCGGGGTTTTTGCTCGGTCTCGGAACTTTCCGTTTTCTGTGAACCGATCCTGGCACGAGGGTGATCTAAAATTGAAACTAACATCTTGATTTCGATTTCATTTCTCAACCTTGATACTTTATTATTTGTGGAGAATCTGTAGTGGAAGAGTGAGCCTCATCAATCTCGATTCTCAATCTCATTTGATGAGATGCGCACAGTCCATTATGACGAGACTCGAGGCCCGATGGATGACCGGTTGAAGTGGCTGAATAGGAAGAGATTTTGAGAAAGTTTCAAGTTAACACTTTGGCGTCAAGCTATGTTTAGAGATTCGACTCACAGATAAAATAATAGGAATTCCCCGGCTCGAATGGGGTCGATTCCGGGAAGGGGCTGTGCGTTCGGAGGAGTTTCTTTTTCTCACCCGATCCGTCACATCTGAAAGTTGTTTTGAAGAAATTTGAAAGAGATTTTTTTTTACCTCAATTGCTCTTTACTCGAACTCGAAATGAGACAATTCATGAAAGACATTTCGTCGACCTGGAAAATGATTGGAATTTTGTGCCTCGCTACGAAAACCTTCATTACATTACGCGTTTCTCCGCTCGAATACACAAAATAACATTTTGTACACATTGTAAAAAGAATTGGCTTATCGGGTAGCAGCAGCAACTACACTTAACAGCTAAACGAAATAACCAGAATCAGGAATTTCGTCAAATTCCTCCGTTAGATACTAGCAGTTACAGTAGGTTTCTCGACGGTTTCTCAACGAAACCTACTGTAAGCCAGATTATCCACGATATGATTTATAAGAAGAACCACAAAACACGCAAATTTCTTGCAAAATAGTAAGCTTTTACAAAATGCTCAAAATCATATACCGTATTCTCTCTAATAGTAGTGCACCCTGAGTGTCGCCTAAATTGCTCAAAATCTCGAAAAGCGCTTATCAGAATCTATCGATGTGGGATCGGAAAATGTAGCTGTCGATGAGATCTTGTGGAGGATTTGAGGGTTGAGCTTCTGCGAAAGCTTGGAAACCGTAAAATAGTCACCAACTCGGCTCGCCGGGGTGCACTACTATTAGAGAAAATACGGTATCCTTTCCCCAAATTTTATCCACTATCAGTTCTGTTTCATTTCTAAGTAAATCAAAAAGCGAGCCTTTTCTAGACCATAGAAAGGCATTTTTAGACTCTAAATCTCGCAAATCATTCAGATAAAGTGGGGGATTAGAGTGTTGAGCTTCTGCGAAAGCTTGGAAACCGTAAAATAGTCACCAAATCGGCACTACCGGGGTGCACTACTATTAGAGAGAATACGGTATTTTTTAAAGATTTCTTTTCTCACCAAGTAAACAACGAGTTGTTCTTGACGTTTCTTTGAGCAGAAAAATTGTAGAGTATCTCCGTAAATGAGACGAACGGTGTACGAATCGAAACCGTGGGGATCCGGTGAAGAAAAGCTGGAATTTAGTAGAATATACATTTATAGCATTGTCAAGTGAGGTAAGGCTTTGTTTTTTTTGTGTGTAATTGAATAAAATTCTATCCAGTATACTATTGAGTCAATATCTAGTACTGTAAAAGTTTCCATAAACACTTTGAACAATTTTGCTTAGAATTTTCTTGTTTTTTTCAACTACAATAATCTCGCAGCTTTTGAAAGTTGTTAGATTTATAAAAAGATAGATAGTCGAAAGAATTTCCGGTACAATATCTCTCTCAATTTCCTTTTGAAAGTGAATTTATGAAGGGATTTCTGTGAAAGATGAAAGATGACGATTCTCCTTTCTTCTTCTTTTCCTTTTCCTTTTCTAGATTCATTCCGGTCATCGCGCATTATTTCTCAGCATTCCTTTTCATTTGAGACCGTATCTTCACGGGTTTTACTTTATCTGGATCACCTCAACAAGTCAGATTACCCATCTCATATTCGGGACAGATGCTTTTGTTTCAGCAAAACGCAGAGATTACTTTTGCGGCATTTTTCTTTCAAAAATAGAAACGGATTTGGAAAGATCAAAGGAATATTTAATTTCGGATCGTCTGTTTACGATTTGATCTGAAATCTTGATGCCAAATGATTTATTTGAAGTTCTGAATTTGAAGCTGGTTCTAAGAGTAAGGCTAAAGACTAAAGCCTTCTAAATTAAGAGCTAGAAGCGCCTAATTTTAATTAGAAACTAAAATTATCCCGAAATTTCATAATAAAATAAAGTTCCATGATTAGTGGTCAGTTTAACATGTATCCATGTTACATAAATGGGAAAGAGAAAGAGAAAGAGGAAGAGAAAGAGAAAGAGAAGAAGCTCTTAGCTTCTTGCGTAGTCATTAGTTGTGTTGGTCAATCCCTTCTTTTTCCCACGACATTTTCTTTCCTTCCTTTTCAACCTAATACAAATTGTCCCCCTCATTAGTGTAAGCATTGCAAAAGAAAGAGGAAATCCTCTTGATGTACTCACCAACGAAGCTATTTTGCTGAAAGGATTTCTTACTTTTCTTTCTTTCCTTTCTTTTCTTTCTTTTCTTTCTTTTCTTTCTTTTCTTTCTTTCTTTCTTTTATTTCTTTCTTTTCTTTCTTTCTTTTCTTTCTTTTCTTTCTCTTGTTTATCTACTTTACTGCACTTTTTCAAGTTTGAATTGAATCCTCTTAAAAAGACAAAATATCGACGATTAAAGAAAAAGCTAAAGAAAACTATTTCTACAGAAAAGCCAGTTCTTCCTGGTATTTTGTAGCCGTCAATTTGTTGACACTAGTTGAGTTGAGTTTGAGTTACTGTAGCTGGAAATTCTTTTGCTCAAGAAAGCAAGCTCAAAAATCTGAATTTCTTAAGGATTTTTCAATGCCATTAAGCTTAAGTCTATATTTTACGAAAAGTTTAAGATTATCCGTGAAAAATCTCATCTAAAAGATCTTTTTTCTAATGAAATAATTACCGCAATTCGGTTGGGGATAGATACTCCAAAGAAAACAGAAAAAGTGGCAGCACCTGTCACGTCGCTAATTGACACAAAATAGGAAAAAGAGAGAAAGAAAGGATTTTCTATCGAGTCTGTCTTGCTTTTGTCAACAAATTGACGGCTCTTTTGTTTTGCTGGGCAACGAAAACAAATTTTGAACGATGAAAAAGTCAAAAGAAATACAAAGATGGTCTCAAAATAGTCTCAAAATTTTTAATTCTATTTTCTAGTTTAAATTATTGATTTCTCAGTGTTGCTTATAAAAAAAGGCGCGCTACTTTGGGCATTCAGCTGTAAAAGAAGAAAATGATTATCGTAAATGCACAGTGGGAGATCTTCTTTTGAGCGGTAGATGAATGGGAAAGATTGGTGAAAAGAAAAGGGGAAAAGGGGAAAAGGGTAAAGGGTAAAAGTAAAGAGCTCATTAATAACCATAAACACTCAGCCAAATATCTCAAATAAAATCTCAAAGGATGGCCGATAGATCCCTGATGATGAGGAAAGTTTTAAAATTTTACATTAGGCAAACGAAGATTTGCACATTTAGTGTTTTCTAAAAGGTATTAACTAAAAACTAAAAGGTTTAAAAACTACCTTACGGTAGTTTCAACTTTTATCCAGTCAATCTATTTTGGTCTGATTCTATAGTCTATGAAGAATATCGAAAAATACAGAAATGGATTGGATTGATTGGTTTGATTGGTTTGATTGGTTTGATTGGATTGATTGGTTTGATTGGATTGATTGGATTGATTGGATTGATTGGTTTGATTGGTTTGATTGGATTGATTGGATTGATTGGATTGATTGGTTTGATTGGATTGATTGGATTGATTGGGTTGATTGAATTCGATTGATTCGATTGGATTGGATTAATTGGATTGATTCGATTGATTGAATTGATTGGGTTGATTGAATTGATTGGATTGGTTGGATAAACTAAAGGTGTAGATTCCATTGAATAAACTAGAAGCAATGCTACGGTTTTAAAGGTTTACTCTTAGAAAACTTTAAGAGAAATATTGACTTCATCCAATTCAGAGCCATTGTCTAAACAATCATACCCTTTTTTTGCTGCGACTCATTTTAGCCCATCTCTTTATCTCCTCATCAACCCAGAACAGGTGTATTTTGTTCGCTTTTGTTGTTTTGATCTTCGCATTTCTTTTGTTTACCCCCAAATCTCCCCATTATCTTCTGACACGCTTGACCCTGACGATAATTAGCTAAATTTTGAAAATGACATGTCAACCCATTAGTGGAATAGAGATTGAGCTTCTCAGAACTAAAAAAAAGAGTTGATCAATTCAAATTCATCGATTTTCAATCGATTAATCGATCCGTTTCCAACCTTTTTTCTAATCTTTCTCATAATTTTACTTTTCAACCTCCTCGCCACATCCCATTTCAACGATTGCAATAAATTGTCAGCAGTTTTTCCTCTAATCGTAAGAAAAAGGACAAAGAAAAGAAATTCTGCATTCAAATCGAAATAGATCGAGGACACTGTTCGCTTTTTTGCTTTTTTCTTCTTCTTTTTTATTCCCCGGATTTACGGGTGATTTATTTCTTTCAAGTGTGGAAGAGCTGTTTGAAATCCAGGCTTTCGTTTGAGAAATGAGTTTAGTGTTGTGGATTTAAATCCGCTCAACGATTGTGTTTTTTAAAACAATCATAATCTATCGTCTTCTTTAGCAAATCTACTTTTTTTATCTTTCAGTTTTTCAGTTTAAAATCAAACCAAAAGTCGATATGATAAAGCTAGATTTTAGATCTAATTTTCTGAAATTTTGATTAGATCAAAGGTTAGATTAGGATGTGGATGAATCTGTTTTCTAAAGCATGCTAAGTTTTCTAAAGTTGTCGTCTTTTCTAATGATTTAAATGAGTTTTGTCTTGTGGATTTAAACCCGCTCAACGATTGTGTTTTTTAAAACAATCGTAAGTTTTCTAAAGTTACGACAACTTTAGAAAACTTAGCATGCTTTAGAGAACAGATTCATCTACATCTTAATCTAACCTTTGATCTGATCAAAATTTCAGAAAATTAGATCTAGAATCTAGCTTTATCATATCGATACTTTTGGTTTGAAAAAAAAAACACAATCGTTGAGCGGATTTAAATCCACAACACCAAACACATTTCTCAAACGAAAGCCCGGATTTCAAACAGCTCTTCTTTGCTTTTAAACTATAAGAAAACTGAAAAATAAAAAAAGTAGATTTGCTAAAGAAGACGATAGATTATGGTTGTTTTAAAAAACACAATCGTTTAGCCAATTTAAATCCACAAAACCAAACTCATTTCTCAAACGAAAGCCCGGATTTCAAACAGCTCTTCCACTTGAAAGAACAGATTCATCCACATCCTAATCTAACCTTTGATTTGATCAAAATTTTAGAAAAAAAAATTGCAATATGAATCTGAAAAGATCTCTGTTTACTCAGATGACATTTGATTGATTAATTTCACAAGTTTTCGTTGCATAACCCCTTCTCCTGAAAACAGTGGTTGTGTCTGTTATCTGAATGGCCCTTTTTCTTTCACTCTTTTCCATCGACTCCTTTTTCCTTTTCTCTATTATTTACCCTTTCTCTCCATCAAAATGATATGATCTAAGGCTATTCTCTTTTTTTATTCTCTTTCTATCAAGAAGTTCCCTCATAAATCTTCATATTTAGGTCGACTTTTATCGAACTTTGAGCGATATCAGAAGAGTTCAGCTACCGTAGCCAGAATATCTTCTTAAATTTCATTTTTCGATCTATCTACAGTCTACCTAGAACTAAATATCGGTGTTTATCTGCGTTTATCTGTCTATATGTCTATCTGTTTATCTGTCTAAATGTTTATCGGTGTTTATTTGCAAAATGTGATGAAATGTCAGTTATAAAGCTTTAGATTTGTTATTAGAGAGTTTGCGAATTCCAGTACGAGAAACATTTGGCTAATTGGTCATGAAATAATTACAGTATTTAGGTAGATTTTCATCGCTAACACATTTTGACACATATCCTAATTAAAGAGTGCAATCGTTGATAAGAGAAAACGAGGGGAATATGACAGAAGAGGACAAATCGAGAAGAGATTCGATGATCGGAAAAGAGGAAATGTCAATCAATGAAAGAAAAGGGAGAAAGAGGGAAATGTCACACAGATTAATTGACCTTTTTTGATGAGTGAGCTGAAGGAAATGAATGAAATGAGTGAGAGTGTGAAAAGGAAAAGAAAGGAAAAGAAAGGAAAAGAAAGGAAAAGAAAAGAAAAGAAAGGAAAAGAAAGGGAAATCGAGAGATTCATCTTTCGAAGAATAGTTTACACCAATGCCTCAAATGCCTTTGCCTTTGCTCAAATCCCTTTGCTAAAACGTGTCAAATTTCGATAAACTGCCGTAATCTTGACTCTAGTTTTCCCCAGTTTATCGACTTTTCATTTCTTTTATTCCTTAAGCCTAAAGTTCTACAGATAATTTCAAAGTTTATACGTACAAAAACGAAGCAAATAGGTGCCTCCTGTTTGCCAGAGCCAATAGCACTTTCTTTCGTATTTGATTTCTGCTAGGGGCTTTATTCAAGTACAGCTGTGAAGAGATAGATTGGAGAAAGATGTGCATACAAAACCCTCAGCTTTATTTGATATGCAATGGTCTATATCCTGGGGTAATGTTTATTCAGTAGTGTCAATGGGCACTTGGCACCTGTACTTCGAAGAAAGGGAAAAAAGAAGAGCAGATAAGTGCATACAAGAGATATTAGAAAATATCCCCAGGTTCTTCTCTCGAATGAATCCCTGTATTCTCATAAATCGTATATGTGGATAGCTTAAAGTCGGAAGCTTTCAAATAACAAAAAGTGCAATTATGTGATTAGTCTCTAGAGGAAAAGGAAAAGAGATTATCCCCTCTTCATTCGTTTCGAAAGCTTTACATGCTAGATATCGTAATTATTTTAATAAAATCTCTCATGGTCTAGTATCAGATTATTAGCCCGCTAATATAGACTTTTTTTTTGAGAATATGTCCGGACTAATACGGTGAAGCCAGCTAGTACCTGATCTTTTTGCAGTCTGATATCAGAATCAAGCACCAGCACTGGTCTATCAACCCTGAGCCTTAAAGTAAGATATAAAGCCCGGGAAACGTGTCGTTGTAGCTCATTGGTAGAGCATACGCCTGGTAAGCGGGAGGTCGCGAGTTTGGATCCAATCGCCGACTAGCCTCAACCCATGAAAGGATCGACATGTTCAACTCTACTCTTGGTGTAAGAACAGATTTTCCGATCTGGGACCTGATGTAGTAGATTTAGTTGTACCAGATCTTTTGAGTCTTGTACTAGGCGATGGAAAGTACCAGATTGTCTAGTATTTCCCATTGTCTAGTACTATCTACTAGACATGGGTCCGGTCGTTCTTTGCGCTCCGATGTAAACTAAATCACCCAATTCCCCATTTTTCTCGCACCAGCAGTTTGATATGCGAGAAAAATGATGAATTGGGTGTGCCAGATCGGTTTAGTTTACGACGGAGCGCAAAGAACGACTGTCTAATCTTGGTACTCAAACCATTATTTGTTTAAAAAATGCTTTGGACAGAAAAATGACATTAAAGATATTAAAGTGTTAGCGGGATATTAAAAGTATTTGCCAGCTATTGTCATATCAGTTTTTCTACAGAAAGACCATCTGTTTTTAGAAGAAAATGTAAATTCTTCCCCTTTTCATCAAAGAGAGCTACAGATGGATGGATCCTGTTGAAAGATCTCCCTCTCTCCCTTCCTTTCTTCTCCTTTCCCATTACCCTTTGTCTGTCAGATTTAGAACCATATGTGTCATAACCCATTAGTATCCATATTGTCCATTCTTATCCATTCAAAAGAAGAGCTCTAAACGCTTCCGATTCGGCTCATAAAATCTGACATTTTCGATTACCAATACCAAGAAAAAGGGATTTGTCGTGACGTCACCACCACAACTCAACCACCACAACTCCACTCTACAACAACAGTAACACATGGGTTACAGGACACTCATCGACAATCACGACCACTACTGCTTCTGTCTCGCGGGGGAGTGTCGTGACGATCTCGTGATCGAGATTGCCACGTATGGAAATGGCCAGCTAGGCACCTATGTGGACGAACGCCTATTGTGCGAGATTTAATATGCGTCGCTATCCGTTCAACTCCATTGTGTGGAAGACGAGACGAACGCCCGAGTTCCGTATAAAAGCAATCTGAACGAGCTGCCGATGTGTGCCGTGGAGGGCCTCTACTCTTCCAATCTCAAACCACTGAACCAACTATTATCGCTGTAATAAAGATTATATCTAAACCAACAATAATCACTACAGGATTGTTTAGATTTGAAGAAATCCAAGAAATTCAAGAAATCTAAGAAGTTGACTGTTTAAAATAAACAATTTCACTTGTGAGAATTGTTTTGTGAATTGTCCAAAGCTCAAACTAACTCTTTGAAATGATTTCAATCGTTGAATTCGAAAATTGAATAACTACAGATAAGATGAGCGGATTGGTTTTTAAATGTTCTGATTTTCTTTTGATTCGCCAATCACCTAGTCAATCTTCGTACTATTAGTAAAATTGAAAGAACGGATTCATGAAGGGTCATGAAGTAAACCGATCTCATCCATTCTCATCTCTTTATTTGCCTTTATCCTCTTTGGTTCTCCCTTATTATTTCTGAGCTTTAAGATAATGGATTGGAGGAAAAGAATATGCAGACACCTTTTAGTCAGCCACAGAAATGAATCCCTCTTCTCTCTCATAATTCTCACTCTCTTTTCGGGGCTATAAAGCCTCACAGCTCTAATCCAAGAGGAAAAAGGAAGTCAGAGATGACAAATAAACAAAGTGCACCCGATTGAATGAATGAATGAATGAATGAAAGAAGCTAAAGAAGTAAATGAATGAGAGTAACGCCCGGCTCACTTTCATATAGGTTTTATTAACTTATCTATCGACTTATTATCCGATTTCTAATAATGATGGTGAATCTTTATCGTAGAACTTAGGCTAAACTTTCCCTTTCTCACGTACTGATTCTAGCTTCTAGCTTTGATTCTAGCTTCTAGCTTTGATTCTAGCTTCTAGCTTTGATTCTAGCTTCTAGCTTTGATTCTAGCTTCTAGCTTTGATTCTAGCTTCTAGCTTTGATTCTAGCTTCTAGCTTTGATTCTAGCTTCTAGCTTTGATTCTAGCTTGTCGGCCTCATCAGGCATCAGTCTAAAAACTGATTAGAACTTCTGATCATCTTTATCATTTGACAAAATCAGAACTAAAACTCTTGATCTTATGAGAACTAGAGAAAGAAGGAGAAAGAAGGAGAAAGAAAGAGAAAGAAGGAGAAAGAAGGAGAAAGAAAAAGAAATAGAGAGAAGGAAAGATTTACTAGAGAAAGGTTTCCAAAATTTGCCAAAAAACTAGAGATTTACCAAAGACCACAAAACGCACTACGAGAGGAGGTACAAGAGTCTATTTTATCAGTCTAGTTGAGTAAATTCGGTAGATATAAATCCCTAAAGTTAGGATCACATTTCCTAGTGTTCATTTCATATTTATCGATCATCACCCCGTCCTCTTCACCCATTTCTCTTCACTTTAGTCATCATGAAGATGGTTTATTTATTCGCACCTTCTCTCTTTCCAGAAAAGCCTCAATTTGGGGAAGGGTATTCCCATCTCAAAAAGGTTCTTCAAGATGAGGAGGCAGAGAAATACCAATTTTCGGCGCACTTCTTGTCTTCAAATGCAATCCACCACACGCCCAAAAAGAAGCCAGTAACACATTTTCACATTTTGAAAGGAATTCCTTTTCAACACACGTCGCAATGCAATATGAGCTTTCTTTCCTCTCCAATTCCTCCCCATTTTTTCCCATCTCCATTTTCTTTTCCCTCAATAAGATCCCTATATTTTGAGCAAGCCAATGTCATTTTATTGGCCATCATTTTCTCAGTTCAAAATATTCTAGATTTTTAAAAATATTCTAGATTAGTTCAAAAGAAGTAAAGAGCTTTTGTTTTTCAATTCTAGACTCTGGAATCAAATGGGAAAAAAAATGGATAATGCAATTATTTTGCTAGTCGGCAGCACCATTAGAAAAGAAAAAAAAGAGGGAAATGGGAAGGGAGGAAAGTCTAATCGAATCAGAGAAGTGTGGCTTTTGATGTCCTTTTTTTCGTCCTATTTTTAATCTCTTTTGATAGAAAGATGCTTGAATTGCTGGATAAAATCTTTAAAAAATCGAATTCTTTTAAGAAAAAAACCATTCGAACCCGGATTTAATTGTTTGTTTTTGGTTTTGAAAGATGATTTTCTAGTAGCTCAACAAGGGAATCTTCTCAATTTCAGCCACAATCATGACCACGGTGCCATTCGGTGATAGGTAAAAGCCTCTGGACGGGAAAGACCTCTTTCTTTTCCCCTCTTTTCCAATCCATTCCCCCATTCTATTCTTTCCTCTTTTCTCAAAGAAGCGTGACTATTTTTCGCACATAAATTGCTGAATGGCATTATTTAGTCACCGAAGCCTTTCTACCCGATTCTCCATTTATTCTCCGGCTATGTGAAAGCTCTCAATGAAATGAGAAAAATTGTAAAATGGTTTCGCTATTCCCCAACAATTCTTAGATCTAATGCTGACAGTGACAACACTGACACAATCCTCTTTCCCGGATTTCCGACAAGTTCTGCTAAATTTCTCAAATCAAACACAAAGCGATGATAACCTTGAAGGAAAAGGGTAGCAAAAGAAACAGAAAGAAAGCCCTTGTTTCGTTTTTATTTTTCGTCTCACCTGGTTGTAATGGGTATGTGAAAGGGTAAAAAGGAGATGAAGGGAAGGCACTCTCATATGCAAATTCCCCAATAGGTCAGATGAATGGGGGAAAAGTTAGAGAAGAGAAGAGAAAAGAGATGAAGAGGAAATGAATGAATGAAATGAGAAGAATGGAAAAGAATGGAATGGAATGAGTTGACCCAAAGAGAGATTTGGACAAAGTGAGGTGAAGAGGGAGATTAGTCCAGTCCTTCAACAATTTCTTTCACTTAGATCACGATTAATCGAGTAAGGGATCTCTTTTCAACATAATGAAGCAAGCAATTTGCATTGAATAATGAGCAAGACTCAGATTTCAAAGAAGAAAGTCAATTCGCACACATAAATCAACTCGGCTATTAGATTTGAATTAAAAACTGGAGTGAATATTACTTCTTTTACCGCAAAACAAGAAAAAAAAAGTGATTCATGCACAATCGCTTATAATAAGGACAAAGATTTAACTGATTTCAAGAACTTCAAACTTTTGTGATATTTGGGTATAAAGATATAAAGATATTTGGGCACTTTGCATAATTTCAAGAACTTTAATATATCTTTAATTAAAAAGATTTCTAAACCTTTTTTTCTATTTCCTATTTGAATTTGAATCTGATTTATGGAGGTATTTGAATCAAAACTTACAGTGAATTTGTCGTATTCCAATAAATCGCGTGCTCTTGTATTCGACCATCAATTGAAACAATCAAAGAAATTGTCATCAAGAATAAAAACAGAAAATTGAGATTCCCTTTGCTCAGCAATCCCGGATCAAAAATGCTCATTGTGCTTTTAAAAGGAAGCAATTTGAAGATCACACTCCTTCAAAAACTAAATTGCGCAACTAAATTTGTGTTTTGTTTTGAGAAACTACAAAATTACGATCAAAGAGTTTTAAGAAAACGAGAAAAGATGAAATGAATGGATTTGGGAAGGGAAGAGAATGGAAGAGAGTACGAGAGAGGAAAGAGAAATAGACACTCCCCTTTCCTTTCCTTGACTCCTCCCACTTCTCTTCGTCGGACACTCGATGCCTTTTTGAAAACAAATTTCCACAAGTAGATCTCCTAGATGTCCTGTGTTTCTTTTAGAGTTCTTCAAGCAGAAACCCCTCCACTTAAACAACAAAAAAAATTTACTTACATTTAGAATCTATTCGTGAAGCTATTGATACCATTCCACTCCTCTTACCATTCCACTCCTCTTAAACGAGATTTTCCGGCAAGCCTTCCTTCTTGTGTTTATCTGTGTCTTATTATACAATACATTTTCAAACCATCTCATCCTCTATTTCCACAGATTTTAGATTACAAATATCTCTTAACCCTTTTAAATGATATTTTTTAAAAAAACGCGGTAATCAAAGTGAAGATGGAAAACACCGGTTTAAACTCAATTAAACCTTGAAACAACAAAAGTCAAAAGAAGGCCTGAAATCCTCAAGACCGCATAGGTACCGTATTTATTCTATTTATAGAAGGGCATGCGCTTCTGTTAGAGGCCCCGCCCACCGGAGTGGTCATAAATTTGGCGTCAGATAACAGTGAAAAATTCTTTGTTTTGACACCAAAATCATAGGTTAAAAATTAAATTTTTGGTGCACTTTTTCTCCTGACGCGAGGACCTCTAACAGAAGCGCATGCGCTTCTATTAGAATAAATACGGTAATACAATAATTTTTGCACAAGATTTTAAAAGATATATTCAGGTTTAGAATATGTATTTCAAGTATGGAAGGTCAACGTCTTCTCCGTTCTCGTCTTCAACCATCACCTAAACTGGCACATTCTATATCGTACGTCTGCAGAATTTACCTCTAGAACCAAAGATCGTTGATATGATGGAATCTCGTTCTTTGAAACTTCAGCCACCACATCACGAAGTCTACAAAAAAGGTTATTTTTTAAAAAAATCAAACATACTCCATGCCAAGTCGTTTATCGCGATTAGCAGCATTCATGAAGAACGAATAAATAAGGGAAGAAACCATTGTAACGCTTGAACCAGAAGCTTCATTCTAAAATGTTCATAATATTGAACGAACAGAAAAGATACTCCATGCCAAGTCGTTTATCACGATTAGCAGCATTCATGAAAAATGAATGGAGGCGATCGAGTGCATTTGTCTTCAGAGCCCACATCTAGGAAATACTTTTTGAGCGATAAACTTTCAAGAAAAGTAAACTTACAACGTTTTTTGAGATGTGTTGACGACAAAAATGCTCGATTGAGCTCCCACTGATCTACCCACAAATTTGATCTAAAAGATGGATAATAAGTGTAATTACAAAATATCTACCAATCGAGACGGTTTTGTATCGATATCATCGTATCCAAGAGGAATCGTGCAGAAGCTGCTCTGATTTGTGATATCACCGCTAAAATAGACTCAATTTATTGCGCTTTCCGCATAAAACATACCTAGCCGCATGTCGAGGCTGTTGCAATTTGTCGCCTTTTGTTTGTTGGTCGATGTTCATTTTGATCCTTTGATCCTTTTTTTCTTCTTCATCACAATCATCAGCCTTCAGATCTAAAAGTTTGCTAAAAAGGCTAATAGCAGACCACAGACGCACCCATAGTTGAATCATTTGTCTCAACAAGTGTCTTTTGTCCATCACACGATCTTTCATCGATTGATAATGAAATCAAGGGTGCAAGCCTTTGTACTCTAACCTAGTCGTTTAGTTTATTTTTCGATCCTCACCAAATTATCAGTAAAACAGTAATGACTACGTGGTTGTACGCTCAAAATGTAGGCGTTAAAAATGTGTTACTATCTATTCGCTACAATGTCAACCACTTTTCACCCCTGAAACTCCTCAAAACCGTTGCACTGTCGGAGTCAGAGCTCGGAGTCGACCAGAAAATCCTCATCGGGAGAACACATTTTGGCTCCAAATAGGTATATGCAAACAAAGATTTTTTGGGGAAAACATAAATTTGAAATAAAGTACAACGAAGAAACTTGCGCGATTTTTGCAGAAAAAACGAAATTAGGGGCACCTTTTAGACATGCTTTGGATGGCTTGCGCCACCCAAAGCTTACGCTACCCGAAGCTTGTGCTACTCGAACACACGAAACTTTTTAAATTTTTTTGCACGCCAAAATCTAGGACACTTCGTTTTGGTTTTTTCGATATTTTGACGGCAAGCAGAAGTAGGCTATATCTATCTATGAATGGAAATGTACCAGAGATTGAATTCGACAATATCTGGTGATACTTTAGAAATGCGATCAGCCTGAAAAAATAGAGAACAATTGGATTGTATTTTTATCCGCCAGATCACCAGATCACAAGTATGTGCCAAACTGAAAAAACATCAATTACGCTTATTCTTTTCAAAGGGAAATGATAACAGCGAGAATTTGGGTGCGTTTCAGATCTAACCATTAGTACTCAATTACATGGTTCCCACTTTATATCAAAATTGTAAATAACGTTAAAATAATTGTCAATCCTAAAAGGTACCTTCTTGGTTTCCAGGTCCCCCTTTCTTTTTCATCTCAAAAGTTTGCTGTCAAAATTAAATGATCTTTAATTTAATTATTTTTAAAAATACAAAAACAAATTTATTCGAAGCGTAAATTGAACCAAAAAATTTTCAATAGAAATTTTTTACAAATCACTTAAATCAATTCACGCAATTAGATAATAGAACATTTGACCTTCTTGGTCTTCTCGGTCTTCTCGGTCTCCTTGGTCTCCTTGGTCTCCTCGGTCTCCTTGGTTTCCCTCGTCTCCTTAAGTGCCTTCTTTTCGTATTCCATATCTTCTAACTAAAAGAAAATTGTGTCAATTGATAAATGTTAAGAGAATAGGAAAAACTGACATAGAATAACGCGCCTTTCATCGATCGTCCAGCGACAATGTGATAACATTGAGTCCCTGTAAGCGAATGTGCCCCTGTAAGCGAAGTCTGAGACAAAAGCCATCGATATACCTACCTTTAAGACACAATCCGAGAAACTCATTGCGATATAATTTCTGGTAGGCAGGACCCCCAGAAAAACCGGGCATTTCCGCAGAAGTACCGCCAAAGTGACCGTATTTGTCAAACTTCTGGGAGGTGACAGTGCCCGGAAGAAACGATGGTTCCAGAATAGGATCCGCTGGCAAAGCCTTTTCGATCCCATCTCGATAGCCCTAAATTAAATTTTATCTTAAACCTTCTATATTTATTTGCTATTATATTAATTGATGATTATACTGAAAAATGAACCAAACGATTTTCCATATTAGTTATTTCTATGAATCCATTTTAAAAATAAGCAAAAGATGGTTAAATAAAACCTTAGCAAATTTGCTTTTACTTATTGAATAAAACCAACCATGATCAAATAGTCAGTACCAGCGATGACACCTGAAGAAATATATGGAACATCCTCGGCAAGCTTCTCATCCGATTCCAAAAGCAAAAAATCTCGTGGATCCTTGCATACCACCTTTGTCTCGAACTTATCTCCATCTAAAACTCCTTCATATAAACCAAATTTCTGTATAATAAATAGCAAGACAACCTTCGCAATAATAGCAATAATAAAAAATTTTTGCATACCTTCGTTATAAATATTCATAGCCGACCCTTCTTTAATGTTCTCATGCGCTCCATGGTTCCAAGTGGCAGCGAAGTGTCGGTCCGGACAGGAAGTGAGAGCGAAAACACCAACCGGAGCACGCAAAGAGTCGTTTTCCTCGATTTCTCCATCAGGCTTTGCAAACGACTTCGAATAAAAGAGAAATTTCCGTATTTCCTGAGCGAAGCTTCCTAAATAATATTATTTCAAAAGATAATTTAAACATCATTTCTTTTATTTTAAAAATTAGTGCTTTACGGATAAGGGGTGGGGGTAAGTTTTTTGGCCAACTTGCAGCCGGATTTTTTTGTTTTTGTCTAAATGTCTGATAGGTTTTTGTTAATAACTTTTGATAAAAGAAAGCTGGATTTTTGAAAGCTACCGTTATAAGCTATCTAAATCTTACTAAAACTTTTGACTTGACAAGTTTAAGGCGCTTAAAATGAGCTGCAAGATGGCCAAAAAAACTATTGTAAAGAACCTAAAAACTGTTATCCGGAAAGAACCTAAAATTTCGTAATTTCAAAACTCGATATTTTTCATTAATTCGCATCTTAAATTCAAACATACCATTTTGCACAGGGTCTCCCACATTTGCCATTTTATTGAGCTTTGAAATCGAAAACACTAAATTAATTAATTAAAGATTTAAAGCAAATTAAAGGGTTAAAAGATTTAGCAGTTAGGCGAAGGTTTCGACGCAGAAAGTAAATGTTTGGAACCGTAGAATTTACTAAAACTTCCTTATTGTCTAGTAACGTATTACGGTTCCAAAAATTTACATTCTGCGTCGAAACCTTACCCAAGCTGCTAAATCTTTTAACTCAAAAACACTAATTCCAAATGGTTGCCAAAATGAGAAGAATAACAAGACGATGCGCGGCTGGGCTAGATTGGCTGGCGTTTATAGAGAAAGGATGTTTAGATTTTTAATAACTTTATCGGCGATATGAAAGACACGGGTCTGAAGATCAACAAAGTGGAAAGACCGAGAAAAGTACAGAAACTCTAAAAATTTAACAATTTTAAGAAGAGAACAGGGACGGGATGGAAAAAAACAAGGAGAAGGGAACAATAAACACAAACAATATTTACAAGAGAATAGCACGAGTAGAACACGAGCGCAGAAGACAGGGCGAGGATTCTTCAAAAGAATAAATTTTTGGAGGGATGGGGCTTGGTTTTATAGGGGAAAAAGGGAGACGCCGTCTTGAGTACGGTAGCTTAGGTGTATCTTAGAATTTAGCTGCAAAGTTGCCAACCCGTACTCTAACTGCGGGAATGGAGGTTTTTCTTGCTCCTGGCATTATACTATTCACATAAAAATACAAGGAGGAGGGAGGTTTTAACAATAAACAAGAATTACAAGAGATGGTAGCTTAGGTGTATCTTAGAATTTAACTGGAAAGTTACAACTTGAGATGAATGGCGCCAACGAGAGGACCGCGAAGTCGACATTCGGGATCAAAGCTCATGCGCAAAGAGGAAATCAACGCTTATCTCAATCAAATGGGTTGGTTCCTTTTCCTGATAGACTATAACATTTAAGTAATCGATAGACTATAATAAGCGGATCGCCGAGGCGAGTACACGATGTGTCGAGATTTTTCTTGCGCTTGGACAAACGCAACGGGCAATTCGAATGAACAAAAAGCTCAACTTCTAACATGACATGCTCGATGTTTGGACTAGGGCAGGTAATTCAAGTGTTGCAATGGTTATTACACGTTTTGTTTTTAGAGAGAAAGGGAGATTTGCAGACGAGGTCGTTGTCGATTGGGCAAGCGTTGGTTAAAGGTAGGCAACGCTGCGCTTGGCAAATGTCGAATTTGGCGCTTGCCTTAGACCCAGAGCTCTTCAGAAACATCTTTTTTTACTCCCCCTGAGATGACCAACGTTCAGTAAGTGTTAATTTATTCATTAGCCTCCTTTAATTTGTTTGTTTGTTGCTAAGTTCAAAATTTAGGGATGCGTTCATCATTGCTACAAGACAACTTAGTTGGGAACATCCATTAACGTTGAATTTGTTCAATCGCTGGAAGACCGATGGGAAATTTATTTTGCTTGACTTTTATGATTAATTTTAGCTACTCTCCCCAAAAGCAACACGAAGCCAGCTCAAATTGTGAACAAAGATGTTGCTGCGCCCAATGAAACTGGCAATGCACAACACGAACCGACTTCCAAAAAAGGTAGCTGTTTTTGGTTATCAAAACATTTGTTTTAGTTTTAACAATAAACAAAAATTACAAGAGATGGTAGCTTAGGTATATCTTAGAATTTAACTGGAAAGTTACAACTTGAGATGAATGGCGCCAACGGGAGGACCGCGGCGGAGAACGGAGGAGAACATGGGCGCAGAAGACACGGCGACAATTCTTCAAAAGAATAAATTTTTGGAGGGATGGGGCTTGCTTTTTATAGAGGGGAAGGGAAAAGGGAATAATAATGTTTCAATTATCTTTTAAAATAGTGTTATTTAGAACACTTCGATCAGAAAATGAAGAAATTTTAGCTTGATCCAAAATCGGCCGGACGGCCTAATGGAGACGCCACGTCTCCACCATGGGAACGTTAAGCCCTATCACACCTCATAACATTAAAGTTATTGCGAGAGTCCAAAATAGCACATATAATAAGACAACCGGTTTTCTAGTAAAGATTGAGCACAATGAAGATATGGCTTTTTCGAGAGCAAACAAATTTGTTATGTAGCCCTAGTGCAATTGCCGTGGCCAATCTGCGCTGGTAGCATTTAGATGTTTTACTAGCCTGTAAATTTGTTTTACTAAATTAATTATTGATTTTACTCGGTTTAGCAAAACGGTCTACTTGAGTGAAATGGTACAAGCCCCAGTTGTCTACAATAATTTCCTTGCGTACGCAATTATCGATTACGGTAAGAGGAGCGCGCCATAGAACTTCACTACGACAGATCTTTCCAATCTATCAAATCAATCTCATTGTAAGCAAATGTTCCTCACACAAACTTTATACGCAAACAATTTATTTAAAAAATCAAAAACAACAAATAGATAAGTAATCAACACGCAAACGAAGTCTTATTGTTTACAGTCCTCCTTTGTCTTGCCCGAAAAACCACCACCTCCACTTCTCAAATGAGCTCCCTTGCTGCCGAGTAGACCTGCTTAACGAGTCCGGGCAAAATTTTCAGACAGTCTGCCTCGCTCTTCGATCCTTTGCTGCCCGAAGCTTTTTCGAGCATGAACCCAGTCCCCCCCAAGCCCTTATTTTAGGCTTCATTTTGATACTAAACATGGCTAGGTGCTGTTTTGTAATTCTTTAGATTTCGATCACTCTTTCGCCGGACTCGTTAAGCTTAACGAGTCGAGAAAATTTTTAAGGGCTTGGGGGGGGGACTGGGTTCATGCTCGAAGAAGCTTCGGGCAGCAAAGGATCGAAGAGCGAGGCAGACTGTCTGAAAATTTTGCCCGGACTCGTTATGCAGGTCTACTCCTTGATGAGCGCTTGATGTGCGATAGCTGTTGCGAAAAAATTCAAACGTACTATAAATCAATGTTTATGCTTACCAGGTTTCACATAGGTCAAACGGACATCATTTGGTTGTAGAGGTGGTGGGAGCTCTGCAAAGATGTTTGAATGTACAACTGGGATCACTGAACTAAAATAAAAATAAAATGTCTCATTAAAAAGTGGCTTAAAAACTTCGATCAGAGGAGAAAATCGATCGCCAAAACCATTTTGGATAGGGTGAGTTGGCTTGAAAGTGTCCTGAGCGCTAAAAAATTTAGCTTTCCAAAGATTAAAAAAATATGCTAAATAACACCAGTTTATATGCAACTCAGCAAGCAAAATAAAATATTTTAACATTAAAAAGGCACGTCCATGATATGCTGACTGTTGCTCTTGCGAATCATAAGTAGCATGAAGCGTAGGCAGCTTAACATCTGGCTCATCATTTTCTGAGAGCTGACTTCCTCAAGCGGTGATGCTAAAAATTAGCATACAAATTATTGCGAAAATCCTCTTGTAAACTAGTTAATTCAATACCACCAAGACAAAAGATTGCAAAAAAGACGGGTCAGCAAATGTTTTGATAACCAAAAACAGCTACCTTTTTGGAAGTCGGTTCGTGTTGTGCATTGCCAGTTTCATTGGGCGCAGCAACATCTTTGTTCACAATTTGAGCTGGCTTCGTGTTGCTTTTGGGGAGAGTAGCTAAAATTAATCATAAAAGTCAAGCAAAATAAATTTCCCATCGGTCTTCCAGCGATTGAACAAATTCAACGTTAATGGATGTTCCCAACTAAGTTGTCTTGTAGCAATGATGAACGCATCCCTAAATTTTGAACTTAGCAACAAACAAACAAATTAAAGGAGGCTAATGAATAAATTAACACTTACTGAACGTTGGTCATCTCAGGGGAGTAAAAAGATGTTTCTGAAGAGCTCTGGGTCTAAGGCAAGCGCCAAATTCGACATTTGCCAAGCGCAGCGTTGCCTACCTTTAACCAACGCTTGCCCAATCGACAACGACCTCGTCTGCAAATCTCCCTTTCTCTCTAAAAACAAAACGTGTAATAACCATTGCAACACTTGAATTACCTGCCCTAGTCCAAACATCGAGCATGTCATGTTAGAAGTTGAGCTTTTTTGTTCATTCGAATTGCCCGTTGCGTTTGTCCAAGCGCAAGAAAAATCTCGACACATCGTGTACTCGCCTCGGCGATCCGCTTATTATAGTCTATCGATTACTTAAATGTTATAGTCTATCAGGAAAAGGAACCAACCCATTTGATTGAGATAAGCGTTGATTTCCTCTTTGCGCATGAGCTTTTGATCCCGAATGTCGACTTCGCGGTCCTCTCGTTGGCGCCATTCATCTCAAGTTGTAACTTTCCAGTTAAATTCCTAAGATACACCTAAGCTACCATCTCTTGTAATTCTTGTTTATTGTTAAAACCTCCCTCCTCCTTGTATTTTTATGTGAATAGTATAATGCCAGGAGCAAGAAAAACCTCCATTCCCGCAGTTAGAGTACGGGTTGGCAACTTTGCAGCTAAATTCTAAGATACACCTAAGCTACCGTACTCAAGACGGCGTCTCCCTTTTCCCCTATAAAACCAAGCCCCATCCCTCCAAAAATTTATTCTTTTGAAGAATCCTCGCCCTGTCTTCTGCGCTCGTGTTCTACTCGTGCTATTCTCTTGTAAATATTGTTTGTGTTTATTGTTCCCTTCTCCTTGTTTTTCCATCCCGTCCCTGTTCTCTTCTTAAAATTGTTAAATTTTTAGGTTTCTGTACTTTTCTCGGTCTTTCCACTTTGTTGATCTTCAGACCCGTGTCTTTCATATCGCCGATAAAGTTATTAAAAATCTAAACATCCTTTCTCTATAAACGCCAGCCAATCTAGCCCAGCCGCGCATCGTCTTGTTATTCTTCTCATTTTGGCAACCATTTGGAATTAGTGTTTTTGAGTTAAAAGATTTAGCAGCTTGGGTAAGGTTTCGACGCAGAATGTAAATTTTTGGAACCGTAATACGTTACTAGACAATAAGGAAGTTTTAGTAAATTCTACGGTTCCAAACATTTACTTTCTGCGTCGAAACCTTCGCCTAACTGCTAAATCTTAACCCCCTTTAATTTGCTTTAAATCTTTAATTAATTAATTTAGTGTTTTCGATTTCAAAGCTCAATAAAATGGCAAATGTGGGAGACCCTGTGCAAAATGGTATGTTTGAATTTAAGATGCGAATTAATGAAAATATCGAGTTTTGAAATTACGAAATTTTAGGTTCTTTCCGGATAACAGTTTTTAGGTTCTTTACGATAGTTTTTTTGGCCATCTTGCAGCTCATTTTAAGCGCCTTAAACTTGTCAAGTCAAAAGTTTTAGTAAGATTTAGATAGCTTATAACGGTAGCTTTCAAAAATCCAGCTTTCTTTTATCAAAAGTTATTAACAAAAACCTATCTAAAATCGGGCTGCAAGTTGGCCAAAAAGCTTACCCCCTCCCTCACCCTGTTATCCGTAAAGCACTAATCTTTAAAATAAAAGAAATAATGTTTAAATTATCTATTAAAATAATATTATTTAGGAAGGTTCGCTCAGGAAATGCGGCAATTTCTCTTTTTATTCGAAGACGATCGCAGAGCTTGTTGGAGACCCTTTGAACCCTTTGGACCCTTTGAGGGTGATCTTCCGCGAAGACGACAATTTGCGTTATGCGGTTGGGGTGTTCAGGAGCGAGTTGTTTCCCGACGCACATTTTGCTGCCACTGCCTGCCATGGAATGCACCAGCACATCCCGGCAGGCGCGACTATGTATATCTACGATGAAGGTATGCAAAATTTTTTCTTATCATGAACTTTTATATTATGAATTAGTGTTATGTTTGTCCACTTGAATACGAATTTTTTATTAAGCTCTAGTGAAGGTTCATTTACTATTTATTATACGGAAATTGAGTTTTTATGAAGGACTTTTAGGTGGAGTCGGATTCAAAACAACGGTGTTATTCAAGAGTCCAGAAGAACAGAGGGACTTCTTGCTGTTGAGATTTACTACCAACCTTGTCGTGCCTCCTCCATTTGTTACTTCACCTGTCATGGGTGGTGCACACTATTTGCTCATGGTTGGTTTTATTCAATATATAAAAGTAAATTTGCTAGGGTTTTATTTATTTATAATAACCATCTTTTGCTTATTTCTGGGATGGATCCATAGAAATAACTAATTTGGAAAATCGTTTGGTTCAAAATAATCTTTCCGTATAATCAATTAATAGAATAGCAGATAAATATAGAAGGTTTAAGATAAACTTTAATTTAGGGGTACCCCAGTGGGCCCGTGAAGTCTTTGAGCTAAATCAAAGGCCAACGCCTTCATTTCTTATGGGTATGGTGATGTGCGTGGACGAGGACGGACACGGGCACATTCCCGGTACATCTGGAGGAATGCCGGGTTTTTCGGGAGGCCCTGTCTTCACGATGCCAAATGGCGAACTTCTCGGAATGTGCTTCGTGGCGGAGATTTCAATTGGATGCAAAGGACTACTTATCAAACATGTCTCTCGGATTTGGCATTTACGCTTCTCGAGGCTCACTATTGTAGAATTCTTCCTGGAACAACGCTCGAAGATACAGTGACCAAGATGTGGGCTGTTCAATTGGTCAGTTTTCCTTATTCTCTTAACATTTGTCAATTTACACAATTTTCTTTTAGCGACACCTGGTAGCTGCAAATGGCCAAGGACAAGCAAATGCAAATGGCCAAGGACAAGCAGCTGGATTTAACTAACTGATCTGTGAAAATCTTTATTAACTCAGTTTACGCTTCAAATAAATTTGTTTTTGAATTTTTGAAAATAATTAAATTAAACATCATTTAATTTTAACAACAGGCTTTTGAAATCAAATGAAAAGGAAGGATGGCCTGGAAACCAAGAAGGTACCTTTTAGAATTGTCAATTATTGGTGACCTGGCGGATACAATCCAATTGTTCTCTATTTTTTCAGGCTGATCGCATTTCTAAAGTATCACCAGATATTGTCGAATTCAATCTCTGACACATTTCCATTCATAGATAGATATAGCATACTTCTACTTGCCGTAAAAATATCGAAAAACAAATCTAAGACAGAAGTGTCCTAGATTTCGGCGTGAAGAAAAATAAAAAAGCTTGTGTGTTCGGGTAGCGCAAGCTTTTGGGTAGCGCAAGCTTCGGTGACCCAAGCTTCGGATGGCCCGAAGCTTTGGACAGCGCAATCTTCGCTTTCTTGCGCTACACGTTCAAAAAAAAGCTTGCGTTGGCGTCAGACAAAATGGCTTAGGCGAAATGGGGGTAACTGATTTTCCATGAATGCTGTTAGCAATGTAGTGATGAGCCGAGTATTAGAGCGCTCACCTACGAGTCTATTGCTGCCTCTTACTTTTTCTTTCTTTTCTTTCTTCGGAAAACCTTATTTTAGATCAATCCCTAAGCAACCTCCTTCCTCAATTTTAGATCAAAAGATTAATTTTTCAAACAATTTTTACCAAAAACAACAAAATTAACGTAGCAAAAATCAAGAAACATATATCGATAAAATGAATGAAGCATAATTTGGATTTTGCACTTAGCACAGCGCATAAAAGCCTGTGATCCAGAACTCATCGTCTCAATTTTCGTTATATGCCAAAAACGTTTTTGCCAAATTCCTCGCGATTCCGCGTCATTTTGCAAAAATAACCAAATACAGCATCGAAATCAGCGAAAAATTCTACATAGGATCGTCTAGGTCTCATTTTCCATCTCCACATCACCCCCGTGACCTTCCCTTGTCAGTATAGGGGCTACCGTATAGGGAGGCTACAATAAGCTGTTACAGTAAACAGCTACCGTAATCCTCTCAATCAAAAATAGCACTTGAAGTGCAAGTAGTAAAAGGCTCCATACTAAAGATTTATTTTCTAAATTTCCTCAAATTTGTCGTAACAAATGCCATTTATTTTTTGATATGGTGTGGGGAATATTTATTGTCAAAAGAGATCAACAACTTTAGAGTGAAAAACGAAAATTAACCAATAGCTAACTAAACAATCAATCCTTTGTGGTTATTCGCAAGACGCACAAATCCTCCAGAATCCTCGTTTGTTTCCCCGTTCAGCCGGCATCTCTCCGTCATTCGCTGGGCTTGCAATTTGAGTTGAGCTCGAGGCAAATCACCGGGACATTATCTAAAAATTTTGAATTATTTATTTAGGGATGAAAGTATGTTGATTTACTTGACTGTGCATCAACGGGAAAACGATAAATGTAAACACAAATATAACCTCATACCATCTAGCTAAAGCTTTTAACAATAAGTTGAAAAGGTTATAATTTCTCGATAATTGCATTTACCAAGAAACTATTCTACACTCAAAAGACTCGCCTCAAAAATGAAAGCAGCAAAATCGGTGTTCTTCTGTCGAAGTGCGTGATCAAAGAGCTCTTGAACGAGGCCGATCTTCAGTTGACCTTCTTGAACAACCTTTGGCACTTCGTTCTAAAGTATTTCATTTTTTTGAAAAATGCTTTATTTTAACATTAGTCCAATTTTCTCACCTCCTTAACATCCTCCTCTTCAACCAACAACCGCACCAAGTCAATCGCCTTCTTGTCCTCTCCAATCTTTGCCAAAAGACATGCACATTCAATTATTTAAACAAAACTAATGATTGCTTTAAGATGAAGTCAAACTGTGCTCGGGTTGAGTTTTTGCTGTAGACGATTGTGATCCTTCTTATTGGATTCACTGTATTCGACGAGCGTTGACAATTTTATGCACAACTTGTGAGTATTCTTAACGTTCAGTGGGACTTAAAGCCTAATTAGGAAAAAATATCTAGAATACACAGTCGAACCTCGATATAACGAACTTTTTGGCCGGCCCCTTGAAGTTCCTTATATCGAAGTTTGACTGTATTTTAAAAGCTAACCGAGTAGTTAATCCCTTTGAGTAGAAGACGGAGATCAGATGAGACACGAACATCAGTCAACATTTGAGCACAAATTCCGTCTTCAGTCAAGCGTTTAACAAATGGCCAATTGTCTGAGTTCTAAATAAAAGTTGTTTCATTTAAAAGTCATCAAATCTCCAGTACCTTTAGACGATTGATGAGCCTGGTGATGAGGAAATAAGAAACACCGACACGATTTGGAACATATTCCTGAAATAATATCATATTGTATTACTATCAATATTTTGTTTTTGATCAATCAAACGGAGACACACGTTATCGCTTGCATTCGATTACTCACCTTGTAGCCCTCTCGATTTCCTTTAAATCCCCAATTGTGTCAATGAAGAGCTGCAGGTATTTGTTGTAGAAACTGAATAGCTTATTTTGATTTAGAAACTTGATCAAACAAACCTGTTCTCAAAAGTGAACTCCGGAGCTTTGACTTTGTTGTTTGGTGTTTCGTAGAATTGCACAACTTTCTGCGCAACCTCCACATTTTTCGTCTCCTGACATATTGACATGGGAGTGAGAAAAAAGGTGATGATCGTTGAGGGAGTTTGGCTAAAATTTTAATTCATAGATTAGGACATTCAGCCAATTCACTGACCTCATACGTTTCACCACCAATCCGAGTCATTGTCTCATTCAAAGCGGTGATTGCAAGCTGAAAATCCCCATTGAAACATTTAACCGCTCAGACTTAGCCTTTAAATCATCTTCCTTAGGCTTGAAGTCTTTGTTATCCACATCTCTTGTTCGAATTTTTACAATTCCATTCAATAAATGATTGTAGGTTAACAAAGTGGGATGAATCCTAAAGGAAACAAAATGCTCAAGTTTTCCAAAATATTAATACCTTTAACAGTTTCATCTCTCCAAGAATTTTCCTCGCCGTTTTCTGGCGGTTATCTAACTGGAGCCTAAATGAACAAGTATTTTTTGTCAAATCTTTAAATAATTTACCGTCATGTTGCTCTCCAGTAAAGCATTGAATGTGTTTACATCTGGTTTTACTGATAGGTGGTTCATCTTTTGGGACAATTTGAGAGACATTTTAATCGAAAGATGAGAATTTTCAGACAACAACTTTTAACCCTACCGAAAACTGAGATTTTGCTATCAAAGCATTAAAAGCCTCAACACAAGGAGTGGCACCAGATGAAAGAATTGCCTAAATACATAAATTTGACCTAAAATTCTTATGATTAACCTGGAATAGTTGATTTGCTTTCTCCGTACTTTGAGTATGCTTAATAATCCCACAAATCATTGCCGATTTGACCTCGGGAGTTTGTTCAATTGATTCATACAGCAAGGAAATCACATCGTCCTGAAAATTGTTACAAATTAAGAAAAAAGAAAGAGACTAAATTTCACCTTCCATTTTGGTGGATCAGCTTCTCCAAAGGTTCTCAGCCCGTGCCATTCCAATTCCTCGTAGAACGGCACATTTTCTCCACCATAATACGCCAAGAGAAGGAAGAGATCTTTCTAAAAGATAAAAATCAAAGTTTATCTGAAATTGATCGTTCGTTTTTTGAAAAACTAAACCATATTTTACCTTAACACCTTCAGAAACATTAATGTCTTTCTCGCGAATTTTCTCGTACAAAATGGTCGCGTCTTTAACTTGTCGCTTCTCAACTAACATCCGGAGATTCCGCTCATTTGGATCCATCTGTAAACAAACTTTGTTGCAAACAAGTTATGCACAATTTGGTTTATTGTTGATATTAAAACAATATTTTTTATATCTATAACGATATGTTTCGAGCTTGCTAAAGATGTCGCATTAATTAGTCAATTTTAGGGTGCAATCAAGTTCGTACTAAATAGATCACATATTATGTGTCCAGGTTTGACAAGTCCAGAAGCGAAACTTCTCGAAAATGTTCCAAAAGGGCAGGTATGCATACTTTGTTAATGCTATTACTTAGATTTAAAAAATACAATTCGGAATTTTATTATCTGCTTTAGTTGAGACACTGATTGAGCAAGCCATCCATGCCAAGACGAATAGGAATAAGCGAATCGTCAAGACGGGTACATGATGTGTCGACATTGTTCTTGCGCTTGGACAATCGCAACGCGCAATTCGAATGAACAAAAAGCTCAACTTCTAACATGACATGCTCGATGTTTGGACTAGGGTAGGTAATTCAAGTGTTGCAATGGTTATTACACGTTTTGTTTTTAGAGAGAAAGGGAGATTTGCAGACGAGGTCGTTGTCGATTGGGCAAGCGTTGGTTAAAGGTAGGCAACGCTGCGCTTGGCAAATGTCGAATTTGGCGCTTGCCTTAGACCCATCTTTTTTACTCCCCTGAGGTGACCAACGTTCAGTAAGTGTTGATTTATTCATTAGCCTCCTTTAATTTATTTGTTTGTTGCTAAGTTCAAACTTTAGGGATGCGTTCATCATTGCTACAAGACAACTTAGTTGGGAACATCCATTAACGTTGAATTTGTTCAATCGCTGGAAGACCGATGGTAAATTTATTTAGCTTGACTTTTTATGATTAATTTTAGCTACTCTCCCCAAAAGCAACATATCATGGACGTGGATCATGGATGTTAAAATATTTCATCTTGCTCGCTGAGTTGCATATAAACTAGTGTTATTTAACATATTGCTTTATTCTTTAGAAAGCTAAATTTTTTAGCGCTCAGGACACTTTCAAGCCAACTCACCCTATCCAAAATGGGGTACTTGTGGAGTATCCGGGGGGGTCTTTCAATATCCGGGGGGTAAAATTTCATCATCATTTCATCGCATCACGCTCGGAAAGCGCGCACCTCAGAATATCGCATTCTGAAAAAAAACTTTTGATAGTATCCTAGTTGGGGGACCACTTTTTTCTTCAAAACCACGTGTGGGTTGGGCATCTGCCGGACCCACATCAACACATAAAACTACCTCAAAAAATGGTTTTGAAGAAAAAAAATGACCCGCCAACTAGGATATTATCAACATTTCTAATAATGACATAAAAAATTTTTGTAGAAGTTACGTTTTTGATCGAGTATCACCTCGAATCACGTAATCAAGTAATCACCTCAATAAATTGAATATCTTTACATTTGAAGGGAATTTGCCACCAAATCACTTAAGCGGCTGAATATCTTTAAAAGGGGTCGTGTATAACGTATATAAAATTTTACCCCCCCGGATCTTAAAATTTTACCCCCCCGGATATTGAAAGACCCCCCGGATACTCCCAAGTACCCAAAATGGTTTTGGCGATCGATGTTCTCCTCTGATCGAAGTTTTTAAGCCACTTTTTAATGAGACATTTATTTTTTATTTTAGTTCAGTGATCCCAGTTGTACATTCAAACATCTTTGCAGAGCTCCCACCACCTCTACAACCAAATGATGTCCGTTTGACCTATGTGAAACCTGGTAAGCATAAACATTGATTTATAGTACGTTTGAATTTTTTCGCAACAGCTATCGCACATCAAGCGCTCATCAAGGAGTAGACCTGGTTAACGAGTCCGGGCAAAATTTTCCAGACAGTCTGCCTCGTCTTCGATCCTTTGGTTCCCCAAGCTTCTTCGAGCATGAACCCAGTCCCCCCCAAGCCCTTATTTTAGGCTCATTTTGATACTAAACATGGCTAGGTTCTGTTTTGTCGTTTTTTAGATTTCGATCATTTTAGCTAAAAAATTTTCTCGACTCGTCGTTAAGCTTAACGAGTCCGGCGAAAGAGTGATCGAAATCTAAAGAATTACAAAACAGCACCTAGCCATGTTTAGTATCAAAATGAAGCCTAAAGGAAGGCTTGGGGGAGAATGGGTTCATGCTCGAAAAAGCTTCGGGCAGCAAAGGATCGAAGAGCGAGGCACATGTCTGAAAATTTTGCCCGGGCCGTGTAGCAGGTCTTCGGCTGCAAGGGAGCTCATTTGAGAAGTGGAGGTGGTGGTTTTTCGGGCAAGACAAAGGAGGACTGTAAACAATAAGACTTCGTTTGCGTGTTGATTACTTATCTATTTGTTGTTTTTGATTTTTTAAATAAATTGTTCGCGTATAAAGTTTGTGTGAGGAACATTTGCTTACAATGAGATTGATGTTTATTGTTTATTTGCTCTCGAAAAAGCCATATCTTCATTGTGCTCAATCTTTACTAGAAAACCGGTTGTCTTATTATATGTGCTATTTTGGACTCTCGCAATAACTTTAATGTTATGAGGTGTGATAGGGCTTAACGTTCCCATGGTGGAGACGTGGCGTCTCCATTAGGCCGTCCGGCCGATTTTGGATCAAGCTAAAATTTCTTCATTTTCTGATCAGGAGTGTTCTAAATAACACTATTTTAAAAGATAATTGAAACATTATTATTCCCTTTTCCCTTCCCTCTATAAAAGCAAGCCCCATCCCTCCAAAAATTTATTCTTTTGAAGAATTGTCGCCGTGTCTTCTGCGCTCCTGTTCTACTCGTGCTATTCTCTTGTAAATATTGTTTGTGTTTATTGTTCCCTTCTCCTTGTATTTTTTTCCATCCCGTCCCTGTTCTCTTCTTAAAATTGTTAAATTTTTAGAGTTTCTGTACTTTTCTCGGTCTTTCCACTTTGTTGATCTTCAGGCCCGTGTCTTTCATATCACCGATAAAGTTATTAAAAATCTAAACATCCTTTCTCTATAAACGCCAGCCAATCTAACCCAGCCGCGCATCGTCTTGTTATTCTGAACTCCTTGGCATGCTCCACCACCGGTGCGACCGTTCAGACGGCAACATTGAGCAGAGCCGATAGGGACTGGCTGAAATTTATAGAATACACGTACTCAAAAGTAAAAAGAGAATTAACTAAAAAGAACTTTAAAATATGCTCTTTGATCTGTGACCTTCAAAATAGTTAAGAAGGCAGTAAAAAGGATGAAACCCACTGACAACCCCTTGATTGGGTCCTAATTTTCTATTAGTTATTTCTCCTTTATCTTTCTCTTACAAAGCCGAGATTGAATTCAAGAATTACAAATTTAAAGTAACTTACAGAACAGAAAATGTCACAGATAGGGACATGAGGGAGAATCTTTGGCACAAAGGCATCGGATTTCTCGTTCGCATTCACATTCTCAGCTCCTCCAATGGCTGCCGAGTGACAGACAGCTGCAATGTTTACTTGAAATATTTAGAAACAATTTCAATTCTCTACTTTAAGTAACTTAAGTTATTTAAAGTTAAAACTTTTATTTCTTAATATAAAAATATTCTACGAAACATGAAGAAGGCACAGACGATGATTGAAGTGGAGTGCATTTCGAGGAAAGAATTCGTTAGAAACGTTGCTTGAATGACTGAATTTCGATGGGAACTTTTTTTTATCGGACAGCCATTATATATATTGTACTTATCCATCTGAATGACACTCGAAAAACGTCCCGTGACTTGGTCAAACAATTTTTCGTGCATTTCAAAATTTGATAAGCTGTCTTACCGTAAATACTGTAATAGTACCCCAACCCCATAATGACGGTGCGGAGTGTTGCGTAGTCTAGCTTTGAACGAGTTTTTCTCGACACTGGTTTATGCTACAATGCGCGCTTAGATATCAAAAAATAGCTGAGATTCAGGGCTATTTTTTGATACCAAAGACACATCATTTGAAAGTACGAGCGCTTTGAAAAGAATGAAATACTAAAAAACTTTTGCGACTACGCGACTGTACGAGGGGGTGGGGTACTATTACAAGGTTTACGGTAGGTAAATGGGTGTTTGATTCTTGAAGGTTTGGCAAAAAGTTAATCAGGCTTTCGTTCACTGAAATTCCGGAGCGACTAGCTCTTTGACCCTATTTGGCTGAAGCAAAAAAGATTTTTAAAAAACTATGGAATCAGAAACAGATAAGATGACAAAATCAGAAAAGACAAAAAATGTGTTCAGGGTTAAAACACAAAGCTTTTCGTTCTTCTGAATTTTTCTTGCAATCTTTTTCAGAATTTTCTTTTTGCAGTTTTCAAATTTCAATTTGGGGATACCAATTATGATCCAAACGGAAAAAAAAGTTCCCGTGTCTTTTTCGATTTTGTAGAATTTCGCCGCCGAGTGGATAGAAACATCTCTCGCCATCTTGGCAACGTCCAATTTTGTCTTCGCGTCCAACGTTCTTCTCGGTCGTTTTCCAATCGTTATTTCGCTGTGGCTTGGATTGTCGTGGACGGGACCACCGTTCAAACTTTTACGTAAATCGAATCGAGAAGCATCAAATCGTTTGCCGAAATGTTCCCGACCAGCTTCGAAGAATTCTTCCAATTCATCTTCACGACGATTTCAAAAATCGGCGAACACATCCATTGATCCCATCTAAAAAATTATTTCAGCAAATCAGCAAAATCAACAAAACATAAAAATGATTACCTAGAAAGTTTAAAAGAGAAACGAAAAAATTATCAAAAAAGTCGTTATTCCTATGTAGTTTGTGAATTTTCGTACTTGGGGGCCGGGACGGTTTATTAGAGTAAATACGGTAAGTGATTCGAGAAAATGATCCGTTTTCTTGCAAAGAGGAAGTCGCAAAGAAGGGGCGTCACGTAAATACTCAATAAATACCCACAAGTCTACTCATAAAAATGACAAATTATAAAAGATTCTCGTTGACTCATCAACTTGACAAACAGACTTTTTGTTGGAAAAAGCAAAAAGTTTTGTCGCTTTTATCTTTAGAAAGATATGGGTCATAATAAGAAGATAGGGAAAATCCAACAATTTTGCTTCAGTTTCAAATATTTCGATTAAAAAATACAGGGTGGCTGAAAATTACGTGCGCCAAAGAAAACGCCATAATTTAATTTTCTTTCAAAGAACATGTAAAAATATTTATTTATATAATAGTTGTAACAAAAGCATTTAATAATTACAAGAAATTTTCAAAGTGGCCTCCATCCGCTTTGATACAGGCTTCAATTCGCTTCTTTACAGAATCGACGGTGCGGCGGAGATAATTTGCATCTAAGTCGTTCCAGCTTTTGATCAATTCTCGACGTAAATCATGCAAATTGTTGATTTTCCTATTTCTCAATTGTTCTTCCATAAAACGCCAAACCGAAAAGTCCAACGGATTGTGATCCGGGCAGAATATTAAAACACAAAAAGATGAGTAGTAATGCTTTATACATTGTTTAAAACTATGTCAGATGCTGCGCGCACGTAATTTTCAGCCACCCTGTAAACTGATACATTTTTGAAGGAAAATTCATGATTTACCCGTCGTGGAGTTTGGGCGGGTGGTTATATATCGGCGTTATTCCTTTGTACCTTGGAAGCGAATTTAAAGTTAAACCCCTCTTATCTTATTTACAACACAAATAAGAAAGTCAGAAATTAAAGCCAACCCCAGTTCGGACTCTACACCACCAAGGAATCGAAAAGACCACCAAAGATCGAAAACTTTCAACGCGAAGTCATTTTTGAGCTGCCAAGAAAATAAAAATGTAAATTAGATTTTGCACGAAAAGCATTCCCTAGACGCTCACATTTTTTTTGATTGATCTTTAAGAGATCGCAACTCTTTCCGTGTCTTTTTTCCCATTTCGGTCATAATTAGCATCCCCAAATTGAAATTTGAAAACTGCAAAAAGAAAATTTTGAAAAAGATTACAAGAAAAAAAGAACGAGTTTTTTTTAACCTTTTGAAAACATTTTTTGTCTTTTCAGATTTTGTCATCTTATCTCAATTCTAAAAAGTCAGTTCTGTGTAATTGAAATTTTTTATTAGGCTGTAAAGAAAATAGGCGGAAATTTGAAGAAAAAGCTGATTTTTAAGTCTTAAAAGTCTTGAAGCTTAGGGACTATGATAATGACATTTCCGCACACACAAAAGCGTCATTTGCGCAACGCCATCTACACACACAAACAAAAAAAAAACGTCTTCTGCGCACAAGCCATTTGCGCAAATATTTTTTGTGCACACGCCTTAAAAACGTCTTTTGCGCACATAATAATTGAATCGGGGCGCTACTTTTGCATGTTTTTATAGTTTTGTCACGGTTTTTGCATGTTTTTATAGTTTTGTCACTGTTTCAGTGACACAGTTTTTGAAACTTATTGCGCCTGGAGCACCAAACGTGCGAAAAACGACTAAATTAGCTCAGCACAATTGCTTTTTTGATGAAAATGTGGAAACTCGTCAGTTTTATGATACCCCAAAGAGCGTGTTTTTATTTTTTTACTTATTCTTCTACAATATGTTTATAGTTAACACATTTCTTTGTTTAGGCTTCTAACTCGAGAATCAACGACAACGAGCACACAACGAGAAAGAGTCAATAGAGAGGTAACGTTTTGTTCTTTACTTTCCAGGCTTTTATATTTGTTTTTTTATGGAATTTACTTTAAATTAATATTTCTAGGATGACAAGCAGCAACCGGGGGAAAGAACTAAATTATGATGAAGAAGGATATGAATATCGCCGTTTTCGTGTCAACAAAGACCGACCACGTACCGATAAAGAAATTACTGATATTTTTAACATTGAAGGTTTTATTTTAAGTGTTTGATTAAAAGCTGCCCGTCTTTTATCAAAGTGTTGAATGCTGTAACGTCAAATCATAACGAGCACAACCACATTCCAAAGGACTATGCCTCCAACTGTTACATCATCAAGAACAATTTGAAAAACGGGGCATGCGGATGCCGAAATCAAACTTCTCACCGTTTCTGTGATGTTTCCCTAGTCTAAACCGGTAGCTATTAGACATTTTGAGCGTAAACAGGCAGCTCTAAATCTCCTGCAGCCCACCACTTCTTTTTGACTATCTTTCTGCCTTATCGCTATACATTTCTTCTATAAAAATTATTTTTTTTTTCATTTGTTATTCACGGTTTGAGTTTGTTTTTTATTGCTAAGTTGAAATTATGTTGTTAAACAAATTAAACTCACCATAAATAAATAAAAATAATCAGAAAGCTTTGATGGTGATGGCAGATAAAACAAAGAAAATGTGTGCGCGCAAAAAACGCTTTTGTTTATGTGCGCAAATGCAAAAATACGTACGCAAAAGACGTCTTTTCATCGTTGCAAAGATAGCTTGTGCGCAAAAATACCCGCACAAAAGACGTGCGTGCGCAAATGGCGGTGCGGTATTGTCATAGTCCAGAATCTTACACTGTTTAAACTATTTGAAAGCTTGACTACTTTTCTACAACAAAAAAAATTTTTGGAGCTATTTTGGCCATTTTTGTTAATATTGGGGTGGGGGAATTTTCCTTTCCTTTTTCAATTAATAATAAAAAAAAAAAAAAAAAAAAAAAAAAAAAAAAAAAATAAAAATAAAAAAAAAAAAAAAAAATATAAAAAAAAAAAAAAAAAAAAAAAAAAATATAAAATATTAAAATTTTAATTTTATATAAAAAAAAAGGAAGAGAAAAAAAAAAAAAAAAGAAAAAAAATTAAAAATAAAAAAAAAAAAAAAAAAAAAAAAAATAAAAATAAAAAAAAAAAAAAAAAAAAAAAAAAATAAAATATAATAAAAAAATAAAAAAAAAAAAAAAAAAAAAAAAAAAAAAATTTTTTTTTTATAAATTTAAAAAAAAAAAACCTTAAAAAAAAAAAAAAAAAAAAAAAAAAAAAAAAAAAAAAAAAAAAAAAAAAAAAAAAAAAAAAAAAAAAAAATATAAAAAAAAAAAAAAAATTAATATTTAAAAACTTTTATTATTAAAAAAAAAAAAAAAAAAAAAAAAAAAACCTTTTGAAAAAACCTAATAGTTTAAATCGTGTATGATTTTGAGCTTTTATGGCTATCTCTCTAGATTTGGTTCCTTATCTCGGCAAATTTCCGGTTATTTTCTCTACAACCTAGCAAATTCAAAGTTTATTTCAGTGTTCTAGCAAAAAAAAGGCAAGAATTTCTTCTGATTCTTTTAATTTTCGATTGGATTTCAAATGTACTTTGTCAGACACGCGATCGGCTCTCTTTGAATTGTTGTCCTCTTGTCGTTCTTGCTTACAGCATCAGTTTGTCTCTGGAAATTGAAGCCTGAATTTTCAACTCCAATTTTGTGAAAAGACTTTGGTTTTTTTTTCGGCCGCCCAGAAGCAACTTCTGGGCTGACTAATGGTTTATATGAGGAAGAAGTGATTTAGTAAAGTCTTTTTTTGAAAGAGACAGTAAAAATCCTGTATTCCTATCTATAACTTTAGTATTTCTATTTTTTTTTTGGCAAATTCTTAACAGACTGTGACTGACTGGCTTGTATTCGTCGATTTCCCTCGTCGTCATTCCCTCGTCGTCCCTTGTTTGAATTCAATAAATGCAAAATTTTCAATTTCAAATTTCTCAATATCAAAAGTCTTTTAGTGTTTCGATGTTTGAATCGTTGAAAGCCCGTTGGTCGTTGTATTTTGAAGCATTTCAGGTGCTCGTCTGGGCATCAATTTTGACCGGTTTGGTTTCCAGATTCAACCCAATTTAAACAAAAAAAAAACAAACCAGATTTTTAGGATCTGAAATCTAATCAATGGAAATGTTTTCAGTGATCGGCTATGTTCTGTACACTGTTGCCACAAATGTAATGACGACGAGGGAAATCGACGAATACAACAACGTTTATAAAGTTTATATTTTTGAGATAACACCGGAGACGAGTCGGATAGTTTCTTCAGCGATGTGGATTGGAATGATTGGGGTAAAATTTTCATCCCAGAATTTTTCAAAATTCGTCTGGAAATCTCTTAGAATCAGTCTTGTTTAGAATCAATGATAAGAAAATGTTTTCAGCTATGTGGCATTTCACTTTTCACCAACGCATACGCCATTGCTTGTTCCGGTCGGAACGACAAGCTGACCTTACCGATTAGGTGAGATTTTCATATTCCTGTCCAAGAACGTTCAAAACTGGGTATTCGACCTATAAAGCGAGCTAGCTCTGGCTGTGGCCCAGCTAACAATGCACCGGAATGGCTGAGCCGGTCAAATGCTATGCGACCTATACCATTCGCAGAATTTAATGCTGATATGTATTCCGTTTTTGCTAAATGACAATCTGCCAGGTGTTATAGGCGTCTAAAGTTTTGTTAGGAATTCGAGGATGTGACCATTTGGGTCTTAGCGGCCTCCTTGCGGACCCAATTTGGTGCAGCCGTGGCCGAGTGGCACAGCGTTCGTTTCCAGAGCGAGACCGCGCAAGTTCGATCCCCACTTACACATATTCTTTTCCTCCAATCCATTATCTTAAAGCTCAGAAATAACAGGGAGAACCAAAGAGGATAAAGGCAAATAAAGAGATGTGAATGGACGCTTCAAGGGGAACAAATCGTGAAACGACTTACACAAAGTAAAAACGATCAAAGTGGGGATTGAACTTGCGAGGTCTCGCCAAGGCCAAGCAAGGCTGCACCAAGTTGGGTCCGCAAGAAAGCCGCTAAGACACATTTTCCTAACAAAACTTTAGACGCTTATAACTACGGACAGATTGTTATTTAGCAAAAACGGAATACATATTCGGAATCAGCATCAAATTCTGGGAATGGTATAGGTCATCCAGTTGACCTTTCCTTGTTAGTTTTTCAGACTGATTACAACGAGTGAAAGCGTGAATCGTCTCCTCGTCTCTCTCTTTCAACTCATTCAGTTTGTGTGCCCGTTTTTTGAAGATTTGTAAGTAGCAGATGGGCTTACTTCGTTCGTTTTAATGAAGATGAAATCGTTTTAGATGTCCTGACGGTGGAGTGATCGGCTTTATTCAAAGTTATGGAAACTTCATGGCCTACTTCAACTATTACTGTCAGGTGGAAATATCATTCAGGTTTTAAATCCGATTTTTCCCTTACTCAATTTTGTCAGTCGTTTCATGTCCGTTTCATTCAACGGTCTTTTTTTTCAATACACTTTGAAATGGCCGCTGGCACAGCTGTTGATCTGCTATGTGCTCGGATTGGTGAATGTTTTGGTGATGGTGTTTGCCTTTTCGACACTCGACATCAATTTCATCACAACAATTTCAATAGGGAACACTGTTCTCTGGACGATGATCGTCTCGCTGACGATCAGTCTCGATTTTTTCACGGCAAGAAAGCTGAAGAAGGTAAAACGACAAACTTTGAGTATGGGGGTGGGACAAATGTGACCTTTTTTTTGCGCACCTGGACATCTGCGCACCTTTTTTTGCTGGAAAAGGCCTTAGGAAAGGTCGTAGAGCTTCAAAAATGTTTTCATGGAAGGGAATCGTATGCGTAGATTCCGAATTTCGACAAATCAGACCTCGCTGACACGTCAAATTTGGGCTAAAAGGCAAAAACTGCGGAAAAGCGTTAAGTTGCGTAGTTTTTGCCTTTTAGCCCAAATTTGACGTGTCAGCGAGGTCTGATTTGTCGAAATTCGGAATCTACGCATATGATTCCCTTCTATGAAAACGTTTTTGAAGCTCTACGACCTTTCCTAAGGCCTTTTCCAGCAAAAAAAAGGTCGCATTTGTCCCACCCCCTTGAGTATCCAATTTATATAAAACATTTGTCTCTTTTAAAAACCTACAGTCGAAATTATTTTTTTTATTTTGAAATCATCCGAAAAGCGGCGTGAAATCGAATCGAACCAAAAGTTGACACTTTAGAGATTCCAAATTCGTAGCTGTAGCTGAGAGAAAACGTGAAATTCTATTTGCTCATCATCGCAAATCCTCGGGTACAAATTTCCCGACAAATCGGGGTTCTATAAGGCCAAAAAAGAAGGCACCTTTGATCACAAGTGACGCACATTGTTGCAAATGTTTTATTACGAAACATTTTTTACAAAACTCTTGCTGTTTATCAATCAATTTCAGTGGCACAAGCACAAAGCGAGTACGGCTGAAAAGCGGCTGATGAAACAGGTGAGCTGAAGGTTCATTTGAAAAACATTTGAAAGAAAAAAAACTCAAAAATTCCTTTCAGATGATTTGCAATTCGATTATTTACTTCATAAACTATTTTTTGATCACCCTTTTCACAATCATCCAAAATTATCTGATGGGTCCATCGTTGAATGCGGTTTTCCTTCAATTGTTCACCAATTTACAAACGGCTCTCAATACGTTGGGATTGAGGTTGGTGAACCGCTAGAAATTGGCTTTAAAAAAAATGAAAACTAAAACTAAACTATAAAATTGCAAAGAACAAAAATGTTAAACATTGCAAAAGTAAACTTCTGGACTCGAGGCAAGGGAGTTGGCAGTAAAAAAAAAGTGGATGAATACCAAGAGCCTAATTTTTTAAAGGGGATTGTTTTTTCCTTAGATTGGCTATAAGGGTCTAAAGTTTTTTTACGAAATGTTTTCTTTTGTTACTGTGGTCTTTTGGGTCTTAGCGGCCTTCTTGCCAGTGCAGCCGTGTCTTAGCGGCCTTCTTGCCGGTGCAGCAGTGGTACAGCGTTCGCTTCCAAAACGAGACTTTCGATCCCCACTTTGGCTTTTTTGTGTAAGTCGTTTCACGATTTGTTCTCCTTGAAAAGCCTTGTAAGAGTGTAAGTGGGGATCGAAGTTGCGAGGTCTCGCTCTGGAAACGAACGCTGCACCACTCGGCCACGGCTGCAGCGAGATGGGTTCGCAGGAAGGCCACTAATACCCAAAAAACCATTTATTTACAAAGACTGAATGAAAGTTTTTTTTCATTTTTAACTACCAATCTTCATCTAGCACTACTGCTTTTATAAGATTTAAGAGAAAACTAGATTCGTACTCCGTTATGTCAGAGGACACTTTTCCAAAAAAACCCCAGAATCTAAACTTCAGCATCGCAAGCTTTGTTCTGCTGAAAAAGAAAAGCGGCGTCAGTCCCGAATCATCAGTCTCCGCTTCAATTTCAATTTTTTCAAGATTGAAAGAAAATCCAAACAGAAGAAACTCAAGAATGTCCCCGAATCTTGCACGATAGATCTAGGCGCTTTTTTTAAATCTATTTAAACAATAGGAAACATTGTTAAGCAATTTTTTCGACTTTCAATCTTTTATATTAAACGAATACTTGATTTTAACTGCCAAGATTTTTTGTTTTTCTTTATAAACTCTCTGATTAAAAGTACTTTTAGGTATTTCAATCAATTTTAGCTTTTTTGTTTTTGTTTTTGTTTTTAGCTTTTTTGTTTTTGTTTTTCATTCAAATATAATTTATTAAGAGTTTAAAAAAGAGCAATTATTACAGTAAAACGGACAAAATATGAAATGATGATGAAATGATGGATGAAAGATGTTACTCGATCGATTTCAATCGATGTTACCAACATTGAACTTTAGTTACACCAACATTGAACTCCTTGACACGCTCCACCACCGGTGTGACCGTTCAGACGGCAGCATTGAGCACAGCCGATAGGAACTGGCTGAAATTTATAGGATTGACGTGATCAAAAGTAAAAAAAAGAGATTTAACTGAAAAGAACTACTTCTTTGACCTGTGAGCCAAGTGAAGACGATAGTAAAAAGGCTGAAACTCACTCAAAACCCCTTGATTGGGTCCTAATTTTCTATTAGGTCTTTGATTTTTATCTTTCTCTTACAAAGCCGACATTGAATTGAACAAAGCCGAACTTTAAAATATGCTCTTTGATATGTGACCTTCAAAATAGTTAAGAAGGCAGTAAAAAGGCTGAAATCCACTGACAACCCCTTGATTGGGTCCTAATTTTCTATTAGTTATTTCTCCTTTATCTTTCTCTTACAAAGCCGAGATTGAATTCAAGAATTACATTTAAATTAATTTAATTTAAAGTAACTTACAGAACAGAAAATGTCACAGATAGGGACATGAGGGAGGATCTTTGGCACAAAGGCATCGGATTTCTCGTTCACATTCACATTCTCAGCTCCTCCAATGGCTGCTGAGTGGCAGACAGCTGTAAATTTTTACTTGTAGCACTTAGAAACGATCTCAATTCTCTACTTTAAGTAACTTTTTTCTTAATAATATAAAAATCTTCTACCAAACATGAAGAAGGCACAGAAAATGATTGAAATTGAGTGCATTTCGAGAGAATTGGTTAGAAGGGTTTTTTGAATGATTGAATTTCGATGGCAAGTGTCGTTATCGAACAGCCATTATATATCCACATTTCCTTACCTAAGTAGGAAATTTTTCAGCTGAATGACGCTCGAAAAACTGTCCCGTGACTTGTTCAAACAGTTTTTTTGTTCAAAATTTGATAAGCTGCCTTAATGGGAATGGGTGTTTGATTCTTAAAGGCTCAATTTTTCCTCTACTGAAATTCCGGAAGTATCCGGATCTTTTGTGACTTTGTCAGCTGATCAAAGGAGTGGCTGGAGTGAAAAATTTTGGCAAAAAATGCGTGATTCATAGGCTCAAATAGAGAGAAAAATTCGGATCGCTCCAGAATTTCAGTGAACGAAAAATTGAGTAACCTTTTGTCAAATCAGAAAGCCTTTAAGAATCAACTTGTATATAAGCAAATGTTATTGTTAATATTGTTACCATATTTTCCCTAATAGTAGTGCACCCTGGTGAGCCGAGTTGGTGACTATTTTACGGTTTCCAAGCTTTTGCAGAAGCTCAACACTCTAATCCCCCACAAGATCTCATCATCAGCTACATTTTCCGACCCCACATCGATCGGTTCTGATAAGCGCTTTTCGAGATTTCAAGGAATTTAGGCGAAGCTTAGGGTGCACTATTGGGAAAATGCGATAACAGCTTGCGTTACCATAAATCAAATCTGGATTGTTGGCCTGGACCCAGGCTATAGGCTTTCCAAGCTTTTGCAAAAGCTCTACACTCTAATCCCCCACTAGATCTCATCGTCAGCTACATTTTCCGACCCCACATCGATAGGTTCTGATAAGCGGTTCTCGAGATTTCGAGCAATTTAGGCGAAGCTTTGGGTACTATTAGAGAGAAGACGGTATATTATTCCAGGTTAGGCTAGTAGATCAGACTGATCTATTTCCCTAATATTTCCCGGTGAGCCGAGTTAGTGACTATTTTATAGTTTCCAAGTTTTCCCCAGAAGTCCAACACTCTAATCCCCCACTAGATCTCATCGTCAGCTACATTTTCCGACCCCACATCGATAGGTTCTGATAAGCGGTTCTCGAGATTTCGAGCAATTTAGGCGACGCTCAGGGTGCACTACTATTAGAGAAAGTACGGTAATTATTGCTAATTATCTTTCCCACTTGTAGGCTCTAAAAAGAAAATAAAAAGCAGCTTTTATTTGCCGCAATCTTTCACGGTTATTGTTTTTCTCTTGATATGCTTTATCATCATATAAAAACTATTTATCTTATAAATAAGGCTTTCAAATAAATCTCGACTAAAGAATTGTCCATCCATTCTCTTCCGACGGTTTAGCGAACACCCATTCCTCCATATATTTCACCACATCAAAGCACCCGGTCAACGGCTTTCGACAACGCCATTTTTGAAGCCAACTAAAAAATTAAAGTGTCCAATAGTAACAGTAAAGTTTTAAAAACAAAAAACTTTTTCCCGTTTCCACCAACTTTCCCGTGCATTTTGCCATAGCTTCTGAAGTTTCACGAGAGAAAGGCGGCGGGTTTTCGCCGAAAATTTCTTTTGTTACATCGCGAATTTTTTGCAGCTTTTCCTCGACATCCTGGAGATAAGAAGTAAAATTTTGTTGGTTTCCCTAAAAGTCAAAAGGAGGAACTCAAAAAGATTTATTGATTTGTGAAGAAAAGCTTTTAGCAAAGCTGTATCAGAGAAAAAGCTTAAAAACTAGAGCAGCTCTAGAGCTTATCAGCTTTTTATGACATCAAGAAAACCAACCTTTCCCAATAAATCCACATCTGGCATCAGATTTTGAGTGCCGTTCAGCGACTTTTTACTCAATTTCTAAAATCAAAAAAGTTTCACAAAGATTTTAAGGCTTTTTTTAAAGGAAAATTTTTGCGCACCACACTAAAATGCACTAAACTACCGTAACCCTCCAATTTTTTTGGCAACTAGCCGATTTCTTTGTTTTTTTTTGTTTTTCGGGGGTGGGACAAATGCGACCTTTTTTTTGCGCACCTGGACATTCGCGCACCTTTTTTTTTGCTGGAAAGGCCTTAGGCAAGGCCGTAAAGCTTCGAAAATATTTCCATATAAGGGAATCGTATGCGTAGATTTCGATTTCGACAAATCAGACCTCGCTGACACGTCAAATTTGGGCTAAAAGGCAAAAACTACGCAACTTAACGAGTTTCCGCAGTTTTTGCCTTTTAGCCCAAATTTGACGTGTCAGCGAGGTCTGATTTGTCGAAATTCGGAATCTACGCATACGATTCCCTTGTATGGAAATATTTTCGAAGCTCTACGGCCTTGCCTAAGGCCTTTTCCAGCAAAAAAAAGGTCGCATTTTTCCCACCCCCCGTTTTTTTTGTTTTTCACCGTTATTTTTCTTTTTTTTTCGACATCTGGAACCAAAGTTAGATTTATTTTAGACATTTTTTTTGAACAGATCGCTTTGTTAGAAGGATTTTTACAGGGCGATGGAAGACTTGCCAATGTCGAAACGAAAATTTATCGAAACAACAACAAGAGATCGGAATTTACTTCTTTATTTTTATTGAACTAATTAGTTAGACATAAATTCGTATGGAAATACGACAGTTTAGTGCATTTTCGTGTAGTGCACAGAAATTTTTCTCTGAAAAAGCCTTAAAGTTCACAAACCGCTCCTGCAAAGCTAGCCCTTGCGTGTAGATAAACAATTTCATCGACGCTCGCCTAAAAACTCATTTTAGACGTTTAAAAAATGAAAACGAAACCGAATGAGAGTGTTTCTGCTTAAAGTGCTTCAAAATCCAGTGAGTGTGTGGTTGGCGGGTGAATTCTGTGAGGAAAATAGCCTGGAAATTTTTGCTTTAATGTTTTGCTTTAAATTACTTGAAATATTTGAGCGAACATTTCTAAATTCGGTACTTTTCCAATATCGGGGGAGCGAAAGGATTATCGGGGGAGCAAAAGGAAAATCGGGGGAGCAAATTTTGTCCCCTCGAAAAATGCATTTCCGGGACTATATTTTAACTGCAACGTTTTTTTTTTCAAACTTTAATACGCCTTCTCCGATACGATGCGCTTCTCCGATATTTGTGCGTTCAAGGAATCGACGGCAATCGATTATTTCGTCACCAAAGGAGTCATCCAGTCGTGGATTTGCAATTGTGGCGAATCGATGAAAGTCCGCTCAAAGGGAAAAGATCTATTTCGCTAATATAAATCTAATATAAAGGTTGTGAGAATAACGGGTAATTCGCGGATTTTATGACGGTAGTTTGTATAATATAGGACATACAGCGCTGTATGTAGCGCTGCCAAAATTTGCTCCCCCGATTTCCCTTTCGCTCCCCCGATATTGGAAAAGGGCCCTAAATTCTAAATTTAGATTGCCAGAAAGCTTTCAAATAGCAATTAAGTTTGAAAATTTGAAAATTTGAAAAAAGTATTTTTTAACAGCAACTCACTTTAGGGGGTGGCTACTTTGTGCCCCAATTTTTTGCGCAACTCGCCGTAACTTTCTTAAAGCATAAAGATTGACCTACTTAGGTAGGTCAATCTTTATGCTTTTGATGTCATTTTGGTGCACTTTTTTAGATCTACAAAATGATAAAGATTAGAAGAAAGTTATGGCAAGTTGTGCAAAAAAAAATTTGACATAAAGTAGCCACCCCCTTACTTTAGGCGACCGATCATTATTAAAGATGGTCGGCCCTCGCAAACCATCAAATTTCAAGAATTCTTCATAATTGAATGGCTTTGGAATGAGCATCGGATTCATCTGGAGACCAAAATGTCTGATTGAAAATGCACCTGAACTTATCCACTGTTAAGCTTGTCTATCAAGCGGTTTTTTAAAGCTTAGCTTTAAAAAAACAAAGAATCACTAACGTTCAGAAGAATCACTCATCTTCTTATTATCACAAACCTATTTTTGAGTTGTTCTTTACTTTTTCTTCCATCCATTCATATAGAGAAATATCCTTATTTCTAAAGAAAAGCTTTTATTTTCTTTTTCATCGTCTCTTTTTCACCGCATATAAAACCAATCATCAATATCGTTATTCGATGAATATTTTGTCTTTGACCAAAAAGGACAATGTTGCTCAACCAGATGCTCTCCCATGTGATAAGTGGAGTTATTGGGATCAACCTGAGAAACTTCTCATCTTCAAGGTAAACAAAAGTTCGTACTGTATCCGTATATGGCACCAATGGATAGGGTCGAAGTTCAGCAATACCCTAAATAACTTTTATCATATGCAAAACAACAAAAGTTAACAAAAGGAAACACAAAAAGTCCAAGAGCCTTTTGTGAGAACAAGATTGATTTAGACAAACTTCTTGACTGCATTCTTTATGTCATTTCAAACAGTTTCACCTTCTCCACATAGTAGTCCAACACTTTCTTCACAGTTTTTGTCATCGTGGTCCAAGTGAAAAGGAATTTCGTATAGCCGAGAAACTGGTAAAGTTCCATGAAAACGATTAATCGTGGCCATTCGGTGAACCTGTTTTTTGAGCAAATTTAGAAAATAAAGAAGAATAATTTCAAACTAAGATGGCTATCTTATATTGAAATTATTATATATGTTGTTATATTATTGTTCAATCTATATAAGATTTAGATTGAATCTAAATCGGACGTCCGATATAGACTGTAATCTAAATCGGACGTCCGCGATAAGTTCAATCTAAATCGGACACAACATATACAAATAAAAATTATGATATATTAGATTGGCAACTTGAAAGTTGGTACACCTTCATTGGACTTTTTAGAAATAACTAGTACACCAATTAATCTACATTTTTCACCAATAAAAAGGTTCATTTATTCTCTAAAACAGGCTTTTAACAGATTTAGAAAAGCTTCGATTTTGTAGGTTTCTAGGGGGCAAGAAGTTGAGCAATCAAAAATGATGAACACTCGATGAAGCGATTTGAGCACTTTCTTTCACATAAACCTATTTTGAAGTTAATAGAAAAAAGATAAAGCATTATAAAATAAGCAAATCCTACTATCGAGGTTAGTTCACTAACGAGGTTTGACTGTAATTAATCATATTTAAGTCATACTGTAATTGACTGTAATTACCAATAAAATGGGCTATTTATTCTCTAAAACAAGCTTTTGACAGATTTAGAAAAGCTTTAGTTTTGTAGATTTCTAGAGGGGCAAGAAGTTGAGGAGCAATCAAAAATGATGAACACTCGATGAAGCGATTTGAGCACTTTCTTTCACATAAACCTATTTTGATGTTAATAGAAAAAAGGTAAAGCATGAAAAGTTAAGCATATAGCCGAATTGTCAGCTTGATTTGTCTAATCGCTTCAGTTATATGTCTGTTTGAAGAATTTTCAGAAAAAACTTGAATTTCTGCTCAAATTCATTTCAAAAGTTGCCCAAATTTGCTTAAACGTTTCCTAAATTAGATAATATATGACTTTTATCTAGAGAAGTCTAATTCAATTGTTTAATTGGTCTATTAAATATGTTTTCTGGGAAAATACGAAAATACTTGTGACAACTTTTTTATAGCCTCTCGGAAAAGTTCCTAAATTTGCGTTTGAAAGTTGCCACCCAGGAGCCGCCAAGACTTTTGTCCATGACTGTATAACTTTTATCTAGAGAAGTCTAATTCAATTGGCGTATTAAATATGTTTTCTGGGGAAATACGAAAAAGTAGTAGCAACTTTCAAGTTGCCAATCTAATACAAATAAAAAGCCTCACCAATGAAGCGGTTCCAAACACGAAGTGATCCCCTTTTCATACGTTTTTGGGACAAAATTCACTTTTAACCTCACCGATTTCTCTCCTCTATTTACGGTGATCTAAAGTATATTTTGAAGTAAAATTTCAACTTTTCCTTTCAATTTTCAAGCTACTTTAACGACTCGCCTCATTCGGCGGCTCTTCGGTGAAAGGAGTCGATGTGATGTCGGTTGCCGCGTGTAAACAACCGTATTCAGGACATTCTAAACGATATGATGATGAAGATTTGTCTTTTTTCGAATCAACTTGTTGCACAAATCCATCCGATTGCCAGTTTTTTTGTTTCCAAATTCGATTGTGAGGCTTTCGTTTGTGGTAGGCTTTGCCAGCTCTTCACATGGCGCCACAGCGAGGAAACGGATCCGAGGCCCTATCGGATCTCTATAAAGCTTTTGTTCTTTTTTTCTTTCAGCTTTTAGAAACGTGTTAATACAAAAGTTTGCTATCATTGTGATTTGTATAATAGCGAAACTCGCTAGCAAGAAAGCAAGAAAAGAAATTTAGAAGCTGTCAAGCCTAGAAACCTAGCCTAGAATTTTGCTTAATCTAGAGAGCAGAGAAGGCAAATGAGGGAAAAAGTGAAAAAAAGTGGTTCTTAGGTTGAAGCATGAAATATGAAGAAAAGAATTTCTGCCGAACCGTTTTTTCCTTTTAAGAAACCCCACAACCAACCTCCAATCATAATACGCTTTGTAGATAAAGATTTCATTTCCATTTAGTGAAAAAGGAGATAAATTTAGAAGCTGCCAAGAAAAGCTGCCTAGAAACCTAGCGAATTTTGCTTAATCTAGAGAGCAGAGAAGGCAAATAAGGGAAAAAGTGAACCCAAAGTTTGGGTTCTTCGATTGAAGCATGAAATGAAAAGAATTTCTGCTGAACTCATTATTTTTTAAGTCCTCCCAACTAACCTCCAATCATAATACGCCTTGTAGATAAAGATTTCATTTCCATTTAGTGGAAAAGGAGATCTCGCATCATCCAATGGAGTATTCCCATATTTACAGTTTGAACAAGAAAACTTGTATCCATTGTAGCTTCTTGATTGGCTCATTTTTTTCGCTAAGCAAAACCTTTTGGGCTGAAATCGTTTACGAATGAGAAGTTTTAAGAAAAAAAATGAAACCTGGTTGTTGATTTGGTTGTATTTTCGCAGAGAACAAATTATAAAGAACAATGTAAGATGTCAGGAAAATGATCAGAAATGAAAAACGTTGATACGTAGGCATTCCTGAAAGTTAAATTATGAAATCTTTGCTTTACTTTAGCTCAAAAAATTTCTAGACTAAGTAATAAGTAGAGTTTTTTTAAATCTATGAACTGATAAACTTTTCAAATGAAATACACTAGCAAATCCTTGTCTATTGCCTGTCGGATAGTGTCGTGTCAAAAGAGTCGTCCACGGATATTTTCAAAGACAAAATTTGTTCAGCTTTAATCGTCGCATGTGTCTTCAAACAATACTGAAATTTAGGATGATTTCTATTCTTATCTTTTGCCATTCTATTATTTAAAGCCAGCTAGTGTTTAGCTCTAAAGAGGCCAAAAATCTGATTGCAGATTCGTGATCAGCGCATACAAATGCGCACATACAGCGCACAGCATACAGCGCATACCCTAATCCTGAAAGTTTCAACTAAAATGGATAATTTTTTGAGTTTATTGTAAAGGGCTGACCTTTACACTGACTGATCTGTTTATTTATATATTATTGTTATTATTATTATTAGTATTTTCATCTCATAGATTCTCCACAAATTGATAGTAAACAAATCTTTTCCTATTTTTAGTTGAAGCAATTCAAAAATTTTGTTTTATAGAGGTTTTGATAAATAGAAATCTGCAACACAATTTATTTCAGCCATTGTCTTGCAAGCTGTTTTAGCTGATTGCAATGACGCTCAATAGTCAGCTTCAATGTTATGTCCCATTCCTGCAATGTTACGGTGTCACCTCGCAACGTAATTTTTCTGTTTTCTTACCAAAACAAGGATTTTGACAGCAGAAATGTTAACGTCATACTTGTTGAGAAACTGTGTTTGTGTACGTACGAATTTGACAAAAAAGAAAGAAATTCGTGCACAGAGAACCGTAGAATTTTCTCTTTAACCCTTTTGATTGAACAGAAGCTGCTTGTCAGTGCTTGTCAGTGCAGTGTACCTGCAGGAATTCACTTGTAAAGTGGAAAATCACCTAAAGCAATTATCGTCTGTTTTTCAAGAGCATACAGTGGATGTAGTTTTGTAGTGAAAATGATCTGTCCTTTTCATATTCGTTCAGTTCACCGAAAGCGATGAACAAATTTCCCCGCTTTCACCTCAACTGTCGTAAAATTAGGGAAATCACTATTTTGCTTTACTTGCTCAACGTTTTACTGTAAGATTTGCATCAAGTCTTTTAATTTTTTTAAACTTTTAAAAGTTATTTTTTAAAGAATGATGAATTCTAAAATGTCAATGAAGAGCTGGGGAAAGACTTTGACTTTTCGTTGGCCGATTTTTGGCGATTTTGGCCGATTATTTTCAATTTTCAAGAACAACTTGAAATGTAAACATCTAGAAAACATTGCTGGGATTCTGAAAATAAAAACAGAAACATCTCGGTGTAAAACAAATCAGATCCAGGCTTTCAAATGTATCCAATGTCCACTCAAAAGAGCAAACAAGTGTTAAGAGAGTCAAACAGATGTTTCTTTTTTTGAAACAACAAAGACAAAAGCCCGCACTCACAATCCCCAGCTGTCGTTTTGTTGAGAGAAATTGTTGAGTGATTTTGATGCGCACACCAACAGCTCTTTTCGAATGAGGAAACATTACCATACCATCTTTTACTGTATTTTGTTTTCTAGCAAAAAGTTTCAGCTTTATGACATGCTAGTCGTTTTTTTATTTTCGATGCTTGACGGGAGCGCTTGTGAGAGTTCTTTGAGCTCCAAGCAAATATTTTCGACTGCGGAAACGGTGATTTCTTTTTTCTGTTAACACTAGATTAGTCCTGCTTCAGTGAACAAACCAAAAAAACTTCTGAAACTCAAAACAAAATCTTTTAAGGTAGATCGACCAGCTTTGCGCCAAACGCTTAAACCAATTTTGGCCATCTCTAATACTTTTGCTGCAAATCGATCAGCACCATTTCCATCAAAGAAAGTTATGAATTTCGCTGGCAAAGTCGACTCCGAAAATGCTTCAGGTAAGCGTGTTTGAGTGTTTAGATCAGAAAAAAAAAACGTATTTAATATTTTAGTTGGAACTAGGGCAGGTCAAAAATCGTGCGCCGCCGGGACTCGAACCCACGAGCTTTCGCTTACCAGGCAACCGTGCTAACTGGCAACCATCACACCATCACGCATTCGATCTTCACCCTCCAGATGGAGTCAACTTTTTAGCTAGAAAGGCCCTCTTACGAAATCTTGGAAAAATCGAAATCTCCTCACACTTATGCTTCGGTATATCTGTCTTTTTTTTTTGAGACTTAAAACTTGTTCTCAGATTCATTACTCAGACAACATGACTGTGAGTCTATTCGGTCTTCTCGATGTTGAAGATAAGCTGCCCCTGCACGATCATCCATTCATTCACGGCTTCATCAAAGTTATCTATGGAAAATTTCAGGTTTCTTTGAACTAAAGATCTAAATTTTCTGAAATACAATTACCTGCTTTTGCAGGTTTTCTCGTTTTCTGCAAAAAGTGACGTTGCTCCAGAGATCGGAGGAGAAATTGAGGTACTCATCCAGCTGATTTTCATTTAATCTTCCTTTTCAGACTTTTTATGAAGGTGTTCAAGTGGTGACCCCGGAAGATGACGTCATTTATTTAGCGCCCGGTTACGGAAATATACATGAGGTGGCTTTCATTGAAGGTTGACAATAGACTTTTGACAATAGTTTCAGATCAGAGCCTTGGAGCCCATCTCAATCTTCATCGATATTCTGATTCCAGGCTATGGAAGCAATACAGCTGCTCACTATGAAATGCCAAGGGTTCGGTTTTGTAAGAAAATGATTTTTTTTAAAATGAGACTGATCATTTAGCCACTGCCTCCACCAAAAACCAAAGTCACTCTGAAGCGAAAACGAAAGCATTTTTGGACAACAAACATCGATTATCCAACACTGTCGAATCTTTAAATTGATAATTTTTCATAATTTCTTCTTTTACCGCAAAACAAGAAGAAAGTGATTAATTTGTTCACTTTGCGTTGCAATAAGAACAAACGTTTAACTCATATTTCAAGAACTTCAAGATTTTAAGTGCTGGATACTTTCCGGCTTTGCATTACTTATATCTTTAATTAAAAAGATTTCCAAAACCTTTTTTCTATTTGCCATTTGAATTTGAATCTGGATTTATGGAGGTATTTAGATCAAAACCTGCAGTGAATTTGTCGTATTCCAATAAATAGCATGCTCTTGTATTCGATCATCAATTGAAAAAAATCAAAGAAATTATCAGAAAAACAGATTCCCTTTGCTCAGCAATCCCGGATCAAAATGCTCATTGTGTGTTTAAAAGGAGGCAATTTGAAGATCACACTCCTTCAAGAATTGGAGAAGTAAATTGGTGTTTTGATTTGAGAAACTCCAAACTTGCGAGAGAGGAAAGAAAAATAAAGACACTCTTTCCTTTCCTCGACTTTTCATCGTCGGACACTCGATGCCTTTTTGAAAATGAAAAACAAATTACCACGAGTTCCAGTAAAAGCATGTGTTTTTATTAGAGCTCTTCAAGCAGAAACTCCACTCAAACCAACACAAATTTACTTACACTTAGTCCATTCGCGAAGCTATTGGTACCATTCCACTCCTCTTAACGAAATTTTCCGGCAAGTATTACTTCTTGTCAAACAATACGTTCACAAACTGTCTCATACTCTACTTCTACAGATTTTAGATTACAAAACTCTTAACCCCGTAACTGTTATTTTTAAAAGTTTAAAAAGGTTTATTTTTTAAAAAGCGGCAATCAAAGTGAAGATGGAAAACACCGGTTTAAACTCGATTAAACCTTGAAACAACAAAAGTCAAAAGGCCTGAGATCCTCACGACCGCATAGGTACCGTATTTATTCTAATAGAAGCGCATGCGCTTCTGTTAGAGGCCCCGCTCACATGAGTGGTCATAAATTTGGCGTCAGATAACGGAGTGAAAAATTCTTTGTTTTGACACCAAACTCATAGGTTAAAAATTAAATTTTTGGTGCACTTTTTCTCCTGACGCGAGGGTCTCTAACAGAAGCGCATGCGCTTCTATTAGAATAAATACGGTAATTTATAACAATAAGAACCCGAAATACAATAATTTTTGCACAAGATTTTAAAAGACATATTCAGGTTTAGAAAATGTATTTCAAGTATGGAAGGTCAACGTCTTCTCCGTTCTCGTCTTCAACCATCACCTAAACCGGAACATTCCATATCGTACGTCTTCAGAATTTACCTCTAGAACCAAAGATCGTTGATATGATGGAATCTCCTTCTTTGAAACTTCAGCCACCACATCACGAAGTCTACAAAAAAGGTTATTTTAAAAAAATCAAACATACTCCATGCCAAGTCGTTTATCGCGATTAGCAGCATTCATGAAGAACGAATAAATAAGGGAAACTCCCGAAGAAACCATTGTAACGCTTGAACCAGAAGCTTCATTCTAAAATGTTCATAATATTGAAGGAACAGACAAATAACACTTACTTGAACCCAATCAATCATTTGCTTTAAAGTCATTGGCGCCTTAATCGTCAAAGAGTCCCAAATTGTCCACTCCTTGTCTCCATACTAAAATTTATTTATTTACAAAACAATCAATCGGTTTACCTTTTTCTTTGGTGCGGCGATTGGTTCAGAAAAGCCGAAAAATGGAAGAGCCAGGTTGATAAAACCATTCTTGAACCGATCCATAGGTGTAGCCGAAAGTTTGCCATCAGCATCAACCATCTAAAAGTAGTGCTAAAAGGCAAAATATTAATTTGTACCTTCATGAATTCGATGCAAACAAGTCCTGCAATGGCCGCCGTAGTCGTTGCAATAGCTGGGATGATTCGGCCAGCAATTTGCTTCGTTTTTAAAACATCGGAGGGTTGAATGTCATAATTCCCAGCACGAAGGTTACTGCAAGACGTGATGAATTCCATGTGGTGATTGGTGTCGTCATCTTTTTCAAAATCGATCGCTTGGAGCTTTTCCGCAACAGCTGCCTCCAATTTAGAAAGCTTGATCTTCAGAGAAAGTTCGGCTTCTTCACCATCTGTTAAAATTAATTGAGAATACCATCATCAACAAAAGCTTTTTACCTTCAACGCCACGCTCGTTCATTTCTTTGGCTTCGCTTCCGTTACCGCAATTTTGACTCCCTTCTTTGGCACAAAAAGGTTTTACTTGTACTGAAGCTGCAATTTTTCCAACTTGTTTTCTAAAAAAACATTTGGTTATTGAAGCAAAAAAGGAAACGTACACATCCAGAATCGGTGGAATATTATATTGTTGAGCACGTAGAATTGAGGCCGAGTAGACAAAATTGAAATGTTCACTCTAAAGATAAATATTTTAAGATGAACGATGGAATTTTGTGAAGAATGTTTAAAGCAGCAAAACAAAAACACACCTTTGCCACGTCAAAAACTATCGGATGCGGACAACGTTTAGTACCACTCCAAAACTTCGCGCCTTGATCCGTCACCATCTCTGGTGGGAAACATGTGAAGCATTTGAGCAATTGAATCATGGAAATTATTCTAAAACAATATTAGAAGTTAATTTAAACTGAGATTTACTTGAAAAAGCAGGCGTGCCCAAGCAATGCAGTCCTCGGCAGAAGTTGGCTTTTCGTTATCAAGAGCATCCACGACGGCAGTCAGCATTTCCATCTAATTAAAAAATTCAAAGCTCAAGAACATAGTTCTTACCTTTTGGTTGTGAGCAAGCGTTTCTGACATGTTTCAAGAATTCTTTACTATCTTCCAAAAAGCGATTAGCATTTTCGGACGGTTGCGAAAAGAGAGCTAAAAATTATGATTTGCATTTGCCAATTGGAAGCTCACTTTCGAATTGATCTCTAGCCCATTGTATCGTGTGCTGAATCTCATTGGGGAAATTCTTGAGCGTACAAATTGGAATATCCTTCTCGGGTGGATCTTGCGAAGACCTAAATTAAGATATACTCTGTAATAAACTAACAACTCACGAATAGCTTTCGGTGAGATGAGGATAGACGACTTGAGTATTGCCTTTAGTTCCCAAGGTTCCAGATTCCAACAATGGAAGACCATAGAATAAACAACGTCTGTCCATATAACGGCGAGCATCGACGTTGTCCAATGCGTTAAACACTCCATTCAGGGCACCAAAGAATGTGTCATTGAAAATTGATTCGGTTATCAGGTCCAACACGTTCAGCCATTGACTAAAAGCAAATATTTTAGAAATATAAAAAAGCTTGCCTCGATGTTTAGCTCAGGGTTAAAAACTTTGACAGCTCGTGCAGCAACAACCGATTTTTTTTCCTAAACATTTTGTAATCATTTTATTCAAAACAACTCTCACTCCAACATCCGGGCGTCTGAAGAGGAACTGTCGATTTAGATTGCTAATTTCAATTTGGTCCATATCGGTGATTTTAATCAATCCATCTTTTCCGGATGACACGCCCATCATCGCGAGGTTTTTCAATAACTCGCATCCAATTGCTCCAGCACCAACGATAAACCTATTCTCAATTCGGCATAATCTTTGAGAGCCAAATATACCATTTTTGTCTTCCAATTGTTTCTTGATATTGCCATCCAAACACTGCTGCCTGGCCATCATAACGATTTCCACGAGGAGCACAATCTTCGTAAGTCAGCAAGTCGGCGTTGAACGAATTCCAGTCACCGGGAAGAGCATCAACATGATCCAAGTACAAAAACTAAAATACCCATGAAATGTACACTGTAATAGTTAAAAACCTGTTTCAATGGAGTCATATGGTGTGTAACAGCTTTCATAGCTTCTTGGGCAGCAATACCTCCGACGACGGAACACACGTTAACGAGCATACCAGTCGCTTGGTATGAGAACATCTTCAGGAGACTCGCATCAACTTCACTGTCAGCAGGTAATTCCTCTTTGAGAAGGGCTGCATCGTCATCGCATCTGGGCTTCGGTGAACGGCCATGCTAGAAAGGAAATACATTAAAGCAGCAAAATTGATTGTACCTTTTCTTCAAATGCATACAAAGCTTGAAAAAGTTGGTGCAATTGTTGCGGATATTCCATTCGAGCAAAATCCCAGAAAGCAATTTCAGGATCCCGTAGGGCTTCAGCAAGTGGTTTGTAGTCGACATAGGAGGCCACCTTCACTTGACGACCTCTTCCACTTTCCGTATGAGCATCAAAATCCGCGGCCGCGTTTCCAATATTAAAGATGTGTGGTTCTAAAAGTAAGATAACTTTATTAAAGTAATGCCGAACAAACTCTTTACGGTGACCTTGATTGGTTGACACTCGTTGATTTGTACCATGCCTTTGACCTCACTGAAATTGTTTTTTTTTAAGTAAAGTCAAATTATCCAACGTGAAAGTCACAAAATCGCCATCGACGAGCCCGTGCATCACATTCTCCAAAGTTGTTACATCACCCGTGCCACGATCAATGTGCTCAATGTGAAACTAAATAATGATTATTATTTTCTGTCAAGCTATTCAAAAATTACTTCTTGTGGTTGTTCGCCATTTGAATCATCAATACGGAATTGTTGCCCAAGATCAGTAAAAATGTAACTAAAATTTTAGTTTGATAGCAATCATTGTGAAACATTTTCTGACCTGAACAATCCACGAGAATCGGCCACCAACATCTTTTTACCAGCGGCGCGGACCCAGTTTGAAATTTGAAGTTGCATTGAGAGAGGCGTGTCCGTCAGAATAATCAGCTAAAGCAAATGTTATTTGTTTAAAAGAAAAAACTTACATCAAACCCTTTCAACTAGTCTCAAGTGCCAAGGAGTCAGTGTTATAAAACGCACGTCACGCTATCGTTTAACTCAGCAAGCCTAGATCCAAGAATTTAATTTTTAAAAATACAATAAAATAAACCTTTCAAAAGAAGCCGATGCACGATTTTTTCCCAAGTCCTCCTCCCGCAAGTAGTATTGCGCCGAAAGATCGGTTCCAAGTTGTCGCTTTCTGGTCGTGGATCGTCACATGGCGCACACCTCCGAGAATTAAGTTCTGAAAGTACAATAGTCTCGCTTTATTCCAATAATTAATTCCACTACCTTTGCAATCTCAACACCAACGCCTCCGGATTCCAGGAGAGTGAGTACTGAACTTTGCGAAGGTGCATCATTGGGGATTCACCGAGAGCATAACTAAAAAGATCAATAAAGATGATTTCAAACGCTATTTAATAACGTTCAGTGTTCTATTCGCAAAACATATTTCATATGCTTACATTTGACGACTGTAAAGGTTCGTATCCACATCGTTAAGTTGTCCTTCAACTCCATTCGACCTCGTATTTGTTTGCTTTCACTTACATCCATTTTTGAATCGGCCTCAGCTGACATGGCAATATGTCGATGCCTAAATAGCTGCATCTCAAAACAAAATCCTCAAACTCATTGTTTCGAAAATGCGTGCTTATAGTTTTGATTGGAAGTTAATGATGCCAAGCATTCTCCTCACGTACCAGTTTAATAACTGAGTGTTGTTTGGCGTCGTTTCTAATATAACTCCGATACATACACTAGAAGCTGGACAAGAAACCAATAAAAATATTGCGAATCCCTTAATGACTAGTTGTTTCTAGCAGAATATGGCTCTTATTCCTGTAGAACGTGACCGCTGCACAACTTTCTCAAAAGCATCAGATACGGGGTTTGGTTACTAAACCATTTTGCACGCATTTTTCAGAAACAACGGCCCAAACTTTATTCAGAGAGTTTTAAAGAAAACAAGATTTAGATAATATAAAATATTGAAAAAACATTTAACAACTCCCTAAATTTGCAAAGTACGTCAAACAACCTATTCTGTAAAAGTTTTGTGCAAACATTGCTTGATCCTAGATAAAATTCACACCAGCACCTATATGAAGCCTTCACGGGGGTAAAAGAATCGCCTGGGACAGTCTGAATTGGATGAAAATAATCTAATTCAAGGCGGAAAATATTTTTGAAGACGAATGTAAGTCCAATCCCCGGCCGTAGCTCCGTTGAGCTTCAAGCATATCCTTGATTGCAGATTTTGGATCGAACCGATGCTATCGAACCTCCGGCAATCCATCGTGCGTGTGCGTAAAGCATTTGGGGAGGAAACAGTGGCTTATACAGGTGAAACACTCCCGCGAGAGCCGGCTCCTCCTCCGAGGCAAGAATTGGTCCGGCTCTGACCCCAACTGTATTGAGTCCGAAACCGCGTAGGTCCTGGTTGCCGCCCAAATAAGCTCGTTCCAACAAATGTAACTCCCTTGGAACCAAGGTTGTTGACTGATTTCACTTGAAGTGAAAGAGCCAAGATCACATCTTTGGAAAAGGAGCGTCGATGCTTCGAAAATCCAATTGATTCTTCAAAAAATGATGATCACCCAAGGGTCCTGCGTATTCTTGTGACCATCTCCCCAGCAAACCGCGTGTTGCCAGCAATGGTCGATCACGCGTGTCATATGCGACCGAATTTTCAAATGAAAAATCCATCGTATGTCCTGAAAACTCAGCGAACTGCGAAAGCTGCATCGTCGGTAACTCGCAAAGTCCTCCAAATAGAATTCATTTTCAGGGAATGCAAAAGCTTTTGTTGAAGAGTTGCCTCGTTATATTGTAGGATCACAGCATTTTCATCCAAATTACGATTGATTCCAAGGCAGATGAGCCATTGAGCGATACAACGACACATGGTGAAATTCGAATATTTTTGCCAACCAAGAAATGGCTTGATGAAATTCAGGTTGAAGCTATGGATCGCCTTTGATGGTATTTGAGTAGGGGAAGCGTTGATTGATTCACCACGTCCAAAAACAGCTTCTGGTTTTGCAGCGTTTAGCGAGAGGTCGGCATCACCTTGAGTACTCATTCCCGCCTTGACTCCAAACGTGAATGGTTTTGGCTCTTGACTACAAAGTGTGACAATGTAGCCTCTTTACTCTGGGCTGTATCGATTAAAGCGGTAGCATTTTCCATCAATCCAACTTCGTGCAAATGCTTTGCAGCACAGTTTGAATCGTGGACCAACTGATCGAGGTTGTTACTTCGGTAAAGCTCGGCAACTTCTTTTATGAGAGCATCATTTTTGTGATATTAATGCCATGAAATTGAATCGGCCCCACAATGGATGGGGTTAGGTTGGCCTTTTCCCACAAGACATCGGCTCTATGATAAGTTTTGGTGGGGTCCCTCATCCTGAATAATTAACAGTAGTCGCCCAAGTCAAAGTGGTTATCAGCTTAATATCTGCACAAAAACCAAACCGCTTACTTTATTGTCGCTAAATTCAATAACACGGGCGCGCTTGGATGGAGGTGAAGAGACGAGTTCGACTGGTAGTTTGGCAATCACAGGACTCACGAACTGACCCAAACAACTTGATAAAAATGATACTAAAACAACTGCGCCTACCCAATTAATTGATCGAAAATGAAGTCGTTTCGATAAACTTCTGGCAAGCTAAAAGATTACCTAAAATAGCCAAAAAAGAAAGAATTAGGAAACGGGTCGAATAAGAGAATTAGTAACCGATATAGATAAACAGTATGGAAATAGATGGACACTCCCGGAAGTCGGATAAGAGTTAGGGAATTCTAAGAAAATCCCTCTAGCTTGTCATGGTTACAAATGATGAGAAAAGGAAGGGAACAGTTATGTAATCATCTTACGCCAAATAAATGAAAAATGGTCTTTCGCGAAGAGTACACAGCACTCCAATGCATGGGTGATGTTTGAATTAGGTAATAGAAAGAGTTTTGAAAATCAGGGGCGTTTTGCAAAAATTTTGCGCAAGTTTGGTGCAGTGATGCACGCAATCGAAAATTTCGTTCGGAAACCTACCGTTGGAAAACTGTGTGAGTAAGCCTTTTTCTTAAATTTTTAAAAACAACGTCGCTAAAAGGACTGGCTACGCACCTTTCCTTTTCCACCATTTCACAAAAACAATTTCGAAAAAAATATAAAGCTCTGCAATCGTTGAATACTAAAGCCGTACCTCATGCCTACCGTAAAATCTGGATGATCTTTTTTTCGGCGAAATGATAGGGAACCCCTGCCCATTTGTCGTAGCTTGCTTTTTGTGAAATGCGATTTGCCGCATTTCTTCCTATTATATTGCACATGTGCTTTTGCAATTTCATTCCTAGTTTTTGTTAGCCATTGGCGTAACTCTAATTCGTTTTTTAGTTCTGTATGGTCAGAAAAAGAAAGACACCAAACACAAGTATTAGTCCATCAAATTCGAAAAATCAAAAGTGGAGGAAGATGAAATCGACATCGAAACTCGGCTCGATGACCTTCGCAAGGATCCAGAACTCACTGTTTCCTCTCTTATGACGGGGGTTTTTTATTATCATGGTTCATTGTGCTCTTTTAGGGTAGTATTCTGGACACCGAGGTCGATGCCATTGTTTTGTCGGTTTTAAAGAATTGCGGATCAACGGAAGAAATCTACAAGGAACTTATCAAGCGCGAAATAGCTCAGCAATTAAGGTAGAAAATTTTTCGTAATAGCTAAAATATAGTATCAAATGAGCTGGAATTTTCTTAACCAAATATGTTATTTAGAATGCCTTTGCCGTTGTGGAGGTCTGGTTAGGACCACCTGGATCCATTCACGGAGGGCGCGATCATTGTTGTCAACAATGTCGAGTCTTGGTGGATTTGTCTTGGAAGAATCTGCTGCTAGCTGTTGAGCCGGACAGTTTCCATGTTACGGTTAGTACGGGGTTTTTGTATTAACATAAATTGTTTACTTTTAAGATGGCATGCAAAGGGATCCTTCTGATACTGTTCACGACCTTGGTTTAACATCAATTGCTACAATTGGCTTTGGCTGCGGTGGTTAGCATGTAAAATTCTTTTTGATTGATAGTGATATAATCGACGGGCATAATTCGACCAATCCTGAAATTAAAGCTAATAATAATTTAAGGAAGCCTAAAAAGTTGATTCGAAGAAAGCAGCGCTTAAACTAAAGGAAGCAATTAAGCAACTAAATCGAAGATGGAAAAAGTTAGATAAATTGAAGGTAATTTCCACTCTGTTTAATATCAGCATTACCTATAAAATTAATCTGAAAATTTTTGTATTTCTTTGTGACTTACTGGTTTTAGACATGTAAAATCCAGGACGGCAAGATGTTTTTAAGATTTAAATTGAAATACGAATGGTGTTTAAAAGTATCGCCCGTATTCAACGCTTTGTCAGACATTGTCATCTTAAACTTTGCATAGAAAATCTTTTTCAGGGGAAATTGGAATCGTTGGATCGGAAGTTGTTCTGTTATCAAGGATTTTATGGCGGTGTTCGAGCTGAAAGTTGATATTCCAGAAGTCAAACCGAACGATGATTCATCGATTTTGAACTTTATTACTCCGATCAGGTGACTTTTTTGGTCTCTGTAGTTTAGTTTCCTTTAAAATCTATAAAGGTGTTTTTAAAAAAGTTGTTAATAGGTGAACGATGATGTCTGCGTCATTTGCCTCTGGAGAGTTGTTTGGATAAGAGCCACCTTTGTTGTAGCCATCAAAAAGTGCAATCATATGTTTCACCACAATTGCTTTGAGGTAAGTCACAAATGTTTTTAAGTTTTGTACTTAATGTTCTAGAGCTATTCGAATCAAACCACTCTTAAACGTTGCCCTACATGCCAAGTGTTTTGCTCTGCCAGAAGGCAATATGCCAAGAGGATCTACTATGGCACACCATGTGGTCTGTGTGTTTCTCTTTACTTTATCTGTGCCACGCAAACTTTTAGATTACTAACGGGTGGCATCAATCTAGAAGGTGGATCGGGCTGCTACATAGTACCGATTACAGTGCTCCCAGTGGAATTCGGGAGGTATTGAAGAATTTTAATTAAACAACCCTGTGCTTTAGGCAACTCACTTCCGTGCCCTGGGTGCCTTTCATGGTACACACCGACAAGCATATTATTTACCAAATACTCCTGAAGGTCACAAGGTACTGGCTTTTGTAAAAAATCTTAAACGCTTTTAAATTTAGGTTCTAAAGTTGTTAGGAAAGGCTTTGAATGTCAGTCGTCGACATTCACTGTGGGCGATTCAATAACTTCTGGCGCTCAGAATGTAGCTGTTTGGAACAACATCCATCACAAGACTACTCTTCATGGCGGAAGGTATTTTCACTCTAAGCTCACTCTAAGCTCATTGTAATATCTTTTTAGTTTTGGCTACCCTGATGCTGACTACCTCTCAGGGTCACAGAGGAACTGCGAGCTGTGGGCATTACTGAAGATATGACCAATAAATAGTCGAAATTACGAGTTTATTACTTTCGTGATAGTTTTGAACTGGTTTGGTAAAATTCTTCTTTACTTATTGATGTTCACCTGTAATTCTGCCAACAAAAGTAATTTTACATTGTCAAAGAGTGTGTCTTAGAAAGTGTATTCATTTTCATTTGTATTTCTTTTTTGGTAAACGTGAAAAAGGTTGAGCTTGGGAAATCAAATTGAATTTAGTGTATGAGTGCTGGAAATCGAACAACAATAACAGCTGAGTGTGGGAAAGTCGTAAACAAACTTTTTACCGACATCAACTTTTAATCAGCCTCGTAAGTGGGATTATTACCAACTTATCACAAAACATGAGACAAAAAATGAAGATTCGAAAAGGAAATAGTACGGATAACGTCAACAGGCCTAAGGTACTGAACAAGCGGGTGAACAGTTAAAGGTCTAACTACCGGTATACTCCAAACAATAATTTGCTTTTAGGCAAATATTCGGCAACAATAAGTGATATTGACGGCGAAGAAGGAGACCGGCTAATTAAGATCCAGGATCTTTACCGGCAAGTGGTTTATTTAGTTTATGTTTGTAAACAATTGCAAATATTCATCAAATCTCTAGATCGCGGTGAAGGATCAACTGATTGCTAAATTTTCCGAAAAACAATTTCAATTTGTAAAATGCCGGTAAGTTTCCTATTCAAAATTTCAACTTCTACTACATAAGATAGCAAGAATCAATCGATTTAGTCGAATGCGGATAAAAACGACATCTCAATCCAATGTGAATACTGTCTTTGCGTTATTGCTCTGGCAAACGTGGCCTCATGGAGCGATTTGTTTGTTAATCTTTGTCTATAGATAGTCGAGTAAAGATTGATGTCTCATTTGTAAATTTTATGAATTTAGAATCAAATGAGCGTCCGCCAGCTTGTCAACGTCGCCAAAATCAAAACACCGGCGGGGTTGAAGCAAAGAGCTTTTGTGTGAGTGGTGGATTCTAGCAAAATATGATGGATTTTGAAAACGTCGGGTTTAGCACTCAGTGGATGTGGTAAGTTTCTAATGTTAATAGTACTTACAAGTTATTAGCAAATATCGTTGAATCAACCTTTCTATTATTTGTGGGTCAAATTCTTACTTGTGCTGAATGTGCGATTTCGGGCCTATTGGATTTGTGAATAAGGAAAACTGGTCTACATCTGATTGCCCCATCGCGCGTGAAAAAAAGTGAAAACTGAAATGTTTTTTATTTCGGTGCTATTGAATCATAAATAAATTTTCAACTTTTTGGTGCTTTTATTCAATTTGTTTTCCAGATTTTTAAATTTACCTATCGGTTTTGAATAGATACTTTTTCAAATTCCCATAAAGCGGATGTTACGTCCGATTAAGAATACATTCTTAATAGGACGTAACAGATACTTTTAGAGACCGAAAAAGAAGAAAAAAGCTGTCGAAATAATACCACAGGTTGATAGAAATTTTATAAAACTCATTGAAATTTTGTTTAGGTCTTGGGATCAACGGTTGAGCAACCACTTGATCTCATTCGCTTAAGTCTTGATGAAAAGGGTCTGGTGTGAAAAAATGCGAAATGATAGAGAGGTTAAGTTTGTTGGCTTATATTAGGGTGTTCTGTGGTTTATGGAGACTCTTTTGGTAGATTAGTTTGTAGCGTTGGTTCATCCCTAATGTGTTGGGCTATATAAAATGTTGAAGTTCTTAAATCTTGGCTACATTTATCTATTAAAAGTTTCCTGGATTAGAGACATACAATCTCATTTTACGAGCCCTTGAATGAGTACTAGCTGATCTCTCTCCAGCCATTTCTAGTGATTTTCATAAAAAAAATGGTCAGAAAAAGTTTTGATATTTATTTTATATTAAAATATTATTTACCACCATTTAATAACATTAAGAACTGCTTTTGACCGGAACCGTTTTACTCAAGTTTGAGTTGAAGGCAAGTCGTTGGTGGCGCAAGGAAAGAAGATAATTTGAAAATAAATTTTAGACAAAAATGCCAAGCCAAATTCTGGTCTTGCAAAGAAACTCTTTCTGATTGAAGAATTGTTTATGAAGAAAACCACCAAAAATGGTAGCGTGCCGGAAAGGGGACCAACTAGTACTCATTCAAGGGCTTGTAAAATGAGTTGTATATCTCTAATCGGGAAACTTTTAATAGATAAATGGAGCGAAGATTAAGGGCTTCAACATTTTATATAACTTGGCAAATTAGGGTTGAACTTGGCGCTTGAGAGCTAATCTACCAAAAGGAAGTCGCCGTAAATACCGAACACCCTGTACATTATTTGTTTAGATCAGAGGAAAATTGCATGCTTTTGACTGGCATTTGAACATGATTTTGTCGAACGTGAGTTTTTATCACAAAAAAGAAACGTCATTCTTTGATTAAAAGGGAGGATGTTTCGGAAAAGATGAAGTTATTGGGTTTTTTGAATATTCAACTCTAGGGTAGAGGAGACGGTGACAACTGTTGAAGTGGATGTTGAATCTTTCGCGGAAATCATCGTCAAACAAAAAAGAGAACATTACTGATGTTATTTGGTGAGAGGCGACGCAGGTGATCCTCGTTTCTCCTCCAATGAAAACTCCCGTAACAAATTTGTTAGATTTTAAAATTATCAATGTTTATTGTGTTACTTTGATGATTTTATTTTGTCAGCGTGCGAGTTCATGTTTTAATAAAACCAAAATCCACACTCTGTGACAGTTGAAAGCTGAACATTTATATAAGTAAATTTCTAGCACAACGAGCGCAACTTTTCCCAAGAGGTGTAATGAGTTAGCTAATTAAATAAGTCAAAACAAATACAGTAAACCAAGTTTATGCGCGGGTAGACCAATAGAGGATAAAGGGCGGAGCCATCAAACCAAAAAAAGAAAGGAAATTGAAGAGGGATGGTGGGGGAGGAGAAGGGAAGGGGCGTGGTGAGCGTTGAAGGGCATCGAACCACGAAGGGACACACGAAACAACGACGAGAGATGTCGACTCCCTTAGAGACCCTTTCGCAGGTCCCTTCTTCCTCATATTGTAATCCATATCTAATACTGGCTAGTTGGCCATGTCCTGTTCCTCAACTCCAATCACCGTACTCGGCGTCTTATTTCGAACACTTGGCGCTTCCCCTAGTTGTTGATCATGGACATACGGGAGTCAACCAACTTGGAGGCGTTTTGTTAATGGACGCCCACTGCCTGATCTCCCCATCAGAAATCGGTTTGTGTCGAGGAGAAAATGAGTTTGATGCAATAATCGATTTAATATTAAATTTTAAAAAAATGAAACCTGATAGTGAGAGTTTCTTGCTTTGGGTTCGAGGCCAGAGTTTCTCTTAATTCATCCATCTTCACAAAGAACCAAACTCTAAAAATATCGTAGCCTTGCTTTTAGTTATCAAATTTATTTCATTTATGTTTTCTCGTAAACACTGACCTGACAGAAACAAATCGAACGTTGCTAGATTGAACAAAACTAGGGGGTTACGGTAGTTTTCGGGAGTTGAGCATACTTTAGTGAGTAATTGAGAGGGTAATTTCTCTATTTCTATGTGATTCAATGTCTTAATGCGAAAAAAAAACTCATTTCGGGATCATCGAGCTCGCCTCCATCAGAGTGTTCCGTCCGTGTGACATCTCACGGCAATTGAGAGTCAGTCATGGATGTGTGAGCAAAATTCTCGGACGATATTATGAGACGGGATCGATACGACCAGGTTTCTGAAGTATTTAACGGTTCACTTAGGTATTCACTTTGAATCGAAAATTCTATAAAATCTTTTTGTTGTCTCTCCGGAAATCACAATCTACACTAATACCGTAATCCAGCTAAAGTAGACTGAATCAATCTCCACAATCTCAACTCTTCTCGAAATTTTGTTCACAGACACAAAAAGTGGAATCTCTTGTTTTGTGTGAATCTCACAAATGGGGTAGTTCTCATATGCTAATCCCTTTGAAGGGTTTTGTATTGAAAGATGAGAAAAAGAGAGAAAAGGCGGTTAAGAGAATGGTGAAAAAGAGGGAAAGAGGGAAAGAGGGAAAGAGGGAAAGAAGGGATGAGAGATACCCGGAAATCAAACAAAACCTCGAAAATTGAGGTCATTCCGGTGAGAATTAAAAAGAAAAGTCCTTCAATTCTGATGTATTCAAAAGAGGTATTTGCTTAGGGGAAAGATTTCGATTTAGAGATCTAATTGTAAGCTATATGATCACTTTTATCGTTTAACTTTAATTTATAATACTGGGCTTATCAGAAGAATCAAAAGTCGCAAACTTATACAGTAGGAATGGCATGTCTATAGTTTGGCATATCTAAAAGTTTAAAAATGAAGACACTTATGCAAATTTTAAAATTCTCTATACTATGCTTTATATTAATGCTAAACGAAAAATTCTTTGAAAGAGAAAGAAGAAGAAAGAGAGAAGAAAATGTGAGAAGAAAATGGGATATAGAGGGCGCCAGTTGTTTTTGGTGATCGTTTCGAACTTCAATTCAATTCAATCTTGACAAGAGTATAGGGCTATCCAGTGTTAAGTTAGATTGCTACACTTTTCGACTACGGTATTTACGATTACGACTACGATACACCACGATTTTCAGGAGTAATCGGTGGATCGAAACCAAAAAGTCGCCACACCTCGAGTGGTCGATTGTATCACTGGATATAAAAGAAACAATCCGACGATGTTCGCGTGGGGAGATTCGGGAAAGGCTTCTTCGTGTGAGATCTCATTTTAGCATTTTCAAGCTTTCAAATCTTTCAGGAAGGGATTTGCGATGCCGAGAATGTCCCATCGGTTTCCCTCAATCAATCGAATTGTACGGAATAAAGGCGGACATTCCACATCATCATCATCTTCAACATCACCTTCACCTCTTTTCTTCACAAACTACACACAGTCCCTCAGTTGCTCAGGTATTAAAAGGAAACATTTATTCAAACGAATAATATAGTATAAACAATAAACAAGCACAATCCGCTAAGCCCGGAAAAAGAACCAATAATCTAGCTGGTGGGATTGAAGCGTTGATCTCTCGACTAAGATCTGAGAGCCCTCAACAGTCAGCCATCACAGTAAACATCACCAGGCCATAACAAAAGAAAATCTTTCAGAATATCCCTCCAATCACCCCTGACGAGTCTTCCAATTCCATTTGGTCAATCTCCCTTCACTACTCCGTACTCAATCAATGGCTTATTGGGATTTCGATAAAGTGAACCTTTATCGACCATTATTCAATACTAAACTTGTACAAAACCTATCCATATATGAAATTTTTTGAACTAATCTAGTAAGGCTGAAGAAAAAAATCGCTCTAAAACTGCCTTCAGGAATGGTTGAGTCGAGCAAAAGGGAGGGATCGATGAATGGGATGAATGAGATGAATGTAGTTGATGGGTGGGGTGTCTACAAAATCACTCATCAAATTATCTCCCTTCATTCACATCAAGCAACACAATTGTGAGGACAAAAAGAAGAGCTATTTTTGGGTGCTATTAAAGATTTATCGCACTTCGTTTCCGATGATCACGTAAAAATTTGGCCTGTTGAATTGTTGAGCTTTTCAATTTGATATTTTGTTAAGTTAATTTGACAATTTGATATACTAATTTAAGCCGATTAGCTGTAAATTGCTCGAAATTTGATTTTCATTCAGCAAGAGTGCAAGATTTCAGCATTCAAAGAAATTAACCTATTTTGGTTACTATGATTTTACATGAGTATCCTATATAACGTTACAAGCCGAGAATTTTTCTCGATGCTTTTGGAGGCTAGGTGCTTTTTGTCACCGTGGAGCAGTAGATAGCGCGCCGGTCTATCGCCCATACGATCTGGGTTCGACCTCCCCGTGCGATCCGAATTGTGTTTTTTAAAAAACACCAAAAGCACGTTGCACAACTACATGTAATTCCCCTATTCAATGGCGCAAAAATCATTGCAAACGGTCCTCTGGGGGCTGAGAAGTAGCGTGCACGGGCAGACAGACGGACAGACAAACGGACAAACAAACGGACAGACAAACGGACAAACAAACGGACAGACAAACGGTCAGACAGACGGACAGTCAAATGGACAGACAAACGGACAGGCAAACGTCTTAGTCCCTTTATATATAGTAGATAATGTGTTTTAATCATAGAACTTTGTTTTTAAGATTTGAAAAGGCTTGGGCTCTCTTCTGAACTTAATCCATGGCCATTCTCCACTCAATCCATTAGCTCTATTCTCTCCTTTTCCTTTTCTTCTCGATTCTCTCATCCACTTTCGTGTCAATCCTTACTTTCATTTGTTCTTTTTCCATCTCCATTTCCCCTCAAGACCATCTTTAACCTCGTTATCGTCAAATGTATCCATTGCTTCAGAAGATTTGTTCTTTAAATTTGAAAGTAATTTGAAAGTAATTTGAAAGTAATTTGAAAATGAATTTGAAAATGAATTTGAAAAAGAATTTCTTTCTTTAAGTCAAAAAGTCAAAAAAGAATTGTTTCCTTTTTGGGTCCCAAGGGAAATAAAACAAGTGCCTAAAATGAGCCCATTTCACTCACATTCTTTTAAGAAAGAAAATTTCTTTTTTTTTGAGGAAAAGAAAGGTGAAAAATGTTTCAAACAATTTAAATAGCTTTACATAAATTCGATAAAGCGCTTTCTACGCTTTCTACGCTTCTGTAAAGCGTGTCAATTTTTAAAGCTACCGTAATTTCGTCTTGAGTTTTTTAAATAACCTAACGGCAGCTTTTGAAAGTTTAAAATCGTATATCTGAGAGCGAAGACCGGGTAAAGAGTATGATCGCGTACTTGTGCAAGCAGCCTCTTTAAGATTTTTTTCTGCATAAAAGCTTCAAATAGTGCTATAGAGCTGAAGAATGACTCAAAAATACCACATGAGCTAACAGATTTTGAGCCATTTTCCAGCTCTATAGCACTGAAAGCTTTTATGCAGAAAAGAAATTTTAAAAGGGTTGCTACGCAAGAGTATGCTATGATACTCTTTACCCGGTCTTCTATTCGAAGAAATACGGTAGCTTTACACCTTTAGGAGAACGAAATCGTGAAACTCTAACGTGCTTTGTTCTCACTTTCATAACTTTTGACGCGGTAATGTTTCTAGTCGAATGCTCTCTTTGAATCCGTTGATTAATTGGATGATTACAGTGTGTTGAATTGGTATTGTATGGAAAGAGAGAGAAATCCCACAAATTGGGGGAACAATTTGAATAGAATTGTGAAGGGAAAAGGATGAGAAAAAGAAGAGAGAGCATACAAATCAACAAAATACTTTCAATTGCTTGCTCCTCGTTTCAACTCAAATATGCCTGCTAGAAATGAATAAGCACAAGATTACTTTAATAAACCTTTATGAATCAAACTTTTGATTGAACAACAGAATAAAGTCGATTTAACGATTTGCTCTGGACGAAAAATTTTGATTTAACGTGCGTCGAATTTCTGAATTTCTTAGCTACCCTAAAAGGCCTAAAGGGCTGGGCAGCTACGCAGAAACCAATAGCTTTTTTAGAATTTGAAAATCGTTGTAACAAAAGTCGATTGGGGGGTGGGACAAATGCGACCTTTTTTTGCGCACCTGGACATTTGCGCACCTTTTTTGCTGGAAAGGCCTTGGGCAAGGCCGTAGAGCTTCGAAATAGTTTCCATAGAGGGGATCGTATGCGTAGATTCCGAATTTCGATCAAATCAGACCTCGCTGACACGTCAAATTTGGGCTAAAAAGGCAAAAACTGCGGAAAAGCGTTAAGTTGCGTAGTTTTTGCCTTTTAGCCCAAATTTGACGTGTCAGCGAGGTCTGATTTGTCGAAATTCGGAATCTACGCATACGATTCCCTTCCATGAAAACATTTTGGAAGCTCTTACGACCTTTCTAAGGCCTTTCCCAGCAAAAAAGGTGCGCAAATGTCCAGGTGCGCAAAAAAGGTCACATTTGTCCCACCCCTATATTTTTAAAAAAAAACAAAGCATTTTCAAGCAACAAAAACAAAGCAAAAAAGGTATTTAAAGATAAATTTGTAATAAAATTACATTTTCTTGTCCGATTTAGCTTTCATTAGTTTGAAGAGCTTAAATTTTAGTTTTAAATGTGATATTGTTGTTGAAGGAGCTTTTTGTTGAAAAGCACATCGAAGAAATAGTAAAAGTGGTGGAAAAGAAACCCGAACTAGTGGAAGAAAAGCCGTCAAAACTCGCCGGAAAGTCTCAACCTACAACATTTGGAAACAGAGTTGTGAAGAAGAAAGAAGCGGTTGAGGTAAATATTTTCTGCTTTAATCAATTATAGAAAGGCCTAGATGCTCATAGAACGAATAAACAGAATTACAATTAATATATGTCTCTGATTCGACAGTTTGCAAATTGTTGAGTGTTGTGAAAATGCGAGCTGATTGGTGCAAATGGTGTTGCGAATTCTTGAATGTTTGCTATGAGCTGATTGATTTTTTTTCTAGTAAAACAACTAAAAAGTTACGTAGATATATCTAATGGCAAAAGTTTTCCGAAAATTTAACTTCTTCAGCACTTTGCTTTAATTCAAAAGAATCAATCAATCTCATTTGAACAACTCAACTACTGTATTCTCTTTCCCACCTTGTCTTTACTCTTCTTTTCCCAATCTCTCATAAAATGGCTACGGTTCACCAATCATAGGTGAAAAGGAAAAAAGAAAAAAAAGAAAAAGGTAAAGAGATACAAAAGATCACACAATACCCATCTTTTTGTCATTCAATTCACAATCCTTTCAACACAATCCCCAAAAACTAGTTATTCAACCTCGATTTTGTGAAATTTTCGACATCCCAACATTGACAGGAACAAAAATTACACGAATAACAGATTGATTTTGGAAAAACAACAATAACAATTGACGACGACGGCAACAACAACAGCAACAACAGCAACAACAGCAACAACAGCAACAACAACAACAGCAACAACAGCAACAACAACAACAGCAACAACAACAACAACAGCAACAACAACAACAGCAACAACAACAACAACAGCAACAACAACAACAGCAACAACAACAACAACAGCAACAACAACAACAGCAACAACAACAGCAACAACAACAACAGCAACAACAACAACCAACAGCAACAACAGCAGCAAACAACAGCAACAACAACAACAACAACAGCAACAACAACAACGACAACGCGTAACATAAGTCTTTGAATACTAATCTTATTCCATTCTCAGAAACCACTCAGGAAGTTAACAATGTTCTGTACTGAATACCACAACTAAAACATTAACAACTTCAAAAATTACACGAATAACATATTAATTTTGGAAAAACAACAACAACAACATCTACAAACCAAATTCATTGCTTTCAACTCCGATTTTGTCCGATCTGAGTTAAATAAGATAAATCTATTCAGGAATATCTTTAAGAAGTGCTAAGAATTAAGTCCAACAAATCTCCTGATATTGATCGATCGATCGATCGAGAAATCATCATGATCCAATGCTTCCACTGATCAAAGAGATTCAAACTACCCGTCTTGACCATCAAATACCGATGACCATCCCTCTGCCAATCAAAGAAACGACTTTGCTCTGTAATGAAGAGAAGAGTGAACGTAAACTCTTAAAAGCTACCGTAATCTTTCCATAAATCGAAAGAATCACACAATATTTTCATTCTCATACCTAGCCACCAGTTATCCGATTTTTGATGAACAATTTAGAGATTTCTGGGTTTAAAAATTAAAATATTCTCTTGAAAGCTTGAGTCTTTTTTATAAAAGAAATTGAGATGAAAAGAGATTGTGGGATTTCGGAATTTTTTATTTCACAGAATTTCACGATTTCATTATTTCCCTATTCAAAATTTTCATATTGAAAAGCTTTGTGATCTTTCAATTTTCGTGATTCGAAAGCAATTTGAGATTTTCTTTTCTTCAACTTGTTAATCTTTGGAGTGAATTTTTGATGGGTTTTTGATCTCTTTGTGGATATTTAAGAATGGAATCGTTTAGTCGGCAAACTTTTATTTGGTTTTTATTTGGCAAGTTATTTCTATGCTAAGACAGTCATTTCAATAAACTATAATTTATCATTGATCATTGTTCTACAAGAGCCAGACTCTAGGATTTGTAAACTATGCCGGGCTTCACTTTATAATGCGGTAAAGCCAGATCAGATCTTTGTATTGCTTCGCCTTTGGAACAACCTACCGTAAATACTGTAATAGTACCCCACCCCCCTCATACAGTCGCGTAGTCGCTAAAGTTTTTTAGTATTTCATTTTTTTCAAAGCGCCCGTACTTTCAAAAAATGCGTCTTTGGTATCAAAAAATAGCTGAAATTGAGGGGCTATTTTTGATACCTAAGCGCGCATTGTAGCATAAACCAGTGTCGAGAAAAACTCGTTCAAAGCTAGACTACGCAACACTCCGCACCGTCATTATGGGGGTGGGGTACTATTACAGTATTTACGGTAAGCTACTCAAAAGCTAACTATAAGACATTTTGGGTTTCCTTGTTTTTTTTTAGAAAAGCTTTGTTTGTCACTTTGTGAATATCTCTTGTTAGAAGAAAAACTAAAGAAAATCGAATTCAAGTCCGCCAATCAAAAAAAAAACCTCTTGACTTAAAAACAAAAATTGGCTCAATCTAGATCAAAAAAAAGGAAATAAAAAGAGACTTTTTAGGGAAATCTCCGGTTTACACTTTGTAGAATTCTTTTATAAATCAAAATACATTTTTTTAAATGAGAATTACCCTCATTTGTTGCTTTGAGTGAGATGTCGTAAGATAAATAAATGAGGAAGTGAGGGGAAATATTCAGAAAACGGAAAAAGAAGAAGAAAAATCAAGGAATGAATAGTAAAGTGAATAGGAATGTTTCTTTAGATTTCATTTATTCTTTAGAGTAAAGTCTTTTCATTTCAAATTTCAAACATTTCATCGTTCGCTTTTTTGATCTTTGACGCAAAAAAAAACTTTAAAACTTTTGTTTATTCCTTTGCGTGAATTCTCTCATTCCCCAAAAAGATTTCTGCAAATTTCTCGTCATGTTTCGAATTATGACGTAAAGAAAGGAAAATTTTATCGATTTTGATGATTTTTGATGATTTTTGATGATTTTCTCAGGTTTTTGTTGAATTTGAAAAATAAAATAAAAAGATTATTGCATTAAATCAATGTTTTCTTTACTAGGGTTCTTGATACCGAGATGACTATCGAATCCTTTACTTATTCTGATAGATTGCAACTCTTTGGTCTTGAAATGTTACACCAACCGCCGCCTTATCATCGATTTAGTGGAATGCTTTAAAATTGTTAAAGGCATTCATCCCGACCTATTTAGTTCCTATTTAGTTCCTTTATAGCTCCTTTTAAGCTCCTTTTAAGCTCCTTTTAAGCTCCTTTTAAGCTCCTTTTAAGCTCCTTTTAAGCTCCTTTAAAGCTCCTTTAAAGCTCCTTTATGGTTCCTATTCTTTTTCTGGTCTCTTTGAATTCGGCTTCTATAATTCTATTACCATACCTAACATCAAAACTTATCGGATGTGTTTTGTTGCTTATGTCCGCCCTATTCTCGAATACGCTTCTTTGATTTGGTCTCCTGCCCTATTAAATCTTATCTCTAAGGCGCCCCGCCTCCAGAAGCTCTCTTTTCTCATACGCCAACCTTCCGTTTCCTCTAAAAGCCCCCACAGTTTCTTTTTTAATCGAGTTATTAAATTCTGGAACATTTTACCCCTCATGTTCTTGGTATTTCCACCTTGGCTAGATTTAAAGCCGCAATTTCGGCAATTGATTTGACTGCTCTGTGATTCTTTCTTGAGGTATCTATTGATCTTTTGGGTGGGTTTTGAGTGGTGTCCCGGGTAATTATTGTGATTTTGTTTTGTCGCTATTCAACTGAATAAAGCATATACACTACTGGACAATGAAATATGATATTTGAAAAACGATCGTCACTTTCGCGCGTCTGTAACTCCCCTGTCTTTACCGTATTTCTAAATACAGTAGACTCATTTTCAAGAGCTCAAACATCATGTTTTCTTTCAATTAAAAAATTCTTTTTGATTATTTTGAAAATTTTGTTTTTAATATTTGAAAAGGAAAAGGGCTCTTAGGAAAAGGAATTCTTATTCTATTCTTATTCTATTCTTATTCTATTCTTATTCTACTCTCGTTTTTATCAAATTTAAATAGTTTAAATATCTATTAAGACAAGTATTTTGTGAAAATATCAAAAAAAAAGTTTTTTTGAAAGTCAAAAGCTGATCATCTCAAATTACCTCAATTCTTTTCAAAAGAGACAACTTGAAGAGATTGATTGAAAAGAAAAGAAAGGAAAGGAAACGACAAGAAAAGAGAAAACATTCACCTCATAACTTTCTTTTTTTCTCATTTCCTTTCCACTTTGCACTTCACATTTATAAGATTTTCTATTTTAAATGATCAACGATATATTGAGATCTTGATGTCAGATTTGTTAGACTCAATGTACTCATTAGACTTAACCTCAATGTACTCAATTGTACTCATTGCATCTTTTATGTGGCGAATTTCACAAATGCAAATCCTAAACAAAGCTCAAACCACCGTAGACAAACATTTTATTAAGCAAAAGTTATTCAGTTATGAAAACCAGCGGCGTAAACCGTAAAGCAATTTATTTTTCTCATTTGCTCACACTATCATCCCAATTGTTCGTCCTGTAAAGTATTCTACGTTGTTTTCTTTTCTCTTCCTTTCATTTTTTTTACCATTACCCAAGTTAGAGTTCCTAAACGAATTCATTTGAGAAGCTTTCAACTACTGATTTGATTCTACTGATTTAATTAAACTGATTTGATTTGATCAACTACATTTAATTCAAGCGAGACGTTGCCTTATCTAATGCATTCAATATTTTCACTTTAACAATTCAGAATATTTGTTGTAAACATAATTTGAAATTCTCTTACTAACAAGTCCTCCTACTCTTGCTTACTCTTATTTACTATCATCTCACCATCAATTCAAAGTTTAGAATCGTTTCGAGACCAGATTCGTCTGATAGAATAGCTCTTATAGTTATTATTGAAGTCCATCATAGTTTTGAAAAAGCTTTATTTATTATAGGTTTGAAGGTGGCTATAATAAATATCGTCAGACTCTAATGAATATCTTTTGTAGGGTTCTTGGTTGTCTTCTAGCAGCCAGAAATCGTTTTTTTCTTACGGGAGACATGAGAAGTACGTTAGCTCAATTTGTTAATCTCTCGACATTTCTTTTGTTTATAAATTCCCCCCATTTATCCCATGGTTTCATTTTTCTTGATTTCATCAATTTACACACGATTTTTATGTTCATCCAATCAAATATCCTTTTCTTACACTTTTCTCACGTTTTCCATTTACACGATTTTTCTTTTCTAATGAAATTCGAGTAATTTTCAATTCGTTTTACTAATTGTAAATACTAAATGCTCAAATGAATTCATTCTATTTTCAACTGTACATCATTTTTATATTGAAGTTGAATAGATTATTGTTGAATAGATTACATGAATGTTTTCTTTACTAGGGTTCTTGATACCGAGATGACTATCGAATACAGTAGACTGATTTTCAAGAGCTCAAACATGATGTTTTCTTTCAATTCAATTCAATTTCTTTAACTTTGTCAACCTTTTCCACAATCAGTCTAGTCTAGAAGTCGAGAAGATCAGTGTTTCTAATCTTGCATCAGATCGAATTGTTTTGTTCTAAATTGTTCTAAATCATTGTTCTGATACTAGCCACATAGACTAGCTGAAGATTTCTCATGACCTAAGATTTTGTCACAGTACTGTCAAAGATTTTGTCACAATCACAGTACTTGCAAGTAGTTCTGCTTCTTTTTTTCTGATCAGACTTTGAATTGTCTTATCTGTGAGTGATCAAAAATCTCTTGATCAAATGGATCTTTTTTTCATGAAAACAAGTGAGAGTCACCCACATCCGATTGGGTTTTATTTAAAGAAAAAAAAGAAATTGAGGTAAAAGAGAGGTGAGAAATGTTTTTGAATGAGAAAGAAACAGTTGTCACACAAATTGGGGTATGATGGCACGTCAAAATCGAGAGAGAAAAGGGGAAATCGAGAGAAAATTCGAGAAGAGAAGGGGCAAATGGGGAGGATAAGATCAAGATTCGTCAAAAATAGAGGAAAAGACGCTGTTTGAGTTTGAGTTTTGATCAGACGCAAATCAAACAAGATCTGCTGTTCTTTTTGACTAACTTTTGTCTGAATAGATTGTTGAATGAATTCTCAGATAAGGCTATTGGATTTCTTATTAACTTTTGCCCCACTAGGTGCCCAGTTGATCTTTTCTGAAACTTCGAACAATGCAAAGCTTATTCATAGATTTTGTGACTGTCCTATACAAATGATACTCATTTTCAGTTAAGGAATAAAGTTGCAAGTCAATTCTATTTCACACTGGTTTTATCTGTGTCTCCTAAACAGTACTCGTCGCAAAAGTTTTTCTTCCAGAGAAAAAGGATCAGTTGCTCTTTTCTGAAGATTCCTTTCCTTCTAATTTACTGTTTATGAATTTCTTTGTTTCTTTCTGCTCTTGCATATACTCTCTCTAGTAGTAGTGCGCCCCGGCGAGCCGAGTTGATGACGATTTTACGGTTTCTAAGTTTTCGCAGAAGCTCAACACTCTAGTCCCCCACAAGATCTCATCGTCAGCTATATTTTTCGATCCCACATCGATAGGTTCTAATAAGCGATTCTCGAGATTTCGAACAATTTAGGCAACGCTCAGGGTGCACTACTATTAGAGAGAATACGGTAGATATCTTGCCAAATCTTGTGCATAATTTCTTAGTTTTTGGTACCTTTGGGATTTGGATAACCTGAATTTGCAAATCGTGTATGAAAGAATCGTGTTTACAAAGCTTTCTAAAAGGTTTCTTGATTCGTGCATAGTTTTTCTGAATTGGTTGAAGCGCTATGAGCTTTTTTATGTCAAAAAGTGCTTGAGGTTGGGCTGCCTAAACAGCCACGATTGTCATTCAAGTTTACCCTAAACATCAGGTAGAAGCTTCAGACCCTTTGGAGTGCTGGGAGTACAAGAATGGTTGAGAATGGAACGGGCATCGAACCCGCCTTGCTTGCTGCTTCAAGAGCCACCTGTAGGTAACAGCTTCATTCAACAGTTCTCTTTGACCTCTTTGTTCTGGCATTCTGATGTCATCTCGCAAAATCACTCGCTTTAGTTATCTAAGTCGGTGATCTGGGCAGATCTAAGTCGATGATCTGGGCAGATCTAGTGATCTAGTATGCTACTGTTTGCTATTTGCTTACTGTTTACCAGATCATCATTTCAATTCAATTCAATTCAATTCAATTCTAAACACATTTTTCACTAAATCCTTTTCAAAGTCCAAATTTCCAAAATTCCAAATTCCATTTCTAATGGGAAATATGCATTCGAGATTTTACAAATCCGGGAAATCTTATCTTTTCTACTGTATCCCTTTCGTGACTTGAATATATTTATCAAAATTGGAAGAGAAATATTTCCCATCATTTCAAAGAAAAGTAACCAAGAAAAAGCAAAACGAGGAAATCTTTTGAAAAAGGAAAAAGAATGCGAAATTCGATCCACACTTATCATCACACCCACTCTTCTTCGTCGTTTTGCACACGAGAAAAAATATACGTGAAGATTTTGAAGAAGAGGAGAAATCCTCATCATTGTTACATTGTTAAAAATGATTCGTAAACGATCTTCCATTCGTTTTGTAAAACTACCGTAATTCCGCTTTTAGTTTTTATCTAATCTATTGATCTTTTGGATTTTCATGCTTTTTCGGCTTAACATGTCGCCAAAAAGCGTCACAAATTGGGGAACTTCTAATGTTTCGAGGAAAACCCAATCATCCCTTCTCTACACTCAACCCTCTTCCCCTTTTCTCTCTTCATTGCTATTACCGTTTCTCTTTAATCTTACAATCTTTACAGAATCATAGATTGGATCCAATCTATCGACAAAAGTCGATAGATTTGATCAAATTCGAGACAGGATTACGGTAGTCCGTCGAAAGTTCACATTTTCTCATTTCAACATATTTAATTTCTGATTTGTTTGTGAAAATCTTTCAAGTTTTTTCTTCACTCACATTCAAGCACACAGCTGTCTGTCTCTGTATCTTCTTTTCGAGAGTTGTGAGTGAGCTTGAACCCGTCTCCCACTTTCCTTTTCTCTTCCATCATTCCTCTACTCCTCTTTTCTTTTCCCAAAAATCCCATTTTAAATACGCATTTACGATTCTTCCTTATTCGTCGTCGCTTTTTTTTATACATACAATCGAAATAGAGAAACTGGGGATTCGTTCAGAGACAACGTCTCGAGTTCAAACACAATCTCGAGGCATAACTCTTTCTCAGTTTTCTAAAAAACACTTTGTTTTCAAAAACTATCATATTAAAGTACTCAAGAAGTTAGTTTTCACCCGATCAGCTCAACTTTTGTGTTATTGCAATTGCTCATCAAATGAGCTCAAAATTGGCTCGATTGAATGTCGGTTCGATGATGATAAATAGATGCTTTTAGAGAACGAGCATAATCTGCTTTACAGTAGACATTCGTCGGTCCATTCATCGGTCCATTCATCGGTCCATTCATCGGTCCATTCGTCGGTCCATTCGTCGGTCCATTCGTCGATAGATATACAACGGAAATTCACGTCTTAAGCCCTTTAAAACCGACCTTTTCAAACGTTTTTCCCGTTGGATACTATTTTACAAGCTCTATCTAATAGTGAAAAAAACGTTTGAAAAGCTCGATTTTAAAGAGCTCAATACGTGAATTTCCGCTGTACACCCATCGACGAAAGGACTGACAAATGCACATGTCTACTTTACAGTCCCCTTGAGAACAAATGTAGCTTCTTATAGCTTCAGAATATAGCTTCTTTACACAAACGGTGATATCATTTTATTGGGGTGTTTCCTTTTTTGGCGATTTCAACAAAAATAAGAGAGGAATCACGCCCGAGTTGACACTTCTCCAAATATTCACTGAACACCTTTTCCTTTTGATTTTCTAGACATCGTGTTATTTATATTTTCATATTTTCATCGCCACCTACACTTTTGGAACTTTGAGACGCTTGAGATTTCAGGATTTCAGTCGGTTTTTCTACTCCGATCTATTTTCAATTCTTCGTTTAGCACTAATTGGCTGGTGAATGTAAAAAAAAATAAGGATTTGTGTGCGGAGCGCTGAAAAACGATGCTTTGTTTTTAGGAGTTTTTTCTAAAAATGAACACCTTTGAAGATTGGATTAATGTTTTGATTTGGAGGGGGATTTTTGCGACATAAACTTGATAAATATTTTCCTTACACTGAGCCTTATTGCTTCGTCACTTCTGCCTGTTCAAAAATATGATCGATTCTTGTCATTGACCCATCTCCGACATTTGTTCTCGGTTATTTCTTGTCATTTCACTTTTCTTGTCATTTCATTTCTCTCATTGATGCCTCAAAGATCATTTCATCGATCATTTTCGACTCTATTTCTATATTGATTATTTTTAAAGAAGAAGAAGAAAAAACTTTAATATTAGCTTGTAAGCTTTCTTGTAAGCTTCCTTGCTAAATAAAAGAAACAAATTTCAGAATGGGATCTGCTATGGCTAAAGAACCTCATTTTTACGATTATTCATCACCAAGGAATCGACGAAAAAGAAATAGCGGTAAGGAAATGAAAAACTATAGTACATTAAAACTACAGTACATTCTACTACAGTACATTAAAACTACAGTACATTCTACTACAGTACATTAAAACTACAGTACATTAAAACTACAGTACATTTAAACTACAGTACTTGCATTACATTAAACGAATTTCAGATCCAAGCTCAAATCACTTTTCCAAGGAATACGCTCAATATTGGCAATCGGAAGGAGGAAAAGGACGAGTGGCAACAAATGGATGCAATGGAGGTGCAGGTGCGGGGAATAACGGGGATAAAGGACGCAATTGGACTATCGACAAATCACAGTACCCCTTTTGTAAGTAGACATAATAGAAGTATAGAAATAAATACATAGCTCAAAATCCGACTCTGTACTGTCAAGAAAAGAAAGAAAGCCGCACTTCAAGATCAATCTCATTTCAGATGATCAATCAAATCGCTATTTAACCCAACGAAACTCGAACCCGTCTCAATCTTCTCAATATGGAGCATCGTTTTCGCCAAAAGAGAAATTCTCAAACAATTTCTCCGTCACTCCGAGTAGTTGTGGGCAAATGCAGAAACAAAAATGATTGTGTCATTCTGAAGCATCTCAACGTTTTCTTTTATTGAAATCCTCTATGAGATTCACTTTATTATTTTTTTTTAATTGTTAGCGTCTTGATTTTTGTGTTAATATTGACATTCATATCTTTTCCCTGTGGTTCTCAAGGATTCCGCGGCCCACGCAGCCGGCAGCCTCGACAGCTCATTTCTCTCGCCGTTTTTCCCCCCTCTCCCAACTGCCTCGATAGCTCAGTTGGGAGAGCGTTAGACTGAAGCGGCTCATGGTCAGTAATCTAAAGGTCACCGGTTCGATCCCGGTTCGGGGCATCCTTTTTGCAATTTAGTCCCAAACTGTGATTCTTTTTTGGAAAATAGTGTTTAGGTTTGTGTAACTATATAGTTTTGTCAGTCCAAAATGTCTTTCCACTTTCGAAGAAGCTTTATGTGTACTGAATGATTCGATTTTCTTTTGTTGGCTTTTAAATCGTCGATGAAAGCCCTATAAATACATTTGTTTTGTTCATTTTTAATAAAGTGTGATTATAAATTTTTTTTTTATGCAAAGCACTAAACATTGTGAACAAAATAAAGACAATCTTCTGACAAACAACAACAACAATAAATGGTGATTTAAAGATATAACAAGAATTAACTTTGGTAATTTCAACCATCGCTAATTTATTCAATTAACAATTAACAATTTAAGAATTAAACGCTAATGAATTTAGAACAAAATTAATGTGATTTAGAGATGAATCAAGTGGGTTTACATAAGGGTGCAAAGTTTTTTCTTTTTTCCCTTCTTCGAGTTCATTCTGTGCGTGAAAACGTCGGCAACAACATCTCCGGGGATATCTTGGAACTAAAAAAATGCCATTTAACAATTTATTTTCGTGAATATTAACTCCTTGCACGTTATACCACTTCGGTAAAGATCACTAACGAAATTCGCAGCTTTTTACTCAAAATAAGCCAAATTTTAAAACATACATGTAGAGTTGATAAATCTTTCTCACTGAGGTTGGCAATTCGATCCACCAGCAAAGTTAGCGTTGTTGAATTGGGATCACACTCATTGACTGCTTGAGTAACCTAAATTACAATAAATTCACAATCACAATCACAGAACATTTACCTGCAAAAGTTTCGTTTGATCTAGATTTTTAGCCGCTAGTGCGATGAACTTCTCGCATCGGGCAATCGTCACACGCATGTTGAAAACTTTTGCAATTCGAAGCACGGATGTCACATTGGAAACTAAACTTCAAATTAAATTTTTTTGTTATAGAGCACGTTTAACTTCTTTGTACTTTAACATGCTGTTTAACACCGCCAAAATAATAATACTTACTGTTGAGAGGTTTCCGCATCGGACAGTAAAAATTGCATCGAAAGAATTCGAGCAGTTCGTTGTAATGAAGATCTTCTGAAGCGTTGTAAGTTGCACGTCCGGGATGTTTGTCGCTACCAAAACAATAGTTGGCGAAAAATGGCGATAACTCAGCAAGCCATCCAGCGTTGAGGAACCTAAAAATAAAAAATTAATCGCGCTGGACAAAGTGGCACTTTTTCTGTTTAGGCCAATCATCATCTTTCTTTTTGAACCATTTACATAGTATTGGACCAACTTTCGCCTCGCCGGGGAGTGACCTGCGCCACACCGTGATTTTTTAAAGGGGTTGGGAAACCTTTCGTACCACTTATGAAAAAGTGCAAATGTTAAGATAAAAAAGAAAGCTGATGGTTGGGAAGCCTAAACAGAAAAAGTGCCGACAAAGTGAAAGTTGGCCTCAGTTGCACGTATCCACTATGTAGATAAAATTTAATGGCGTTGTAATAGAATTTTAAGAGTTTGTCTAGTATTTATTAAAAGCTAAAATAAAACTTACAACGATCGCCCTTCGCAAATCACTTCGAATTTTCTCCAAGGTGTCGGCACGGAAAAGTCATCGAAGTGTGATTTGGTGACGACGATTTTGTTGTCGTTCATCTAAAAAAAACAAATAGATAAAGAAAGCTGATAGAAGAAAAAAATAAGAAAATGGTCTAATAGGACAAAGACATTTTGAATCAAATTAAGCCTAACTCACTGCATATTTTTCAATCTACTTATTCATTCAGACATTCTCCCGGCAAAAAAAGTAAAACAGAAGCAAAGAATATAGTATTCTAGAGGTATTTAGTAAAGATTGTGAGAGAATGTAAAATTTGTGATTGCAAAGATCGCGAAAAATTTGTGAAAGCAATTCGTCTTTTATAGCGCATTACAGTCAGAAAGCATTAAGCAAATGTCTGGCTACAGTAGCTCATCGACGAAAAGTTTGCGGGGTAGGCTAGTTTCCGAACTTTTTTTGCGCAACTGGGTTATTTGCGCAACTCACCATAACTTTCTTCTAAGTGGGCCAATCTTTATGAATTTGGTTTCATTTTGGTGCACTTATTGAGATCTACAAAATGAAATCAAAATCATAAAGATTGGCCGAATTAGAAGAAAGTTATGGCGAGTTGCGCAAAAGACCTAGTTGCGCAAATGACCCTGTTGCGCAAAAAATTTGGCGCAAAGTAGCCTACCCCAAGTTTGCATTACTTCTCTTCATTCTCGTAAAGTTTTACTTTTACCTCATTAAATTGTTCTTTTTTTTGTATTTAAATAACCGTGTTTGTACCAGGCATTTCCAATTTTGAAAGTGTCACTTCATTGGACTAAAAATGTACATTTATAACAAAAATGACTTGATGAAAGAAACATATTATGACCGTGAATAAAAGAATCGGATGTGAGAAAATGGAAGATGAATTTTTCGTGAGAAAAAACGGTTGAAAGTGATTTAACAGGGTGGATAAGGGTGTAAAATATCATAAAAACGACAAAATATAGGAAAATGTAATGCCAAGAATCGATGAGATCTGAGAGATTTACGCAAAAACGATTTGGTGATCTTTGATTATAAAATTCTATATTTATGAATCACCAAATCTCTTTAGTTTTGAAAATTTTGTATATGTACGTTGAGGTTCTTCATTTCTTTTTTTGCAGGCCTAGGAAATTGGGAACAAATGAAACTTTTAAAAATCTCATCGAATCATTTTGCAGAAAAAAGTTTTAACTGTTCCTTTACTCTATAAATAAACAAAAAAAAATAGCAACAAAATGTTTGTATTCGTGATACCCGTTGCAGATGCTCCGCAAAATGAGAATTATACACAAACAACACATGAGAAATTACAGTAACCTTCAGACGAATACAGGTAATATGTGAGGGGGAAACCGGGATTCATTGATAAACATTGATTAGACTTTCCCTTTAAGAAGCAATTTTCTAAAATGTGTCAAAAACTACAGTAATCTTACCTCCAGTTCTCTTATCTCTTTAGAAGCGTTCTTTGATTCTCCTATCTCTTACCGTTTTAGAGCTTTAGAAGCGGGGGGTAGTCAAAACAGCGCCATAATAGAAAACCTTCAAAACAGCGCCGTCAAATTTCTCAAAATCCAAAAAACCAAGCCGATTCAAGTTTTATACCAAAAAATTCCTTGCGTTCTTGGCTACCACAGGATAAAAGTGTTTTTAAAAAATAATGTTTCATTTTATACAGATAAAAAAGCACTCAAAATGGGCCTCTAAAGTATTAGTTAACCATTTTTTTTTTCTTCTTTTTTTTTTCACTCTTTTTTTATTTTCCTTTTCCCTCTTTATCCTCTTTTCCCAAAAACTTTTATCTTTCTTAATAATAATTCACTCTTTTTTTTTTTTTTTTTCTTTTTCTTTGACGGCTTTGTTTTGGCCGTTTTCTATTATGGCGCTGTTTTGAACGTTTTCTATTATGGCGCTGTTTTGACTACCCCCCGTAGAAGCTGGTTAAAAGTAGGGTTACGGTAGCTTTCAAAAATTGACACGTTACAGAAAACTCACTATATAAACCTATTGAAAAAAATTTCCGAAATTCGAGGGTTCATTGTAGAAAGACGAGCTTGGTTTAAATGGAATCCTGATTTAAGCAAATAAAAACAAAAAAAGAATAGAATGAGATAGATTTCTGTGAATAAATTTAGAACAATAGGGTACTGTAGTTAGATTATCGACATTTTTTAAAGACTAGATTATCAACATTTGATTTGAGTAGATTTTGGCAGAATCGTTCAAAGAGATTGAGGGGAAAAGAGGTCGCACAGCGACGCGAGGAAATGAGTGAAAGAGTCAGATCATTGAAGAATTGTTGAATGGAATTCTGATGTGATCATTCCCGAGTCTCCTCCTGGATCTTTCCCGCTGATTTCCCTCAATTTCTTCCCTGCTTCGATGTTTTCTATTCTCTCTCCATTCATCGATAAAGGAACATTTTGAAGCACCGTCTTTTTTGAAGAATTCTCTGCAATAAGTTCTTAGACTAGTTTCAAAAGCTTGAGGATTATCCAATCCAAGTGAAAACTCACTTTCATACTAATAGTAAGATTAGTTACACTCACCCAATGAAATGATTGGATCATCAGGTCGATCCGATCCCGATGATCGATTATCTGCATCCGATGTACACGCTGTCGGTATCACTGAATCGATTCTTCCCGATAAATAGGCTGAATCCGATATCTCGTGTCGAGGCGTTGAGCAACCAGATGGCTCCTCCGGTATCACCTAAATATACTCTTGTGTTTTTCATTTTCCTTTCCAAACCTCATGAACATTCGCTTGTTGCTCGCTGAGAAGTGACGTCGTTTCCGTTTCTTTCGCCACTTCTTCTATACTCATTCCATTGATTTGGGCTTTATTTCTTTCACTGTTAAATGTATCTCCAAGACCCGAATCATTGAATCGATTCATTTCCATCGTAATCGAATATGGCTGAATCCGATGATGACTTTTCTCGAACCTGAAGCTTTCATTATACCATATTATAGTTATTTATTTACCATGATGGATCACTTTCTTGATAGTGATTCATTCGTGACCACAGCTGCGTTCAATTTTGAGAGATTTGGATCAAAACCGGAAAGACGCGGATCCGATCTTAGAGTGCATTCGGTCAACGATGAAACCAAGAGGCCTAAATGAATTGGTTTCTTTCTATGATAGATTTCTATGATAGGTTATCGGCCAAGCTAGTGTCAAATAGAAATCATGGATAAACGAAATGATCTATTATCTACAGTATTCTAATTTGATCGATTTCTAGACGTACCAAGATTATCGGGAATTGTGTACTGTAGCAGCGGTGATAATGCATACAGTGTACATGATGATTGAGTGTACGGGAAACGAACGGATATCACTCGAGCATGTCTAAAGAATAGGAAACATTAAGATTTTTGAAACATTAGCTTACTGTAACGCTAAATCAATTTGCAGATCAAATAGTCGATCAAGCGGTCCTTGGGGAATCCTTTCAAGAGGTTCCATTTTTTGGTGTCTTGCTTTTGTTCGCATATACGCGCCAATCGAATTCACGATTATCACCTAGAAAATTTTGTATTTCTTTTTATATTTATATGATTTACCTTATCAGCTTTGACAATACTCGAGTTTATATAAGTGTTGACATTCTCTTCGATCGCTTCTTGATCCCATTGATCGATCTGTAAAGAATTTTAAAGTAATTTGGAATGACAAATGCTCTTCTAGAGCTGACAAATGCTCTTCTTCTGACAAATGCTCTTTCACTTACATGTACTTGAAGTCCAAAAGTATCTCGAAGTACTTCAGCAAAAGCATGGATTGCTGCTTCGTGAAAAGCACAATCATGTGAATAAACGATCAACACAGAGAGACAAGCTGGGAATTTATATTTTAAAATTTCTTATTCGAAGACAAGACTTACAATTATAGATAAGCGGTTGATTTGGTTCAGCGGTTCCAATAACATTGTTGTCAACATTTTTGAAATGAAATCGCAGAGCTTTTCCACGTCTTCGTTGTCTTCTAAAAGTAAGACGATAACTTTAAAATTGACAGGTTTTAAAACATTATTGCTTAGTTTGTAGATCTAAAAGTACCTGTAAAAGACGAAAAGATAATAAACAAGAACAAGAAGGATCAATGCCAGTACAGCCACAACAATCAATACAGAAAGAGTCCTGAAATTTGAATAGTACTCTTGATTTGCTATTCTATCTCACTTGTGATCACTTTTCGGTGGTTTATTGTCAAGTGTTCCATTTTTGACGCATTCAGGACAAGGTGAACTGGGTAATTTGTCGATTCCTAAATGTTTAGATCGTTTAGATCACTCGTTTCTTTTAAACTCACTGGCCAAGCGAACTTTTTTCCAATCAGCTGCAATACAACTGCACACAATTTGATTGTCGTACGGATTTTCATTCTAAAATAGCATTCTATTATTCATTGCCATTCATTTCCCTATTAGATTCAGTTACAAATTGAAAACAGATTTGTGTTTTCTAACCTGCGTTGGGCACAAGCAGCGTCTATCCGACGATCTTTCGACGGGAATCACTGATGGAATATAGTCCGTCTCAACCTAAACATAAGAAACGTTTATTTGAAAAGAAAAACTATAGCTATGATGTTTCGATTTTAAACCCAAGCTGTTTCATGGATCTTACTTGAACTCTATAACATTTTTTTTATGCCTATCAGGTTGACCGGAAAGTCTTATCAGCTTTTTTAAAGGTTACTTTTTGAAATAAATAATGAACCAATCAATCTATGATTTGTTTTGTCAGAAAGACCTATTATTTATTTACAAATTGCACTTTAAGAGATTCTGAAAAGCTTATTTAGTTACTTTTTTAAAGATGTGAAGTCAAGCAGTCAAAAACGATGAAACTAAAGTTCCGATTTGAGCACTTTTTTTGTCACAGATATTTTGGTTTCAGGATAAAAGATAGAGAATGAAAAGCTATGAAAATAGCCAAATTTTCATATCACCAAAGCCTTTTTCATTCTATGCCCATTGTAAGAATTTTAGGAAAAACAAGAATTTCCGTTCGGATTTGCTTCAAAGCGGACTCAAATTTGCCTCAAAAATGAGTTAAATGAAATAGTTAATCTTTTTTATTTAAAGCAAATCACACATTGTTATTCTTTTAATCTTTGCTATTCTTTTTTATTCAATTATTCTTTTATAAACGAAAATTTCAAAAAGGCGGACAAGTGTGGCGAATAGCCACTAAAAGTTATCTTTCATTTTTCTTTCTGTTTTCCTCTCATCGTGTGAAAGTTGTGTCATAATTAGGACGAAATTGTTTCTGTTTTTTATCGTCGCTTTTAATTCAATTGTCGATCTTGTGTGAAAATTGCTCAAGTGAGAGCCCAAAGATTCCGAGTCAGTCGGCGATTGAATAAAGTGTTTTTAGTTCAAGTGAGATCAGATATCTCGAAACAAGAAATAACGTGTCTTGAGTGAAGAGTACCAAGCACGCAAAGAATATTTCTTTACAACAAGACTTTCCGGTCAAACCAATACTTGATCCAGATCTACTAGATCTCCTCCCCACAAATGCCTCAATTCTAGATTCACAAATACTTTAATGAAAAGCCAAAAACTTTTTCAAAACCGTCTTCCGTTTCATACCATTCTCAGAACTCTAACCAATTTTGACCATTGTCCTAGCCCTATCTTCAACGATTTACAAACCTCTAATCCAGTGAAGTTGTACTCTCCAAAAAACATTACTTTCCCGCCGATTGTCTCGTTTTTCATATCCTTTGCCTCAACGATCTGAAAATTTAACAAATAACGATTGAAAGTTCTAATTTCTCTTTCCTTTTGTTCAGCTCTAGCTTTTGTTCTTTACTCCTCTTACTTACATGACTGTGTGCCAGCTCCATTCCCGATTCATCTTTCAATCTCACTTCATACGCTTCGAAGCAATATTGTTGAGGTGCGCCAACGAATTCCACCTGAAATTTTTTATGTATGAAATCATTATTTGTAGGTTTATCTTTTTCTCAAGCAATTTTCAATTTACCTGGATTGTTCTTGCAAGTGAATGCAGAAATATTCTCCGAAAAGCGGCTGTCCATTTTGATGCTTGTGGGTCAGCTGAAAAGGAGATAGATTGGATCAAAAAGGTTACAAATTACAGTAAATTTCAAAGGTTTACACGTTTTAGAAAATACTCACAATGCTTTTTGCACCAAGCTGTAATATTTGTCCGATCATCTTGCTCCAAATCAGGATTTGAGGGCATTGTTGCATTGCGAGAGACCTAGAATTTGTTGAGATTTTGTAAATAATTTGAAAGTTTGAATTCAAATGAAAAAAAACATACTTGAGATTTCTTATTTTTACTCATTGGAAGAGATCGAAGATGGATCGAGTAAACGTGAGAAAATTCGAAAAGGCTTTCAGATGAAAAATGGAATCGAGGCTAAAATAGTGGAAGATTGATCGTTTAAATGTGTTTGTTAATGTTAAATGTTTGTTAAACAAACACAAATTGCCGGGAGTGGGACAAATACGACCTTTTTTCCGCACTTAGCCCATTAGCGCACCTTTTTTCGCGTTTTAAAAAAGCTCTAAAAGCTAATATTAACCAATTTCTATTCCAAAAGTTGTTTTTCTAGGTAATTTTAGGGTGTCGAATTCAGATTTTGACATAACAGAGCGTGTGGAACCAATTTGAAAGACAAAACGGCTAGATCAAATTACAGAAAATTGTCGATTTTTCTCTTTGTATAACTCCGTCCGTTTGTTTCCACAAGCTCTGATATGTCAAAATTTCGATTCTACGCCCTAAAATTACCTAGAAAAACAACTTTTGGAATAGAAATTGGTTAACATTAGCTTTTAGAGCTTTTTTAAAACGCGAAAAAAGGTGCGCTAATGGGCAAGGTGCGGAAAAAAAGGTGCGCAAATGTCCGGGTGCGCAAAAAAAAGGTCGCACTTGTCCCACTCCCCAAATTGCCAGTTGATCATCACTTACCGATGCCGAATCCTCAGTCCATCCAAAATTCGAGACATTAAAGAGAAAACATCGATTTTCCCCTCCATCACCACTTTCAACTTCCAATTCAAAGGCTCGAATTCGGAAAGAATTATCTAAAATGATATAATAATGAACTTAATGAAATTCTATGATTCGATAAAACAAAAACATAATGTTTAAGAAAAAGAAAACTCACTGCTTGGTGGCATTTGCCATGAAATGTCGACATGTAATTGATGTTTGTGCTTCGTCGCTCTCGCAAATGGTTCCACTCTTACGTCGTGTGCTTCTGGTGGTTCATCTCCATCATTCACCGGTAGTAATAACTCCTCTTCACAACTCACTAAATTTAATATATACAAGGAAATTCTTTTTTTGATAAAAAGTTTCACCAAATCGTTTTGAATACTCACCAACATGCACCGAGCAAGAGATCTCCTGAAAATTGGTTAATTCATATTCATCAACTTTAACAATTCTAATCTTTGTACAAAAGTATTGCGTTCTTTTGCTTTTGCTTTTTCTGAAGCGTGTCAACGAGCTGGCCTAACCGTAATCTGGCCAATATATTGCCTTTATAGCCTTGAAACCTTTTATGAATCTACATAACCTACCGTAAATACTGTAATAGTACCCCACCCCCATAATGACGGTGCGGAGTGTTGCGTAGTCTAGCTTTGAACGAGTTTTTCTCGACACTGGCTTATGCTACAATGCGCCCTTAGGTATCAAAAATAGCCCTGAATTTCAGCTATTTTTTGATACCAAAGACGCATTTTTTGAAAGTACGGGCGCTTTGAAAAAAAATGAAATACTAAAAAACTTTTGCGACTACGCGACTGTACGAGGGGGGGGGCGGTACTATTACAGTATTTACGGTAGGTTGATTTGAGATTGCTATAGTTTTCAAAAGGTGCTACGCTTTAGAAAACCCTTTAGAAAAGGGATTCAATGGTTTGAAATCTTTAAAATAAAAAAAACAAGCCTTGTTGTGTGGATCGGCGCAATCCGGATGGAAATTATTCTGTGCATCGACGAGAATCACAAATTGCGCGAGTAAATACAGCAGTGAGAATATCATTGATGTGGGTTCTCTCATCGCTTTTCTTTTCGCTGTTTTCATCAAGTTTTTGGCATTTGTCACAGCAACTGAAAAAGATTTCGTTGAAGAAATACATTGTTTGAATAAAACAAATAAATTTAGAATGGAAAAATGCAAGAAAATGACATAGAAAGGATAAAAGCAAATACAAGGATGTAAGATGAGAAAAAGACAGAAAAACCCGTATTGGAAGAGAGATTTCTTAAAGAAAAAGAATGAGAGAAAAGAGAAAAAAGGAAAAAAAAGGAGAAGAAAGAAAAAGACTTCCTTTTTTTTGGAAATGAAGAGAACTTAATTTGAAATTTTTACAATGCTTAAATGATTTAAAATCCAAATAAGGAAAGGGTTTGTAAGAAAGGATTTTGAGCATATTGTTGTAAAAAGTACAGAAGTTTAAGAAAAGAAGAATAGCTAAAAAGCTAAAAAAATCGTTAGAAGAATAAAACAAGTTAGATTAGAAAAAAAGCCGGATTGATTTTTTAACGCTAAAGAAGAATCGTTAAAGAAGTCAGAAGGGGCTTAAAATATCTATAATTACAATAGAAGTAAGCTACAGTAAATAAATACCGTAAATACTGTAATAGTACCCCACCCCCCTCGTACAGTCGCGTAGTCGCAAAAGTTTTTTAGTATTTCATTTTTTTCAAAGCACCCGTACTTTCAAAAAATGCGTCTTTGGTATCAAAAAAAAAGCTGAAATTCAGGGCTATTTTTTGATACCTAAGCGCACATTGTAGCATAAACCAGTGTCGAGAAAAACTCGTTCAAAGCTAGACTGCGCAACACTCCGCACCGTCATTATGGGGGTGGAGTACTATTACAGTATTTACGGTAGCTAAAATCTCGAATCTTCAATTCATTTTCTGGCACTAATCATAGATGTACACAAAAATTGTTGTAAGATTTACAACTTTATGAAGAAGACCACGTTGAAACTTTATCATTTGAGCATAAGGGAATGTTGGTATTGCGTGATCACTGACATTTAATGATCACTGACAATTTTTAAGCTTTTCCTAAACTTTTATGCATTGAAACTGATACTCAAATACAAATTTCTTTATTAGGCTCAGTATTTTTGTATCAGTATTTGAAAGCAAGTTACAAAATCAAAGCAATCAAAGCAATCAAAGCAATTGCCAATCGAATAGAGCATTCACTTTATTTTATGACATTCAGCAAAAGAAAAAGAAATGAAAGGAAAAGATTTAAGAGGAAATGTTTTGGCGGAAAGAGATCGGTTGGAAAATCTCCAAAAATTGACGGTAAATGAGAAAAGGAGGAAAGAGGAGAGAGGGATGAAGGGGAAGACAGAAAAGGAAAGGATTGACTGAGTGAAGGGGTGAGGGGATGGGTAGAGGGGAGTGAATCGATTTCCACTTTGTGCTTTCCACCTCCTCCCCTCTCCTCCACATCTCTATTCATCCCTCTCAACACTCATTTTTGGAAAAAAAATCGCAAAAATTCTATTTAATCATCAGAAAAATTTACAGACACGCTCAACTCTAACAAAAAGATCGAAAAGTGTTGTCGGAGGTTTTACTTTTAAAAGTTAATGTTCCCTTCTTCCTGCTGAGGTACAACAAGTTTAAATGTAAACAGAAAAAAAAATTCTGAGTGAATCCTTTTCTTACTAATTTTTGGAAGCTTTGAGCGTGAGATAATTGATATAAGTGCTGTTTTGATATGAATTTGAATTGGTTTGATGACGTCAAATGAGAAATTCTACTTATTATAAGCGAGAGAGTATATGTGTTGGTCTAGCAAACTTTTTAAAAAATTGATAGTGGTTAGAAAACGTATCAAGAAAAGGGAAAAACTGTTTTTACGAGATTTTGTCAAGAAATGAAAAAAAGAACTGACTTAGCTAGTTCATTATTGATTATCTTTTTGGGATGATCAAAAATCAGTGAGAAATTAAAAGATTTTCTTAAGTTTATTGTCTCAGAGTAGATCTCAGAGTAGATCAATGATTAGAAATAATATTTGTGTAAATAGAAAGTTGGATCTGAAAATAAAGTTGAGAAAGGAATGGTTGCGGAAACGAAAAATGAGTTGAAAAAAATTGATTAAGGGAAAAGATTGTAAAAGAAGAAAAGAAGTGAAAAGTAGGAGAAAAGTTATCAAGGTCAGGAAATGTAAGAAGAAAAGGAGCAAGTTGTAAACTAGTTGTACTAGACCGGGCCTGGTTGGTCTAGCTTTTCAAACTGGTACTGGCCTAAAAGGTGATAGTTTGGCCTAGTAAGTGGTCTAACCCATGCTCTAATACCCAAAAATGATCCAGAAAATGAGTTCCCAATGAAAAACCCAAAAATGCGTTCTAGAGCTGGTGCTAGGCCGACTAGACCGACCGAAAGGGCCTAGACCAACCGAAAAGGCCTAGACTGACCTTTGCTGAAATTCATTATAACAAAAGATTGTTTGAAAGAATTCAAAATGCTGAAAAATGCAACGAATCACTCAAAGAAAATACCTGTTAGCATGGAAACAGATTTTCGAAGTGTTATTCCAAATTTGGATTGTAAATAAATAGGATTATAGGGGATCAAATCTGCGTGATGAGTTCTTTCGGATAGAAAAGGTACGACGTAAAAGAAAACTTACAAAGGAAAAGAGAAAACAGTTAGTGAATTGAATCAAAAATCTTTTTCTAAGATAAAAGTTCAAAGAATGAGACTCGAAATTTGAGAGACAAAGTTGAAAAAAAGCAACGATTGTCGAAGAAGGGAAAGAGCATTGAAATCATCTCGAAAAGTGAGGAGAGAGAAAAGGAATGGAAAATGTGGATGAGAGAAGAGGGCACAGACAGAAGACATTTCGGCCCAGGGGGTTTTTGCGTGATTCTCTCGAATATTTTCTCTTATTTTGAGGGAAGAGGGATAGGGATGGATGGTGGAGGGGACCCCTTTCTCGATTTTTTTCTCTATGGCCCAAGGTGGGGTGAACACGTGCCTTGAGGGGAAAAGAAGTGACAACGAGCACCCAGGGAGACCCGATCGATTCTCCACACCCGCCATTCCCCTTTGAGCAAAGAATTCGTCGAGTGAAGGGGGATGAAGGGGCTTTTCGTTTTTGAGAAGAAGAATGTCTGTCGAAAAATGTCAAAGTGATGTGTGTCGACATCTTTTTCCATTTCGCTTCTCGTTCATTTCCGTTTGAATTCTTAACACACGCAGAAAGTGAGAACAAGTGTAAAATCTGTACTACTGTCGAAGTGTTCAGGGGAGTTGTTTCGAACGCCTAATTTCTCAGGCCAGGTAAGGTTCTGCTTCTGGATACTATGCTAGGTCAAGTCTGTAACCTGAATCTCTGAAGAATTTTTGTCCTAGTCTACAGAACTGGAAGATTGTGGGACATGTAATACTTGCCTCGCCCCTTCGCCGTTGGCAACCCAACTTTAAGATCAAATTTCTTGGTGTTAGACTGTTCAATTTAAATAGTTTTTGTACCAATCGACAGAGAAAGACTTGGCGCATCCAATGATATCAAGATTATTTAAATTGGACACCCGGAAGTACCAAGATATTTGATTCAAAGTTAGGTTGCCAATGGAAAAAAGGGCGTCCGTGTCCGATAACTGATTTTGAATGATAACACTTTAAGGGTTCGAGCTCAAGGCTCACGAGCCTAAACTCAAAAGTTTTTGTTATCTAAAAACATGTAAAACCAGTAACCAGTTGGTCTAGCAATGTTTTGTCGAATCAGAAATCAGAAAATCAATCAAAAGCTTTGAGTCTATAGGAAAATTCACAAGGCGAATAGAGGAATGGTATTGAAAAAGAAATTTCAAGCGAAGATCGTCTAAGAAATAGCCAAGTTTCCAATTTTTCTCAAGAAATTTGTAAAAGCAACTTTCTTTCTGCATTGAAAGAGGGGACACTTCGAGATGGAAGAGATGGAGTAAAGGAATGGAACTTCCCTTACCCTCTCCCTTTTCTCACCGAATGCCGTCAAAATCTCTCCCCTTTTTCCATTCATTCCACAAGTCACCGGTTTTTGAATAAATCCTCGATAATTTGCGACTAATCTATAAATAAAGAAAAGAGCAAAGCGTTCTCAATGTAAAGTCTTTTGATAAGAAATTTAAAAAAACTCGGTTTTTGGATCTTACAAAGATCTATAGGGATTTGATTCTGTTAAACAAAGGAACACAAAGCACAGTTTAAAATTTTAAACAAAAATGGTCGATATAAACCCTTGTAGTTTAGTTTTTGTGAATATTTCTGCCTAAGGTACCAGCAATTATGAATGGGGCTCATTACACAAAAGATAAACTTGACTCAGAAAGAGATCTCTATTTTGAGAAAAGATGTAGCCATTTGGTTGTATCCAATAAAACCCTAAAGAGTGCCTGTTGTAAAACGTAATGCTCAGAGTGAAACCTTGAATAAAATATTGTAGGAAAAAAGTTGTACTAGTGTCCATACTGTTCACATTATGCATTACTTACCACTTTACTGTGATGTTCGTACTTTTCTGAGAGCTAGATCTTATACAAAATGGAGAATTGTTTATCTAGAGTTTGTAAAATAAAAGCTTACAGGTACTGACAGAGAAAGGAAAGGAAAACATTTTTGAATTATATAAATTGATTAAATGGCCGGACTATGGGTTGTGTGAAAGGAAGAGAAGACTAGGTGTGGACAGAGGGGGGGATGGGTAGAAGAGGGTGGATGGACAAACCTTTAACGAGAACCCCCTCGCGTCCACTCCACAAACTTACCATCACCATCGGAGAAAAAAAAGAAAATAGAAGAAGGAGAAAAAGAGGACATCGACAGAAGACGAGCCGGTCAACGCGGTCAGTCCATCGAGACGGGAAAATGAGAGAAAGAGATTGGCGATTCGTGCTGCCGAATGACCACGGTGTTCTTTTTTCGCGATCAGAGAAACGAGGGCTTGTGTAGATGACGAAACTTATTTTTTGTGTTTTGCGATTTTTCACTGGACAAATGGTACGAACTCGAGAGACACAAAGCAGAGGAATCGTAATTATTAGAGAAAAAAACGGCCGGACGTCTATTTTCAGATTTGATTCTATATTCTACAGATTTGAGGATTCTACTGTAGTGGTCGATCCATTCTACGAAATCAAACGGATTTCAATTAAATTGATAAAACAATAGGCAAGGTAATTATTTTATCCGAGCTACCGGGGGTGGGACAAATGCGACCTTTTTAGCGCATCTCTTTTTTGCTGGGGAAAAAAACCGGTACTAATGGGTATCCGGGGGGGTCTTTCAATATCCGGGGGGGTAAAATTTTAAGATCCAGGGGGTAAATTTTAAAGATCCGGTGGGAGTAAAATTTTAGCTTTTTTTGAAACTTTTTGACCATTCTGCTACTTTTATCAATCTTTTGCACCTATCGCTTTCAGAGTTTAAAAGAAGAACGAAAATATTTTTTATGCGATCTGATTAATGGTCTAAAGATCAATAGATTAACGCAAATTCCGTGAAATTTTACATTTACCTCTTAGGCTTTGTAACTAAAAATGAAATTCTTGAGGCAAATGTTTAACCTTTTTTGTTAAATAATATGAAAGCAAACCTTTAAAGCTTATATCATTTTGCGTTAATTTTAGCGTTTTAAATAGAAATTTCATCAATTTAGTGTGAGAAAATGTTTTCCAGAAACTAGGATACGCAACTTAACGCTTTTCCGCAGTTTGTGCCTTTTAATCCAGAGGTGACGTGTCCCCGAGGTCTGATTTGTCGAAATTCGGAATCTACGCATACGATTCCCTTAGATGAAAACATTTTCGAAGCTCTACGGCCTTGCCTAAGGCCTTTTCAAACAAAAAAAAAGTGCGCAAATGTCCAGGTGCGCAAAAAAAAGATCGCATTTGTCCCACCCCCGAGTTTACCTGTAGCTTTGCTTAACGACCAATTTAGTGCCAAATAGAAATTACAAATCAAAGCCAATTCTTTATGTTGTGCATTTTCTACCGTAACCCTGTTTCTATTTTACACTATAATCTGATCGATCAATCAGAAGATTCTCTTTTGCCATTTTCACCAGAAAGTGTATCAATGGTTTTTCATTAATTCAAGAAATTCAAGACCTCAAAACTAGAATCGAGTGAACTTGAAAATGTTCATTTCCCGAAATCCATACACATTTAACTGAATATCTTTTTTCATAGAAATTAAAAATGCACCAAATTTTCCAACTCTACGAAAATTTAAATTTACAAGTACGAGGGTTTTACTGCTAACGAACGGACATTGCAGACAGAAAGAGGGAAAACACCACAGCGTTTTCAAATTGTGTGCAAAAGACACAAAAATATTTAATGCTTTTCTTTTCCTTCAGAAACCCTGTAACTTTATTTATGGTTATCAAATTAGATTGACCATATTACGATGTTTTGCTTGAGTTCTTGAGGGCATGAAAACTAGGGTTTCTTTGATTTTTAGGTTGTTGTCCCTTTGAGCTTTAAGCAGGTTCCAGACATTACTGTTCTTTTATTTTTGTTATTTTTGTTCTTTTATTGTTTCTTTTATTTTCAGTTGGCTTTTGGCATTTGTTTTTATCACAATAACGTTTGTATGTTTCAGGAGCAATCGCTTGGAGAATGTCTCCTGAGGTTGTGGTACCCGATTGATGGAGACAAAACCTTGACGAGGAATTTGCGCGGGTTGGTGGTTTTTACGTTCTTGTTACAATCTATGAATTCATCAAAGGATTTCAGTGTGCTAGGTTGTAACATAAAAAGAACTTGCTGGAGCAATCAGATTGCGCAAGTGAAGCGTTAAAAGTTGTTAGTGACTCGTTGATTAAAAATACTGTACTGACTAATTGTAAATCATAGTTGTTTATCATCGCTTCTGGACTGAAGCAAACAATTTGTGCCTGTATTTGTAGTGTCCTAGTCTGTCTTAGTCTGCTTGAGATTACTCGAGTACGACATAAATCTCATTGCTATAAAACAAAAAACATTTTCCCTAGTTCAGACGTTGATGAAAACTTATATCCCTATGTTACGATGGACACCGAATTTCGCAGCGTTGTAGCGACTCCGATGGGGCAATTCCAGTCCAAGGAAGATTTCAGAATTATCAACAAGTCTCTTGCAACGTAAACATCTCCAAAACTGATCCAGGTCTGTTGGATGTCATCTGAGTCTCGCGTACTGTGAATTTTACAATGCATTTGTCTGTTGTGACAAAAGCCTGCCAGTAGAGTTTGTAGTATATGAGCTTTTAAAGGTAAATCAAAGAGAAAGTTGTATTACTTAAAGCCCAGTACACGCCAAAAATGCGTGGGGGTTACCCCAAATTGAAACTAGGATAATTTTGTTTTTGGCAGGATGATTAATGAAAATTTTGATCTAGTAAAGTGACAAAATTTTTTAGGTTGAATGCGCTCAACATTCAACGAGAGGGGAGACTTGCCACCTGGTGGTGATGTTTAGCAATTCATTTTCCGGGTTAAGCTTTATTCTTGATTGTTCCAACAAATTTGTTTTAGTTCAGCCTAGACGATGATATGTACAGTGTCGACAGTGTTGAAATGTGAGGACAGCAGTTGATTTCACTCGTTTTAGAGTTTGTTAGGATATTTTGCGGAATCTTTTACATGTAGATTTTCTGTTCAGGCAGATGGTGGTATCAATATGGAAGATTTTGGGAATTGCTCACGACCTCTGGACTTATTGTCGATCCAAGCATAACCACAGGTGACATTTCCTTTGAGCGGCTATGATTTCTGGCTATCTTATGCGATCCGTTTATAAATACAGAACTTCCAAAAGAGGTTTTGGAACTATGATACTAAAATTACAGTATTTTCAGGAAGCAGAATTTACTTTCGGTTCCATCAGATAATCTTCCCCTCAATACTTTGTGACTATTAGAATTGTTGCTGAGGTTGCCCGCTTGTCAAAACGCGAAACTGAAAGGAGGACTTCAAGTACAAAAAATTTGTGCATTTGTTTATTCAAAAAATTTTAAGGTCGCTGATCAATTGGATGTCAAAAGAATTGGGGCTGAGCATCAAGCTGCGCTCAGATGCGTTATTAACCGCAAAAATATTCTTCAAGATCAAACAACAATTCTTTGATGAGCAGAAGTGGAATCTAGGTAATATGAATAACCTTTAATATAACCCTTAAGCTAGCCCAGATACCCTTAAAGCAAACACCAATATCAAATGTTTAAAATTTAGGCTTCACTACAAGTATGTGGGCACATGGCGGGTCTTGGAGAATCACGAACAGTTGGTGTCACCTCTCGCAGTCAGAAATGACCCTACCATCCCTCGTAAAGGAGGCCGACGTCAAGGTGCGATCCTGTGAGTTGCATGTTTTAACTTCCTAACTAGCACGTTTTATATAGGAATTAAAATTTTGACGTAAAAGGAGTTTTGAACAAACATTTATCTTCTAACTTTTAGAATAACGCAGCCGAATGAATGATGGGAGCATAAAGTGGTCAAAAGCAAAAAAACCATAACATGCATTCTACAGGTGAATAACAAGCTGGTTAAATGATCTCTTATTTTACCTATTCATGTTCACTGTAGGAATACTAAATTCTTTGATGGGTTGTAAATATTAGATTTTGTGGATGTTAATAATTCTTTCATACTATTTTTTCTCCGCTTTTTATAACGGTTTTTGCTGGTGGCCGCCTTTTGTTTCTATCATTGTGTGATACTCATCGTCTCTTTTATTTTGTTATGAGCATTCGTATGGTCGACTGCCGAAAGTGTTGTTACTTCAAAAGCACAAAACAATTGTGTGAGTTTTTGTTGTAATTTTTTATTAAATTCATGATTGATCTTTCATATTTGTAGAGAAGTCATTTAACTTTTCTGCTGTTTTAATGTATTTTTGATTGCTGATATATAAAAATAAAAATTTCAAAACTTTGTAGAGCATTTTCTGAGTTCATGATTATAGAATTGACCGATTACTTGGAGCCTGGAAACGGATTTAAAAATTTTTTTTAGTGTTAGATGCCTCCCGAAGTACACACAATCTAGAAAAGGAAGAAAAAGAAAGGAAAAGGATATCGACGAGATTCACGACGATCTTAAACCAAAAAAAGCGACCAAATTATTAAATCAGGAGGTAGGGTTTTATTCCGGACTATCCATCAAGTCATTTAAATTTTAGGTCGATCTCGATCTGCCCGGGAGAAGGACAATTTTACTGCATAGAATGCGTGCGACATTTTGCTGATGCGCCAACTCTGAGTCTTCATCACAAAATCTAAGGTAACATTGTTCCTAATAAATCCATAATACAACTTTGGTTGCATAAACAACAGTAGGAAGGTTAAAGAAGTACCATATACTATGGCAGAAGCTGAAGGCGGCGGAGTAGTGTTGGTGTTGTGCCTTTTATAAAGGTAAGTAGAGGGGACTGAATAACTTGATAAATATTAATGAGTTTAGAATTTGACGCCTGATGAAGGAACAAGGATTAACAAGAATACGAGGACTCAAAAGATGGACGAATACTCTACATAATACGCGTTTATAAATGATTCATGTTGTTACTGTTAATTTATTTGTTGTTATCGTTCTTGTTTTTGTTTATTTTTCAATAAATGTTGGTTTCAATTGTAGAAAGTCGGCGAACGGTAATTTTCTCTTGTGTTTTTAGACGATCTTCATCGAAGATTTTATAAAATCGATTCCATGGAAGAATCCCATATTAAGTATGTACAATTGTTAATACCAGTAAAGAAGTTGGCTAATTCTACGATGAATGGGCGAAATTTGGATTCGACAAAAATAAATAGAAAGCAACAACCTTTGTTAGGAAAAAATTTTTGTAAACTTTGCGCTCAAATGGTTTTTCTATTATTGAAGATTATTAGGATTGTATGTAATTGTGTGTACGAAGAGAATATTTCAATGAGTAGATCATTCTTTCGTGCGGTAGTCCGGAGGTTTTGAATAGACTGAAGCCGCCATCTAGGAATATTCTTATTCATCGATTCGAACCGTTTACTCAACCGTGATTGACTCGATTCTGGTGCCGCCATAATGTCCTTGAAACGTGCATCCAAAAAACTGGCCTTAATTTATTTGTTCGCAATTCTTGTGCTCTCGTTTATCCAATCAGACTCCTTTATTACTCACTTCAGTAACCGAAGACTTCTTGTTGGCCACATTTTCTTCGGTCATCGTCTTCTCGCTCCAGTAGTGAAGCGTCGATTTCCCGGAGATCCGAAAAATCATCTCACTCAGTGACATCCTTCTCACACGTGGCCCCTCAGCTGAAATTGTTGCGTCCAATTGGACTTTTTTTGTGTTTACTCACCATAGCCAATAGACATTCCCTTGTCGGTAGCGAAATCGCTATAATCTGGGATCATCGTGGGGGGTTGTGGTAGTAGGGCTGAAATCGGCATGATTAGAGTTTTTTTCTCTTCTATGTTTTCTAAAAAACCGTTTCGACTTTTGAAAACTACGTCGTAATCCTCTAGTTTTATCTATTTTAGGTATTTATTTCTGTGAGGATTCACGGCGATACGGAATACGGAATAGATTGATTGGATAAAATTCGAGCCAAGATTACGTTAGCTCTTGAAAGTTGCCAGATTTTAGAAAATAGATTATTTGAGAGGCGCAAATTCAAGTGACTACTTTGTTTTGAATGACTTTTGTAGACTAGTATTTGGGTATTGCAAACCTTGAAGGACCCAATTCGGTGATCGATACACGTCGCAACTCTTCATCGTTGCTGTCTGTGGAAGTGGTGCGAGAAATTTTTCTAGAACGGTATATTAAACTTTATACCATTACAGTATACTATTGACGCAAGGATTTCAAGCACATTATAGTACTTAAAATTTACTGACACATTACACTACTTTAAGCACTCACCGGCCCCGCCAAGCGTAGGTTTCCAAAGAACGTCGATATTGTGGTGGGTGGCGGCATGCACGCTGAAAATATCATTTTACATAAGTATCTAGATATCTTTATGTGTATTGATATTAGTATTATCTAGATATCTCTATTGATAATAGTATTATCTAGATACTTTATGTATAAACCCTTTTTTTCTTTCTTATAATTACCCCGTCTTGTTTGGCGTCTTGTACGTTGTTCGGTGGAAGGATCACAAACCGAATCGGTACGTCTATTGCCCCAACAATTTCACTTACAGTTGGTGGTCGGTTGGTGGACATCCTGCAATGGGTTTTAGCACAAAATCAGAAATTTTCCACATAGACACTATTCACCGCATATTGGGTGCTATTTATGGAGGATTTCTTTGGCCCCCCCCCCAGAATCGAACGTGTAAACAAGATAGGAAAATGTGGAAAAAGAAGAGAAAACGGGTAGAGTATACAAGATAACGAAAAACGAAAACAGGGATGAGTTGTAGTCGAAAGAGGAGAAGGAAATGGGAAGAGGAGGGCCTCTGATGGAAGGCGAGGGAAGAAGGGCACTGTCACGGGGATTGCGCACATCAACAAAAAGGTCATTTCTTTTCTTCTTCTTCTTCTGCCATTCTCAACTGAAAAGAACTCAGGAAAGGAGTTCCAGATGGGGAAATAGAAAGAAAGAAAGTTAGCTCTGGACTTTAGGAGATTAGAAAAGAAGCTCTTTTTTAGTAATAAAGATTCAATGAATTCAGTTTTCATGGCTTGGCTTGAAAGTGAGCAAGCACTGGCTCTAACAGTGAAAAGAAAACTAAAAGAGAAACAGGTACTATATTTCTTTTTCAACTTTCTCAAATTTACATTTAGATTTACTATACTATATGGAATTTACATTTAGATTTACTATATGAAATTGGACTCTTATTCTTCAGGAGAGTCAAATAGCTACAAAACTTCCAGAACAAGCCCTAAAAAACCCTGGACATCTCCCCCATTTCTAGACAGATCCTCATTTATGAGCTCTTTTAATCTGATAGCTGAGTAAAGAGGTGCGACAAGATAGATGATGCGACATCTTAATTTCTTTTCTCTCTAACGCCTCTGGCTATAGAAGGGCTCCTTGCAAACCCTATTAAAGAATAGTTTTCAATGCCTACTTGTCAGTTTAAAAGCTCTTCGTCTCTTGATCTTTCTTGAACGTCTCTTGGTTTAAAATCAAGAAATTCAAATCGCTTTCTGATTTATAAAATAAGGGAAAGATTTGCGGGGTGTTGATCAATTGAAGCTAAGGGAAAATAGAAAAGCAGTAAGGTGTTTTGAGGGTTTCCACGAAAATGAATTTTATGATCGTTTCGATCTTTTTGCAATCTCCACACAAGAGAAAAAAGGTGGGCAAAAGTGGAGGAAAATCGTTGGGAGAAATAGTGGGCGAAATGGAATGGGAATGAGAAGGGGAAAAGTGGAGGACGGAAGGATGGTCGATCGTTGTCCAACAACTTCTTTTCCTTTTATGAACTTCTCAAGACCACGGGGGGTCTTTTGACTTTTCAAGAGAAAAAACAGCAGTTGTTGTTTTTGATTCTTTTCGCTTTTCTTTCTTCTCAGGTTTCTCCTGAAATTTCCCCAAGAGCGACTATTTCTTTCACAATTGGATAAGATGAATAAATATTCTACTCTTTTAAAGAAAAGTTGGGGAGCTTGGGAGTTTAATCTAAACTGGAAAGCTTGCTACATATTGGACAGTTTAAATACAAGAGATATTGCCTTTATGAATGCTGTAATACCTCTAATAGTAGCCCGCCTGTACAAGTTGCGTAGTCACAAAAATTTTTTACTCAATCACATTTTTCCTTAAGCCCCCATAAATTTCTAAAATGCAAATACTTTCATATCAAAAAATAACCCTGAATTTTAGCTTTCAATTTGATACTTAAGCGTACACTATAGCAATGGGCGGCAAGGAAAATGCGTCTAAAGTTAGACCACGCGGCGCTCCGACCGTCATTATGGGCGGGGAGAGCGCTACCCCTAGCTAGAGATATTACGGTAGTGCTTTTCTTAACCAATCCATTTCCAAAAGGCACTGTAATCAAACTTTCAGTTTTCATGAAAGCAACCGAATTTCGGAGACCAAAAATAGATGCCTTTTAAGAAATCGAGGTTAGCTGTGAAGAGCCCCTTCTAACTGGGATTATCCTAGTCTTTTTTGAGAACACTTTTCGCAAACGAAAACCATAAGAGGCTTTTCGGAAAACAACGACAAAAAGGCCTTAATATGAAAACTAGATTTACTGTAGATGTCGGTGTGAAGATGCGTCAAATATAGAAAATGAATTCACCTGGAAGATAGAGATTATTTCCGTTTTATTCTCAGAAAAAAAACTCTTCGGGTTCTTTGAAAAAGATAAGAAACAATGGGTGAAGTTTTTCTCACTGGGATTAACCTTTGAAATCACAAGGCAAAGGGAAGCATTCAAAGATAGGCAATGAAGTGTTGGGTTGGGTACAAGATTTTTAGATTTTTCTTATTTTTAGATCGTTTTTAGATTTTTAGGTTGTGAGACAAAAAACAAAATTGATTTTTAAAATGTTTAAGATGTGTCAAGGGTTGAGTAATTATCTAATTGTCCTAACTAAAGTATAGTTAGATACTATAAGTACTATAAGTACTATAAGTACTATTAGTTAGATACTATGAGTATATGTTGAAACTATATTTTAGTACTATTTTTAAGTACTATAAGTACTATTGGTTAGGTACTATAAGTACTCATAAGTACTATTAGTTAGATACTATAAGTGTATAACTAAAGCTTTAACTTTTCAATACCGATTCAGTGGAATACTCTTGTAAATCGGCTTTACTTTACGTACTTTTACGGTGCTTTTAAAGTAATTTAAAACTTTTAAACTTTTAAAAGCGGCACTTTTAAAAATCATTTCAACTTATTTCTGCCAAAATTTTCAAGGATTTTTGACGTCAATGACCCGGAAATCCCGAATCGAAACAACGAATCAAAGTAGAAGAACTCTTTTAGCTCTGCAGATACAAATTCCCATCGTCCAGAAGTGATAGAAAAGCTAAAATGGAAAAAAAAGCGTTTAAAGTTGCTGAAACTATAGCATAGCTTGAAAAAAACTTATACAAAACAACAAAAGAAATACAAAACACAGGTAAAATTTTCATTTGAAAGCTGTTGATTTGCACAACAACCTTTGCAGTTTTCTTGCAAGAAGCGCACTGCTACGAGTTCGAACTAGGGCCAGATCAAATACTTGCACGCCGGCGAGACTCCGAACCCGCGGCCTTTCGCTTATCGACCATCTGTACTAAGCATCACACCACAACGCACTTGACATCCTTGCTCCAGTGGAAGTTAGCTCTACACACTCATGATATTTTACCAAAAATTTATAGATTTGTTTGAAAATAGTTCAAAAAATTCAATTCCCAGGAAGTTCACGCGTGGGATTTGAATCGAATTTTCGGCTAATCAAAACTTTCACAAGTTCAATATTTTCCTCGGTATTTGCACAAAATTGGCTCGCGTGGCTCTTTTCCGCAAATCGCTTTTTATGCAATTCAATGTTTGCCAATAATCGCATAAAATTTGAGCTCAATGATCAATGGATAATGGAGAGGGGAAAAAGGGGAAAATCGTATCAAAGTATCACTTATCAATGTTGATCAGAAACGGTCAAAATAAAGGAAAGAAAAGGATTAAAGAATCTCCAAAAAACGTACACTTTTTGACTTGGAAAAGGTGAAATTTTTGGTTTCAAAGGAGATGGGGAAAAGATAAAAGAAAATGGATAAAATAAAGATCAGGGGAAGATGGGAAAATATTGAGATTTTAGAGAGAAATATAGAAATTCCACAAAAAGAAAAAAAGAATTGGATTGGTCACACTGAGGAAAAAGGAAAATGAAGTTGAGATTAATGATCGGTTGGATCCCCTGGAAAGAGCCCGGTTTCCCTAATTCGACATTTTGGAAATGATACAATGTTTTTAAAAGAAATCCCTTTAGACGGTGATTGATCAGGTGATCAGCGAGAGAAAACGGGAGGTCATTTCAGCATATCAAAAGTGAAACAAAACACATTTTTGGACTTGGGTAAAATAAAAGACCAATTTGAAAACTGAGCTACGGTATTGCACTTAAAAAGAGAATAGTTCTTTTAAAAGAAAATTTTTTCCCCCCGGGCTCACAACTCACAAAAATTCCCGAGCTCGCCAGTAGTTAGACTGCTCTGCATGGGAAAATTTCACCTTCATTTTCTCAGCCGTCTCTTGGTCGATTGTTCTGAAATTTTTTTCTACAAGCAGAGAATACCAATTTCTATTTGTAAACAAAATTTCAGACCAATCAGCCAAGAGACGGCTGAGAAAACGAAGGTGGAATTAGGTTCGGCTTGGAATGTCTCATGTCTAGCTTAGATGTGCTGGATCCTAGGGCTTAAAAGTCAGACTAGGCATGGTGAGCTGGGTTCACTGGGCTTTCAACGGTCATGGCAGAAGCTAGGCATGGACCTGGACCTGACTATACTGCAGACCTGACCCATAAAGGTCCCTGGGCTTGATAGAAGCTGGTAAGCCAGGACTGGTCCTGTTTTGTGGTTTGGCTTGATATTGCAGATCCTAGAGCCGGGGCAGACCATTTCTGGAGAAAAGATACCGTATTTTCTGTAATAGTAGTGCAGTCTAGAGCGCTTTTCCTAAAAAGCGCCGCGTTTTTGTTAAGCGCGCCCCAAGCATAAGCCAATAACACAATTTTCCATCAGCAAATTTTTCAAAATAATGTTGTACATTAAAATCTTACGCTTTTTTTCTATTACTCTTCTCCTATTACTTTTTCCTTAACTCTTTATTATTTCCTTAACTCTACTTACTCTTTCTAATACTCTTAAAATTTTTAAATGCTATTTAAAATTTAAGAAAAAATTAAAAAGGGAAAAGTTAAGCAAAAATATAAAAATTATATTATTTTACGAATTTAATCCCAAGGCCTATTGTCTACATTGGCAATAGAACCATTCCCAAAAATTCCCATTCCACCCAAAAAAAAAATTAAAATAAAATATTACTAAATTTTTAGTGGTGAAAATATTTTTTCGCGCGACCTTTATACTTTTAAAAGCGCACCCTTTAGAAAGCGCGTTGTCGGAAGTCTTGTCGGATCAATTGTCTGACAAAAAAGTTGTCAATGAAAATTTGTCTGACAAATTGTCTGTCAACAAGGAGCACACTCTAGTGCAGTCTGTAATAGTAGTGCAGTCTGTAATAGTAGTGCAGTCTGTAATAGTAGTGCAGTCTGTAATAGTAGTGCAGTCTGTAATAGTAGTGCAGGCAGGAGGGGGGTTGAAAAATAGTAGTGCGCACTACTATTACAGAAAATACGGTAATCAAAATTTAATTTAACTCATGTAAGTGTAAGCTTTAAAGCATATCCATGTTCATTAATCTTCGCTTTCAAAACTATTACAATAGTCATGAATTTGTTACTCTAGAAACAGTATTTTAAAATTTCATTCAGCATCTGGCAACTTTTTTTCAAGTTCCAGGAAAAACTCAGCTTTTTTCATCAAAAAAAATCAGTTTCTCATCAATCTTGAGTCAAAAATTTCTCTTGAGATCCTAATTGGTTTCTGAATGTTTTTTTTTAGTTAGAAAAAGTTTGTGAAAGCCGAGAGTGAAAAAAGGGAATCTGAGGATGAGAGGAGAATTTGAAGCGATGATTCCATTGGGGGGAAATCTCATTTCTCTTTCTAGAATTCACATTCGCAAGTAAGTTTTTTAGATCTTTGGCATTTTCTTTTCTAAAATCAATTCCATATTGTATAAACAGAATTTACTATTCGCGAGTTTTCACGTCTGAAATTCGTGTTCCGTTTTTCAGCTAAATCTTATTGTAAACAGTAATGCAGATGCTCGACAAGTTTGTAAAGCTCATTCTTCTTCACCAGTTTCTTCATTTCACTCAATCTTTTGTTATTTTTAAGTTAAAAGAATCAAAACCATTTCATTGTAAAAACCATTTACCATTTACCCTTTACCATTTTACCATTTAAGCATTTACCATTTAAGCATTTGCCATTTAAGCATTTGCCATTTAAGCATTTACCATTTACCATTTACCAAAATCATTCACCGATGAGTTTTCAATTTTAAAACTCTTTTTTATCATTTTATCAACTTTTTAATCTTTTTTTTCTCAAACTTTAGTCTTTTCTATTAGTCTTAAAATCAAAAAATGTGTTTTTTTTCATTGTCAACTTGTTCTTTTCAAAGGAACCAAATAATTTCTTGAATTGAAATCCATCGAAGCGAAAGGGAATACTTTGAAAAAAAGAGACAAGCAAAGATTCCGTTGAATCAAGATTTCGATGAAGTCACTCAACAAAAAGACAAGGGAATTCTTTTCATTTCAATGGCGATGTTGGAGAAAATTTGAAGGAAAATAAGATTTCCTCGTCTTTTTCTTTCTTTACTTGAAGTAAGCAATGTGAGAATGTTTGAGAATACTCGGGCTTCTCACTTCTTTCATTTTCACTTTGAAATCACTCTTTTCTCACCACAGTCATCCTCAGTCGAATCTCTTTTGTTCATTGAGTAAACACAAAAAAAAAGTCGCTATTGTTTATGAATTTCCTTATAGATTAATTCAGTTGAGGTGATTTGTATTATTCGAGTATATGGATATTCGAATCTATGGCCACATTATGGCTTGACAGGATTTGGATTTGAAAATCTTTTTTTACTTTTTTTCTGGATCTCTATTTATTGGATCTTTCTGGATTTTTTCTGGATCTTTTTTCTGGATCTTTATTTATACTAATCTACACAAAAAAAAACACAATATGAAAAGTATAAGAATAATAATTTTCTAACAATAATAACAATAATAATAAATCATAATCATAAATATAATAATTTCCTCTCAAAGAATCTAATGGTGAATGTGACGCAAGCTAAATGGTGAATGTGACGCATTTTCTATTATAAACTGTCGTAACATTGCCTCCAATTTATCTACTTTTGATCAGATTTTGAATATCAAAAGAAATTCAAGATATCCAAAATCATATAAGATACTAAAAAAATACAAAAAAGTAAAGTGATTGAGATAAAGACTAGAGACAAGGCTAAGGGAGCTGGTTCAAACAGCGCCGGCCAAAATAATTCGCTTGCAGTTAGGTTTATTTGTGTTTCTTATTTTCATTGAATGTAGAACAAAAAAATTAGCTATCTGCTGTATCTTTTGGAGCCGTTTAGAACAAATCTGGGCTGAGAAAATGCCAAAAAAAACGAAAAGGGCGCAAAAAGAGGTTAACTTTGAGCTTTTCTCGACACCATTTTTGTTTTAAGTGATCCCAAAGTATGCAAAATGTAGATAAAATGTAGATAATTTTATTCTGCATCCAATAAGAATAAGAAACACATGGAAAATTAACCGTGGAGGGGATATTTTTGCCGTGGTGGTGTTTTGACCAGCTCCCGAGGCTAGGCTAGTTTTCGAAAGTTGGAGCCGTTACATTTGCACTTTCTAATCCTCATCGTCTGCGGATCGGATTTTACGTTTTAGGAAATAAGTTCTGCTTGCTAAATGGTGAATGTGACGAGAAATTAATGTTTAAGCTCAAAACAGAACTTGTTTAGCAGACAGAACTTGTTTCCTAAAACGTGCCATCCGGTTCCTATTTCTTTTGTTAAAAGTTCTATTTAGTTTATTCTTGAGATTCTCCAAGAGCATGCATGCAAAACAGTTCGTCAAATATTGTATTTAAGTATAGAATAACGACTTTGCTTTAAGAAGTCTAGAAGAAAAAAAAATGTGAAAAACTTTACCTCCATATCTTCTTTTGTTTCACTTTGAGTCCCATAAAATTTTATCGTTTTCTCGAAAGAGAAAAGAAAAGAAAATTAGTTTTTTTTTTTTCCTTTAGAAGTTTTGTTATTATTTTGCTAGAAAATCCTTTTCTTATTTCATTCTTCGTGAATGTGTTGTCCAATTTGTTCTCAATTCTTTGCGTGTTCGGTCGACATTTCGAATTCATTACATCAAATAGACAAAGAAAGAAAAACACACACACACACAAGAACAATGCAATTTTGTCAAATTACTCTTTTCGTAAAGAAATTTATACAAAAACCATAATTCTATCTGATTTCACAAAATATTTTAACACGTTGACGACATTGTCACCTGATGCTGTCGACATTGTCACCTGATGTTGTCGACATTGTCACCTGATGTTGTCGACATTGTCACCTGATGTTGTCGACATTGTCACCTGATGCAAAATATTCGTTCGCCTGGGACATTGTCACCTGGTGTCAGGTGACGTTTTTTGTCGAAAAAAAAACAACGTTGTCCCATGCGATTGTTTGTGCAAAAACGCCATTGTCGTCAACGTGTTAAAGAAAATCTGTCCAAATTTTGTATTTTCCACCTTTCTGTACGCAAATTCCCCAAAAATAGCTAAACAAAAATAGCTAAAAATAGCTAATCTCAATGCAAAACAAATATTCGAAAGGAAATTATAAACGGAAATTTTCTTCTCGAAAAATTGATGGGTGTTGGCTCTTCTTGTCGAAAAATGGACACTTTAAAGAATCAGGCTAAAATTTCTTAATTTCTTAATTACCAAGAATTTTTCAAACCCATTTTCTGTAGAGAATTTCGGAATTAAACAAGCTTTAGGGCTATTTTCTCAATCGTTTAGCCCAGCTGAATGGTTAGTTTTCAAAATCCAAGAATCCAATCCTCTAAATTTCTCCAAAAATTATTTTTAACAGCCAATTGTATTTCTAATTTGCTCAAATGTATTCTATTGCGTGATTTTGTATTTGAAAATCTCTCTACTTCTCCATTTTTCTACTCTTGGCTAATCTTTGGCATTATATTGCTTGCTTTGGCATCATCTTGCTTGCTTTGGCATCATCTTGCTTGCTTTGGCATCATGTTTCTGTTTTTGATTAATACCCAAATCTTGGTTGAATCTATAATAATATTGGAAATGAATGCTTTCAAAAGAAATTTCAGGATTCTTTAAAACGATGACCTTCCGCCTCTGGTTATCTCTATTATTTCTTCAACTCTTGAGCGTTTTCGTGTTATCCTGGCCACTTCTCGAGCCTGAATATGAAGATTTCATTTCATCAAAGGTAAAGAAAAAGAGTATTGAAAGTAAAAACGAAACAAAGCACATCTGTGCCTAATTACTGTCGAGTAAATAAGCGTTTTCTAAAATGTGTCAAATTCCGAAAAGCACCAATTTTTATCCAATCTATCCACTTTTGCATTTTTAAAATCATTAGCAAATCCTAAAATAATCAAAAATAAATATACTAAATAAAACTATAGGCAAGGTTACGTAGTTTTTAGAAAATTGACAGAAAGGTTAGAAACGCTTTACATACAAAGTAATTCCTTTACGAATTGTAAGCAATGAGATTGAAAGCCGTGCAAAAGAGTCACTCTAACTTGATCGATGAGAAAATCTTTTAAAAATCTGTCTAAAAATCTGTCTAAAAATCCGAATTTTAGTCTCGACGATCGCCATTCGATGGAGAAGAAGATCAACCGATGAAATACGCGCGACTTCTCAAACATCTTAAACCAAGATTCGGCTAAGTCAACAATTCGCATGTTTTAACCAATTTCTTGATCTCATTTTTCACACTCACAGTAACAATGAATAAACTTTTACTATGTTTTTTGATTTGAAGACAAAGGATGAAGAAGTACAACATTTCAACAAAACCTTTTATTTTTGGTGAAAAAGTAGAAGAGTGATAGCTTTCAGGCGGTGAGAGTCAATAATGTCGATGGAATCAGAATGAAATTGAAAATGAAATAGAGAATCGATAATAGAATTTCCTTTGAGATAAACATTTCAACAAAACCTTTTATTTTTGGTGAAAAAAGTTCACAGTAGAACTTTTACATTTGACTTTCAAAGCAAAATTGTTATTGTTGCTGTTGATGATTAGCTTTTTGTTGATGTTGCTGTTGATGATTAGCTTTTTGTTGCTGTTGCTGTTGCTGTTTATATTGTTGCTGTTGATGATTAGCTTTTTCAATTAATCTGCAAATTCTTTTTGTAATTGCTGTTCGATAAGATTTTTTTGCAGTAATGACGATGAAACTCGTAAAGTTTTGATGAAATGAAAAGAAAAGAGGCAGGAGTCCGCCAGCTGTAATGGAATGTTTCAATTTTAAACGTTAACTTAATAATTTAATTAATTGAAAGTCGTCTTTGGTCATTATTTTTTCGAATATTTAAATTAAAAGGGCCAGTACTTTTCGTTTAGCCCAGCGCTAAGCTCAATCAGGGGATGGACTCAAGCCCGTATCCAAAAAAAAACTTTTTAAAATGTAAAGTTTTAAGTACATACATATTTAGTTACGTTTTTCATTGGTTACATATTTAGTTACGTTTTTCATTGGTTCTACAGTCGAAAGTTCATTATTAACCGTTCTACAAAAACTCGTAGTTAGTTTTTGTTTTTCTCTAGTTATCTAGGTCTAGTTTTTGATCGAGTTTTTTTAATTTGTAAGCCATTCTTATTTTTTTATTCTAATCTATAGGTTCTTCATGCATTTTGAAAAGCGGAAAGTGGACCATTACATATTACACATAAATTGCTGCTCGAATTTTTTTTATAATAAAGCCTCTTTAAAGCGTTTCACCAAATTGTGGATTAAATGTGCAAAGTAAAATATTCGAAAAGTAAGGCAAAATATTTTAAAGATGTTAATTTTATCGTGGTAAATTCATATGAATTAGCTCCAGCACCGTCTGCAACAAAAAAATTGGGGGTAGGCTACCTTGCGTCAAACTTTTTGCGCAACTGGGTCGTTTGCGCAACTCGCCATAACTTTCTTCTAAGTGAACCAATCTTTATGATTTTGGTTTCATTTTGTAGATCTCAATAAGTACAACAAAATGAAACCACAAATCATAAAGATTGGCCGACCTCGAAGAAAGTTATGGCGAGTTGCGCAAATGACCCAGTTGCTCAAATGACCCAGTTGCGCAATGATCCTGTTGCGCAAAAAATTTGGCGCAAGTAGCCTACCCCAAAAATTGCGTTTTATCAGTTAATGCTAATGCTAGCAGCGTATCGTTCTTTCGAAAAATGAACAAAAGAAATGGAAAACTACTTCCAGCACTAGCAATTGTTTTACATTTGGATCAGCAGAGTTGATTCTTTTAATCACGCTTGCTTCAACGATTCTACCGCTTATTTTCAATCTCCACGCTTTAGAATGCTTCTTCTAATTTAAGTGTTTGCAATAATTAAAGAAAAAAAACTACTTTTAAATGTTTCCTCATAGAAGTGGTGGCAGTTGGGGTAAACTGAGGTGTGCATTCTTTTGCACATAGATAGCAGTTGGCAAAAAGCTTGTCATTCTCTTTGTGTTTGGTCATGAATTGCCATACAAGAGATGGCATACCCAGCTTTCTACTTTGTGTTCCAGGGTTCTTAAGAGAATTTATGAGCATTAGTCTACTTACGATAAAATTTCACTGCATTCATCAAGCTATTACTCCTTTGCTGTCTATGCTATACCTGCCGTAATTCTTTCATTTCACACTAAATAATTGTCTCACCGTATTTTCTGTTGAGTGTGTACGCGACGCTCCTTTACACAAAGCTTCTTTGTAATTGAATGGCCTTTTCATTTTATTCAAACCTCCTTGTTATAGTTTCAAATTCTTTTACAAGTTAAAGTAAAGGACTGACATCATGGAAAATGTTCCCACTTTGGTATGCTTATACGTAAAACTATATTCATCTTATTTTAGGAAATTCCAAGCCAGCCAGAAGGACAATTAATTACGGTGAGACATTTATTTAATGTTTTGAATTTAAAATTTCTTTTAGATGATACTCGGTGAAGTGAAAAATGAACCGATTGAAACAATGGATACACAAGAGATCGTGATGAATCCAACAACGAGCAACGAAGCAGAAGCAGAAGCAGAAAATGTGAAACCTGAACCGGTAAGTCGTTTAGAGATACAAAATAACTAGCTCAATTCTCCTCATGCAATGGAGTGAACTAATCGTAAAGAAATTCTTTGCATTGACAAAGTAGACAGGATACTAGTTAAGCTTGTAAGCTCTTATAGGTCGAAAAAATAGATCGCTTAGATAAAAAGACAAGGTTTTTATTTTTGTTTTTGAAAGTAGACAATAAGCTCATTCTAATTATGACATCGATTATTCTTCCTAATTTAATATTTTTTTCAGATTCTGTACTGTATATGCAAGTCAGCCAACGCAGACAAATTCATGATCGCTTGCGAGAAATGCGACAAATGGTTTCACGCGAATTGTGTCAATGTGAGGATTTGCTTTTGAATTTTGTTACTAATAATCGTTGACAAGAATGTCGCATCGATTTTCTGAAAATTTTTGAGTTATTCTTTTAGATAACAAAACGAGAAGCGAACACCATTGAAGGGTATTTCTGTCCGCCTTGCATTGAGGCAAACAACGAATTGAAGATTATCTATAAACCGAAAGAGCAAGTGATCGACAAGAAACCCGATGAAAATGGTGAGTTATAATTTCTCAGATTCACTTCAAAATCTTTATTTTACAGAAATTCGTTGTGGCGGCGGCTGTATTGGATGTTTCAAAGCAGAGAATTGTTCATTGTGTGAATTGAGCAAACGCAAAAGGATGCCCACATTTCAAATGCATCCAGGCTCCAATTTTGAAGCAGGAATTGGAGGAAAAACAACAGAAAGGTACCGTTTTGTGTAGTAAAATCTATACAAAGAAATTTTGCAGCAAAAGTCGGCACCGAAAAGAAAAGGAGAGGACGAAAAAGGAAACAATTGGTTTGTTTGGAGATTTAGCTTACGAATTCCCGTTCTTTAGATCTCCGATGATTCGGATGATGAAGATTATTATGTAGAAGTGAAGCCGAAAATTGATTTTAAAGGTAACGAGTTGCTCGAGATCCAGTAATCATTCTACTAGGTTGAGTACTAAGTGTTGCACTCTTCATTTCATTATCTAACTAAACGAGTTTCAAACTACTAAATGCCAAACGGCTTTTTTTCATTATAAATCTTTCTCGTTTACTTTTTTGTCATCTTTTAAAAAAGTTTTAGTATTTTAGAATAATCTGCGAGAATGAAAACTGGTACTTTTAAAAATATGAAAAATGAGCACAAAAGAAAACCGCTAAGCGAATCATTCTGAAATTTTGACCTCCAAACCTTCAAAACAAAGCTTTTCAGAAACTTTCAGAAGTCATTTGCAAGAGAAATGATTGGGCTATCTAATGAAAAAAAAACCGTATTTCATTTGGTAGCTTGAGACCTATTCAATTAGAAAATGAATTTGGATGAAAGACTTGGTACTCAACCTAAGATAAAAGCTTTTTACATTCAGCTTGATGGATTATGGTAGTTTTAAAAGTTGGCAAGTTTTGGAATTTGAAAGGAATGCACGTTCAACCCATTCAATTTAGAAGTTCGCAATAAAGCTATCGAAGAGGCGCATCGAGAGCACGAGACGAGAAAGCAAAAAACGGTGAAACGGGCCGCAAAGCAGCGAGAGAACCATCACCGGTTCAATGTTTTGGTGGGTGTTATCTATCTAGGTTGATAAAATATCAATCTCGCCTGTTAAATTCTCGAAAGTCCAACAAATGCTAAATTGTTGAGGAGATTTGTAGCTTTCGATCACTAACAATCTTGGACACCACTTCAGTATGCTAAGAGTTTAACAAAATAGCAAATCTTAGCAACCCAATTAATAATTCTTCAATCTTAGGCCCAGAATGTATTCTCGCTGCACAAAAAGACAGTAAATATTGCTCGGAGGCGTGTGGGCTACGGAGAGCAGAGGTATTTTTTTGAAGAAAAAAAAGCTACCGTACTTGATCATGCAAAAATTTAGTCATAACAAACTTTTGGATTGCCTTTGATTGATTTTGATTTCAAAAAGTTGACACATTTTAGAAAACACTTTAACATCCGTAAGATTAACTATTGATGGCATAGGCTCGTCTGGATCTGTTGCCCGATCGCGCAAAGAAGTTCTGGGAGGCTCCACCATTGAACTATTTGAGAGCCGTGGAACAGGGAAAGAAAGTCGAAATTCAGGCATGCAATCAAAATACAATACTTATGATTTTGTTTTTAGACAAGAAAAGCTACTTTTTTTCAGATCGAAGAATGCATCAAGGAAAGCGAAAAGCTAGTCGAACGAATGGGACGAGTGCAAAAATGGGTTGAGGTAAAAATGGAAAAAAATTTATCAATTTCAAAGTGCTTTAGGTTGTGAAGAACATTGAACCAGTGGAAGATGAGGAAGAAGATGAGGGAGATGAAAGCGAGGTAAAGGGACTTGACTGGAAGTGTTGAACATTTAATTTTTTAGGCTGTTGTCACTTACAATTGCCCCGTTTGTGCCCTTGAATATACGGTGAAGCGTTTCCGAAACATGTCGAGCGTTGCTTCGTCCGATTGGAAAAACAGAGTGAAATCGGAAACAATGTTCAGGTGGGGGTTTCCGAAATTTCAACACTTGCAAAAATGATTTCAGATGGGCGACCGGAACCCATTCAATCTGTTTTGCGATGTCTACAACAAAACGAGTGACACGTATTGCAAACGATTGAGAGTGATGTGTGCAGAGCATTATAAAGGAGAATTGGAGAACGAGATGAAGGTACGTTAATCGTGTCCGTTTTCTAAAACGTGCCATCTTTCAAAAACTACCGTAATCGGCCTTTAGTTTTATGAAATACCTTGGCCTAGTTCCCTTGGGGGTTCACAAAAGACACAAAAAGTATGCCAGATAGAATGGATAAGATTATGGTAGTTTACGAATGTTTAACGTCTTAGAAAACAGAGCACTTTACAAGAACCAAGCTTGTAAAACCGAAAAAGGGGAAAATTTAATATCTTTTGCAAAACCCAACGAATAGGGCAGTGGCGCGCTGCGGCGGAAAAACGTAGCTGCCCCATTTGTTCGACTTTTTCTTTGATAATTAAAAGATATTCAAGTTTCCGCTTTATTCCGCCTGCAAGTCTGACCAGAACCTCTCATCAATAACTTCCCGTTATTCAGATCTGTGGCTATCCACTCGCTTGGGGCGATCTGACGAGCTCGTCGACAACTTTCTCAGAAGTATTTTTTTCCATTTTCAAACTTTCTATTTCTATTTCAAAGGCGTTTTCCATTTTGATGACATTGAGCGCACAATGGCAAACGGTTTTTGTCAACGAGCGAGAAGAGAATGTGGCACACATCACCGATGGTTGCAGGTGTCGGAAAGTGCTTGTGTAAAGAGTACCGTTGATTCAGAACACGCTCGGAGTCCCGGAATGTAAGCGCTTCAATGTTTTGACGCATTTGGACGAGCTTTGCGATCGAAAACGCTCAATTATGGGAGTGCTGAATACGATGGGCATATTTTGACTCTTTTTGGGCGGATCCAGTGTAGAGGTGAGGCTAGATCTTATACTTTACCGACTTCTTTGGGCTACTCTACTTTCAAAATTTCTTAGAAGTATCTCAAAAGCTTCAAACTAAACTGCTGTAACCTCTGACTCAAAATACGAAAGCACAATTAGGGTTCATCAACCGAAAGCCGAATTGCCTGTTGGATGGAAGTTCTGGTTAATCGTATCATCATTTGAATTTCCAGTAGTACACTATCTACTAATGATAAAATGTGAGAAAGATCTCAATATTTTCTAAAATGTGTCATCTTTTTATAGTACCGTAATCTTGGCTCTAGTTTATCAAATCTATCTACTTTTTTGTAGCTTTTTGTTCTTCGCTCTTCGTTTCTTTTGGTTCCACAAAGACATCGAAAGCTAGAAAAATAGATAGATTGGATGAAAGTTGAGCCAAGATTATGATAGAAGAATGGAAATCAAATATTTCCCGCTTTGATTTTCAACGTTTTTTTGGTTGCCTCAATTCCTTTCCACGTCTAAATCTCTTTTGTACACAAAACGTGGTCCCCACTCTTCCCCTTTCTCTCCATTTTCATCATTTAATTTTTCTTAGATAGAACGTTTTCCACGTGGATTTAAAAATTCATTTGTTTCCGATTAATAATTTTGATTCACTGCGTGTATGTCTTCTTACGGGTTATCTTGATATTATGAATAAAAATGTTTAAACAATTTTTGATTTTCAAAAAATGCTCTTTGTAGAAAAAATTTACAAGATTTATCAGCTTTTTCTTCATTTTTAAACAAATATTTGAAGTGCTAATTGTGCCATTTAGAATGGGGGAAGACTTTGCTGTTATTCGATGTTGATGGAACGCTGACTGCAGCAAGACGGGTAAGATATGCAAATTTTTACTGTTGGTCTTTTTAAATCATTAGCAAATGTGTCACACCACTGTATAAGAACATAACTTGCTTTTAAAACCAATTTTGCATTCAACTTCAACCTCAGCACATTTGAATTCTTGACCCCATTACAAAATCATGCTAAGTTTTTTGATATTCACAACTGTAAACCTGCAATAATCTCAGGCTCCTCGAATTTCCCTATATGATACTCTACAGATATTACTTCAACTAAGAGTTCTAAAGGCTCCCAAATTCAATTATAACCCAACTTGAACCCAAATTTATCCCTCAGGGGATCAATCCTGAAATGCGTAGCTTCTTGATGGACGTTCGAGCAAAAGGTGTCCCAATTGCAGGTCGTTGGTGGCTCTGATTTGAATAAGATTACCGAACAATTGGCCGATAGCGATCACGATAAGTGTAAGCTTTGAAATTAACACTTAATTTAGTTTAATGTTAGCTTTTAACAAATACCTAGTTTTTTTTCAGTAGTCAGCAGTTTTGACTATGTGTTCGCCGAAAATGGTGTCGTTGGATTTCACGGTAAAGATCAATACTCAACCAAGGTAGCTTTTTTTGTGGTAATTTATCTAATTATCCCATTTCAGCTGATCCAAGATCAAATGGGTGAGGAGAAACTCCAGGATTTGATCAATTTCGTTCTCGAGTACTTCTCGAAGCTGAGATTGCCACATAAGCGAGGGAATTTCCGTGGAGTTTCGGAAGGTTGATTTGAAATAATGAAAACTGTACTGTAGTTAGGCCATGAAAAGAATTCCGGAGGGGATGCTGGAAAAATAGACAAGCATTACGCTAATTCAACTAAATCCAGGTATGATCAATTTCTCACCAATCGGGAAGAAGCTGTTCGCACGAGGAAAGAGAACATTTTGTTGCCTACGATAAAGAGCATAAAGTTTGCCCAGTGTGATACTTGTGGACCAAACGAACTTAGATCCGCGAAACATTCGTGAAGATACTAGAGGGAAGAAATTCAGCAGTTATGGTCTCACATTGGCCATTGGTTAGCCAGTAAATAAACATCTAGCAACTGTTTTTAGGAGGCCAAATCTCGGTGGATGTTTACCTGAATGGATGGGATAAAACGTATTGCTTGCAATATTTGGAGAACGATTTCGAAACGAGTTCATTTCTTTGGCGATCGCACGATGCCTGTAAGTGAATGGCCCAATGCTCTTGCTAAAAGTTCCATTTGGTACTAATCTGCACTTTTTAAATAGAAGAAGAGAAACAGAAAGAGAAACAAAAACGGCTCTAGTCCGTTAAAGGAGGTTTTTAGAGTTAAAGGGAACTTTGAATGAGTACTCAGAAATTTACTACTGTTTGAGTGACACAAGGGAACGAAAAGAACGCAGAATTTGGTAGAAAAACAGTCAAATTCAAGGATTTTTCTTTTTCATTGTAGATGCTATAAAAGGATATTCAGCTGGGAATTTGTACCAGGGTTTTCGGGGTCGGGGAATCGATTAGGAATATTCATTTTATTGAGTCTATCAATTGGAACTCGAGTTTAATTAGTCTAACTTTTAGATAAATTCGGAAACATTAGCAGTTCTTGGAGAAGAGGTTACCATCCATCACACTATAATATTTTTAGGGTGGCAACGATCATGCAATCTATGTGGACAAAAGAGTGATCGGACACTCGGTGGAAGGACCGAATGATACAAAGAAACAGGTTGAAGAGGTAACTTGCCAAGTTTTCTGGAGAAAATCAATTTCTAGACTTTTTTAGACTTTAAACACTCTTCATTAACGATATCGGAAAGTATTCAATCTCAAATAGACCATTTTAAACCATGTCTTTCTATTGATAATCTGTGATTGCTTGATAGCTTTATTTTATTTATTTATTTATTTATGTATTTATTGGATTAAATCTCGCTTAAATGAGGTGTTGAAAGAGTGAAAAGCAGTGAGGGTAATCAAAAGGACAAAAGGAAATAGGGGAAAAGGGAAAAGAAAAGACTTCCAGGAGATCTCTGATGAGAGGAAAAGAAGGGGAAAGGAGAAAAGATCGCCTCTTGTTGTGGCACATTGTTTGTAAGGTTTGTTTTTTGAGGAGCTCTCTTGATTGTTTCAATCTCTTCATCTTCAGAAAGCGTGTCACAGTCAGCATTTAGGCCTGCTTTCCATTTTGGTCGTTGTGAGAAGTCTTCTTTTGTTAGTTATTGTTATTTGATTTTCTAAAAGGACACTCCTATATCGAGCTACAGTAACCAAGCTTTTACTGTAGCTACAGTAACCAAGCTCTACTGTAGCTATAGTAACCCCAATTACAGTATTCAGGCTTTAATTTTACCAAGAATTATTTTTAATGTCGTAAGAAGTTAATTGCAGATCATTGAATAGTCAGTGATATGCGATTTTGGCACCAATTTAGCCAATAAGTATCAGCATTAGAAGCCGATTACAGACTTAAGCCGTGCTTTTGGACAAACTTATGGAAAAAAAAGTTGGTTCTATACTGTCATTTAGGCTTCTTCTTGAATCACGGAGTGTGGTGATAAGAAGCGAAAAGAGAGCCCCACCCTTCTCTCACCAAAATGACTAACGAGGGGATTTTTCTTTCTTCTATTTCTTTTTCTGTTTCTCGTTTAACGCTCGAAATTAGCTCCTGTTTCTCTTCTGATTCTTTCTGTTATTCAATCTTATTTTTTTCTTCACTCCATCCCCTTAGTTTACAGAACAGTGATAGAGAAAGACCGAAATGGAAAATGGATGGCTTCCACCGATTCATTGCTACATGCTATTTATTTAATTGTATCTGCTTTCGGCTCAATATCCATATTCATGGACGAAAGGAGGCCTCAAATTGACTTGTAAAATAAACTCGACGAATGAAAGAGGTTAGAAAGTTGTGTTTTAGGAAACATTTTCGTGATTTTTGTGATTTTCTTTGCTAAAGAATGCAACTTTAAATCAACTCCTTTTTGACGTAAATTTGACAATTTATAAGGCTATAGCTGAAAATAATCAATTCTTTTTTACAATGCCAATGAGATGTTTCAATCGGATTTGAAGGCAAGCCAGCTCAGGCGCTCAAGGTTTAGAGCTAAACTCTCCCAGGGGGTTCAAGCCTTATCCAAGCACTTTTTTCTAGTTAGCCTTCTGGGGTGATTAATTAAGATATTTTTATGAACCAGGCTAACAATAAGTCAAAAATCATGCTCAGGTCAAGCTTTGAATGGAAGTAACCCGGAAAAATACAGCTACATTTCAGCTTGGAAACAAGTGGGCACTTCTTGTTATTTCGTCGATCCGACTCAACTCATCACTTTCAATTCGACGTAACCCTTTGTAAACGGTAATTGCTAGCAAAATAACCTGATATTTCTGTTTTCTAGAACAAACAATTCCTATCCAGCTCGTCTCGACACTCTATTTGGATTATTCGAGAGTTAAAAAGGCAAATCTCTGGCAAAGCGGTCAACTCTGGACGGGTTAGTTTTTAGTACCGTAAGACCTTGGACCCTACCTAAGCTGCCAGGTGGCTGACTGGTTAGCAGTCTTCAGTATCCTAGTCGGGTTCGATCCTCGGCTAGAAAATTCCGCTCTCTTTCATATATAGGCGGATTTTCTGCAAGATCTTTAGCGCGGTTGGGACAGTTGAGTTGTGTATTTGTTTATTTCACATTATTCATGTCGAATACTTTTTTCTTTACAGGCTATTACATGCCGGATCTCACTCTTTTGAATAGCCCCATCGAAAAGCGGAAATTTCTCGGCTTACAATCCGTCTTGGGCATTCAATCAGCCGCTTTGGAATGAAATCGAGAAATGTTTAGCGCTGGATATATCGTAGGAAATAGATATAGTAAAATAAAATAGGATTTTAGAAGCGAAAATTTGGAAGATATTGGATGGTCGCTACGGAAATTGCACGGATCGATTGCCTGTTTTATGTGAAACGTTCTCATGTCGACCGGGTGAGACTAAAAATTGAAAGAAATAAGAAATAAGGCCCTATCCTGGCGGCATGAGATACTTGCCGGTGTAGCTCATTGGTAGAGCGTTCGGCTGGTAAGCCGGACCCGTAACCTGTTGGTCGAGGGTTCAAATCCCGGCGCTAACCACCCCCAACCAATAAAAGGATTGTCCTCTATCGTAATCTTGTCCAACTTAAAGAACCATTAAAGTTATCATAATTGTAGATGAATGGAGATGTGTGGACAATTCTCGATGCATTCCCCAATCGGCTGTTCAAGATCAAATTAGGGATTGCGATGATGGAAGTGATGAAGAAGTTGGTGGATTGCCTAGTGCCATATTTTAAAATGTGTCAACTCTTGAGAAACTACCGTAATCCCTATATCTTTAGACTATCGATTTGGTTAGAGTGGATTCACTTGACTCATGGTTTGGCGAAGAAGGGAATCGATCATTCAGAAAATGTGAGTAATCAATAATTCGCTGATTATTGATTATTTTAAAAATGAAAATGACTGCTTAGATCCCCAAGAGACATGGCTTCGACAAAATGAAGGAGAGATTTCGATTGAATTCGATGGGAAACCAGGGGAAAGACGATGGAGAATCGAGAATTCGCAACGATTGGGAGTGATTCTTGTGGTGAGTGTGCCTGTAATGTAATTTAATTCGATGTTTTAGATAACCGGCCACCTCCCCGAGGACTCATTTCTAAACATTTCCTCGTGCAATTCCCTCTAATCCCGGTTGATCAATCAATCCTTCCACTTGTCGCATCATTCGCCGATCCTTGTATCACGATTTCTTTAATCTCTTCAAATATTCGATCTTCTGATTCATTGCATATCAAATATTACAAAGGTAGGTTTGGATTGAAGAGTGCTTTTAGAAAAGATCGACTTTTCTTGTTCTAGCCTGACTGCAAAACTTACACTTTGCAATCGATAAAAACTCCTTGAACCTCGCTTCCGGCCTGGCCTGGTTCAGGGAATCGGGAATCATTTCATTTTGTGGATTGAATCCAGTATAATGTTTCCTTGAATTACAGGTTGTCCCTCATCAATCTCATCTCCATTCGCAACTCTTTTCTTTGACTGGTCCTTTTTCTTCTTCATCTCCATCTCCATCTCCATCTCAACAATTTCCATATCAATCAACGTATTTATCGCGAAATCTTCTCACTTTCGCTTTTCACATTAAACCATTTGATCTTAAACCAATCACAATGCTTTTCGACGAATTGATTCTCGATGATGTGTCTGTTTTAACGGTTAGTTTTAAACAGTGTTTACCTTTAAAAAAGTAAAGTGCGCAAAAGTAAGAAAAAAAAATAGCTAAAGTTGCAAAAAAAAATTATTTTTACGCAAAAATGCGGATTACGGTATTTAGTGCATTTTAGGGGATAGGCTACTTTGCGCCAAATTTTTTGCGCAACCGTCATTTGCTCAACTAGGTCTTTTGTCGCACCACCATAACTTTCTTCCTGAGTAACCCAATCTTTATGATTTTGGTGTCATTTTGTATATCTCGATAAGTGTAAAAAATGAAACCACAAATCATAAAGATTGGCCGACTTCGAAGAAAGTTATGGCGAGTTGCGCAAATGACCCAGTTGCGCAAAAAATTTGGCGCAAAGTAAGGCTACTCATTTTAATGCGCGATCCCAAACATCCCCATTTTAGTGCGCGATCCGAAAATGTTTTCTCGGAAAATGCTTGCCAGTTTAGAAAAAGAAAACTCCGGTAATTTCAAAAGATTTCATAGAATATTTGTCTTAAACCTTTATCCTTTAGATTTCCTCTCCTCAAAACACGAAAACAATCACCAAATCGTGTCTTCCACTTTGTGCATCCGATTTCTATTTCACGTCGTTTCCCGTCAAAGTTTTCCTTTCATCTGCATCTGGGAGATTTGTAGCGAAAATTCGGTATTCACAAGGTGAGAAATTTTGATAAAAATTTTTAATAAAAATTTCTCTCAAGCTCTCAGCTCCAAATTTACTCATTTCTTTACAGATTGCTCAACAATTCCTTTTGATTCAAAAATGATACTTCGCTCATCGAATCAATCCCTCAAATTGGGCACACAAATGAAAGGCGAATGTCCGAATGGGATTTTGAGTGGAAATTCGATAATCGAATGTTTATTTGGAGGCATTTGGTCAAATGAGCTTGGGAATTGTCTAGGTAAAGCAAGAAAAAGTTATTGAAAGTGTTTAAATTTTAGAAGGAGCTCCCTTTTGTCCTTTACCAGGCGTGAGGAATGGATATCCTGTCGAATATGATGGCAATCGATTGCTAGTGCAAGTAAAGCTTTTTGTGTCAACTTTTTTGAAAAAAACTATTTATAACTTTAACTCGAGTTTTATCTAGTAATTGTAGTGTCGAGCTCGTTTCGCTGGCGCTGATGGAGCGGCTAGTTTCACTTCAAATTGCGATGGCCGATACTGGACTCCAAATCCAACTTGTTTACCTGGTAAAACAGAAATTTAATAGAAACGAGGAAAGAGATTTCAGTTAACTGTAGCACTCCGGAAAGCTTGTACAACGAGGCGACGCTGAAGAATTCGAGCAATTACTGGAGAGCATTTGATGTGGTTCGTTTCTGTAAACTTACAAGGAAGGGGTAACTATTTGAGCCAGCGAGATGCTATGCGATCTATAACATTCGACGCTGAGTTTTATGCCAATTCGAATATATATTCCGTTTTTGCTAAATGATAATCTGTCAGGAGTTATAAGCGTATAAAGTTTGTTAGGAAAATGTGTCTTTTGGGTCTTAGGGGCCTTCTTGCGGAAGCTATCTCGTTGCAGCTGTAGCCAATTGGTAGTAGCTTCTGCTTCAGAGCGACACCTCACGAGTTCGATCCCCGCTTTGGATTTTTCTTTCACCTTTGTCAAGAAGTGCTGAGTAGTGTTCTTTGTGTGATATAAAGTTATGTTTTTTATAAAAGTGTGACAACAAAAAATATAGTGTGCGCAAGAAAAAAGAACACTAGTCAGCACTTCTTGAAGAAGGTGAAAGAAAACCGAAGCGGGATCGAACTCGTGAGGTGTCGCTCTGGAGAACGCTCTACCACTTGGCTACGGCTCAATCGAAATGGGCTCCGCAAGAAGGCCCCTAAGACCCAAAAGACCACATTTTCAGTAACAAAACTTTAGACGCTTATGCTTCCTGACAGAATCAAAACGGAATATATATTCGGAATTGGCATAAAATTCAGCGTCGAATGGTATAGATCGCATAGCATTTCGTTGGCTCAACCAGTTACCCTTCCCTTGTTAGTTAATATTTTAAATTCGTTTACAAACAAAAAGTTAAACTTTGAAAATTCGATGTTTAAAACCCGATTCACGGCCAGATGAAGGCCCAACAAGAAGGCCAGAAGCTTCATTTCTTTACTTTTAACTTCTTTAAAGTCTTCTAAAAAAAGATTCTGTTATTTAGGCTCAATATTTGATCGAAGACTCGATCTCTCAAAATCCCTTTCGTCAATGTTCCCGTGCTGGCACATGGAATGATTTCAATTTCCAGAAAGGTATCCAGAAATATCAAGAAAGCTTTAAATCTTTATCTATAAAATCTAGTGTTACGATGTCCTGGAAAAGTGATTCCATTCGGTTCTCTTCGATCCTCAAATGTCGGTGAATCGATATTGGCTGATTGTGTTCAAGGGTTTCATCCAAATCAACAAGTTCTATGTATGAATGATGGAAAGTATCAAGATTTTCCGGATTTATGCATCGGTAGAAAACCAAGAAATCAACTAAATCAATTTCAATTCAATCTTTTTTAGAAGCACAATATTCACCTGAATTGTGCGGTGATGGGGAAATTATGGAAAGAGCAGGGTATCCGGGTGGATACACATGCAATTGCCCACTGAAACAACAATTCAACGGGACAACGTGCATTGGTTTGTAGAGAACAATTTGAAAGTATCTGTTAGATCGTATTTTTCTAAAATTTGACACTTCTAATTTCTAAGCAAACCCGGTTTGATTGGATAAGCTTGTTTTTCAGAAAACACATTACCCAAAAACGATCGTTTATAACTTGCCAACCTAATAGTTTTTGATAGTTTTTGAAAAGAAAACTTTTCCCCAAGTTTCCCCAATTTCAGCAATCGATGAATGTGCTGATGGATCTTCTCAATGTGATCTTCAGAATTCTATATGTGTTACAGTAAGATTGAAATTTAATCTCATAAACATATTTTCAGCTTTCTGATTCGTACTTTTGCAATTGTACTTCAAATTACATCGAAGGGGAAAATCATTCTTGCATTTGTAAGTGAAAATTTTAAAAGTGTAGATTTTTGTGAAACTTTTTTGATTTGGCTACCGTAATCCGATTCCACTGTTTAGTCTCTATAGATATCTTTGTCTCCGGTTGGTTACGGTAGATCTACTTGATCTACTGTACTCGGTAGATCAAGTGGATCTCGTTACGAGGGTGACTCGTTACGAGGGTGACTCGTTACGAGGGTGACTCGTTACGAGGGTGACTCGTTACGAGGGTGACTCGTTACGAGGGTGACTCGTTACGAGGGTGACTCGTTACGAGGGTGACTCGTTACGAGGGTGACTCGTTACGAGGGTGACTCGTTACGAGGGTGACTCGTTACGAGGGTGGACTCGTTACGAGGGTGACTCGTTACGAGGTGACTCGTTACGAGGGTGACTCGTTACGAGGGTGACTCGTTACGAGGGTGACTCGTTACGAGGGTGACTCGTTACGAGGGTGACTCGTTACGAGGGTGACTCGTTACGAGGGTGACTCGTTACGAGGGTGACTCGTTACGAGGGTGACTCGTTACGAGGGTGACTCGTTACGAGGGTGACCCGTTACGAGGTGACCTGTGAGGGTGACTCGTTACGAGGGTGACTCTACGGAGGGTGACTCGTTACGAGGGTGACTCGTTACGAGGGTGACTCTGTTACGAGGGTGACTCGGACGAGGGTGACTCGTTACGAGGGTGACTCGTTACGAGGGTGACTCGTTACGAGGGTGACTCGTTACGGGGGTGACTCGTTACGAGGGTGACTCGTTACGAGGGTGACTCGTTACGAGGGTGACTCGTTACGAGGGTGACTCGTTACGAGGTGACTCGTTACGAGGGTGACTCGGAGGGTGACTCGTTACGAGGGTGACTCGTTACGAGGGTGACTCGTTACGAGGGTGACTCGTTACGAGGGTGACTCGTTACGAGGGTGACTCGTTACGGTTCCCTAGCCTTCCTTAGCCCTCTCTAGCCTTCCCTAGTCTTTCCTTAGCCGGCTTTTGAAGAATTTTTCAAATTCAAAAGATCCAAAAAACTTTTCAGTACCAGAGTGCTCTAAGTTTGATCTCATTGAAAAAATCAAAGATGAAAATACGAGTCAATTCGTGGAACCGGATAAACTGTACTATAAATATTTCGAGACTGTTTCGGTGAGTGAAAAAAAATAACATAAATAGAAATAGAATAGAAAAAAATAAGAAAAAAAGCAAACAAAAACATTTCAGGTCTACACAGGCGCCATCTATGAACACTCGGAAACTTTACTTTATTACAAAACGGTTTGGAAATGTGTTAAAAAGGTGATTTTATCAAGTTGATCAGGTTAGACTAAGCCAGATCCTGGCCTGATTTTACTATAAATTGACCCACAAAAAAAGCTTGAATCTGGCCTAGCTTTGCCTGCTTTGCTTGACTTACAACATCCAATTACATTTGTGAATTCAATTCCACTCTTTATTCCCTTTCAGACTTGGGAACTTGACAATACTGATCTATGGGGAAATATCTACAAAGAAAAAGATATACCAAGTATGAATAAAAAAAAGAAAACTTTTTGAAAGAACTTCTTTAGAATGCAATGGAAGTCAATCAGATTCGTGGGTTTCTCTCAACAAAGCACAATATTTACCGTTTGAAGTCGGAACTGGGCATTGTGTAAGACGATTACTATACAAACGATTACTATACAAACGATTACTATACAAACGATTACTATACAAACATTATACAAACGATCACTATACAAACGATCACTAAGTTCCTCATTTTAACTAAAAATTTCTGAAAAAGTTTAAGTGGCTTAGTTGTAGACACTGAAAAGATCAAAGCTTATAGTAAAAAAAAGTCTTTACATAAAAAAAAATAAACCTTAAATGAACAGCAAAACAAAACTGAAATTTGTTGTTGTTTTCATGGACGACGTCAAAAAAATTGTGACGTCAGAAAACAGCTTTCACATCACATTGAGTCTCTTAAACTTTTTCAGAAATTTGAGTTGAAATGGGAACTTTGAAATGGAACCACTGTAAATATGTAATGTCTAGAAATTTTAGGAAAGCCTCCAGGAAACTTGGGATCCGACGTATTGTAGTCCAAAAGGCTCGTGGGTTGGCGAGTTCTTTTGTAGGAGAGCTCCCGAAAATCGAACGGAAAAGAGAAAAATGAGAAGTTTGAGTAATATTAAAGTCATTTTTTCGAAAGCATATAAATTTTAGATAAACGAATGAAGCAGAAAAATGAGTGCTTGTTACCGGGTAATAAACTGATTGAGGCAACAAGTCGGTCATTGGAAATCGGAAAATTTGCCACAATTAGTTGTAAATATTCAGGATATACACTTTTGGGTGAGAATTTTTCATTTCATTTTTTTCGTTTACGAGATAGAATTTTAGGGTCATCTGAAATTGGATGCTCTTTTCTATCAAAAAGGAATTGTTTATTAGACGCAAGCTCGGCAATCACGATTTATGAGGGAGAAACGTTGACATTATATTGCAATTATCGGCAATCTTGCAAAAATAGGTAAAATCTGATGATAGCATTTAGAAATAGGGGATTTTTATCGATATTTCTCGAACTGTTTTCACTTATGCATCTAGGAATTTGGGGTAGGCTAATTTCCGCAATTTTTTTTTTGCGCAACTGGCCATAACTTTCTTCTAAGTGGACCAACCTTTATGATTTTGGTTTCATTTTGTAGATCTCAATAAGTGCAACAAAATGACACCACAAATCATAAAGATCAGCCCACTTAGAAGAAAGTTATGGCGAGTTGCGCAAATGACCCTGTTGCGGAAATTAGCCTAGCCCGGGAATTTTCGTGAATGAACGTCAATAGGTTTTCAACGGAAAAATGGCATATTTCAGTCAATTTTACTCCAATCTTTTTGATTTTTAATATCACTTGACGCAGAATTGAATTTTCTATCGATTGAAATTAAAGCCAAAAAGATTTGAGTGAAATTGGTTAAGATATAGAAGTTTTCCGTTGGATTATGAATTTTCGTTTCCCGATTTTTTTGAAAACAATTTCAAAACTGATAAATGGTAAATGCTCACTTTTATTTTAGAGTTTATTGGATAGATGAAGAAGGGAAAAGAATTGAAAAAATGAATGCAACAAAAATCGAAATATTTGACGACTTTGCACGAGTGTTACTCGTCAAATACGATACAAAGGTGAAAAACAAATAAATGAAAAAAAAAGTGTATCTAAAACAAGTTTCTTTTTAGATTTCAGACTCTAGAATTTACATCTGTGCATCGGAAGAAGGAAATGAAATTGTTGAGAAAAGAGAGATCAAAGTTTCCGTGATTCCTTCATTCAACGACTCACCAATTTCATCATCGGAAGCCGGTAGTTTAAAGATTTCTCAAAAATTTGTCGATTTTTCTATAGAAATCTTTCTTTCACTAGCGAAACTCGGGACGTTGGTCGAGTTTTCCGATTCTAATGTGAGTTTTCTTAAAGAGAAATATAGATAGAGATCTTAAAGGTTTAATCTGAAATAATTTTTAAATTTTAAATTTAAAGGAGTTGGTGAAGTTGGATCAGGGATCTTCAAAAATAAGACAGGAAATTCTGTCTTGGCTTTGATCTGAAAAATCTATTGGGCTAGTGAAAGTGAAGCCCAAGTCTGGCCTTGGCCTAATCTGGGCCAAGCAAGCCAAGCCAAGCCTAATCCAGGCCAAGCCAAGCAAGAAAAGCCAAGCAAGCTTTGATTTTGCTCTAGTTTTTGATTAGTTTATAGGCCTTCAGTTTTTGTTTTGAAAATTCATGATCTTGATTTTGAACTGTGGAAAAACAAAAGGCAAATTACATTCATCAACTTATTTAGTGGAGAGTTCTTGACGATAATCGCATTTTGAGGTTTCCATTTGGAGATAAAAGGTATTTTTATTATATAATAAAACGAATATTGTAAATATTGTAAATATTATAAAATAAGATTATAAAGAGATAAAGATCAATGTTAAAAGTCATTTAGTACAGCAAGATTTGGCCCAATCGACACTGAATCGGATTGGATTCTGTTGAATCTTTGGATAAACTCAACTTCTATTATTGAAATAAGACTTCAAGAAAATAGAGAAGAAAATAGAGAAAATAGAGAAGAAAATGATAGAGAAATCTATAAAATCGTGAATTCTGGCTATTACTCGATTCCGATTTCTCTATCAATGAAGAGATTTTTTTTGAAATTCATTACTGACGGACAAATTCTTATTGAAGATCTTTATTTGGAATACCTTTATTGTGCAGAGGTTTGGCTTTAAAATAAACAGAAACCAATCAGAAATTCAAATTCTAGACAAAAATTGGTTTAACTCATTATCCACGGACAAGAATTGAGAAAAAGGCTCAGGTAAAGTCGGAAAAGAGAAAATTACTTATGAAAATTTTAGCTTGTTCAAGGCTCGTGTTCAAAAGATTCCATTGAATTCCATCAATCATTTGCCGAATGTTTGCCAGGTATCAATAGTGCCAAAGACTAGTTAACTTCCTCTGAAGTAAGGAACACAAAGTGGGTTGTGGTGTGATGATTAGCACAGTTGTCCGGTGAGCGGCTGATTGTGGGTTCGAGGCCGGGTGGCGCACAAGTTTTTGCCTGCCCTAGTTTCAACTGACGATTCGAGTTTTTCCCAGCTGATTCGAAAGATAGATTGAAGTTCAGATCAAAAGTGATAGATTGGGGAAAACTGCGATAGTTTACAATAAAAGATACTGGATTACGTTAGTTTTTGCGAGCTGTGTCAACTTGTCAACAACTGCGAGCTGTGTCAACTTGTGAACAACTGCGAGTTGTGTCAACTTGTGAACAACTGCGAGTTGTGTCAACTTGCGAACAATTGCGAGTTGTGTCAACTTGTCAACAACAAGCGAGTTGTTTTAGAAAACGAAACAATTTAGAGGGAAAGTATTCGGTTTAAGATTGGTGATCAAAAAGTTCTGTAAATGATAAATGATTTTCTAAATGAAAGCTAAAAGAAAATTTCATGTTTTATAACATTTTGAAGGTGGTTTTAGCCGATGAACATTTCTAAGTAAAGAACTCGGATTAGAATTTTCTTTTTAAGAAGACTTGCACTGGTATTTTGAAGCTGAAATCCTGGGGAGCATTTCTACACCTAAATCATCCTGATCAAAGTCACCTAGCTCTTCAAAAAAGCATTGTAGTGCACTGGAGGGAAGCTGTCAAGGGAAACAGTCCATGAGACAAATGACAAAACAAAAACAGTCCATGAGACAACTTGCCTGTTTTCAAATAACAACTTTTTAAACACTATTTTACGTTTTCATTTTCACTAGAGATTTTTGATTCTTTAAAAAAAAACAATTTAACTGTTATTTAAAAGGTTTTTTCGATTGAAAACAGATTCAAATAGGTGAGCGCGATGACAGCTTCCCTCCAGTGCACTACAATGCTTTTTTTGAAGAGCTAGGTGGCTTTGATCAGGATGATTTAGGTGTAGAAATGCTCCCCAGGATTTCAGCTTCAAAATACTAGATAATAAGTCGGATTTTGAGCTGGGTTTTAGCTGAAAAATCGAGCTTCTTTTGTAGAGTGGGAACTTTTTGATCACCCTGTATGTTTAGATGGTATTTGGAATCGAAGCCGAAGTGTTTCATCGTGTAAATGTCGCGAAGGGAAAGCTGAATATCTTGGTGAATGCGTTGAAAGAGGTCATTTTCTTGATTTTCTTGATTTTTATTTGATTTTGTTTAAATTCCAGGTACAAAATGTTATTCTTGTTCAAATGATGCCGATTGTAAAACGATAAAACAATGCGACCGAGGAGAGATCTGTTATAGTAAATTGGCTTTTTATATGGATACAAAATTTGTCGATCAAGGCTGTATAAAAAGAGTGAATAAATGAAGAATGTTTATTTATGCAAATTTGAACTTTAGGAGAATTGTATTTTGGAAGAATCGGCGAATTGTTGTGATCGAGATTACTGTAACGATTTTCGTCAAACGGTATTCAATTAAGCAATTTGAATTTAACGGCTAGCACTAAAGGATACTGAACACTCTAATCTAGACTGAATACTCTAAAAAACTAGATCACTGTTATTAGTTTAGATTAGGGTATTCATTCTAGATTTAAGTATTCCGTCTAGATTAGAGTATTCAGTCTAGACTGCCTGGATTCCGGTATTCCATCTAGAATCCTAATCTGACTTAAATTTAGATCATTTCCTTAATAGATCTTCTCTTTTTCTAGCTTCAGTTAATCAAAGTTACAGTAGGATCTCACAAAGGAATGATCCGAACTGAAACGGACGATTTCGCTACGCCGCATAAGATGCAAACGCCTATCGAGCATGGGGAACACGATGCTCTATTTATCTTTTGTCCATTCTCAATGGTTCACAAGAAAAACGCTTGCAAAGTTTGGGCGCCTACTCGGGAAATGGCACCTCGGGGATATACCTGGGCTCTTTCCTCTTGCGCTCAAACGTGACCGTATGGTGTCGAGGTAAATGTGCGCGCTCTCAATCTCTCTTTTGCATTTTTGACCCTGGTGCGGATCCGGTTGCGTAAATTTTTCTTGTTTTCTTTTGCTAAACCTTTAAAAACACTTTTTATTTATTTTAGAATATCCAATAATAATTTTTGAAGGCTAAATTGAAATTTACGATCCAAAAGTTGAAAATTAACGGTGTACTTTTTTGGCTTAAAGATTTTTCCTCCTGCAAGCGTTTTGCTTGTGAACCATTGAGAATGGGCAAAAAAATAAATAAATTATCGTGTTCCCCATGCTCGATAGCGGCGTAGCGAAATCGTCCGGTCAGTTCAGACCATTCCCTTATCAGTATCAATTTCCCGGGTTACTGTAACATCTACGAATTGCTACAAGTTACGATAACCAAGTCAGCCTTTATTTAAGCATCTATTTAGTTAAAATTTTGAAAAAATAACGATCGTATAGCATTTATCAATGTAAATTTTGCAAAGCTATGCAAAGATAAGCGTTCATTGTTTAGGAAAAGAAGCCAACTTTAACGGGATTCGGAAAATGTTTGGATGAAAGGCGAACTTCATTGGAATGCGTTGAAGCAATCGAAGTGCAAAAAAATGGTTTTCCTTTGTGATTTTCTAGTCTTAATTCTCGAATTTCCGGTGTTTATCCAATCATTTTCGCTGTGCCACTTCCAAAAATCACCGACAATACCCCATTTTATGAAATTGAATCGAACATGCCACTATTTGATGGAAAGATTTTGTTGACAAAAGAAATGGAGAGAATTAAATGGAAAGTGACGGATCTACATCAAAAAAGCACTGAATGCGTGATGCCGATCTTGGTGAAAACAAGTGGGGAAAATTTTCAATTTTCTTTTCATTACGGTTTTTTGTTCATTTTTTGTTTTCAGGACCCGAATCAATCGAAATCTCTTGCCCAGATGAACTCAATTTCCCTCGACTTTTCCAAACGCAGCAATTAATCCTTCCCGATTTTTCAATGAAAAACATTAAATCTCATCCAGAAAATGGATCATTTATCGACACCTCAATCGCTCATTTTATTCAAATCTATGACGAGAATTCAAATCAAGAGATCTTTTGCGAATTTTATGTTTCTTTTAAAGGTTTGATTTGAATTGATTTGAATTTCAAAATTGATTTGCACTTTTAGAAAACAAATGTAAACGGATTCCACCGAATTTTGTGTGCACTCAAAAGGGAAATAAAACAAACTGTCGACAAGATTCTTGTGGCGAAAATCAAATTTGGACACATCAGGTGATTCTTTCTATATTAAACGTTGGTTTTTCTCGGAAATACGAATCCTTTCATTGTGAAAAGCTATCATATGCAAAGTCCAAAGCCAATTCGATTCTCTTGGGACTTTTCTTGGGATAAAAGGTTAAAATAAACTCCGTCAATGGGTATTAGATGAACCGTATTAGATCAAAAAAGGAACCGTATTGGAACCGTATTGGATCAAAATAACAAACCGTATTGGAACCGTATTAGATCAAAAAAGGAACCGTATTAGATCAAAAAAGAACCGTATTGGAGCCGTATTGGATCAAAATAGGAATCTTACTCGTCTCGTCAATTCGTCAATGGGTTCTACGACCATGAAAACCCCAGGGCACAAATTTTTAACACTAAATCTCATTTGGGAATCATTTACAGAACGAGAAAAAGCACTTTGTAAAGTAACCGGTGTTCTTTGTGCGGACATGTAATCGCTCTAAAATCTGGCAAAGTTCTTTGGTATAGGGTTCTTTGAGTTTTGCATATCATAGCTTTTCACAATGAAAAGACTCGTATTTTGCCAAAAAGAAACCCCAGTTTTCCGAGAATCCAAACGGTTTCTCGGATAGTTGAATATTGACAAAACTTGAAATCTATTTAAATACGTCTTACGGTAGTTTAAGCTTACAAAAAAATACTTAATTTGATAGATTAGTGGGATGGATGAAAGCTGGTTAGTTGTCAGTTTGTCGTCCTTTTTAACTACAGCAATATAGCTTCAGATCTCATCAATATCTTGTGATCCATTGAATGAATGGATTGTCAATGTCAATGCTGATCAAACGTCGACCATTCCGAAATGTCAAAGTTGATCTTTTTGATCTGTATTTGTCACTTGTTCATTTCAGAAATCGATCCAATCAACTTCCGATCGATATTTTCCTATTCTCTCACAAAAAACAGTGAGCCAAATTGTGCCGAATTCATTGTCAATCAAGTATTTGATAATTCGAAATGTTTATTATTCAGATATTTAGTTAAAACATCAAGTTCTCATTGCAACCGATCGTTTCTGTCAACCGGAATACATCAATTTCGTTCATTCATCGAATCATGGCACAAATTTGAGTGTTTCCTTTGATTGGAAAGGAACGATTGATGGAGATTGCACTCGAGTACTGCAAAAGTTACAGGTTTATTGTAATATCAAGCAAATCAAGCAATGAAAGGCTATGTTTAGGATGAATACGTTGTATCAAGTCTACCAAATTGTGAGTTCTCCTCTAAAGTTTATGAGCAAAAGTTTTCTGGCTGTCCTTCGGGATGGGAAAAACGAAATCATATCTGTGGTGAGTTGTTGCTGACGTCAAATCAACGTTTATGAAAAAATTTAGTTGAATGTCCATCAGGATATTTTCATAAAGATGGTTATGGCTGTGAGCTTTGCCCAATTGGATTGTACTCATCAAAAAGTGGATCACTTTCTTGTGAGAAATGCCCGCCAAATACGATTACTTCAGAAGAAGGATCGACTCGATTGAATCAATGCATTTGTAAATTTGAAGAAAATTTCTACGATCATTCAATTTCAGCTCTTTGTCCATCGGGTTTCTATTCAATTGATGGTTTAGTTCCTTGTCTTCCGTGTGATTATGGCTTCTATCAAGTATAGCTTTAGAATCTCTATGATAAGAAATACTTTAGGAGTATTCGGGATCATCTTTTTGCTCTAAATGTCCATACAATATGATAACGCTGAAGAAAGGGATGAAATCGAGGAGTGATTGTCTTGGTTGGTTACAAGTTTATGAAATTTTTATTTCTAATCATCATCAAGATTTTTTTAAAAAGATTGATTACCCCAATGTCCTTTTTTAGAGGCTAAGCAAATAGAAAACCATTTAGATTCTTTATGTACTCATAAAGCACAAAATATTCAGCTATTCTATTGAAAAGTTAATTAAAAACTGTCTTTATAACAATTTAACCCGATTCACCATTTCGATCTCTCAATTTAACGACGTCGGCAACGGCAAAGACTAATTTTTTTTGCGCAGTTTGCCATAACTTTCTTCTAAGTGGCCTAATCTTTATGTTTTTGATGTCATTTTATAGAGCTCAACAAGTACAAAAAAATGACATCAAAATCATAAAGATTGGCTTAGAAGAAAGTTATGGTGAGTTGCGCAAAAGAGCCGGTTGCGCAAAAAAAATTTGGCGCAAAGCCACCCCAGCAATGGCTAGTCGCTGGTTCAGGGTTTTTTGGAGATTTATTTTGTTTTGTTTTTCTACTTTCGCACAGTTTCGCTTCAAATCCTAGCCAAATAATGTGCAAATGCAATGCAAATTGCATGTGAGAACAATCGTTTTCTTGTAAATTGAATGAAATTAAATGAATTCAGCTAAATGTCTTCCTGGATATCAATCAATGGCTATTGATGGAATGATTGAATGCATCGAATGTCCACGTGGATCATTTGAAATGAATGGTCTTTGTCATGAATGTCCAAAAGAGATGACAACAATGAAATCAGCTTCGTCAAATGTTTCACAATGTGTAGCAGGTAGATGAATCAAGATATTTTCCTAGTTTCATATACTTTAATATTAAATAAATCTCCAATAAATAAATAAATAAATATTAAATCAATTCCATTAAGCCACTTGTCAAGTATTGGGTTGTAAAAATGGTGGTATTTGTGAGGAAAAAGCGCTCATTTGTGAATGCCCAATTGGATATTTTGGGTAAATTAGTTTAAAGAAAAAAAAAAATTTCATATTGAATTCAGAAACGATTGTGCTTTGGTTCTTGATTTGTGCACTTCGAACTATTGCTTTAACAATGGAGATTGTCTCTTTGAGAATCATACAAATATCTGTCATTGTAAAGGTTGTAAAAAGTAAAAACTTGTTTCTTTAAAAAATGAATTTTTAGAGGGATTTCATGGGAAACGTTGTGAAGAACGAAATGAGGAAAAAGTTCAGAAAATGAAGAGTCTCAAGTGTCAGACGGGTTGGGAAATTTGGGAATTTTTAGGCAAACCCACTAGTTATACAAAAGATATAAAAAAGTTTACGAAAATCTCTTTCTTATCAATTTTAGGAAGTTCTTTTGATGAGATGGGCAATCAATGTCCACTTTTATCAAGTAATTTCCCTCCAGAACCTCAAAAATGCCAGTGTGAAATGGGTCATGGTGTATGCGAGTTTCCGCCACAATCTGATCCAGATGGCAATCCATCTGATCCATATGACAATCCGTTTAAATGCAATTGTCAATCAGGTAAGGAAAATCATTTTCGACTATTGATATTGATTTCGACTTCGATTTTAGGTTACAGCGGGGATTTCTGTGAATATCATGTCACTGATGAGTTCTGTCAACTTAATGATACTGGTATGGGTATTATGAGATTATGAATTCAATGTCAAAGCACCACATAGTTTAGAGTTTAGAGTGTGCTTTCTAAAAGATTAAAAACTATCGTATGCATAGAACTAACTTATCTACCGTACAGGTGCCTGGTAATCGCATAATACTAAAGTTTGGTGATTGAACGTAAACTCGCTTTGATTACGGTTGTTTGCTAACCTAAACACCTTTTAGAAAACGCCATTAGTTGGAATGCACTAGACCTATAACATTGTTAAATCTTTGTTATGCATAACTACACTTTTTTTGTTTTAAAACTTTAACCCTAAACGTAACTTACCCATAAATTGTGCCAAATTTAAATATCGAAATGACATTATAACATGAAAAAACGAATGCTAGCCTAAACCCACTTTTTCTAGTCAAAACAACAACTCCATTTTATCCCAATACTACAACAGTATCGATGAATTCAACAATAATAGCGACGACAACGACAACGACAACAACAACGACGACAACAACGACGACGACGACAACAACAACAACGACGACGACGGAAACGACAACGCGTAACATAAGTCTTTGAATATTAATCTTATTCCATTCTCAGAAACCACTCAGGAAGCTAACAATGGATCTTCTGTACTGAATACCACAACTAAAACATTAACAACTTTAATAGACACAACCATCTTTCCCTCCACATTCCCATCAACCCAACAATCGCCTGAACAAGCGTCCACCACTCGAATGGATTCTTGCATCTGGACAACAAACATCCAGTCACAAACTTTCTCAACTATCTACAGTATCATTTTACTAACTATTATACTAGCCAAATCTGGCCTTCACCTAGCCTTTAGAAGTCTACTCTTTTATTTCAGCCAATACTCCCTTAAATATGAGCATTTGTGCGAATTTGATGTACAATGCATCATCGGATTCTGTTGAAGTAAATGAGAACAATTGGAGTTTGGAAAGCAATAAGCGTTTTGCAGAGACGGCGAATTTGTCGAGAGGGCAATTTGAACAAAGAGATGAATATTTGCGAAATCCTGGATGAATGTGCAAATATGGGATGTGAACATGGGCATTGCACAAAAGAAACACAACCGGCGAGCTGTGTTTGTGATAGAGGTGAGGGGGAATGAGAAAATGGAAATTTGGATGGATTGGGACTGGGTGGTTATCGAGTTTTCTAAAAAGTGTCAACTTTTAAAAACATCGTAATCTTGCTTCTATGTACATGGTGACCGAAATTTGAAAAACGAAATGTCGTGAGGTTTTTGACTTGTAGATGATGCCAAGTTTATTAAAATCTATTGAACTCATCCAAAAATGTAGCAAATTTTCTGTAGTTTCTTAAACTTATAATTGTTTTTACAAGAAATCTCCTAGCTTTTGAGTTATACCCTTCAAAAAAAAGTCCTCTGCGCCGAAAGTGATATAGAGGTTCACCCTAGAATATTGTGTTGCACGTTAGGCTGGCTGCTGAAAGGATATTATCAATTATTAGCTAAGGTCTTCATTTAGAATAGATACAAAAATGAAAAAAAAATCTTTTTACACACTTTTCCCACCATTACCACCATTTTCACAAGCACTCCTTAAAAAACGGCAAAAATCGAGGTTTTCTAACATACTCAAGATGCATTTTTAAGTCATGTGTTTAGTTTTAAAAAATTGGTTATATAATTTCAACTAAATTTTAATTCAGATATTCTAGCTAATTGCAATTTGCATTTTTCATTTTGCAAAAGATATTTAACCTCAAACTTTAAAAAAAAAATGAGCAGCAGTGTAGAGGCCTTTTTTGAAGTGCACGGAAATTTTCTCTAATAGTAGTGCACCCTGAGCGTCGCCTAAATTCCTCGAAATCTCGAAAAGCGCTTATCAGAACCTATCGATGTGGGGTCGGGAAATGTAGCTGACGATGAGATCTAGTGGAGGATTAGAGTGTTGAGCTTCTGCAAAAGCTTGGAAACCGTAAAATAGTCACCAACTCGGCTCACCGGGGTGCGCTACTATTAGAGAAAAAATGGTAACTCAAAAACTAGGAGATTTCTTGTAAAATAATTATATGTTTAAGAAATTACAGAAAATTTGCTACATTTTTGGATGAGTTCAATAGATTTTGATAAATTTGGCATCATCTACAAGTCAAAAAACCTCGCGACAAATTTCGTCGGCTACCCTGTAGTGTTTCTCTAATCCATATACTTCGAAATCCATACAGAATCAGATCAAAGGTCAATTGGATAAAAAGACAAAACTACGGTGACTTCCTTGACACTTTTTAGAAGTATTAATGATTTTACGAATTACAAAATATCTTATTTAGGCTACAATGGTCAATACTGTACTCATCAAATTCCACTTTGCAATCCAGAGGTTTTATTTCATTTTTCAATTTAATTTTTATAAACTTTTTAGATTTACTCTAACTCAACTTGTCTAAATGGTGGTACTTGTGAGGAAATCGATGGTTTAACAACGCATTGTCGCTGTCGTGAGGGATTTACTGGCCAAAACTGTCAAGACCTTATCAATTATTGTGAATTCGATGATACTTGTTTGTTAAATCAAACGCTTAATTGCACGAATCTTCTCAACGATCAGCATTACTTTTGCTTTTGTAAACCAGGCTATCAAGGAAGGAAATGTGAGGTGGGAATGAGTTTGACTTTTTCTAAAAAACAAGCATCAGTTTAGGATCGAATCGATGAATGTGATCTCTTTTGCGTAAATGGTATTTGTGATACGGATGGGAAATGTCATTGTCATGATGGATGGATGGGTTCGTTTAGTTTTATTCTATTGGAAAATCAGAATTCTCTTATTATTAGTGGTATAAGCAGCACAGCGGTTTTCAACTTTAATACTTTGGTCCAAAAAATCTTTCTTATTGTTCAAAACTTTTAAGAACCATGTTAAGACGAAGTGACCAAAATAGATGTGTTTCTTGATCGATCAAGAAGGTAATCAATAGCGCTCAATCACGATTAGCATTATACATATACCGCTATAAACTACCAAATGACAAACTATCAAACTACAAACGGTCATAACTTTTTTCTCGTTGGGTATTTTTCTAAATCGTTTTTTCCAAAAAATAGAGGAACTCGAGAGCTTTCGAATGGTACCAAGTTTATGTAGAAAAAAGCATAAATAATTCAAGTTTAGGGCTGTTTTGTGTAGAGCATGGAACACAACTCGTTTAGATTTTTTAAATGATAAATTTTTAAATGACTATGATCATTATCAAAAAAAGATCGATAATCAAGTTTACCCCAAATCACCCCATTGAGACAACCATTTAATTCAGAAATCAAATCGTTTTAGGCGATTATTGCATCGATCCAGTTATCGGTTGTTCTTCTCAATTTTTATGCCAAAATGGCGGGTATTGTCTAAACATCTTTGGTGAGTTATTTCTAATTAAAAGTCACAATAAAGTTTTATTTAGGCGAGTCGTTGGAGAAAAATCACGTGTGTTCCTGCTTGGATACATGGGGTGGAGAGGATTGTTCGATGGAAATAAGGTTTGATTGAGACCTGGTAGCCGACAAACATTGAAATAAAGGTACTGTAATCTGTTCCCATGTCAAAATGGGGGAAGTTGTGCAAATGATGTCACTTCTGGATATATCTGCTCCTGTCCAAAACGTGAGTGTTCACAAATTTTTCGAAGACTCTCACTTTTTCAGCTTACGAGGGTGTGGCCTGTGAGAGGATTGGATGTTCGAATTGGTGTCAACATGGGAATTGCAGGTAAAATTTCATGATGGATGGGTCATTATGTAGAAAATCGTCAAAAATGGCAGCGCACCGGGTAAGGGTTGACTAGTGCTCATTCAAGGACTTGTTAAATGAGTTGTATCCATCTGATTGGGAAGCTTTTAATAGATAAATGTAGCCAAGATTAAGAGCTACAATTCTCTATATAACACTTGATATTTTAAAATAAATTACGCGTGCGACAACTAGTTTTCCAAAATGTTATCCGAATAATTTTGCTTAACCCTGTTGGGAGAATGAACCTGATTTAAAACAACAATTTTTTTAGAACAAATTCGACGAGTGCTTGGTGTGATTGTGATCCAACGTGGATGGGTGACGAATGTTCCGTTGACATATCGGTATCGATTTTTTTTTCCGTTTATAATGCATTCTCTTTTTCAGCAAGCCTGCAACATTGGAGTGTTTTGTCAAAATGGTGGAACATGTCAAAATGCGACTGGAGACGATCAAAAGATTCAAGGGAAATGCTTGTGTCCGTCGAATTTCGGTGGACCTTTCTGCGATATGCCAAAAGGTTTCAATTTATCCAGGAAATTGTTCATAGAATTTCTCCAGATTCATCGCTCAGCTTTAATCTTGCCTACAATGGTGTACGGAGTAGTCAGCAAATCACCACGCAAGGAATCCCATTCACTTTTCTCAGGTAAAGAAGATGCATAATCTCATAGCTAATGAAAAAAGTGTTAAAAGTTAATAGCTGGCTGTAAAATCTAAAAATCTAAAGGAATATCCAAGAGCCAGTTAAAGCGACAGAGTTTGGTTCTGAATTGACAAGGGAAATTTTTGTTTGGAATCTGGTGTTTCTAGCTATGAGACTATGTGCTGCTTGTTCTTTATAAAACTCAAAATCCTTTCCAGAGAATTTACTTTATGTGGCTGGGTTCGCTACACTCCACTCCAACCCGCTCAACCACTTCCCGAACAACCGCCATTTATCAGCTTGATTTTGGTATCATAACGGTCTCTTTCTCTCTCTTTATTTTCAAATTTAGCAAGATTCCTTCGAATTTCTCTCAATCACTGATCGATGGGTGAGGCTGAATGGGACAAAAGTGCTCCCAGTCACAATTGATCCCTACATTTGGAGATTTGTAAGTTTAAATGGCTTGTTGTTACAGCTTGTTACAGCTTTACAGCAAAATTGTTACAGCCTTTAATTTTTTTTCTAGATTTGTGTCTCGAGTCCGAGAAATATCACTAATACGAATAGCAATGAATGGACAGCTTATGAAGTTTGCACTTTGCCTCTGGAAAACGAAAACCAAAATTTCAGGATGGCCAACTCACATCGAGGCAAAATTTCAGTCGAGTCAATGTGACAACGTCTGGCGATTCCCAATATTACAATATTCAATTGGGCAGGGAGAAATCGGGATTCTCGTTGTTCAGCGGGAACATTGGATTTGTTTTTGTATGAAAGAAAAAAAGAACAAAAAAATCCAGGAACTTTAGTTTGATGAATTTCCGCTGAGCGACGATGAGATTCGACAAATGGCTTTCAATTGTACGCATGGGGAATCGACGGCATCGAATGGACTTGTTTCATGGTTAGACAAATGTTTGCTAACAGTCTTAATTCGATTCAAAAATAAGGACATTTGATAAACTTAGCAACTGATTTCAAAGCTAAAAAATTAGTTGTAAGCCATTACCCAGAGTTAGAGTTATCTTCAAATCACGAATTTGTGTAGCTGAATAATATGCACACAAATTTCGAGCCATTCTGAACTTCGAGTTGAGCCCATTTCCTCGAAATAGGTATATCAGAAAATTTTGCGGCTCTGTTCAATTACAGGATGACTTGAAAAGAAAAGAATGACCTAACTTCAAATCCTTGATCTATCTGTTATTAGTTTTCGATCAGAGGATGGGGAGATTTTTGAAAAGCAATTAAGAACAATGAGGAACTGAAAAATACCTGTGAAAAAAGAACGGTGCAGGGATAAAGGGGAATTTTTGACTCTCCAGGTCCGGTTAGACTTGGCTGGAATTTAGAGAAAAATACAGCCAAATTTAGCGCGAAAAATTGCTCTCAAAAATTTGGGCCTAATTTGCGCCAAAAATTTGGGCGTCACGCCCCCAAAACGGCGAAGCGGAACAACCCATAGATAGTTTCAGAATCTAGATGATTCAGCGATCATTTTTAGATATAACACATCAAAATCCATGTGCAAAGTCACAACGAAACGTCGATCAGAGTTGACACCAAATTAGCCGAGAATACTGTGATCTTATTTGAGATTGGAGATAAAAATTGGTAGACCCGACAAAATAAATAGCGTCAATCGATTCCCCGACCCCGAAAACCCGCAGGTACAAATTTAGAACTGAATGTCTTCTTTTTGGACCATCGACAAAGCAAAAGAAATGTAAATGACTAGCGATGTGTTCTTTGTGCGGCCGCGTAATCGCTCGCTATCTGGCAAAAGCCTCTGATATAAGGTTTTCCCTTTCGAAATCCGTAAAGGGAAAGGAGTTGGGGTGAACGACTGAGCCGGCTTCCCCGTTTCGCGCGTCACTATGCCCAAATCCCCGAGAACAATTTTCGCTCTAAATTTGGCTATATTTCTGCTACAAATTCCAGTTAAGTCCAGTTAAAAATTCCAGTTAAAAATTTCCCTTTATCGCTGAACCGTTCCTTTTTCACAGGCATTTTTCAGTTCCTCATTGTTCTTAATTGCTTTTCAAAAATCTCTGGATTCTGTGATCAAAAAACGAATAACAGATAGATAAAGGATTCTTTTTAAGTGATCCTGTAATTGAACAGAGTCAACTTTGCTCTTTAGGCCTTCTTTAGGATTCTTTGATTGATCCTGTAATTGAACAGAGTCAACTTTGCTCTTTAGGCCAGAAAGTTTCACTCGAGTTGATGATTCAAATCCGGGAATCACTCGATCGTATCCCGGAATCTGCGCGGCACCACAGAGAGATTGTAGAAAAGGAGATCCCACGTGTGCACCACCTAAAGGTTTTTGAAATTTGCTATAAACCTTGATGTTTAAAAGCATTTTCAGACAAGATTGCCCCAACGATTGTCTATTGTCCGTCAGACATTCGAGAAGTGAGTCTCGAACGGCTGAAAGTGATGAATTGGTCAACGCAATTCGATGATAACATCGGTGTCGTGAGAGTGGAAAGCAATTTTCGATCAGGACAGACATTTTCTTGGTGATTTCGAAAGGATTACCGTATACGAGTTGGAAATTTAGGGGAATGTACGGAGTAATTGTGACAGCCTATGATGCAGCGGACAACTCGGCCACTTGTCAATTTAAACTCTCTGTTGCTCCGTATAATGTTCGTGATTATGGATATGTATAGTTAAATTTAATCATTCAAGTGTACTTCTATTCAAACACCACAAAATGGACAATCATTGCTGATGAAAGTTGATGGAACGGACACAGATACGGTGGGAAAAACAATCAAAAATCAAAATAATACTAGAGGCATAGTTACGTTAACTTTCAAAAGTTGACACATTTTAGAAAATAACTTGAAAGGAACTAATATATTGTAAATTGTAAATATTCTAATAGAACGCCACCTCCTCGTACAGTCGCATAGTCTAACTTTTTAGAAAATCATTTTTTTCTCAGCCCCTAGATTTTCCCAATTACTTTTTGGTGCCAAAAAATACTAGATTTCAAGGGCTATCATTTGACACCCAAGCCCACACTGTAGCATAAAGCAGCGCGGAGAATGGGACGTTCAAAGTTAGACTTCGCGACTGTACCCCCGTCATTGTGGCGTTCTTTTAGAGTATTTACGGTAAATGGAGTTTTTAGATTGCCGTCGTTTCATGTCTTTCCGAGTATTATCCCAACATTCATCCACCATTTTATGTTTGCGATGTCCTGGTGGGTATTTTCTGAAATCAAAGACTTGGGAAAACTTGATATCTGCGAGCAGGGCTGTTTCTGGACCAAAATTTTCAGAACAGGTCAGGCCAAGCCAAAGCTCGATCTCAAAATTTTGTGGCTCTTCATAGCCTTTAAGTCTGGCCTCGCCTGGCTAGCCATGACTTTTAAACTTTATGAACAGCCTTGGAAATTCTGAAAAACATTTCTTTAGGGTCAATGGGATCGATGGCATGGAGTAATGAGGAACTCCTCGTTTCGCCCACCCGGATGCGGGGAAACAAAAAGTTCGACACAGGTGAGAAAGCTGGATTCAGAATAAATCTCAACTGAAATCATTACAGTTAATCAACGGTTCTTTGTATTCCGATGAGAATTGCGAGCGCGTTTACGAGAATATCCTCTTGACATTGAATGAAACGATTCAAGAGGTAAAAAGAGTGAAGTTTTCCTCAAAAAAAAAACTTTCAATTGCAGTATTGTGATTCTGCGAAAAGTGACTGCTCGTATTCCATTCAAAATCCATGTCTTCCGTTGAATTCAAAGAAAAGAAGAGAAAGAAAAGATATCCTTGCTTCGACAATGAATCAATTTCACTTTTCGCTGACGATAAAGTGAGTGAAATATCAAGATTTTAAAGGAGAATTTGAGTTAACAAGGGGTAATTTCAAATAGAAAAGACTAGCAATTTAAAGAACAAAGTTGAAGTTGAACAGAATATGAAAATTTTGGGGAAAAAATACCAAAAAGACAGCCAACGGGATTGAACCCTGACCCCCTGACTAAGGTCCAAGGTTCTTAGCCACTCGACCATAGCGACAGACGACAAGGTAAGCGACTTTGCACCCAAGATACCGTGACAAAGCCTGAAATGACGTTTTATATATCTTTAATCATTTTGAAGACTGGATAGCTAAAATTTCCATTTAAACAAACATGAATTGGATGGGGAAAACTTGGAAAGTACCAAGAAGATCTTTTCTTTCAAAATATCCTAGCTTAAGTTCGTTATGTAATTCCAGAAACTCGTGGGAATACGTGGCGCCGAATGTGCGGCAAGATCTCTTGAATCTCACTCAACCATTGGGTATCTCAGTTGATGAAGAAATCGGGTGCCCATCGGATTTCCCAATTCGAAATCTTGACCCAAACACGCAAAAAGTTTCTTGTGGTTCGTTTAGATCTCTATTCAACGAAAGGCTTTTTTGGTTTTTTTTTGCCCCCATTCGCTTCTCTCAAAGAACTTTTCAGCAAATTGTCAGCCTTGTCATCAGCCAACAGCAGATAATTCAGCTTGTGAGTGTCTCTGTCCACTTGGAAAATATTGTATGGATAGTGAGTTTTAATTGGTTTAATACTTTTACCAAATCTTTCTTTCTATATTTCTTTCTCTTTAGATTCTTGTCAAGATTGCCCTGCAAATAAAACAACATATCAATGCTCGGATTCAGGACATGGAATTGGCGATTGTGAAGGTTTAAATTGAACTGTTTGATTTGTTTTTAAATGCTTAAAATGCTTTTCAGTGATTTGTGGACCAGGCGAAGAAGTGATCTCATCAGAACAATGCGGTTTATGTGCTCTTGGTCAATTCAGTCCTGATGAGAAGCAAAGACTTTGTGATCATTGTCCATACGGAATGACGACAAATGATACCGTAATTTTGGAGAAACTTCATGAACATTTATCTTTCTAGGGTTCAACCAGTCAAGCCGATTGTTTCTATTGTGCAGCTGGGCTGATGTTGAGTCAAAACGGGCGATGTGAAGCTTGTCCAATGGGCACTTATAAGGTTTTTTTTGGCTCTTTTTCGTTGTCTGGGGGATTTTCAATAAGTAACCAGGCTGTTGAATTGTTTAGGAATAATATTATTGTTAACTTTTTATCTATTTATAAAGATAGCACTTCAGAAATGATGGAATGAAATTTGAACTAGGCTAAGAAGTTTCAGAATCATTTCAGAATTCATCTAAAAGTTTAGACCAATTAAACACGAGTTTCGAGCGTCACTATGCTCAAATTCCCGCTTTTAATTTTTCTGTTTTCTTGCGGTCGAATAAAAATATGAAATTTATACAAAAGCAGAGTCAACTTTTCACTTAAATTTTGATTTATTTGAGGAAGAAACTGGTGAAAGTCAATGCACGCCTTGCCCAAATGATGGAAATGGAGGCAGTTTTACAACACCAAATGAAGGTAGAAAGTTATAAATTTAAAAAATTTTGCTTCATTTTCTCCAGGTTCAATCTCGAAATCAGAATGTACTTTATTGGCCTCATGTCCGAAAGATCAAAAGCCGAAAGTCAGTGGATCAGTGATTATTGTTGATCCAAATCTTCCAATATCTTCTTATTGTCAAAGATGTCCGTATGGAACGACGACACAAGTTTGTTTTTAGAAGTATTCTTTAGTAATTTACGAAAAAAAAATTGGGGGTTTTTTTTTAAACTACCGTTTTAAGTACATCAACAAAGTATCGTTTTAACATTTTCATATTTTCAGGAATGCGAACCTCTTCAATGTTGTCGTTGTAACTCGCCAAGTACTTGCTCGTGGGTTTTAAAATCATTTTAAAAAAAACGATTATCGAAAAGCTTTTCAAAAGAAACCTTTTCAGAAATGTTGAATGTAAACCGGACAGTAAAATGGCTGCCGATCAATGTGAAGATGGGATGGAATGTGATAGAACGAGCTACACATGTATTGAACAATCATCAACACATAATAGTGTGAGTGTAAAACAAAAAAAAAAGACAATAATACAACTTTAAAATTAAAGGAAAAGCCATCACCGAGTCGTTGGTGGATCGGCGTTTTGGTTGGTGTGGGAGCGGTGTGTTTGGCGGCGGTTGCCCTGTTTGCTTTGGTGATGTACAGGAATAGGTAAATTCTTATTCATTCTTAGCGTTTCAGTCAATTTTTCTAGCTTTAATCAATTCATGTGTTGTGGTAAATGGCGAAATAAAGAGATGATTTCCACTCAATATCATCGAAGAGAACAAGTACCGAGGGTAAGTTAAGGAAAAGTGTATTCAATTGACACTTGTTCCCTTCTTTTTCTAAAATCTGTCAATTTTCGAGAACTACCTTAATCTATAGCCTCGAGTTTTTGTCAAATCTATTTACTTTTTAGCTTTTGGTATCATTTGTTAACCCAGATCAAAAGTGGATAGATTGGCTTTGTTAAAGCAGATTTTAATAGGTTTGCTAAAAGATAGGTTTGCTAAAAGAGCAAAGATTACGGTAGTAGATTGACACGCTTTAGAAAACGATAGAAAACGATTTAACGTACCATACTCTTTCTTTACTCAACAAAAGCATTTTCAGCAAGTGGTGACCGGTGGCCGTGACCGAGAAGACGAATCCTCTTCCCAAACTCCAAGCTCTCCTCGATTCAAACAACGAAGACAGACCTTTCCTCATGTTATCACTTCCGATCTCAATCCAACTCCTTATGTTGATTATTCTGAGGTTTTTTTTTCTTTTTTTATCTATCCATTATTCTTTAGCAAATCACTCAAACCCATCTTCCCAATCGTCCTCCACCCATTCAAACGTCGCAAAGGATACGGTAAGCTTTTTGTTTTATAAAAAGACAGCAATAAGCTCTTGCTATTCTGTATAAATTGCCTTTGTTCAAACCATATTTCAGAAATCGTCATCCAGTCGAGTTGAGTCGTTTACCGCCGCCCATTCAAACACAACGCGAAAGTGCCAATCGGTAGGTGGTAGACATGGGAAAATTCTAATCCGAAACTAATTCCACCTTCGTTTTCTTAGCTGTCGCTTGGCCGATTGCTCTGAAATTTTGTTTACAAGCAGAGAATACCAATTTCTATTTGTAAACAAAATTCCAGAACAATCGGCCAAGAAACGGCCGAGAAAACGAAGATGGGATTAGATTCGGATTGGAATTTCGCTAAAGCTGAAGAGAAAATAGCTACCGTAAATACTGTAATAGTACCCCACCCCCATAATGACGGTGCGGAGTGTTGCGTAGTCTAGCTTTGAACGAGATTTTCTCGCCACTGGTTTATGCTACGATGCGCGCTTAGGTATCAAAAAATAGCTGAGATTCAGGGCTATTTTTTGATACCAAAGACGCACTTTTTGAAAGTACGGGTGCTTTGAAAAAAATGAAATACTAAAAACATTTTCGACTACGCGACTGTACGAGGGAGGTGGGGTACTATTACAGTATTTACGGTATGTGTATTCGAATTTAATACGAAAATATACAGCTCTGAAGTAGCTTTAATACTTTATTTTGCTATACCTTTAAACCATTTGCTTTAAAAATGCTCATAATAAAATGTAGCGATGTTTAATTTTCAGAAGTACCTCTCGTAGTCCATACAATGGTGGGCGAATACATCGTCGATCATTTCACGATTCAGTATCTTCAAATCATGATTCTTTCAATGATTTTGGTGATGATACGGATGATGAGGTTTAAATTAAAATAAGAAATGAGGGTGGGACAAATGCTACCTTTTTTCTGCGCACCTGGACATTTGCGCACCTTTTTTTTGCTGGAAAAGGCCTTAGGCAAGGCCGTAGAGCTTCGAAAATATTTCCATGTAAGGGAATCGTATGCGTAGATTCCGAATTTCGACAAATCACACCTCGCTGACACGTCAAATTTGGGCTAAAAGGCAAAAACTGTGGAAAAGCGTTAAGTTGCGTAGTTTTTGCCTTTTAGCCCAAATTTGACGTGTCAGCGAGGTCTGATTTGTCGAAATTCGGAATCTACGCATACGATTCCCTTCTATGAAAACATTTTTGAAGCTCTACGACCTTTCCTAAGGCCTTTTCCAGCAAAAAAAGGTCGCATTTGTCCCACCCCCTAAGAAACCGTAAATTTATTTGCGATTTAGGATGGATATTTCGAATGAATGAATATTTTGTTGTCTTTTACCAAAATCGATTCACGAATACGGGTTTTTCGTAGAATTTCGTAGAATTTTTTTAATAAATTTTTTGAGTTTTCAGTGTGTTTTTCACAAAAATAACAGCAAACAACCTTTATTTCGCATTTATTTGTTTTTTACCTTTGCTTTTAAACTGGCTAACAGTGGATTGAAATTTAAATTTAAAGCTGAACATTAAAAAAATGAAGTATTTTTTTGGAGATCTTTAAAGAAAAGCATTGATATGAACATGAGAAGAAAGAAAACAAAAAATGCTTTTGACTTGACTGTTTAAGAAGATAGTTTAAGAAGTTATGGACATTTTGTTGGTGGGGAGGGAAAATAAGTGAAAAGAAAAGCACAAATACAAGAAAATACATGAAAAAAAAACCAAAACGAAACGAGCAAACGGAGATCAATCTGGGGAAGAGGAATTGCAATGTAATTGGTCAGAGGAGAAGAAAATGGTTCCCTTATCCGATCTTTCTTATCCAAGTGATCCGGAAGTGGCCATCAGACGGCAATTCGTGTATTGATCGAGAGCCGCCTCGTAGGCTCTCCACAAACGGGGGTATCGCTTTTGAACAGCCAACAAAAGGCGCACGACTTGATCCGATGAAAGATTTGGATCTGTAAATGTTTTTTGTTTAATTTTCAATAAGTTTTGTTTAACTTTTAACAAGTTATGAAATCGGTTCTTTGTTTTTTTTTTTTTAACAAGTCAAGACGGCAATTCTTTTTTTTTAAACTTGCTCTACATTAAGCTAAAAGTTTGATTTAAATCACCTAGAAATTCTTGGTTGAAAACCTGCTTAAATCTAGACTGAAGCTTGTTTTTCATTTTGAGAGCCATAGAAAAAGTTGACGTGTTCTTTGAAGGATTTACTCAGCCGTTTAAAAATCGAGATTGAAATATTGAAATTGAACTTTTCCTTTTTGGGGCAACTTTTTGGGGAAAAGAGAGTGGTGTCAAGAAAAGGGGAAAAATCACCTTTTCTCCTTTTCTTGACACCACTCTCTGTTGGTGGATTCCACTTGAAATCCACCAACTCGATTCCTCCGCCGCTTTCATTTTTCTCTTTCAAATCCACGCTTCAATAACTCTATCTACCGCTTCAGAGAACAACCAACAATATGGATTTGAAGGAAAATAACCTAACGAGATACAGGATCTTTAAAGTTAACACATTGAGAAAGCTAATCAAAATATGATACGGATTTTCAATGTTTGTTCGAAGAAAAACAGATACCGTATTTTCTCTAATAGTAGTGCACCCCGGCGAGCCGAGTTGGTGACTATTTTACGGCTTTCAAAGTTTTCACAGAAGCTCAACACTCAAATCCCCCACAAGATCTCATCGTCAGCTACATTTTCCGACCGCATATCGATAGGTTCTGATAAGCGGTTCTCGAGATTTCGAGCAATTTAGGTCATGCTCAGGGCGCACTACTATTAGAGAGAATACGGTATATGATTTTGAGCATGCTGTAAAATGCGATAACAGCTTGTGCTACCATAAATCAAATCTGGATTGTTGGCCGGGATCCAGGCTATAGGCTTTCCAAGCTTTCACAGAAGCTCAACACTCTAATCCTCCACTAGATCTCATCGTCAGCTACATTTTCCGACCCCACATCGATAGGTTCTGATAAGCGCTTTTCGAGATTTCGAGCAATTTAAGCGACGCTCAGGGTGCACTACTATTAGAGAAACTACGGTAGTTTTATTGTTATTTTGGTTCAAAAGACGTCACTTTACCAAAATAACTTCAAGATATTTGTAAAGAAAGACTAAAAGAAGCAAATTCATAGTCCCATTTATACAAATCTTTAAGTTTCTTTAAGTTGTTTTTGTCTGGGGAAGTTGTCTAGGAGTTCTTTTGTAAAAGTTTTACGACATAGGAGCCGTCATATTTAAAAGTTATCAAAGTAAAAGTATTGAAAATTATTCACAAATCTTCAGTTATTACTTGGCAGTATTTGTAAAATATTTGTAGGCCCCCCCAAATTTTGTTGGCCCCCAAATCCAAAAATTTCTATGAGTTGATTTGGTTGAAAATTCCCAATCTTCACCATCAACATCATCATTTCATCTTTTTCCAATCAACATTCACAAATTTCGCCCTTTTCAATTTCATTCCAAAATTTCTTTTTCTTATTCACCAATTTGGTGAATAAGAAAATAATGAGAAATGAATTTTGACGGACTTTTGACATTTCTTCTTCTTCTTCGTGATAAAGGAAAAGTAGATTTTGTATGATTTTAGCCGAAAAGATGATGTTTTACCCACGAAAATTTATAAGATGATGTCAAAATTAGTGAATTTTGGGAAGAAATTCAATAATGACGGGCAAATGACGTGATTGGAATGATTACGAGATTCAATCAAATAAGGAATCGCTGAGTCATCGGGAATTGGGGGTACAGAAAAGAACTTATTGTCTAAGTAAACAGATATAGGAAAAAGATTAGAGATTCGGTTGTTTGTCATCAAAAAAAAAAATGTTTCTGGGAAAGATGATGATCAACGAGATGAACTTCTTGTGAAATATTGAAGTGTTGAAGGAATTCTTTGATCTGGTAGTCGAGGTAAGTATAGTTAGTGGGTCATCTTAGGCAATTCTTTTTCTAAAGCGTTTCAACTTTTGAAATCTAATCTTTCATCTAACCAATTTGCATTTTGCATTTGTTATCGTAAACAGGATGTTCCAATCGGAGTCTGGGATCATAAGCTAGGCTAGGCAAGGCCAAGATCAAGCTAGACAAGGCCAAGGTCAAGCTAGGCAAGGCCAAGCTGGGCTAGGCAAGGTAAGGCTATGTAAGGCCAAGCTAGGTAAGGCTAGGGTAGATCCAGTTCTGGCTATCAAGTCCAGAGTCCAAGATTGTACATCATAACTTGGCTTGCTATTCCGAACTCACGTTTAGAGTCGAGATTTGAGAGGATTCCTTTAAGAGGATGTTCCCCGCATCCCATATCTGCTTGATCGGTTGCACAAGCGCCATGTACAAGAGAGATCACGAACATCAAACACATCAACGTCGACAGTATTGATGGTATTCTGAAATGAGGATTCGAATAAAAAAAAGCATTGAGTTACGGTAGCTGAAGCGTACTTCTTAAAAAAGTATCGTTTTCCAGTAAAACTAAAAACTTAAAGACAAACCTCCTCAGGAAGCCGACAGAGAACGGGAATTTTCGATACTGTGTACAGTTGTTTCTCGTATTCATCGTATCAACTGACTGTTGATGAGCTTGATCATTTGAATGATCGGGTGAAGATTGAATCATTCTTCTTCTTCTTCAATCAAATAACCAGTTTTGAAGAAATATTTAATAGGGAAGAGGGTGGAAGAATAGGAGAGATAAAAAGAAAAAAACCGGGCTGTCTCCTCCTCTTTTTTTCCTTTACAGGGCTTTTTTTTGTCCCTTTGGGGCCAAGCCGAGAACGAACCCTGAAAAATGAGTTTTTTTGTCATCGAATTCACAAAATTTCAAATTAATTGAAAAATAAAGCCATCAAAAAGCCGATCATATCAATTTTCGAGATCAGATTTCGTTTTTATGAGCAATTTCAAATTGTTATGATGAGAAATCGAGCGCGTGATTAGAACTTGGATCTCGAGATTGATCATTTCGAAATCTTACAAAATTTACGCGTTTTCAGGACAAATTTAGACTAAAAAGGTGGGTAATTTGAAAGTAAATACCGTATTCTCTCTAATAGTAGTGCGCACTACTATTTTTTGAACCCCCTCCTGGACCGCAATACTATTAGAGAGTGCACTACTATTAAAGAGTTTTATCATTTACCAAAGTAAGACAGATATAAGATTTGTTCCAAAAGTTCTTGCAACTCTTTCACGTACTCCTTTGGCTCCTTTTGACATACAGTTGTGGGCTGGCGAGTTGACAATTTGTGTCTTGACAAACAACAAAAAGATGTTTTTGCCCTTTGCACAACAATTTTAGATTTTTTGCTAACTTTTTCATGTGAAGAATAGTTAATAAATGAATAAAAAAGCCTCACTTTAGCTTGCTTGAATAGCTTTAGAATGTCACATAAACATAAAGTCAAAAAGGTTTAGATGAAAAAGAAGCACCAGAAATTCGAATTTTCGTGGGTGCACTACTATTTTTTCAACCCCCTCTCGGACCGCAATACTATTAGAGAGTGCACTATTATTAAAGAGAATACGGTATGTCCAAAATTGAAAGAGTTATTTTGGAAAGAGAAAGTGCTCAAGGGGAAACAGGAAAAAAATATTTCAACTGAAAACTATAAATAAAAATATGAAAACGTAACTAAACTATGAAAATAGACACAGAAAAGTGCACAATTCAAAAGGAAGAAATAGAAGAAATAAGAGAGAAGAATAAGAAAAAAGAAATAAGTTGTAAAGAATTTTTTTTTTTGAATTAATCAATCCAGACAATATGAGAAGATTCAAATTTCATTTCAAAATGATTCAAAAGCTATTTGCTTACAATTATTTTATAGAAATGAGCGTCGAATCGTCGAATCGTCGAATAAAAATATTCCCTCTAGAAACAAATCCCCTCTAAGCTCTAAAAAAATGAAAATCTAAAGATAAAGAAGTGATGGGAGAATGAAAATATGGTGGATTTCATTTAAATTCGATGTTAAGCTCAAAGATCTTTAGCTCTTTTTGTTGATTTGTCTTTTTGATTTCTCCTAAACAATCCACTTTCGAAGGGGTAGGCTAATTTCCGCAAAAAAAAAAGATTTTTACACAAAAAGGCGGATTATGGTATTTAGTGCATTCTAGGGGATAGGCTACTTTGCGCCAAGTTTTTTTGCGCAACTAGGTCTTTTGCGCAACTCGGTCGCGCACTAAAATGCACTAAATACCGTAATCCGCCTTTTTGCGCAAAAATCATTTTTTTTTCTTGCAACTTTAGCTATTTTTATTCTACTTTTTCTGTTCTATTGATTCTAATGATAAATAAAGTTGAATTCTATAGTGAAACACTAATTGCTTTAAAAACAATGTAGAAAGCAAAACTAGGAGTAGAAAATTGCGCAAAAGTAAGAAGAAAAAATAGCTAAAGTTGCAAAAAAAAAAAGATTTTTACGCAAAAAGGCGGATTACGGTATTTAGTGCATTTTAGGGGATAGGCTACTTTGCGCCAAATTTTTTGCGCAACCGGGTCATTTGCGCAACTCACCATAACTTTCTTCTAAGCAAGCCAATCTTTATGATTTTTCTGTCATTTTGTATATCTCGATAAGTGTAAAAAAAAATGACACCACAAATCATAAAGATTGGCCGACTTCGAAGAAAGTTATGGCGAGTTGCGCAAATGACCCAGTTGTGCAAAAAATTTCGCGCAAAGTAGCCTATCCCGCTTTCGAAAGCTACCGTAATCTATCCACCTTTTTTCATGAAACCAAATTATATAAAAATAGATTTATTGTATTTTACGGTAGTTTTAGTTGACGCCTTTTAGAAAAATCATTTTTCAACTCAACCAAAACCAAGTTGAGCACTTTGAATGGCTTCATTTTTCTTTGAATTCTTTTTCTTTCGAATTCCCTTTTCAATTACCTATTTGAAATGTGAATGAAAGTGTAAAACTCTCTGTTTTTTTGATTTAATATTGGAAAGTGAGTCTTACAATTGGAACAGAAAGAAAAGGAAAAGAAATTGAATTGATTGTCGGCAAGATTTTAAAGTTTATGCGAGGAAATTGGTAAATGACGCGTCACTTTTCGAAAAAAAAACCGATCAATGGAAAATGAAAGAAAAATGAAAGAAAAAAGGAAACTTCTTTCAAACGCAAAACCGACTAGATTTCTTGATAGTAGTGCACCCCGGCGAGCCGAGTTGGTGACTATTTTACGGCTTTCAAAGTTTTCACAAAAGCTCAACACTCAACAAGAAAAATGAAAGATGACGAAAAGTTTCAATTTCAGAATTTCAAAACTTTTCAAGATTTCAAGTTCTAAAAAATTTTTTTCGTTTCAAAGCGAAACTGAAATGTTTCGGCTGAAATTGCAAAAGAAAAATCGGAAAATGTTTGGAATGAAAAGCAACAACAAAAACAAAATTCTTTTCATATATTTGAAAAGAAATTGAAACATTTCTCAAATTTATTAATCATTTTTATATATATGCTTTATTCATGGGACGAATAGAAGCGAATCAGATAATCATAACTGCATATAACATATTGCCACAATACTCTCACCGAAAAAAGAGAGAAAACTAAAGATATAAAAAGATAAAAAGATGCGAAAACTAAAGATAGTACAGTAAGAGTACAGTTAGGAAACACAGATACAAAAAGATTAAATATAGAGCAGATTTGACATGGCAATAAGATCTAATTCGTTCATTTAAAAAAAAAATTTATGAGAAAAATAAGAAGAAATACGCTTAAGAATGAAGAATTCTTTCAAATTAAGCAAATTATTTAATCATGACTCATAAAAGCATAGAAAATTTGATTTTTAGAAGCTTTTATATAGCTTTAGAGCTAATTTAGAACCTCATTTCAATGATTGATTGAAGTGAGCGTCTAAATTGATGATAAAAGTGCATTGAGATCGGGAAATCATTCAACGGAATGACGTACAATCAAAAGAATAATTACATGGATGGAAAGAAAAGGGATAAAAAGAAACAAGGAACAATTCCCAATTTTGATCGAGTAGAAGGGGAAGCTATGGGGAGCGGAGGGGGGAGAGTAGCTCCACCGCGAGGACTCCTCTACCCTTGCCAGCTTCCGCCCACCTCTTCACCCTCTAACTCTAACTGGTTGAGATCATAGCCACCTTACCCTCTTCGTCCCTTTACCTTGACATCATTCTCTTCACGATTTTTTTCCCTTCTTGTCCAAAATGGAATAAATAGAATCACTTGTGACTTGTGAAATTTTCTTTTTCTAGGCAGTGTCTAGCCACCTACAAAGAGCAAAGATCAAGTAAAATAAAAACGCAGATAGATCCAAGATCGGGTAAATAAGAACAGTTGCTGATATTTGCTGTGACTGTGAGCGCTAGAGTACCGCTACCGTAGCCTATGAGTCGATTCAACCGTAACCCGAACAATCTACCGCTCAGAATCTAACAATCGAACAATGGTGTTAACTAGGGCATGCTTCGAAATTACCTTTTCTCTTTAGAATGAGATTAGTACTAGCTGGTAGCTTGACGACTTGATATAGTACTATTTGACGGTGAATTAGTAATACTAAACTTGAAAATCCGAGCTATAACATGATCGTATCTCATTTTCAAAGGAAATTAAAATACAAAGCAAAAATCAAAGCAGAAATTAACAGAACATTTAATAAACTTATTGTTTTTCTTAAAGATTCAAAAGTTTCAAAAATCTTTTCAAAAAAAAACTTGAATCTTGACTCGGAAAGGGTGAGAGAAACTCTCACAAAATTATCCGCTGACATGCAAAGAAATGATGATACTGAGTGAAGGGGAAAAGGGATAAGTTTAAAATAGATTTTGACGCAAAAATAAATATAAGATTTATAAAAACTCCACAAGTTTAGTCATTGCAGAGAGCAAAATGTCGTGTTTTTCGAATACCGCCTTGGATTGGTGGCTTAAAAGCTCGCTACCGTGATCCATAAGCTAATATTACCGTAACCTTGAGTGTACCCTGTAATCGATTATAACCAGAGAGTACCCTGTAATCGATCGTAACCAGAGAGTACCCTGTAATCGATTATAACCAGAGTGTACCCTGTAACCGATCGTAACCAGAGAGTACCCTGTAATCGATCATAACCAGAGTGTACCCTGTAATCGTAACCAGTATTACCGTAACCGCGTAACTCAGGTTAAAAAAAATTACCGTTCGATCAACTGAGAGATATTGCAAGGATCATCTATCGATTACCGTAACCAGATTATCTTGTATCAAAATCAAAGCCAAATGGTTACCGTAGTACTTTAAAGGATTTAGTCCTTGGTTGTTCCAAAAGCAAATTTTTACATGATCTACCTTTTCTACAGGCCTGGCTTCGCCTACAAAAGTTTTTTAGCCAAAAGTCAGGCCTAGGCCTGAACCTGGCTTCTCGAGGACTCTAGCTTACAGATTCTAGGGTTCGAACAACCCTAATTAAGTCTATTGCATGAAAACAAGCCAACGTAACGGTAACCAGAGCACATTTAGCAAAAAGAAACAACAGAAACAAAAATGAGCAAATAACTTACCAAAAAATAGCTTTCACTTCTTTGAAATCAAATATGAATTGTAAATAAAGTCAACCCTTTTAACACCATAGATGGATTGAATTCAGTTTTTTTATTAAAAAAAATATTTCTTATTCTTGAGAAGAGATTATCGTGGATCTATTTCTCGCAAAAAAGAGATTTATTATTTTCGAAGGTGATTGAAAAGAAAAATTGTATAGAAAGATTTCTGTGCAAAAATTTCCTTTTTTTTTTAAAGATTAAACTATAAAAACGAGTATGTGAATAGTTTTCAATCATCTAAAAGTCTAATTAGTGAAATTTTCTTTTTTTAAAAGAAAATCTTTTCATTTAATCTTTTCAAAAGTTTAGATGATGAAAACATTAAAATTTAGATATTAAATTATTCAAAATTGGAAAGATTGGAAAGATTGTCAATTTCTCGATTTCTCGATTTCCCTTCAATCACCAAGGTGATTCGATCAACAGCTCAAGGGAAATCATCGATGTCATTCCGGGGATCAAAACATAAGAAATTCAGAGGTTTTCTGAATTTTTTAATAGATTTTTTTGCGAAAAAAGGGTTCAAAAATCTTTTTTTTTGGTTGAGAAATGTTTCGGCAAGAGAGGGGAGAGACTTGTAACGCCACGCAACGCCTCTAATCTGGCTTTCAAAAGCTAACGAAACCCCACCAATAATTTAGATAATTTAGATTACCGTATTTTCTCTAATAGTAGTGCACCCCGGCGAGCCGAGTTGGTGACTATTTTACGGTTTCCAAGCTTTTGCAGAAGCTCGACACTCTAATCCTTCACTAGATCTCATCGTCAGCTACATTTTCCGACCCCACATCGATAGGTTCTGATAAGCGGTTCTTGAGATTTCGAGGAATTTAGGTGAAGCTTAGGGAGCACTACTATTAGAGAAAATGCGGTAAAAAGCAAGCAATGTTACGGTAGTTTTTGAGCTGTTTGAAAGTTGGGAGTCAATCGAAATCGGCATTGAAATCGGGATTGAAATCAGTAGCGAAATCAGCAGTGAAATCAGCATTGAAATCAGCAGTGAAATCGACAAGTTACTTTCAGGTCACTTTTCTGGGTTTCTACTTACTTTGAAATGTCAAATCTTGACCTGGCGACAGCTTTCAAAAACGTTATCGTAACTCCACCAAAGTTTAGACAAATAAAACGAGTAAATGTGAGAAATGTTTCGTTTAGTGGAAAGGGGATGAATTTTCAGCCCATGCCATCTTTAGAGATTCCCCTTTCTCCATTCTATGAGCGTCATCAATCCATTTCTGGAAAACCCCTTTTTTCATCTTTTTTTTTAAAATTTATGAGTGATACGAATTTCGAGTTTTTCTTCTCTAATGGTTGTTTTTTGTGTTTTCGTGTTTAAAAAAAATGCATATTTCAAACAACAACACGTCACACTCAGTGATTCCAAAGAAATTTTAAACTGGCTTTTAAGCTTTAAGGACAAAAATCGTAATTTTTGAAACTATGTCTTCAAAGTGTCAACCCGAATTTGGATAAACTCAAAAAAAAAGTCACATTAAATTTTACGAGAACTCTAGAACAATATTGAAAACTCGTTTTGAAGGTTTTCATGGGAAATTTCCCATCGAAAATTGTAAAAATCAGAAATTTTCTTTTTGGTTTTGATTGGCTAAGTGGAATGAATGAAAGAAAAAGGAAAGTTTTCTCGGATTGCTTTGGGAATTGAAAATTGCATTGTCATCAAATCGAGTTTGTAAATGCCATTACCGTTAAAGAATTCATAGAAGTTGAAAGTGGCTAGATTTAAAAATATAAGTAGAGCTCTAAAAAACAAAGCTATACAAAGGCCGAAGCTTTCATTTTGTTAGAAAACTTGAAGATATGATTGTTGAGTTTTCGAAAGATGATTGTATACAATCGACAAAAGTACATAGAATGCCACTTTTAAAGTCTTCTATTGCTAAATCTTCTATTAGAAAGCTAGGATTTAAAAAGTATGGGTAATGGTTGAAACTTGTGATTAGTACAGTCACAAAATCTTGTTCTAACAGAAAAGAGAAAAAAAAAGCTTCAATATCCGGCTATTTTCCGGAATTTGTTTAGATGAAAAAGGCTTTCATTCTATTTTTTTGCTAAAAATCTAGAATACCAACTAAAAGCTGTAGTCATTTAGAAAAATTACGAGGCTTTTCTTTCTAATAATAGCTTTAAATCGTAAACAAAAATGTGAGGGAGTGTACGAAAAATAGAAGGAAATGATGGTGGAAATTGTAGGAAATACGATAGGAATTGAAAGGAAAATGATGATGAAATAAAATGATAAGATAATAGATAGATAGATAGATATAGATTTGAATCTAAATCCAAATCAGATTTATGGTCAATATGTTTTTTCCTTAGCGCCTTTCCATAATTGGAGATGACCCAAAAGGGGACCACTCTCACGTCATTCATTAGCAAAAAGAGAAAAAGGAAAACGATTGATGCAAAAATAGAAGAGTCTTGAAATAAATGATTAGAACGAGAAAGGAGAAAAGAATTCCTATCGTATTTCCTAAAATAAAGAATTCGAAGTGAGATATCCATGGAGAGGAACGGTTTGAAAGATTTGAAAGAAAAGGGAAACGCTTTCAAGTGATTCCATGTGGAAGAATTCATTATTTGACGCCATTCAAACAAATTTTAAGAGAAAGATGTAAAGAAATTCTTTTCAAATTTATCATTGTAAAATATAAAATATGAAAGCTTTAAGATCTAGGCACAAGAAAACCGAAACTTCTTCAAATTGTGGCCACAACTCGCTCATTTCATCATGTAAATGTAAATGTAACTTAAATCTCTTTTGAATTAGATAACTGAATTCTTTAACTATTGTAAGTGAAAGCTAAACCAATCAAAAACCAAAATTTCCAAGGCTAAGTCATGCCAAGCCAAAGCTAAGCCAAGCCAAAGCTAAGCCAAGCCAAAGCTAAGCCAAGCCAGAACCAAAAGATCAAAAATCTCTGATTTGGCCAATCAATCTCGGTCTGGCTTTCAAACTCTTTTGCCAGAATGTTTTTTTAAAAAAAGTTTTAATTTTAGTTCTAAATCTTCCTTTTTAAAAACAAGGACGGAGGGTGGGACAAATGCGACCTTTTTTTTGCGCACCTGGACATTTGCGCACCTTTTTTTTGCTGGAAAAGGCCTTAGGAAAGGCCGTAGAGCTTCAAAAATGTTTTCATAGGAGGGAATCGTATGCGTAGATTCAGAATTTTTGACAAATCAGACCTCGCTGACACGTCAAATTTGGGCTAAACGGCAAAAACTGTGGAAAGCGTAGTCTGACTCTCTTATACGAACGATTCCCTTATATAAAAACATTTTTGAAAACACATACATAATCCTAATCTTTCCATTAGTCTTTCAACTTTCATTTCCCTGCAAAATTCATCGTTTTTTTTTCTGAATTCTTCATCAGCTTTTTCCTTTTGACGTTTCTCCTGCATCATTTCCCTTTATTTTTGGACTGTTTCCTAGGTTTCCTTTTAGAGTTTTTCTCTTTTTTAAAATTTAAGTTAACGTCATAAAGAACGAAAGATCTCCGAATTCGTCTTCAAATTTGATTTGATGGAAAACGGAAAACTCTACCGTACTTTAGAAAGAAATAAAGTCATCTTTCGTTAGTCATTTAATGTATCAAAGGGATTTTTGTGAAACATCATTCATTTCCGTCTCAAATTTCCTCCCACTCAACTTATAAAATGAAAGGATTTATCAAAAATGCAAATATTTTGCTATTTCAACTTCCCGTGGTAAAAAAAGATGTTTGGGTTATGATTTTGGGCAAAGTTTGGTAACTTTAACCAATGTAGAGAAGTAGTTTGAAATGAAACAGTTGAGTAGGTTACTTTGTGAAGAAATAACTGTAAAGTATAAAGAAAAAATTTCATTTATTGGGTTGATGGAAAACAAATTTAAGGTACTCTCCCAAAAAATCGGAAAGGACTTTTCCATCAACCCAATATTTAAAAAGTACAGTTTGAATATCATTTATAATACCTTTCGATTATCAATAGTAATTTAAGAGTGTTAAAAGTGTCATCAAAAGTAATTTACTGTAAACCGGAGCTGACCCTTACAAATATAGAGAGTGTTCCTCGTGAGTAAGTAATTACTCGAGTAAAATTTGCATGAGTAATCTTTACTTTCTTTATTAATCGGCGTTTTTGGTTGAGTAACTACGAGTAATCCTCTTTACACGTCGAGTAAATAGAATATCTTTACATTTCAAGGGAATTTCCCACCAAATCAGTTGAACGGCTGAGTATCTTTAAAAGGATAACGCGACGCTCGTGATTTTTGCGGCAATTTTTTTGCAATAATTTTCGTTAAAAGTACGCTAATTTTTCCTAAGCGTGCGTTTTAAAAAACGCATTACTCGCGAAGAACACACTATATATATGTTGTGTCCGATTTAGATTTCCGTCAGATTTAGATTGAACTTATCGCGGACGTCCGATTTAGATTACAGTCTATATCGGACGTCCGATTTAGATTCAATCTAAATCTTATATAGATTGAACAATAATATAAACATGCTTAATATATGTTCTTAAGCGTTTTCTGTAGTTTTCTGCATTTTTCAAAGGTCTGTTACTGTCTTTTTCTGAAAAGAAAACCCAACTATAGACTGTAATCAATAAAAGATCTTTGAAAAATGCAGAAAACTACAGAAAACGCTTAAGAACATATATTAAGCATGTTTATATTATTGTTCAATCTATATAAGATTTAGATTGAATCTAAATCGGACACAACATATGCATACAGTACTGGACAATGAAATATCATATTTGAAAAACGATCGTCACTTTCGCGCGTCTGTAACTCCCTTGTCTTTGAGTTTAAACTATTAGTGTTATACATTTTCTGAAAGCTCTTTTCAAGGGCTACATAATGGTAATATTAATATTTAGAAATACGGTAAAGACAAGGGAGTTACAGACGCGCGAAAGTGACGATCTTTTTTCAAATATGATATTTCATTGTCCAGTAGTGTAGCGGTAAGCTAGGTCAAGTCTTCTAGTCTATGGACAGAGCAAGCTAGAAGCCAGGTCCTAGCTTGCCCCGGATTCTTTTGGAACAATCCTCCTGTGAACAAATGACCATTACGCATAGAAAAAGTACAAGGGTAGACTTTCAAGAAATTTTAATAATCGAATATAAGTGGGGGATTTGTATGCCTCATCTCGAGTCTAGATTGGCAAACTTGTAGTACGATGAAGCTACGATGAATATTCAAATGAGAAAACTATTAAAAAGTGTTCAATTAAAGACAAAATAAGCACGAATATATTGGAAGAAATGTTGAAGAGATTCTCGACTACTGAATATTGAAGTTTCACTCACAAAATGGGCAAATATTTTGAGGGGAAATCTTGGAAAAGAGGATGGAAAAGGGGAAAAATGTGGGAAAAACATTGAAAATAAGCATGGAGATGGAATGAAAATATTGTACAGATTCGATAAAGAAAAGAGAATCTCATGTTGACTATTACACAAAATTAAATTGTCAACTTTTGAAAACAATCATAATCTACCGTAATCTTTTACCGTTTTCTCTAGTTTTTATCCGATTTTGAGTTGATTCTTTGAAAATTTGACAAAAGCTTTTGTAAGATATTATAACTGAGATAAAAACTAGCAGCTAGCAGATAAACAGTAGCAGATTTGTAGCAATTGACCTTAGATTAAACCTTAGATTAAACCTTAAATTAAAAACCTTCAAATTTCTGAGTAAGAGTTGAAAAGTCTTACATTTTATTGGAAAAAAAACTGAATTGATGCTTTATTTGAAATCGGATGTCTTTATTTTTTCAAAACTTTATTAAATAAATCAAAAAAGACTAGACTGTTTTTACTCGTCAAAATATAACAATTAGGAAATTGTTGAGACTTTCCTTTATCCTTTTTCTATCCCTTCTTTTTCTCTTTGTTAGTACATCAGACTCAAATCCCTATTTTTACCCCCTGTTTTCCTGTTTTTGACGATCAGCTGTATTGGATAAGCTTAGATAAAACTACAAAGCTTTTTTAAAAAGAAATTTTTGTTTTCTGAGGAAAAAAATAGGATTAGACGGTTCTCTGATACTTTTGAGAGGATTTGAGGGTGGAGATGGAAAGAGAAAGTGAAAGGTGAAGCGTTTTTTAAAATGTGCCCACTTTGAAAACTAAGTCTTGGCACAAGCTTCGTGATACGGTAGTATACGTTTTTTTTATAAAATTTCATGTGCTTTCCTGCTAAAAATCTTTACTCTTTGAAATCTTTGAAAGAAAAAACAAAATGTTAACAAATGAAGTCATATTACTCAACACAAAATACAATGGAACACCCTTAATGAAATGATGGAAGCCATATCGAAAAAGCATTCTCATCAATGGATAATACAAGAGATCGATCACAGTGAGCTTCGAGAGGAGTTTGAGAACAAGATACATGAGGAGAAGATGGAAATGATGAAGAGGATGGGGAAAGGTTAATGGAGAGTTCAGTCTTGACACGGATCGATAGTTCGTCTAATAAAAGATCCATGATTTTCGTTCGAATCGGGACACGAAGGGCCTGAAGGCATTTAAATATTGGGTAATCACTTTTTTGCTAAATTACTATTAACTTCTGCTCGAAATTACCTGCCGCAATTTTTATTTGAATGGTACCAAGATTCATTTTTCAATCGGAAATCACACTTCTATTGTAGACTCTCTCTAAAAAAAGCGCTAGACCTGGGATGGTTGGCCTAAGGAGCGTGACTTTTATGTGAAAATCCATTCTTTTCTCGACTTTACTTGCTCGGAACACCTTTTGGTCGGAGAATTTGTCGAGTTTTAGAAAAGAGCTTTTTCCCCGTTGGGGTCGAGTCTTTATTTGCTCAACTGGACACTGATTGACAAGATATTCTATGTCGGGAATGAGGGGGAAAACGGAACAGAGTGAATAGAAAACAGGTACGGTGATGATTTGTGGAAATATTTCTGTTTTTGTTCGCATGTGAAGGGGCGGTTGTTCAACAACAGTCTATCAAGCACTTTGAATGTGAAGTGCTTTGCCTTGAGACTATTTTTAGTTATCATTTTGTGCCTATTGCATTTTTGGATTCCCTAGGTCACGAGTTGAAGCCATAGTGCCCAGCTGGGAGGGACAATCTTTGTTGACAATTTGGTGTCGCATTGTCGATACCGGTGTGATTGATCTTGGTTATTGATCTGGAAGAATGAGCTTCGCTAGTTAACAATTTGAAAAGAAATTAATCTTTGCTACTTTGAAAACATGTTTTTACTGTTTTTCTTGACTCTTGTGAACCACTTTTCTCTCTTGATATAAAACAAAATGACAGAAAAAAGGGAGACAAATGTACAGAAATTGTTCTATGGTAACTTCTTGCATAGAAAACGAGCCGTGAAACAATCATAGATTTTTCTCATCACAGCTATTCCAGTTTTCTTCCCAATGACAAGTGTAATCACTGGTCGTTTATGATTTGATGCTTTTCTTGCTTATTGCCAATTTTCAATGTTGAATCCAGAAAAAAGTCTTTCTTAACTGTGGTTTCTTTTCAAAAAAAAAGGCTAAATTTTAGTTATACTCCATAATTTCTTATTTTATTTGAAAATTTAGATAGATTAGCTGAATCTTCTAAACAAAAATTTTAAAATTTACTATTTTTGTTGAAAAATGGAAGGCAGGGAAAAGCATGACTATTCGGCCGATGGTAGGGAAATTGTAGGAAACTTGGAGAGGTTTGAGCTGCCCTTCCATCCATTGTCCATCGCCTCTTCCCACCCACGGATCCACATAATCGACCGTCGTTTCATCGGCCCACGTTTCGTTATCTTTAGCTCCGGACACGTGATAGCCAATCCACGCAAATTGATAATCGCAGAAAATAGTTCTCCGCCTGTGAGTGGATTGAGACGAAGTGGGCACCGTTTTTCTGTCAATTCTTTTCGGCCATTTCCCAATCGAATAGTTCCCATATATCGTTGTCGTTAAAGGTGAAATTCTGAACAAAACAGTGAACATTTTAATTTGTAAACGGGTATTATTTCGAAATACCAACGTGTAAGTAAAATTGTAGCATGATCCGGTATGGTGGAAGGAAATCCTATCCAACTGGGCACGAATTCGCTAAAAATGTTTCTTCTTTTTGGCTAAATTAATGTGAATAATCATCGTTAACTGTTTGATGATTATAGAAAAAGAAACAGCGCGAAAAAAGCCACCATAAAACGACTGTAAAAATAATCCTTTGTTATAAGTTTAAGCCGCGGTCAAGTCGCTTTTTGAAACGTCTAGATTCTCTGCTCAGAAACGATCACGATCGATCACAAATCTTTTTCTATCGTTAAACGGAGAAGATATTGGAGTTTATAGAAATACGAATCATCTTTACTTACAGTCACTGTATGATGGTTTTTTGTGATCCGCAGTTTCTTTTGCAAGTATCTACCAGAAGCCACCGAAGAAGATCACGAATATTCTTAAAAAAAAGATGTTTAAGTTTAAAAAAAGTCAAATGCTACTTTTTCTTATGATATTTGTTATTTTGTTGCTTTTTGAAAAAAAAATTTTACCGTTTTCTCAAAAGAATTTCTGTGTTTTGAGATCAAAAACTTTTTGCTATGTTAAATTATTCATTTTATGAAGGCAATTAGTAAACAGTACTGTTACTACAATCGAAACTTGTCATGACAGGCAGCATAACGAATCGTGTCGTCACTGCCCGAGAATGACCCATTTGATGCCTAGAAAAGATGGATTTCTCAGAAAATTGAGGTTTAAATGTTTAAAAACCACCAAGCCCCGGTAAACTGCCGAGTTGAGAGAAACTTTTACAGCTAAGAGAAGCGGGGAAAGGGAGCGGAAAATCGACTCGGACTCTAATTGTATCGAAAAAAAAAGTCTTTCAGTGTCAAGCAAAGATCAGTTTTATTTTTCCTGGCCGAAAAGAGAACACTTTTTTTACAGATCTAATGATGGATATATCATCATTTTTATATAGGGAAAGCAAATACTACAAAACTCGAAACTACACAACAAAATCCACATACTCACATTTGCTACACCAAAAAAAATTGAGTTCATTAAAAGGCAATTAGTAAAAGTTGGACAGTCGGACACTCGTGCAATTCGAATCGTTGGACAATTCAGCCGGTTCAACCCTTTCTCGTAAAGTCGGACAGTTGCACTCGAACAGTTCGGACAGTTCGGTAAAAATCAACGAACACGAATCATGTTTCCGGTAAAAATAACTTTTTACGAGAAAGGGTTGAACCGGCTGCATTGTCCAACGGTTCGAATGTGTCCGACTGTCCGACTTTTGTGTCCGACTGTCCGACTTTTGTGTCCGACTGTCCGACTTTTGTGTCCGACTGTCCGACTTTTGTGTCCGACTGTCCGACTTTTGTGTCCGACTGTCCGACTTTTACTAATTGCCTTTTAATGAACTGAATTTTTTTTTGGTGTAGCAAATGTGAGTGTGTGGATTTTGTTGTGTAGTTTCGAGTTTTGTAGTATTTGCTTTCCCTATAAAAAAATGATGAGATATTCATCATTAGATCTGTAAAAAAAGCGTTCTCTTTTCGGCCAGGAAAAAAACTTTGTTTTATTTGCTTGACACTGAAAGACTTTTTTCCAATACAATCAGAGACCGAGTCGATTTTCCGCTATCTTTCCCCGCTTCTCTTAGCTGTAAAAGTCTCTCTCAACTCGGCAGTTGACCTGTGCTCTTTTTGAGCAAAAATATTGATATTTTTTGGTGGTTTTTAAACATTTAAACCTCAGTTTTCTCAAGTTTCGATTGTAGTAACAGTATTGTTAAATTTATGTTGTATCAGATTAGCCGGAAAGTCTTGTCCGCTTTTTTTAAAAGGTTACTTTTTAAAATAAATAATAAATCAATCGATCTATTGATTTGTTTTATCAGAAAATACTATTATTTATTTTAAAATTGCTCTTTAAGAAATTTTGAAAAGCTCGCGTTAGTTAATATTTTTAAAAGGTATAAAGTTGTCAGCTCCGAGCCAAACTGATATTTTAGTTACTATTGTTATTATTGAATGATTTGTCTATTCTTATGCAAATGTGTCCTCCCCTGTGCTTATCCCTTTTATTGCCGAGAAGGGGCGGTCCTTGGGATTGCCTAGGAGGACAGTGAGGAGCCTAGGAGGACAGTGAGGAGCCTAGGAGGACAGTGAGGAGCCTAGGAGGACAGTGAGGAGCCTAGGAGGACAGTGAGGAGCCTAGGAGGACAGTGAGGAGCCTAGGAGGACAGTGAGGAGCCTAGGAGGACAAGTGAGACTCTCATTTGGAGTCCCCCCTTCCCCTTACACTTATTTGTAATCTATTCGTCTTATTATACTACTGTAAATAAAGATACATATCTTCCGGGTCTATGCAACTGCAGTACAGGTCGGTCATTTCACAGGGACTCCCCTCTAATACGTTGGAGGAGTTGGGTTGGGTTGTCGGGGTGTTAGAGATGGCGGGATATCAAAAGGGATCCACTCTCTTTAACTTAACCCAAATTCTAGTCCACATCCGTTTATACCTAGGAACGAATAAAGTCGAGCAGTCAAAAACCGATTTTCGATTTGATTCCAATTTGAGCACTTTTTATCACAGAAATCTATTTTTTTTGGTTAAAATACAAAAGATAAAGAAAAAAGTTAGGCAAATAAACAAATTTTCAATAATTCACCAAGTCTATTTCATTCTATGTCCATTGTAAAGGTTTTCGAAAAAAAAAAACGAATTCCCGTTCGGATTTTCTTCAAAAGCGAACGCAAATTTGCTTAAAAATGAGCTAAATGATAGAGTTAATGTTTTTTTTTATTTAAAGCACAAATCACACTTTGTTACGTCATCGGCTAATTCTTCATTTATAAATGAAAATTTTTAAAAAGCGTACAAGACAAGAGAAACCAATATTTTCTAATTCTAACATCGATTCTCTTCTCTTATTGTCTTTGCTAAAGAAAAATACAAAGCATTCTTTATGTTTGTTTCACATTTTTCAAATACTCACCATAATTTTAGTCTGTTCAGAATGAGTTCCCTTGAGACCACTCTTCGTCCATTCATCGACTCTTTTGAGAAAGCTGACAATGCGTGAGTACGATCTGTACGATTCACGTACAAAAGAAGACACGTGAACTTTTAAAAATCAAAAGGATTCACTTTTATTAAATAATTTGACTTTCGTTTTTTAAAAAAGTTTTTTTTATTTGCTTTTCAGCTCTGTTTACTATCAGACGAACGGTTTGTTGATTGATGAGCAGAAAAAGACGGTCACCGTTGGAAGGGATGGTAATCGCAACATTCTATGGCAATAATTTCTTTCTATCCAGCGTATAGAAAGAATACTCGGTACTTATTGATTATACGGCCCGTTTTTTTTATGCAAATTTAAATTGATGCATCATATTGATTACAAGACCCGTTTTTCTATGGTTAGTACATCAAATGTGGGCAAAATTTGTCGACGTGATTATGTGGGGATTCGGTTTTCCTAGGTTAAAAATTGGTCACCCTAATAGTAGAAAAGTAAGAATTATTGTATGATTTCATGTTTTTTTGAAGGATAAAAACGGGCAGTGTAATCAACATGATGCAATCATATGCTAATTTAGAAAAACGGACCGTGTAATCAATAAGTACCGAATACTCTATCAAAAAAAACAAAAAAAAAATTTCTATGTCGTGAATAATTTATTTACGACTTTCAGAGATCAACGCCGTTTTTGCCGGCTGGGCAACACTGGGTAAATTCACAATAAAGGTATCCCACATATGGCATTGCTCATTTTAAGCCTTTTCTAGGCAGCAAATGAGTCATTCTCCGGCAGTGAGGACACGATTCGCTATGCTGCCCGTCATGACATCGAGTTCGAGTCGGCTGGGAAAAAGTTGACATTTAATGTTGTTCAGGTCAGTCCACAATCCTAAAATATCTCAAGATTTCCATATCGAAATTCCGATAAGAAACAAGAGTCGAGAAATGAATGAGGAAATTTGGTGGTGAATCTAGCAACCTTTCACTAGAAGTATGGTAGATTAGATTTATACATTTTTTGATTAAGTGATTATTATTCTTGACGTATCAATCAAAAATTCTTTTCTAGTATTGGCGTCGTGACGGGGATCACTACTTGATTGAGGTCGAGCGATTCAATGAAATCTAAGACAGAGCTTCTGCATTTTTCTACTAAATAAAGTTTTTTTCGAGTCTGTACAGCCTCCAAAAAAGATTTCTGAACAATACTTCCCAGAAAATTAAATAATATAACTTAAGTTATAGCTCAAAAGATGGGAAAGCGTGGAAGCAAAAAAAACGGAATTGGGATATTTCCAGTCTTCCAAAAACATTGTGTACTTTATTTGCAAGAGAAATCGGCGCCCTTCAACCCAAAAATTCTCATACAGTTTGAGCTCGGAAAAACTTTTATTCTCTCTTTGCATTACTTTTCCTTAACCAAGGTGTTGAGAGCTTAAAGAAATTCGAAATCCAAAAGCGCTTAACTGGTTCAGTCTCACGACAAAGTCTCGCTTTCTTCTCAAAAATGCGTCACTTTTATTTGTTCGAAGAGAATTTTTCCCGCCGTTCCCATTATCAATTTCGTATTAGTTTCGAAAAACCGAAAGGTGCCACATTTCTACAACGATGCTCTCGCCACGACTTCCATAAAATTCTTGAGAGCGTGGAATTTCAGGGGTCACTTTGAACAGATAGTGCAATCAATCGTTGAAAAGGGGATCCCAAGCAAGAATTTGAAAGCGGCTTTTTATATGGATATCTACTATTCTCAGGATACCCGAATCCTCGATTTTATTTCGTAATCCTCTGGAATGAAGCGATTTGAAGAAGAAAATCAGCAAGAAGTCATTAAAATGGCGAACGAACGCTTGAAAAAGCATTTCGGATACTCGAATGATTTGCCGGAGGGTCCATTTTTTCGACGAAACATCGACTCGAGCAGGGATTGTGTCTACATGCTTCATATCGCAAAGGGGTTATGCCGGCGGCAGACTAACAGGCTTTTTCGCCTTCTACGTCAACCGCAATCGGAAATGCTGAACTTTTGAGGGTTTTTATCGGTTTTTATACAGTTTTAGTTTTATTTTGTCACTGACTTATTGTCATTTATTTCATCCAATTCATCCCATTTCGATATCCCTATGCAACTCGAGCAGAAGTTGACAAAAATAAATCGGTCGTTTTCATTTTATTTTCATTTTCAATTGCTCCTTTTTTTTTTGTTTAACGCGTTGTTCGGATTTGCATCAAAATTTCAATCATCATTTATCTCAGTCAAAAAATTCCACCTTTATAAATAGTCAATCAAAAGTTAAATTTTAAAAAGTTAAAAAGTTAAGGAATGGGATACACATCCATTGGAGATCGGACGGATTGCTGCGTTTTCTTCACTTCAAAAATAGAAGAATGTTTCAAATTTCAATCAAACTCCTAGCGTCCCGATGATTTTAGTTACCCAAGTCGGAATTTAGCAGTTTTTTAGCGATTTCTCGCTTGAATATTCGGGAGGAAGAAGGCTTTGGCTTATACTGAGACGAAAATGCAATGGATGAATACCGGCAAGATCGGCGAGGCGAGGCCAAAATAATTCAGGGAAAATGAAAGCAACAAATATGGTAGACAAAAGAATTTAAAAATGAGCCAGACAAAGCTGTTTCCATTCATTTTCTAACTTGGCCGCTAAAAGGTTTATCTTTTGACTGAAATAAATGCAAAAATGAAAAGAATCGAATAAACCCGAATAATATGAATAATATGAAAATGAAAAAGATCGATTCATTTTAATAAACTTCTGCCTCGGTTGCACAGGGGATATCGAGCACAGGCCTTCGTTTTTCGATTGATGCATAGCTAAGAGCTAGCAATTTCCGTTGTCTTACATAAGCTAAGAATTCTAATGGAAATTTTGCACATCTAATAAAACCAAGCAAACTTTCAGCCGTCCTCCTTCCCAAGAAGAACCAAGGTGACAAGGAGTGGAGAAAACGCGGCAAACTCTCGGATCCCCAAACGATGTGTATCCCACTCCTTAATTTGGCGACCTTTTTATTTCAGTTTTTATTGGCTATTTATCAAGCTTTATTTTTTTGACCGAAATAAATGATGATTGAAATTTTGATGAAAATCCGAATTACACGTTACACAAAAAAAGAAGGAACAATTGATAAAAGAAAATTAAATAAATACAATAACTGAATCACAATAAAAGCACTAAAATTGAAAAAACCTAACAAAAACACCCAAAATTCCAATCATTCAAAAACACTCAAAATTTCCGATTGTGGTCCACGTAGAAGGCGAAAAAGGTACACCATTCGCCTCTATACGACAAAAACATGTAGACACAATCCCTGCTCGAGTCAATGTTTCGTCGAAAAAATAGATACTCCGTGAAGTCAGGCGAGTATCCGGCATGCTTTTTGCAGAGTCCATTCGCCATTTCGAAGATTTCTTGATGATTTTCTCCGTAGAATCGTTTCATTCCAGGGAATTGCGAAAGAAAGTCGAGGGTTCGGGTATTCATCTTCTGAAGAAACAAGAACTTCACAGAAAAAATCGCCTTCAAATTCTTGCTTAGAATCGGTTTTTCAACGATTGATTGGACGACCTCTTCTAAGTTACCCCAGAATTCAGGCACTTCCAAGAGTTTGATCGAAGTCTTGGCAAAAACATCGTGGTAGAAGGAAAACTCATTTCGATAAGCAGAGGTAGAGATATCAAGCTTGACTTTTTCGCATTCATTCATCTGATTTGTAATGAATTTCTCCAAACTTTCCCTGACCACTTGGTTTTCGTTTAACAAATCAATGTCCACGTTAATCCACGCGGATTCCTCAATCCTCGAGCGGTAATTCTCAAGAAATTGCAGCAATAACTCGTTTTGACTTATATTTCTGCTTATAGAGAGAAGCAAATCTTTCACAGAGGTCAATTGATTCAGAATCGTCGTGTGATCGTTGCTGAATTCAGAATTCCAACCTAATAATATCCACAAGCTGTCACATGAGTGGATTCGTTTGATCAAAGGAAGGTGGAAATCAGTATGAAATTTGAGGAGGGATGATTCAGGGAATTTCGCGATTAGAATAGCTCCCTCAAAAAACTGGAACATTTTCACGTGACGCCCAAAAACTATCCAGGGTGTCCGCAGCAGGATCGATCGAAATCCTGCATTCACCTTCGCCAATTCAATCGCATCATTCGGCTCCATTTGCTCCAAAACTTCCAGCTTTAGGTCGTAGCATAGCTTCTCTATTGGGAATGACGACAATTAGAATTCGCAAAAAAAAGTAGACAACCAGAATTCAAAGCCATTAAAAGACAAAATTTTAATCAATCTCTAGATAACTCCGATTATGATAAGAATGACCATAAAAAATTTCAACCCGGAGCCATCAAAACACTTAAAATCATTTTAAGGAGTCTATGAGTACGAACTCTTTAATTCTAGAGCGAAGAACACAGAAGATGTGAAAAATCGTTTTCTAAAGACAACAACGCGGTACAACGCGAGTTCAGTCACGACACACCGGCCACTCCACTCAACTCCACTTTCGCCCAGCACTCTTCGCCCATATCAGTCGGAACGCCGAAACGCAGCAGTTCGTGAGTTTGTTTTTGGTTTTTATCCAAATGCTTTTGTTTTTGCAAAACTTTCTAAAGTCCACTGTAGCAAATTACAAACTGCAACCTTACCCTTGGAATCAACACACAATATATGCCTAAGCCTTAAATTCGTTTTGTTTAGCATCAGGCAGTTCCATTATTTTGTCACTTTAGGCCTATCATGAATACCGACGGATTTGTGTTTTTACACGGCACCGATACACTCGCCTACATGTTTTTTTTTTTTTAAACAAATTACATAAATAAAACAACAAAACCCTTACAAGTGACTTGAGAAGACTTTGCAAAAGCAAAAGCATCTAGATCAAAACCCAAAAACAAACTCACCATATATCTACGATTCGGCTGATATGGACGAGGAGTGGTGGGCGATGGTGGAGTGGAGTGGCCGGTGTATCGTGGCGTTGTACGAAATTCGGGGGTGTCGATCTCTGCACCAGCTCTGGAAGAAAAGCCATCTTGTATATAGGTTGATAAGCGGCCTTCTTTTTAAATAGCAACACAAAAAAAGTTAAAATAAACTAGGCACCCACTAGGGAAGACCTTGTAAAATGAATAACGGTTCTACAAATTTCGCGCATTTACCCTTAAATTAAAAAATCTTAGCTGAATATCTTTTTTTGCAGAAGATTTGCCATAGGTATAAAGTCAAAAAGGAAAGGGTTGCCAATGGGTATAAAACGAAAGAAAAGATTTGCTATTGGGTAAAAACCGAACATACCGCGATCGTGCGCACTGAGGTTCTTCGATTCAAGAGAAATGGCTGTCCAATTCCCCAACCCTGACTATGCGCTGGAGAATTTCGTGCACCAGTAAGGGTGCGTCTACAAGGAAGCCCAAAGTACACAGATGAAGAGTACTGTAGGAGCTTAAGCTTCAGAACCAACTACAGAATATAATTATTATTATTATAGCTACCGTAAACTACCCTTCATTTACAATACTACTGTGCTCGAGTACTGTAAATGAAGGCTAGAGTATTGTAGCAATTCAGTTTAATCTTCATAAATAAATATTCCTATAGCTACCGTATACTACTAAAGCCTGGATTACTGTAGAAATGCTATTAAGCGGGCCAAAAGGATTCAAGTTGTCTTTCCGAAATTGGCGACGGATGACGAATAATACATGTACACTTTATTTACAAAAACAAATTGAAGTTCAGCGTAAAGCAAAAAAGTAAATGACAAAACTACTAAAAAATGCCCTAAAAACTGGGTGCAAAAGGTCCGCTCGTCCTCGTCCAGTCAACCATGAATGCTCGCCAGTATATGGAAATACTAGAAGGATGTCTACTTCCATTTGCTCAGGATCACATGGCTCCTGAATGGTTTCTCTACCAGGACAATTCGCCGGTCCACAAGAGCAAGCTCATGATGGGTCGCACGGTGAATCTCTCAAATGGAGGAAAAGCTCATCTCCCTGGATGGTTTGCCCTTAATAATGTTTTGTTGGTCAAGGTGCCCCCTATGTCGTCTGATTTAAACGTTATTGAGAATTTATGGGCTTACGTGAAGGCAAAGTTACGAGGAAAAGACTTTCACACAAAAGCTGACTTATGGTTCTACATACGAAAAGTTTGGAGCTCAATTCGCCCAGCAATTCTTCACGAATTAGTCGACTCAATGCCTAAACGATTAAATGAAGTGATTTTGGCAAAAGGTGGACCGGTTGAATATTAATTTTTGATGTTTCTGTATAATGTTGCAAGACTTTTGCACCCAGTTTTTAGGGCATTTTTTAGTAGTTTTGTCATTTACTTTTTTGCTTTACGCTGAACTTCAATTTGTTTTTGTAAATAAAGTGTACATGTATTATTCTAATTAAAAACAAAAAAACCCTACGAACGGGTGGCATTTTCTATAAAAAATTTCATCGATTTTTTTGAAAAAGTGATGTTGCAAGACTTTTGCTCGGTACTGTATCTATTCTTTCAGGTATTACGGAAACAAGTATGAAAGTTCTCCTAAAGTAGAGTTTCCGACAAAACAAAAAATATTTAATCTAATTTTCTTCATTTTAGCAAACATCTTTGGTTTTCTAAAGCGTGGATCTGAAAGAAATTTCACAGCTTAAAACGAACGCTGCTTGCTAAGATGCACCAAGTATTGTTAGCACAAATTAGTGTTTTTTAATGAAGCAAGAATTGGGAGCTTTTTATCATGAACTTTGCTAAAAAATTTATGTAAACCCCTCTTTTAATCTTATTTCCATGTTCAGTGCAAAAAATCCATTAAACTTTTATTTTTTAGACAATGAAGCTGGAAATCAAAGAGGAACCGCCTGAGCTGTAAATAAAACCCACGATGACGCGAAAGAGGAACAGAAATTATTTTTTTTTTTTTTTTTTTTTTTTTTTTTTTTTTTATTTTTTTTTTTTTTCTTTTTTTTTTTTTTTTTCCCTTAACCCTTTTTCTTTTAAAGTTTTGAACACTTCAATGAAAGGCTGCTAAAATCTCGACGTTCGATGATATGACACTTTTGCTGCTGAAATCGCTTCATCAAATCGTTCAACGATGTGGTCGAATCCGTTACAATCTGCTGCTGACACAGCTTTTCAACGAGAAAGAGTGCGAGGATTTTCTAGATATTTTATAGACTTTTATTTAGCTTCTTCACAAAATCGAAACTGGATTCAATTTTGCTGAACATCTGCGCGGTTGCTATAAGAAAGCGGTTTCTAAAGTAAGTTGAGGTATTTTAGGAATTGCTCAAGTTTTAATTAGTTTTCAAGGTATACGACCACAGTTATGGATGGCATATTCGAGAGCATTGTATGCACGAGATGATGCTTATAAAATGATATGAGCAATTCGTTTCAGTTTGGCTTGCAATGTTGGGGGTAAGCAAAGCTTTTTGTCAATATAGCCAAATATATAAAACTTTTTTACAGTTAAAAACGCTGGTTGGGAACAAAATAGAGCAGTTTTGATTCGTTTTTAGATGACTGAAGATTTTTGTTCAAATGTTCGACTAGAAGCGTTCATTATTAGAGCTTTTTTGCGAAAAAGTTTTTACGTTTACACGTGTGTAAGTTTGATTCGTGTTATATCAAGATAAAGTGTTTTTAGGAAAGTTCACGATAGGAAACGCAAGAAAATATTGTTGAGCGACGATGCTTTTTCGACAGTCTGTCAAGGAATCAACGATATGGATGTAGGTGCAGAAGCTTGAGATTATTGTTGATCTAACTAAAATGTTAGGCTAATAGACTTGGAACTTGATCTTTTTATGGCAAGGATAATATAAAATATTCTAGAAACACTTGCGTTCCGAGACTGCAAGGGCGATTTCGAAGTGGTGAGCGACGATTATTTGGATGAAACGCTCGACAAGAAATTGTTTTCTCCACAAAGGCTTGAATATTTGGCGGAAGTGGGGAGGAAGGGGCCGGATGGTAATCGGACGGGGCAAGGTCTGGAGAATAAGCAGGAATAAGCTCATCCAAAGTATAAGACCCAGCTGTGCGACAAATTCTCTCAATTCAGATAGTGTCCATACGGTTGAAAGTGCCAATTGGATGGATAAGATCAAGTAGGTTGGATTTTAATATTTGAATATTTAAACATACGAAAAGCTGCCTCTAAATTCTGTGCTTTAGTGTTTTACTCTGAATTATGAAATTCGAAATTTGCATACCAGCAAAAACTTAAATTTCAAATTTGGAAAAATTTGCATTTCAAATCGGAGGAAAAAAGTGTAAAAAATTCTGTTTCATTTTTTTGGATTACTCGAAATGAAGTGGTTACTTCGAGTTCTGCCACGTCTCCGCAAAAAACAGGTTAACTTTTTTATTATTTCTCTATTGTGTCTATTTTTATAGAGTACTAGAAAGCAAAATGATGCACGAATTGTTGATAATCCGTCTCGATCCGGTCAGTTGCTACTTTTGTTTTGCTCTCGTTGGCTACCGTATTTACTTTAATCAAAATCCCCCATCTTTCAATTATAGGAGCATTAGATAGTTTACAGTTTACACTAAAACTAGATCCGTGTCTCCGCAAAAGTACTTTGATTTCTGCGCGCTCGGGTATCAAATTAAAGTAGACAGGATGGTTCATTTTTTTGGAATATCACACTTAGCTTTGGTATTAACCAGGGCTAGGAACAAAATGATTGTCAAGTAGCATTTTCAATTATTTTTTCTAGGTGCTGGTTAATGCTAAGAATACGTTATATTTTTTTAAAAATGACTTATCTTTTCGCTTTTAGTTTGACAGCCAAGTGCTTAGACACAAAAGTACTGGTGCTGAGATATGCTCGTTTGTTTGAGAGTAAACTTAGACCACGCGACCGTTTTATAGGGGACTTTTGTTAGAGTACGGTATGTAGTTCGGAAGAAATTTGTTTTTCTAAGGATTACTTTCCAACACTGAATTCCGTCACAAAAGTGTGTTTTAGTCGATGTAATCGAGGTTCCTCGAGCTCCAGGCGGCTCCAAGGAAAAACGGGAATTGACTCCAGACGGTGAGTTGTTGTTTATTTGTGTTGCTTAAGAACTTCTGAACAACTTATTTCCAAAGTTGGACTCAACTACGTAATCATTTTTATTGGTTGCTATAGATTTCGGCTTGGGTTTTCATAAATAGGTTTTGCGGTTATATCAAATTCTTAGGATTTGAGCAATTCTATATTATAATTTTGAAAACATATGCCTGTGACCATGTTTTCGCCTGTGTTTTTAACTAACAACCCAGGAAGTGGTGTTCATCCGCTGGTCCTGTATAATATTAACTTTAGCCTATAATATTTGGCAGATATGGGCGTTTGTTTGAGCATAAATTTAAAACATTAAAAATCTTTAGAAAAGCTTGAGAAGTGCGATATGCATGCAAGTGAGGTTGCTAAGTTGGACTGGAATTGCATTTTGGTGAGAACATTCATGGTTGCTTGAGTAATTGTGTTTAGATCTACACCGATGCAGGCGACAAAGACGGAAAGAGAGGAATGGCGGGATGGTTTGGAACTGGACATCGACTCAATTTGTATGTTTCTACTTACTTGTGATTGACCTTATGCATTTTAGTGGCGAACCCTTGAAAGCAACGCACCCGAAGATGAAGCACTCCGAGTATCTGGAAATGATTGCAGTTCAGGAAGCGCTTAATCGGCTGTCACAGTGGTCTGATTATTGGTGAGGTTTTCCAAATTTAGCAACACGACGTTAAATATCTGTTCTCTATACGTAAGAAAAATTTAGAATTCTTAACTTTTTAAGATTTTGCATGTGAATGAATAAAGCGGAATTAATTTTTAGTTGCCAACCTGTGATGATATTTACCGATAACGAGCAAGTCGTCAGACTGTTGGATCCTAGCAAGGAACCGACCTGTCAAAATGAGTACGCCGTGAGAAAGTTTATTCATTCTTGTTGCCTTTAGCATTTGATTTCGTTTTAGAGCAAAAGAAATCCGCGCTCTTATACTGGAGACGTTCCATGATCGGGTACAGGTCAGGCATGTGAAAGGCCACATCGGCATACCTGGCAATGAGAAAGTGGGTTTTTTTAAGTAATTGTAATAAAGTTTTATTTTAAATGTTACATTTATTTATTTTTGGATTTTAATTAATTAAAATTTTAAATAATTTTAATATTTATTTTTAGGCATTGGTCCGCGAGGTCCGCCAAATGTAAAGAAATTGAAATCCACAAAGATGTCATTGCAATGTATCGTAATCAATTTGCTCTCGTAATAAATAAATAAACTGATAAAAATTAGTCACAAAGAGAATCATCACAGGTTGGCAACTAAAAATTAATTCCGCTTTATTCATTCACATGCAAAATCTTAAAAAGTTAAGAATTCTAAATTTTTCTTACGTATAGAGAACAGATATTTAACGTCGTGTTGCTAAATTTGGAAAACCTCACCAATAATCAGACCACTGTGACAGCCGATTAAGCGCTTCCTGAACTGCAATCATTTCCAGATACTCGGAGTGCTTCATCTTCGGGTGCGTTGCTTTCAAGGGTTCGCCACTAAAATGCATAAGGTCAATCACAAGTAAGTAGAAACATACAAATTGAGTCGATGTCCAGTTCCAAACCATCCCGCCATTCCTCTCTTTCCGTCTTTGTCGCCTGCATCGGTGTAGATCTAAACACAATTACTCAAGCAACCATGAATGTTCTCACCAAAATGCAATTCCAGTCCAACTTAGCAACCTCACTTGCATGCATATCGCACTTCTCAAGCTTTTCTAAAGATTTTTAATGTTTTAAATTTATGCTCAAACAAACGCCCATATCTGCCAAATATTATAGGCTAAAGTTAATATTATACAGGACCAGCGGATGAACACCACTTCCTGGGTTGTTAGTTAAAAACACAGGCGAAAACATGGTCACAGGCATATGTTTTCAAAATTATAATATAGAATTGCTCAAATCCTAAGAATTTGATATAACCGCAAACCTATTTATGAAAACCCAAGCCGAAATCTATAGCAACCAATAAAAATGATTACGTAGTTGAGTCCAACTTTGGAAATAAGTTGTTCAGAAGTTCTTAATGAGAGCAACACAAATAAACAACAACTCACCGCTTTGAGTCAATTGGGGTTTCTGCTTGGAGCCGCCTGGAGCTCGAGGAACCTCGATTACATCGACTAAAACACACTTTTGTGACGGAATTCAGTGTTGGAAAGTAATCCTTAGAAAAACTAATTTCTAGTCAATAAATTTGTCTTTCTTCTGTCCGCCGAGTCATAGTCCCCAACCCAATAGATGGGGGATTTTGATTAAAGTAAATACGGTAGCCAACGAGAGCAAAACAAAAGTAGCAACTGACCGGATCGAGACTGATTGTTGTCAACAATTGGTGCCTCATTTTGCTTTCTAGTACTCTATAAAAATAGACACAATAGAGAAATAATAAAAAAGTTAACCTGTTTTTTGAGGAGACGTGGCAGTACTCGCAGTATCCACTTCATTTGGAGTAATCCAAAAAAATGAAACAGAATTTTTTTACACTTTTTTCCTCCGATTTGAAATGCAAATTTTTCCAAATTTCAAATTTAAGTTTTTGCTGGTATGCAAATTTCGAATTTCATAATTCAGAGTAAAAAACTAAAGCACAGAATTTGGAGGCAGCTTTTCGTATGTTTAAATATTAAAATATTAAAATCCAACCTACTCGATCTTATGGATGAATTGGCACTTTCAACTGTATGGACACCATCTGAATTGAGAGAATTTGTCGCACAGCTGGGTCTTATACTTTGGATGAGCATATTCCTGCTTATTCTCCAGACTTTGCCACGTCCGATTACCATCTTTTCAGGTCTATGTAGAAATCCCTTGATGGAGAACATTTCCAAAATGAAGCTGAACTCAAAAAGTGGCTCCAAAATCATTTCGACTCAAAACCAAAAATTTTCTACGAGAGAGGAATTCGTCAAATGCCCACAAAACCCCCAACAGATCCTGGTTAAAGCTTGAGATCAGGGTCACTTCCTCCCCGGCCGCTGACTGCTTGAAGGAGATGGGGCTAGATCATTGACGTGAAACCGCCCAATATTCAAACCTTTGTGGAGAAAACAATTTCTTGTCGAGCGTTTCATCCAAATAATCGTCGCTCACCACTTCGAAATCGCCAAGTAACTTTGCAGTCTCGGAACGCAAGTGTTTCTAGAATATTTTATATTATCCTTGCCATAAAAAGATCAAGTTCCAAGTCTATTAGCCTAACATTTTAGTTAGATCAACAATAATCTCAAGCTTCTGCACCTACATCCATATCGTTGATTCCTTGACAGACTGTCGAAAAAGCATCGTCGCTCAACAATATTTTCTTGCGTTTCCTATCGTGAACTTTCCTAAAAACACTTTATCTTGATATAACACGAATCAAACTTACACACGTGTAAACTTTTTCGCAAAAAAGCTCTAATAATGAACGCTTCTAGTCGAACATTTGAACAAAAATCTTCAGTCATCTAAAAACGAATCAAAACTGCTCTATTTTGTTCCCAACCAGCGTTTTTAACTGTAAAAAAGTTTTATATATTTGGCTATATTGACAAAAAGCTTTGCTTACCCCCAACATTGCAAGCCAAACTGAAACGAATTGCTCATATCATTTTATAAGCATCATCTCGTGCATACAATGCTCTCGAATATGCCATCCATAACTGTGGTCGTATACCTTGAAAACTAATTAAAACTTGAGCAATTCCTAAAATACCTCAACTTACTTTAGAAACCGCTTTCTTATAGCAACCGCGCAGATGTTCAGCAAAATTGAATCCAGTTTCGATTTTGTGAAGAAGCTAAATAAAAGTCTATAAAATATCTAGAAAATCCTCGCACTCTTTCTCGTTGAAAAGCTGTGTCAGCAGCAGATTGTAACGGATTCGACCACATCGTTGAACGATTTGATGAAGCGATTTCAGCAGCAAAAGTGTCATATCATCGAACGTCGAGATTTTAGCAGCCTTTCATTGAAGTGTTCAAAACTTTAAAAGGAACTAGAATAAAATTCTTACATTGAGGAGGGTATTCAAGAGTGGATCAATCATCGACGTGTCGAGATTCGTCAAAAAATGCTCCGACAAGAACTCGCGCAGTTATGTCAATAGCCTGAAAAGCAAGTCTAAGTGAAAAAGTATGAAAAAGCATAGCTTGTTTATCTCTAATCGATTAAAATGGATGAGAAACAAATCATGAGGTCATTTCGTCAACGAAAACAAGGCTCAACAACTTACAACGGTCGATTCCCATTTTGCAACGATTTTGTCACTTCTGCAAGCGCCGTCAAAATGTTTCGCTCATCCTCTTCTTTCACTAGCGCGAATCCTCGTCGTTTCGTCTCCTAAACAAAGAACTTACGAATGTTACAGGACTTTAAAGGCTTACAAGTTTTACACATATTTTCACGCTATACTCTATGATAAAAGATGTTTTATCATAAAAACAGATAAAAATCTACCTGTTTAATAGCCGGAAGCTTCCTCTTTCGCGTCATCGTGGGTTTTATTTACAGCTCAGGCGGTTCCTCTTTGATTTCCAGCTTCATTGTCTAAAAAATAAAAGTTTAATGGATTTTTTTGCACTGAACATGGAAATAAGATTAAAAGAGGGGTTTACATAAATTTTTTAGCAAAGTTCATGATAAAAAGCTCCCAATTCTTGCTTCATTAAAAAACACTAATTTGTGCTAACAATACTTGGTGCATCTTAGCAAGCAGCGTTCGTTTTAAGCTGTGAAATTTCTTTCAGATCCACGCTTTAGAAAACCAAAGATGTTTGCTAAAATGAAGAAAATTAGATTAAATATTTTTTGTTTTGTCGGAAACTCTACTTTAGGAGAACTTTCATACTTGTTTCCGTAATACCTGAAAGAATAGATACAGTACCGAGCAAAAGTCTTGCAACATCACTTTTTCAAAAAAATTCGATGAAATTTTTTATAGAAAATGCCACCCGTTCGTAGGGTTTTTTTGTTTTTAATTAGAATAATACATGTACACTTTATTTACAAAAACAAATTGAAGTTCAGCGTAAAGCAAAAAAGTAAATGACAAAACTACTAAAAAATGCCCTAAAAACTGGGTGCAAAAGGTCCGCTCGTCCTCGTCCAGTCAACCATGAATGCTCGCCAGTATATGGAAATACTAGAAGGATGTCTACTTCCATTTGCTCAGGATCACATGGCTCCTGAATGGTTTCTCTACCAGGACAATTCGCCGGTCCACAAGAGCAAGCTCATGATGGGTCGCACGGTGAATCTCTCAAATGGAGGAAAAGCTCATCTCCCTGGATGGTTTGCCCTTAATAATGTTTTGTTGGTCAAGGTGCCCCCTATGTCGTCTGATTTAAACGTTATTGAGAATTTATGGGCTTACGTGAAGGCAAAGTTACGAGGAAAAGACTTTCACACAAAAGCTGACTTATGGTTCTACATACGAAAAGTTTGGAGCTCAATTCGCCCAGCAATTCTTCACGAATTAGTCGACTCAATGCCTAAACGATTAAATGAAGTGATTTTGGCAAAAGGTGGACCGGTTGAATATTAATTTTTGATGTTTCTGTATAATGTTGCAAGACTTTTGCACCCAGTTTTTAGGGCATTTTTTAGTAGTTTTGTCATTTACTTTTTTGCTTTACGCTGAACTTCAATTTGTTTTTGTAAATAAAGTGTACATGTATTATTCTAATTAAAAACAAAAAAACCCCGAACGGGTGGCATTTTCTATAAAAAAATTTCATCGATTTTTTTGAAAAAGTGATGTTGCAAGACTTTTGCTCGGTACTGTATCTATTCTTTCAGGTATTACGGAAACAAGTATGAAAGTTCTCCTAAAGTAGAGTTTCCGACAAAACAAAAAATATTTAATCTAATTTTCTTCATTTTAGCAAACATCTTTGGTTTTCTAAAGCGTGGATCTGAAAGAAATTTCACAGCTTAAAACGAACGCTGCTTGCTAAGATGCACCAAGTATTGTTAGCACAAATTAGTGTTTTTTAATGAAGCAAGAATTGGGAGCTTTTTATCATGAACTTTGCTAAAAAATTTATGTAAACCCCTCTTTTAATCTTATTTCCATGTTCAGTGCAAAAAATCCATTAAACTTTTATTTTTTAGACAATGAAGCTGGAAATCAAAGAGGAACCGCCTGAGCTGTAAATAAAACCCACGATGACGCGAAAGAGGAACAGTAAAGTTTTGAACACTTCAATGAAAGGCTGCTAAAATCTCGACGTTCGATGATATGACACTTTTGCTGCTGAAATCGCTTCATCAAATCGTTCAACGATGTGGTCGAATCCGTTACAATCTGCTGCTGACACAGCTTTTCAACGAGAAAGAGTGCGAGGATTTTCTAGATATTTTATAGACTTTTATTTAGCTTCTTCACAAAATCGAAACTGGATTCAATTTTGCTGAACATCTGCGCGGTTGCTATAAGAAAGCGGTTTCTAAAGTAAGTTGAGGTATTTTAGGAATTGCTCAAGTTTTAATTAGTTTTCAAGGTATACGACCACAGTTATGGATGGCATATTCGAGAGCATTGTATGCACGAGATGATGCTTATAAAATGATATGAGCAATTCGTTTCAGTTTGGCTTGCAATGTTGGGGGTAAGCAAAGCTTTTGTCAATATAGCCAAATATATAAAACTTTTTTACAGTTAAAAACGCTGGTTGGGAACAAAATAGAGCAGTTTTGATTCGTTTTTAGATGACTGAAGATTTTTGTTCAAATGTTCGACTAGAAGCGTTCATTATTAGAGCTTTTTTGCGAAAAAGTTTTTACGTTTACAGTGTGTAAGTTTGATTCGTGTTATATCAAGATAAAGTGTTTTTAGGAAAGTTCACGATAGGAAACGCAAGAAAATATTGTTGAGCGACGATGCTTTTTCGACAGTCTGTCAAGGAATCAACGATATGGATGTGGGTGCAGAAGCTTGAGATTATTGTTGATCTAACTAAAATGTTAGGCTAATAGACTTGGAACTTGATCTTTTTATGGCAAGGATAATATAAAATATTCTAGAAACACTTGCGTTCCGAGACTGCAAGGGCGATTTCGAAGTGGTGAGCGACGATTATTTGGATGAAACGCTCGACAAGAAATTGTTTTCTCCACAAAGGCTTGAATATTTGGCGGAAGTGGGGAGGAAGGGGCCGGATGGTAATCGGACGGGGCAAGGTCTGGAGAATAAGCAGGAATAAGCTCATCCAAAGTATAAGACCCAGCTGTGCGACAAATTCTCTCAATTCAGATAGTGTCCATACGGTTGAAAGTGCCAATTGGATGGATAAGATCAAGTAGGTTGGATTTTAATATTTGAATATTTAAACATACGAAAAGCTGCCTCTAAATTCTGTGCTTTAGTGTTTTACTCTGAATTATGAAATTCGAAATTTGCATACCAGCAAAAACTTAAATTTCAAATTTGGAAAAATTTGCATTTCAAATCGGAGGAAAAAGTGTAAAAAATTCTGTTTCATTTTTTTGGATTACTCGAAATGAAGTGGTTACTTCGAGTTCTGCCACGTCTCCGCAAAAAACAGGTTAACTTTTTTTATTATTTCTCTATTGTGTCTATTTTTATAGAGTACTAGAAAGCAAAATGATGCACGAATTGTTGATAATCCGTCTCGATCCGGTCAGTTGCTACTTTTGTTTTGCTCTCGTTGGCTACCGTATTTACTTTAATCAAAATCCCCCATCTTTCAATTATAGGAGCATTAGATAGTTTACAGTTTACACTAAAACTAGATCCGTGTCTCCCGCAAAAGTACTTTGATTTCTGCGCGCTCGGGTATCAAATTAAAGTAGACAGGATGGTTCATTTTTTTGGAATATCACACTTAGCTTTGGTATTAACCAGGGCTAGGAACAAAATGATTGTCAAGTAGCATTTTCAATTATTTTTCTAGGTGCTGGTTAATGCTAAGAATACGTTATATTTTTTTAAAAATGACTTATCTTTCGCTTTTAGTTTGACAGCCAAGTGCTTAGACACAAAAGTACTGGTGCTGAGATATGCTCGTTTGTTTGAGAGTAAACTTAGACCACGCGACCGTTTTATAGGGGACTTTTGTTAGAGTACGGTATGTAGTTCGGAAGAAATTTGTTTTTCTAAGGATTACTTTCCAACACTGAATTCCGTCACAAAAGTGTGTTTTAGTCGATGTAATCGAGGTTCCTCGAGCTCCAGGCGGCTCCAAGGAAAAACGGGGAATTGACTCCAGACGGTGAGTTGTTGTTTATTTGTGTTGCTTAAGAACTTCTGAACAACTTATTTCCAAAGTTGGACTCAACTACGTAATCATTTTTATTGGTTGCTATAGATTTCGGCTTGGGTTTTCATAAATAGGTTTTGCGGTTATATCAAATTCTTAGGATTTGAGCAATTCTATATTATAATTTTGAAAACATATGCCTGTGACCATGTTTTCGCCTGTGTTTTTAACTAACAACCCAGGAAGTGGTGTTCATCCGCTGGTCCTGTATAATATTAACTTTAGCCTATAATATTTGGCAGATATGGGCGTTTGTTTGAGCATAAATTTAAAACATTAAAATCTTTAGAAAAGCTTGAGAAGTGCGATATGCATGCAAGTGAGGTTGCTAAGTTGGACTGGAATTGCATTTTGGTGAGAACATTCATGGTTGCTTGAGTAATTGTGTTTAGATCTACACCGATGCAGGCGACAAAGACGGAAAGAGAGGAATGGCGGGATGGTTTGGAACTGGACATCGACTCAATTTGTATGTTTCTACTTACTTGTGATTGACCTTATGCATTTTAGTGGCGAACCCTTGAAAGCAACGCACCCGAAGATGAAGCACTCCGAGTATCTGGAAATGATTGCAGTTCGAGAAGCGCTTAATCGGCTGTCACAGTGGTCTGATTATTGGTGAGGTTTTCCAAATTTAGCAACACGACGTTAAATATCTGTTCTCTATACGTAAGAAAAATTTAGAATTCTTAACTTTTTAAGATTTTGCATGTGAATGAATAAAGCGGAATTAATTTTTAAGTTGCCAACCTGTGATGATATTTACCGATAACGAGCAAGTCGTCAGACTGTTGGATCCTAGCAAGGAACCGACCTGTCAAAATGAGTACGCCGTGAGAAAGTTTATTCATTCTTGTTGCCTTTAGCATTTGATTTCGTTTTAGAGCAAAAGAAATCCGCGCTCTTATACTGGAGACGTTCCATGATCGGGTACAGGTCAGGCATGTGAAAGGCCACATCGGCATACCTGGCAATGAGAAAGTGGGTTTTTTAAGTAATTGTAATAAAGTTTTATTTTAAATGTTACATTTATTTATTTTTGATTTTAATTAATTAAAATTTTAAATAATTTTAATATTTATTTTTAGGCATTGGTCCGCGAGGTCCGCCAAATGTAAAGAAATTGAAATCCACAAAGATGTCATTGCAATGTATCGTAATCAATTTGCTCTCGTAATAAATAAATAAACTGATAAAAATTAGTCACAAAGAGAATCATCACAGGTTGGCAACTAAAAATTAATTCCGCTTTATTCATTCACATGCAAAATCTTAAAAAGTTAAGAATTCTAAATTTTTCTTACGTATAGAGAACAGATATTTAACGTCGTGTTGCTAAATTTGGAAAACCTCACCAATAATCAGACCACTGTGACAGCCGATTAAGCGCTTCCTGAACTGCAATCATTTCCAGATACTCGGAGTGCTTCATCTTCGGGTGCGTTGCTTTCAAGGGTTCGCCACTAAAATGCATAAGGTCAATCACAAGTAAGTAGAAACATACAAATTGAGTCGATGTCCAGTTCCAAACCATCCCGCCATTCCTCTCTTTCCGTCTTTGTCGCCTGCATCGGTGTAGATCTAAACACAATTACTCAAGCAACCATGAATGTTCTCACCAAAATGCAATTCCAGTCCAACTTAGCAACCTCACTTGCATGCATATCGCACTTCTCAAGCTTTTCTAAAGATTTTTAATGTTTTAAATTTATGCTCAAACAAACGCCCATATCTGCCAAATATTATAGGCTAAAGTTAATATTATACAGGACCAGCGGATGAACACCACTTCCTGGGCCTTAGTTAAAAACACAGGCGAAAACATGGTAACAGGCATATGTTTTCAAAATTAAAATATAGAATTGCTCAAATCATAAGAATTTGATATAACCGCAATATCTATTTATGAAAACCCAAGCCGAAATCTATAGCAACCAATTAAAATGATTACGTAGTTGAGTCCAACTTTGGAAATAAGTTGTTCAGAAGTTCTTAATGAGAGCAACACAAATAAACAACAACTCACCGCTCTGAGTCAATTCGGGTTTTCTGCTTGGAGCCGCCTGGAGCTCGAGGAACCTCGATTACATCGACTAAAACACACTTTTGTGACGGAATTCAGTGTTGGAAAGTAATCCTTAGAAAAACTAATTTCTTCCGAACTAAACGAAAGTCCCTATAAATTGGTCTTGTGGTCTAAGTTCTCTCAAACACGAGTCATAGTCCCCAACCCAATGTTAAATTGTAATATTAATTCCAGATGGGGGGATTTTGATTAAAGTAAATACGGTAGCCAACGAGAGCAAAACAAAAGTAGCAACTGACCGGATCGAGACTGATTGTTGTCAACAATTGGTGCCTCATTTTGCTTTCTAGTACTCTATAAAAATAGACACAATAGAGAAATAATAAAAAAAGTTAACCTGTTTTTTGAGGAGACGTGGCAGTACTCACAGTATCCACTTCATTTGGAGTAATCCAAAAAAATGAAACAGAATTTTTTTACACTTTTTTCCTCCGATTTGAAATGCAAATTTTTCCCAAATTTCAAATTTAAGTTTTTGCTGGTATGCAAATTTCGAATTTCATAATTCAGAGTAAAAAACTAAAGCACAGAATTTGGAGGCAGCTTTTCGTATGTTTAAATATTCAAATATTAAAATCCAACCTACTTGATCTTATGCATCAATTGGCACTTTCAACTGTATGGACACTATCTGAATTGAGAGAATTTGTCGCACAGCTGGGTCTTATACTTTGGATGAGCTTATTCCTGCTTATTCTCCAGACTTTGCCCCGTCCGATTACCATCCTTTCAGGTCTATGTAGAAATCCCTTGATGGAGAACATCCAAAATGAAGCTGAACTCAAAAGTGGCTCCAAAACATCTTCGACCCAAACCACAAAATTTTCTACGAGAGGAATTCGTCAAATGCCCACAAAACCCCCAACAGATCCTGGTTAAAGCTTGGAGAGGCCCCTTCCTCCCCGGCCGCTGCTGCTTGAAGGAGATGGGGCTAGATCTGACGTGAAACCGCCCAATATTCAAACCTTTGTGGAGAAAACAATTTCTTGTCGAGCGTTTCATCCAAATAATCGTCGCTCACCACTTCGAAATCGCCAAGTAACTTTGCAGTCTCGGAACGCAAGTGTTTCTAGAATATTTTATATTATCCTTGCCATAAAAAGATCAAGTTCCAAGTCTATTAGCCTAACATTTTAGTTAGATCAACAATAATCTCAAGCTTCTGCACCTACATCCATATCGTTGATTCCTTGACAGACTGTCGAAAAAGCATCGTCGCTCAACAATATTTTCTTGCGTTTCCTATCGTGAACTTTCCTAAAAACACTTTATCTTGATATAACACGAATCAAACTTACACACGTGTAAACTTTTTCGCAAAAAAAGCTCTAATAATGAACGCTTCTAGTCGAACATTTGAACAAAAATCTTCAGTCATCTAAAAACGAATCAAAACTGCTCTATTTTGTTCCAACCAGCGTTTTTAACTGTAAAAAAGTTTTATATATTTGGCTATATTGACAAAAAGCTTTGCTTACCCCCAACATTGCAAGCCAAACTGAAACGAATTGCTCATATCATTTTATAAGCATCATCTCGTGCATACAATGCTCTCGAATATGCCATCCATAACTGTGGTCGTATACCTTGAAAACTAATTAAAACTTGAGCAATTCCTAAAATACCTCAACTTACTTTAGAAACCGCTTTCTTATAGCAACCGCGCAGATGTTCAGCAAAATTGAATCCAGTTTCGATTTTGTGAAGAAGCTAAATAAAAGTCTATAAAATATCTAGAAAATCCTCGCACTCTTTCTCGTTGAAAAGCTGTGTCAGCAGCAGATTGTAACGGATTCGACCACATCGTTGAACGATTTGATGAAGCGATTTCAGCAGCAAAAGTGTCATATCATCGAACGTCGAGATTTTAGCAGCCTTTCATTGAAGTGTTCAAAACTTTAAAAGGAACTAGAATAAAATTCTTACATTGAGGAGGGTATTCAAGAGTGGATCAATCATCGACGTGTCGAGATTCGTCAAAAAATGCTCCGACAAGAACTCGCGCAGTTATGTCAATAGCCTGAAAAGCAAGTCTAAGTGAAAAAGTATGAAAAAGCATAGCTTGTTTATCTCTAATCGATTAAAATGGATGAGAAACAAATCATGAGGTCATTTCGTCAACGAAAACAAGGCTCAACAACTTACAACGGCCGATCCCCATCTTGCAACGATTTTGTCACTTCTGCAAGCACCGTCAAAATGTTTCGCTCATCCTCTTCTTTCACTAGCGCGAATCGTCGTCTTTTCGTTTCCTAAACACAGAACTTACGAATGTTACAGGACTTTAAAGGCTTACAAGTTTTACACATATTTTCATGCTATACTCTATGATAAAAGATGTTTTATCATAAAAACAGATAAAAATCTACCTGTTTAATAGCCGGAAGCTTCCTCTTTCGCGTCATCGTGGGTTTTATTTACAGCTCAGGCGGTTCCTCTTTGATTTCCAGCTTCATTGTCTAAAAAATAAAAGTTTAATGGATTTTTTGCACTGAACATGGAAATAAGATTAAAAGAGGGGTTTACATAAATTTTTTAGCAAAGTTCATGATAAAAAGCTCCCAATTCTTGCTTCATTAAAAAAAAACTAATTTGTGCTAACAATACTTGGTGCATCTTAGCAAGCAGCGTTCGTTTTAAGGTGTCAAATTTCTTTCAGATCCACGCTTTAGAAAACCAAAGATGTTTGCTAAAATGAAGAAAATTAGATTAAATATTTTTTGTTTTGTCGGAAACTCTACTTTAGGAGAACTTTCATACTTGTTTCCGTAATACCTGAAAGAATAGATACAGTACCGAGCAAAAGTCTTGCAACATCACTTTTTCAAAAAAATCGATGAAATTTTTTTATAGAAAATGCCACCCGTTCGTAGGGTTTTTTTGTTTTTAATTAGAATAATACATGTACACTTTATTTACAAAAACAAATTGAAGTTCAGCGTAAAGCAAAAAAGCAAATGACAAAACTACTAAAAAATGCCCTAAAAACTGGGTGCAAAAGGTCCGCTCGTCCTCGTCCAGTCAACCATGAATGCTCGCCAGTATATGGAAATACTAGAAGGATGTCTACTTCCATTTGCTCAGGATCACATGGCTCCTGAATGGTTTCTCTACCAGGACAATTCGCCGGTCCACAAGAGCAAGCTCATGATGGGTCGCACGGTGAATCTCTCAAATGGAGGAAAAGCTCATCTCCCTGGATGGTTTGCCCTTAATAATGTTTTGTTGGTCAAGGTGCCCCCTATGTCGTCTGATTTAAACGTTATTGAGAATTTATGGGCTTACGTGAAGGCAAAGTTACGAGGAAAAGACTTTCACACAAAAGCTGACTTATGGTTCTACATACGAAAAGTTTGGAGCTCAATTCGCCCAGCAATTCTTCACGAATTAGTCGACTCAATGCCTAAACGATTAAATGAAGTGATTTTGGCAAAAGGTGGACCGGTTGAATATTAATTTTTGATGTTTCTGTATAATGTTGCAAGACTTTTGCACCCAGTTTTTAGGGCATTTTTTAGTAGTTTTGTCATTTACTTTTTTGCTTTACGCTGAACTTCAATTTGTTTTTGTAAATAAAGTGTACATGTATTATTCGTCATCCGTCGCCAATTTCGGAAAGACAACTTGAATCCTTTTGGCCCGCTTAATAGCATTTCTACAGTAATCCAGGCTTTAGTAGTACTGTAGATGAAGCGTAGTATACGGTAGCTATAGGAATATTTATAATCTGTATTTATTTCTGAAGATTAAACTGAATTTCTAGAATACTCTAGCCTTCATTTACAGTACTCTAGCACAGTGGTATTGTAAATGAAGCGTAGTTTACGGTAGCTATAATAATAATTATAATCTGTAGTTGGTTCTGAACCTTAAGCTTCTACAGTACTCTTCATCTGTGTACTTTGGGCTTTCTTGTAAACGCACCCTTACTGGTGCACGAAATTCTTCAGCATCGAAGAAATTGAATCGAAGAACCTCAGTGCGCCCGATCGCGGTATGTTCGGTTTTTACCCAATAGCAAATCTTTTCTTTCTTTTTATACCCATTGGCAATTCTTTCCTTTTATCTTTAAACCTATGGCAAATCTTCTGCAAAAAAAGATATTCAGCTAAGATTTTTTTATTTAAGGGGTAAATGCGCGAAATTTGTAGAACCGTTATTCATTTTACAAGGTCTTCCCTAGTGGGTGCCTAGTTTATTTTAACTTTTTTTGTGTTGCTATTTAAAAAGAAGGCCGCTTATCAACGTATATACAAGATGGCTTTTCTTCCAGAGCTGGTGCAGAGATCGACACCCCCGAATTTCGTACAACGCCACGATACACCGGCCACTCCACTCCACCATCGCCCACCACTCCTCGTCCATATCAGCCGAATCGTAGATATATGGTGAGTTTGTTTATGGGTTTTGATCTAGATGCTTTTGCTTTTGCAAAGTCTTCTCAAGTCACTTGTAAGGGTTTTGTTGTTTTATTTTGTAATTTGTTTAACATGTAGGCGAGTGTATCGGTGCCGTGTAAAAACACAAATCCGTCGGTATTCATGATAGGCCTAAAGTGACAAAATAATGGAACTGCCTGATGCTAAACAAAACGAATTTAAGGCTTAGGCGCATTTTGTTTTGATTCCAAGGGTAAGGTTGCAGTTTGTAATTTGCTACAGTGGACTTTAGAAAGCTTTACAAAAACAAAAGCATTTGGATCAAAACCCAAAAACAAACTCACGAACTACTGCGTTCCGGCGTTTCGACTGATATCGGCGAAGAGTGCTGGGCGATAGTGGAGTTGAGTGGAGTGGCCGGTGTGGGGTGACTGAGCTGAGAAAACGATTTTTCACATCTTTGATGTTCTTCGCTCGAAAATTAAACAACTCGTATTCATAGACTCCTTAAAATGATTTTAAGTGTTTCGGTGGCTCCGGGTTGAAATTTTTTTATGGTCATTCTTATCATAATCGGAGTTATCTAGAGATTGAATAAAATTTTGTCTTTTAATGGCTTTGAATTCTAGTTGTCTACTTGTTTTTGCGAATTCTAATTGATCTATTTACAGGTATAAGGACGCCAAGCAAAATGCGGTTTGAAATGCTAAAGCTGACGTCATTCCCAATAGAGAAGCTATGCTACGACCTAAAGCTGGAGGTTTTGGAGCAAATGGAGCCGAATGATGCGATTGAATTGGCGAAGGTGAATGGAGGATTTCGATCGATCCTGCTACGGACACCCTGGATAGTTTTTGGGCGTCACGTGAAAATGATCGATTTTTATGAGGGAAAGATTCTAATCCAGAAATTCCCCGAATCATCCCTGGTCAAATTTCATAGTGGTCTCTACCTTCCTTTGATCAAACGAATCCACTCATGTGACAGCTTGTGGATATTCTTATGTTTTGAATTCAGCAACGATCACGCGACGATTCTGAATCAATTGACCTCTGTGAAAGATTTGCATCTCTCTATAAGGAGAAACAGAAGCCCAAGTCATACTGAGTTATTGCTGCAATTTCTTGAGAATTGCCGCTCGAGGATTGAGGAATCCGCGTGGATTGACGTGAACATTGATTTGTTAAACGAAAACCAAGTGATCAAGGAAAGTTTTGAGAAATTCATTGCAAATCAGATGAATGAATGCGAAAAAGTCGAGTTTAATATCTCTACCTCTGCTTATCGAGATGAGTTTTCCTTCTACCACGATGTTTTTGCCAAGACTTCGATCAAACTCTTGGAAGTGCCTGAATTCAGGGGTAACTTAGAAGAGGTCGTCCAATCAATCGTTGAAAAACCGATCCTAAGCAAGAATTTGAAGGCGGTTTTTTATGTGGATTTCTTGTTTCTTCAGAAGATGAATACCCGAATCCTCGATTTTCTTTCGCAATTCCCTGGAATGAAACGATTTTACGGAGAAAATAATCAAGAAATCTTCAAAATGGCGAACGAACTCTGGAAAAAGCATGTCGGATACTTGCTTGACTTCACAGAGTATCAATTTTTTCGACGAAACATTGACTCGAGCAGAGATTGTGTCTACATGCTTTTGTCGTACAGAGGCGAATGGTGTACCTTTTTCGCCTTCTACATTGAACCACAATCGGTAATGATGGAATTTTGAGTGTTTTTATTAGGTTTTGCAATTTTAGTGCTTTTATTGTGATTCAGTTATTGTATTTATTTAATTTTGTTTCATCAATTGTTCCTTCTTTTTTCTGTAACGTGTAATTAGGATTTTCATCAAAATTTCAATCATCTTTTCTTTATTTCTTTTCTCATCTTTATTTCGATCAAAAAATAAAGCTTGATAAATAGCTTGATAAATAAAAAAAGTAGCGAAAATTAATTAAGAAATGGGATACACATCGATTGGGGATCTGAGAGATTGTCGCGTTTTCTTCACTCCTTCTCACCTTGTTTTAGGGGTCTTTTTCGAGCAATGCAAGTCGGGCTTTCTCCGCAGTTTGCATTTTGTGGCTATCCAATTGGATAAAGCGGAAATTATCGCGGGGTGTTGTTCAATCTGGATTAAGTTGCACCTTAAATTTCAGCCTCCTCTAATGCAACCCTCACCCCTACCGCCACAATGGCAGATGCCAACAAGAAGATGTCGGTTTCTCGTTGTCCATTTCATCCGAGAGTTGGTTGTTTGCGGAAATTGTATCATGTGAATCTTTTAGAATGTCGATCATCGGGTAGGCAGATTGCCGATTTCGGTCAGCGGATGCAAGTAAGCGTCTTTTTCAAGAGTTCGTTTGCCATATTAATGACTTCTTGCTGATTTTCTCCGTCAAATCGCTCCATTCCAGAGGATTGCGAAATAAAATAGACGATTCGGGTATTCATATCCTGAGAATAGTAGATATCCAATCGAATGGATTACTCACATACTACAATGACCTCTCAGCATCGTTGCTGCGACAACTAACCTATTCAACGACAAGATTTGCGGCTTATGATAGCTTGAAAAGGCAATATATATCAGGTAAAAGCCTACCTTTTCTAGAAAAAGCCTTCTTGGCTGGTATTTCTGGAGCGCTTGGCGAACTAGTGGGGACTCCGGGCGATCTTGTCAACGTTCGATTGCAAAATGATGTCAAGTTGCCTCCTGCTGAAAGAAAAAATCACAAACACACATTAGATGGAGCCGTAAGAAGCATTCGTGAAGAAGGCATAGCGCGATTGTTCGGAGGGGCAACAATGGTTACATTGAGCGCCAAAACTTTCACAGAGGTCAATTGATTCAGAATCGTCGCGTGATCGTTGCTGAATTCAGAATTCCAACCTAAGAATATCCACAAGCTGTCACAGGAGTGGATTCGTTTGATCAATCGAAGGTGGAGATCAGTATGAAATTTGAGGAGGGATGATTCGGGTAATTTCTCGATTCGAATCGCTCCCTCAAAAGACTGGATCATTTTCACGTGACGCCCAAAAACTATCCATGGTCTCCGTAGCAGGATCGATCGAAATCCTGCATTCACCTTGGAATACTGGGGAAAAATCGAGGAAAACAATACGTTGACGGTTCGTGGAGGGAAGAGGTTGAATTTGAAAGCCGGAGATCATTTACGACTTTTCAGTCATTTACATTTACGACTCTCGGGTTGGCACCGATTCGACGCGGCAGTGAACGCCTGAGAATTGAGGACAAAAAGACCATTTTAACAAAGTTTGGTGATGAGACGGCAAGCGGACCTCTGCTCAGTTCACCATTTGATGAGAAGAACAGTTGCTAATCTTGATGAAACACGATTCTTGTTATTTGATCAAATACGATAATCAAAACACTGAAGGAAACGTTGAGGATCCGGAGGATGAATGGATCGGATCGGTGGAGGATTCGTAGATGAAGCTGATCGGATCACACATCTAAAGTCATTGATGTATTAATATAATGGTTTAGCAGAAGCCACATATAGTTTTAAAAGTTAAACGTTTCCGTTTTCTCTTCCATATTCCTTCACTTTTATTTGTACGTGTACTCTCTTTAAATACTGTTATGATGTCATATCTCGTGGTGAATACCGTTACTAAAAGAGTTATTTTTTTGGTATTTTAAAGCTGTATTTTTTTTAGCATTTTTAAATGTAAATTTTAGAATAAATAAACTAACCGTAGATTGCAATACTACAACGCTTAGAGCATTTTATTGGCTACAATGTGATTTGGTGCGATTCACTGGTGTTTTTTCTATTGTATGCAGAAACATCTATTGTACAAATGAGGTCATCAAGAAAAAAAAAATGCATTCAACATTTAAATTAGAAAACAAATTATCACTAAGAAGCACACTAAAATAGGAAAACAAAAGCAAAGAATCTGGTTTTTTCAATCTAGGAATTAATGGAGAACGAAAAGAGCATTTTGTAGCCACAATTTGAGGAAGAACCAAGTTCACCTGGGATGGTGACTACTATGAATCATTTTAAGTCCTTTTTTTGATTGTTCCTCGTTTGTTTGTCGGCGCATCTCGTCGCCTCTTTCGCAGACACTTTGAAAAATCACATAACTGAAAGTGAAATGTTTCATTTCGAATGAAAAGGAACAAATGTACAAATCAATTGTATTTTTCAGATTGGACTTTTCCATCAAATGCACCCCAGATTTGTAACGTTCGTTGATCACGCAATCCGTCGATACAATGTGCACAAAAAAAGTCCCTTCTGAGCAGGAAACCGTAGAATTTGGTTGGGTATTTCGCGGAGAGTTTCTCGGAAATTCTCCCTCGAATTGCATTGTACCAATTTTGTTCACTTCTAATGCATTTTTTTCCATCAAAATCTCAATTTTTATCATGTATAAACTCTTTATCTGTGAATAAGTGAGATTTGAATAAATTTAAAACACAAAAACGAATTATAAACGGCAAGTGAGAGTAAAAAAAATGAAAAGCGGCGGGAGAAATGACGCGAGAACAAAAGGAAATGATGATCTGGTGAGCTCACACGCAAACATCGATCATCTAGCGCACTGAATTCCTCACTTTTCATGTGCAATTGTTGTTCGGTTACGATAGAAAGTTCACAGTGTGTCAACTTAGAAAAACTGAGTTGAGCTCGTCCAAAACGCTACTAGTTTGTGCAGACTTGTTCAATCTCTATAATTTTTGCATAAAAACATTCTCAAGATATATGCAAACAAAACTTTTTGCTTTATTTTGTTTGAAAAACCTATAGAAATCACTTTTTCACCATTATATTCCCCGGATGCCATAGGCCTTTGGCGAAAAATTTCGTACCAAATTTTTCAGCTCGGCGCTATTGCTCAGTTCGAGCCAACCAACATTGGAAAGTTTCAATGGAAATCGCACATCGTTTACTCTCCATTTCATAATGCATAAGAACTGGGTGTTTCCAATAAAGTATTGGTGACTTTCAAAGAGTTGCTTGACCAATTGCATACGGCTAGACTAGATAATCTCCGAAACTTCACTCAAATTCGATTCTATATTCTCTTTTAGCTACGTAATCCCAAAAATACATTGAATGTTTTATCGAGTTTTGTTTTATTGTTTTATCGAGAGTCGACTGCATTTGGTTCTTTTCTCTTTGACTGGTCTTTTCAAGAAATATTTTGATACTTGCAAAAGTGTTAGGCCGACTACACTTTTCCAGCATTTTTTATTCTTTTTCCCTTATTCCAATTGATCCAATTGATTCCAATACTCAAAAATCAACCATTTATAAGTTTTTTTTTTACATTTCTATGATTGATTTCTGTATAAATTTTATCTTTACAATCCAACCAATTTTATCTTTACAATCCATTCGACACAATTCCTCTTCCCGTAATACCTGAAAGGAATTCATAGGGAATTATGCAAAAAAGGAAAAGGTTTTTTTTAAAAAGAGGGATTAGAATGAATAGAAATAGGTCGAAAAATTTTTTTTTCTTTTACTAACCTTTTCGAATGATCTCTCCAATCGATCAATGCAACTCCACCAATCGTTTTGATGATAGGCTGACACCCCGCTCATGTATAGGTTCTAAATTGTTTCTGAAAATTACCATTAGAACATTTTCTATTTATTAGGTTTTCCAAAACATGGCAACTATTGAAAGCTACCGTAATCTTGCCCTAGATCTTGCACAATGGCTACCCCAGGGTTAAACCAGTCCAGAAACCAAGGCAGGACTTGTCTACTGGCCTAACCCTGGCGATGGATACCGTAATCTTGCCTCTAGTTTTTATATAATCTATCTTTTGGAATCCTTTTTGAAGCCTCACAAAATCAGGCAAAAGTTGAGACAGAATTACAGTAATTTTCAAAATTTGACACTTTTTAGAAAATGCTTTATTTGAAAGAAGCACACTATAGTGTTTTTGTTTTGTTTTTGTTTTCTTTAACACTATTTTTTTTTTTTGTTATCATCGAGTAGTGGAGGGCCAAATGTGGAGGGCCAAATCTTGCACTAGATCTTGCACATTGAATTTTTTTCTTGTCACAACGAATTTCTACCCGTTTTTATCGTTGTTTAGGGCGTTGAATAAAATTCGAATAAATTTGAACATTTTAGACATTTGAACATTAGAAAATGACCCTCTTTTTCGCGTTTCTCCTCGCATTTTCAGGTATTTTTCCAAATTTAGGCATATAATCGTACTATTACAAAATAAATATCTAAAAATATAATTTTTTTTCAGCAACAACAGCCATCGCTATCCTGCCGGTGTGCACAAAATGCCCAACTGGAGGTTTGACTTTCAACTTTTAACGAATAAAGATCTGTCACTGCGACTTTGTGCTTGCATTCAAACGGAGCTTATCTAGCATACCATTTGTTCTTTTGAAAAGCAAAGATATACTTTTTTCCTCAATCCCCCTTGCTTATAGGGATTTGGTCTGTTTGGCGCGATGCGTCGAGGTGTTCAAAAACTTGTGGTTTACACGGTGAAAAGACGCAGAAGAGGAATTGCACGTCGGCGAAATTCGGATGCCTGTGTCTGTGAGTTAAAAAAGAGAATTAAACCTTTTAGATTCCTGTAACATTTAGCATAACTTTTTCAGAACTTAATAATGTTTTCAGTGGTTCCACATCGCGTGTGGTCCCGTGCCCGGTGAGTCTCTGCGGCTTCGGCACGGCTTCGTGTGCTTCCGGCTATTCGAAGGTGATTTTCTATGATAAATATTATTTTTAACTTCCAGTCCATTTTTTAAGAATAGTAGATTTTTTAGAAACAAAAAACAAACTCTAAATGTTACACAAACAAGCCAATTAATGCTTTTCAGTGGCTGAACAAAGCGGCCGGCAAATGGTTGTGTGGCAATGTGACTAGAGCTGATGACTACAAGGCACCAAAATGCAGAATAACGAGTAGTTTTCATCTATTTCGAACCAGAATCGATTCTCATGCCTTTAGATACTTTATTAATACTTTAATTTTAGAATTTCTTGGCTCGACGACCACTCGAAAGCCGGCCACGACTCAGTCATCGAGCACCACCACCACCACCACCCAAACAACCACAACAACCCCAACAACCCCTACCACGCCCCCGGTCACTGGACTGCCTTAATAAAAAGCTAATAATATAATATTTTATCCATTTTATCATTGCTTTTTTAAAATTTATTTTTATAACCTATCAAAATTTTCTTACCTTTCTAATTTATACTTTTACACTTCCATTTCTATTTGTAATCCCTTTTAGAATTTTTTTTAAAAACAATCTTTGCTTTTCTGTGTGCCTTTTACCTCTTTTTTAAATTAAACTACCTCTTTTTCTCTATTTTTTTTTCTTTTTAAAAACACTTTTTTTTGTAGTGATTTTCAAATTTTACACGAATAAGGAACAAGCAAAAATAGGATAGCAAAAACGGAGGAATGGGTAAGATGAAAGTAAAAAAGCATAAAGGAACATGAATAAGCCAAATGATCAACTGAGCTATGAAAAAAAAAAGAATTAACTGAGCTAGGCAAGGAAAAAAAGACGAGTCGAATGAAAAGGGTGTGGGGTTTATTGATACCTTTTATTGAAACCTATGAACTCTCCGAAGCCCGTAGTGAAGCGAGCTGTCCCAAAGGGACATCCCTTCACTCAGTGGCATACCCAGGATTTCCCGGCTTTCAGTCTAACGGTCTTTTCAGTCTTTCGCGTTTGGAATTGGCCATTTTCATGCATTTCCACTTTTTTGAGGTTTTTCAATTTTTGATCGCAAAAATCTCGAAAACTAGAGGGACAACCGCTTTTCATTTTGGTCAGCCTCCTAGTCAAATTTTCTCTACTTTCTGAAAATCATAACGTTAGTTTTGTAAAATTGTTGATTATTAAAATTGAATCAAAATTGAATTGATTGTCGCGATAAAACGAGCACCATCAGAAAGCGGGGCATTGAACTCGGAGATTCTCGATACATCTCTAAAATTAATTAGTTTTAAATCTTTCAGCCTTTAATCTCTTTAAAATACCCACTCAATGATCAGCCTCCGTAATAACTTTCGCGTCAATAACAGCCTCTTTTAATAACTCCAGAATTTATCGAGATCTCGATAGTCAAGTCTACTCCGAACTACCAAAACCGGTTAAAAAAAAGATTGGAGTTTCGTCTTGAAAGTAAGAAAAGAAAATACAAAATCACGGTGTGTTCGGTTTTTATCCAATAGCAAATCTTTTCTTTCTTTTTATACCCATTGGCAATTCTTTCCTTTTATCTTTATACTTATGGCAAATCTTCAGCAAAAAAAAGATATTCAGCTAAGATTTTTTATTTAAGGGTAAATCCGCGAAATTTGTAGAACCGTTATCCATTTTACAACCTCTTCGCTAGTGGGTGCCTAGTTCATTTCAACCTTTTTTCGTTGTTTTTTAAAAAGAAAACCGCTTATCAACCTATATACAAGATGGTTTTTCTTCCAGAGATGGTGCTGCCGACACCCCCGAATTTCGTACAACACGAGCTCAGCCACGATACACCGGCCACTCCCCTTCACTTCACTATAGCCCATCACTCCTCGTCCATGTCAGCCGAATCGCCGAAGCTCGTGAGTTTGTTTTTGGGTTTTGGTCTAGATGCTTTTGCTTTTGCAAAGTTTTCTCAAGTCCCTTGTAAGTGTTTTGTTGTTTTATTTATATTATATTGTTTTACTAAGAATTTATTTTGTTTAACATGAGGTCGTTTCATTGTTTTATACCTTGGGTATTTATTTAGATCTAGTGTATAACTTTTAAACTCTTACCCCGAGCTCGTGTAGGCGAGTGTATCGGTGCCGTGTAAAAACACAAATCCGTCGGTATTCATGATAGACCTAAAATGACAAAATAATGGAACTGCCTGATGCTAAACAAAACGAATTTAAGGCTTAGGCATATATTGTGTGTTGATTCCAAGGGTAAGGTTGCAGTTTGTAATTTGCTACAGTGGACTTTAGAAAGCTTTACAAAAACAAAAGCATTTGGATCAAAAACCAAAAACAAACTCACGAACTGCTGCGTTTCGGCGTTTCGACTGATATGGGTGAAGAGTGCTGGGCGAAAGTGGAGTTGAGTGGAGTGGCCGGTGTGTCGTGACTGAGCTCGCGTTGGACCGCATTGTTTAGAAAACGATTTTTCACATCTTTTGTGTTCTTCGCTCTAGAATTAAAGAGTCCGTACTCATAGACTCCTTAAAATGATTTTAAGTGTTTTGATGGCTCCGGGTTGAAATTTTTCATGGTCATTCTTATCATAAGCCGAGTTATCTAGAGATTGATTAAAATTTTGTTTTTTTTTTTTTTTTTTGTTTTCCTTTTTTTTTTCTCCTTTTTTTTTTTTTATAATTTTTTAAAAAAAAAAAAAAAAAAAGGAAAATAAAAAAAAAAAACGAACGAAATCCAAAAAAAAGAAAAAAAGAAAAAAAAAAAAAAAAAAGAAGATGGGGAAAGAAAAAAAAAGAAAAAAAAAAAGAGAAAGAAAGGGAGAAAAGGAAGGAGGGAGACCGATCCGCCCCCGCCACGACATCGTTGGTGGGGTGGTCGTGAAAAAAAAAAAAATAATTTTTGGGGGAAACTAAAAAAAAAAAAAAAACAAAAAACCCCCCCCCATAAAAAAAAAACACACCACCCCCCTCTTTAAAAAAAAAAAAAAAAAAAAAAAAAAAATGGGAAAAAAAAATATTTTAAAATAAAAAAAAAAAAAAAAAAAAAAAAAAAAAAAATAAAAAAAAAAAAAATTGAAAAAAATTACCCCTTTTATAAAAAAAAAAAAAAAAAAAAAAAAAAGTTTTTGTTAAAATTTTTTAAAAAAACCACCGGGGAATGGGAAAACCCGGGGGAATAAAGGGGAAATTTATTTTTAAAAAAAAAAAAAAGGGGTGGGAAAGTTTGGAGAAATTCATTACAAATCAGATGGATGAATGCGAAAAAGTCAAGCTTGATATCTCTACCTCTGCTTATCGAGATGAGTTTTCCTTCTACCACGATGTTTTTGCCAAGACTTCGATCAAACTCTTGGAAGTGCGTGAATTCAGGGGTAACTTAGAAGAGGTCGTCCAATCAATCGTTGAAAAACCGATTCTAAGCAAGAATTTGAAGACGGTTTTTTATTTGAGTTTCTTGTATATTCAGGAGATGAATACCCGAATCCTTGATTTTCTTTCGCAATTCCCTGGAATGAAACGATTCTACGGAGAAAATCATCAAGAAATCTTCAAAATGGCGAACGAACTCTGGAAAAAGCATGCCGGATACTTGCTTGACTTCACGGTCTATCTATTTTTTCGACGAAACATTGACTCGAGCAGGGATTGTGTCTACATGCTTTTGTCGTATAGAGGCGAATGGTGCACCTTTTTCGCCTTCTACGTGGACCACAATCGGAAATTTTGACTGCTTTTGAGTGAATGGAATTTTGGGTGTTTTTATTAGGTTTTTTCAATTTTAGTGCTTTTATTGTGATTCAGTTATTGTATTGATTTAATTTTGTTTTATCAATTGTTCCTTCTTTTTTGTGTAACGTGTAATTCGGATTTTCATCAAAATTTCAGTCGCCATTTATTTCGGTCAAAAAATAAAGCTTGATAAATAGCCAATAAAAAGTGAAATAAAAAGGTAGCCAAAATAAGTTAAGGAATGGGATACACATCGTTTGGGGATCTGAGAGATTGCCGCGTTTTCTTCACTCCTTGTCACCTTGGTTTTTCTTGGGAAGGAGGACGGCTGAAAGTTTGTTTGGTTTTATTAGATGTTCAAAATTTTCATTAGAATTCTTAACTTATGTACGACATTGGTAAGACAACGGAAATTGCTAGTTCTTAGATATTAGGTTGGTGCAAAAGAAATTTCGGTCGATATAAAATGTTCTTATTTTTTTAATCTGAAGAGCTTATTTGATGTTCTTTTGTGCATTTGTACTCTTGGATATTTACTTTATTTTCGCATTTTTTCAAAGTCAGAGCTTTCACTTTTTAATTGATTTTTGCTTTAGATCATGGTGGATCAAAAGTATGTTCTGCTCACGTGTCTTCTCTATGACTTCAAAATGGGCAAAAACGCTGCTGATTCACATCGTGATCTCTGTTCCGCCTTTGGAGAACAGGTTATCACCGAAAGATCACGCCAGCTCTGGTTTGCCCAATTCCGAGATGGTAATGAATCCCTTGAAGACGAATCGCATGGACATCGTGCCACAGCCATCGACAACAATGAATTGAAGCTGATCCAATGCAAACAACACGAGAACTTGCCAAACATCTCCAATTCAACAATTGTACGCCATTTGGAAATAATTGGAAAGACAAATCGTAATGGACAATGGGTTCCACATCAATTGAGTGTTGAGAATCTGGGAGCACGCGTTCCGATCAGCCATATCTTGCTCCAGAAGTCGAAAAGAAGCCATTTTTTTTGAGAATATCTTGACGATGGATGAGAAGTGGATTCACTTTGATAATACTTCTCGAAAAAGACAATGGCTGAGCAAAGGTCAAGCGCCAATTCCAACTCCAAAGCCGGATTATCATGGGCGCAAAGTGATGTTGTCTTGCTGGTGGAATATCAATGGACTTGTTCATTTTGAATTATTAGAGCCCGGAAAAACAGTCGATTCATCTTATTTTATTCAACAACTCAAGAAGGTTGACGAAATTTTGCGTGAAAAAGGCCTAAATCCCTCAACTATCAACTTTCTCCGTGATAATGCTCCAGCTCACACGGCAAAAACCTCTTGTAAGGAACTAGAGAAGCTAGGATGGAAGGTCTTACCACATGCGCCGTATAGTCCAGACTTAGCACCCTCCGATTTTCACCTTTTCAGATCGATGCAACATTCCCTTGAGAATTGCCAGTTTAAGAATGCAAAAGAAGTCGAAAATTGGGTGACCAACTACTTTGCATCACAGAATCAAGCGTTCTTTGAGAAGGGGATCCGCAATCTGTAGCAACGTTGGAGGGATGTCATAGATAATAATGGTGCTTATTGTTTTAAATAAATTGTTATCAAAAAAAATTTTGGATGACTTTAATCTTTGTAAAAAAACGAAATTTCATTTGCACCAACCTAGTATGCATCAATCAAAAAAAAACTAAGGCCCAGAAACTATCAGATGTTCTTCAGAAAGGCCAAAAATAGGCCTTTCTGAAGTTTCCAAAGAGCGCCAACAGGTTGCTCGATTTCAAATGCTTCAGAATTGTCGCGTGTACATCATTGAATCCATCGCTCACCTGGAAGAACAAACGGCCACACAATCGATGGTTTGGCGAGAAGAAAATGGTGAACGGCATCCACACATCCATCCAGATGAAACCACTCCGAGTCGGGCAGCGTCCTGATCGAGATTTTCTCATTGTTTACGTAAATCTCATGCACGTGCGTTAGAAATGCACAAATTGAGACTCCCGTACTCAATGCACTTTCAGCAAGGATTCAACAAAACACTTACAAGTGACTTCAGAAAACTTTACAAACGCAAAAGGATTTAGATCAAAACTTAAAAAAAAAAACTCACCATATATATCTGCGATTCGGCTGATATGGACGAGGAGTGGTGGGCGATAACGAAGCGGAGTGGAGTGGCCGGTGTATCGTGGCTCGTCCTCCTCCCTCAGAAGACCCGAGGTGACAAGGAGCGAAAAAAACGCGGCAACATTTATTTACAACTTTTCTTATAATTTTCTCTAAGCCGATTTCTACATATTGCACCTCGCGTTACAATCAAGTACTCCCCGTGCCGCCAGCAAAATGTTAAGATTTTAGTTCAAAAAAAGAAATCCTAGATTTCTTTTAGTCAGGTCACAGAATCGATGCCGAGAAAGCATTCGAAGTTTACTCACAAAAATGGAATAGCAAAAGTTTAAACCACGCTACAAAAATCTTCACAGTAAGGTCCGGTAATGAGATGAAAAGGTGGTCAAAGTGATCTGCAAAAAGATTTGTCGCCATTAGGCCGGCAAAGCCGTGATGGATTGTGGCTTTCCAATTAGTAGGTCCTCACAAAGAGTACATTCAGTTAATTTCTGCTGAAGCAAAGCAAAATCACGGTTTTCTCTCATCACGAGAAAAACTAAATTGCGATACCTCTTGTGAGTATTGTAAGAAAAAAAACACTCAAACGGTTTGACACAAACATAATCGAAAGCAAGCTTCATTGAGATCACACCGCTTCGGGAAAAGAGAAAAGGATTAGACGATTCTCTGATATTTTTGAGAGAAGATTTGAGGGTTGAGGTGGAAAGGTGAAAGGTGAAGCGTTTTGTGTTCACTTTCAGAAACTATTGTAATCTTGACATAAGCTTCGTGATGAGGTTTTTACGTTTTTTATAAAATTTCATACATGTGTGTGTGTTTCTGCTGAAGACTTTACTCTTTGGAATCTTTGAAAGACAAAACAAAACGTTAACAAACAAAGACACACTACTCAACACAGAATACAATGGAACACCCTTGATGAAATGATGGGAGCCACATCGAACAAGCATTCTCATCAATGGATAATACAAGAGATCGATCACAGTGAGCTTCGAGAGGAGTTTGAGAACAAGATACATGAGGAGAAGATGGAAATGATGAAGAGGGTGGGGAAAGGTTAATGGAGAGTTCAGTCTTGACACGGGTCGATAGTTCGTCTAATAGAAGATCCGTGATTTTCGTTCGAATTGGGGCACGAAGGACCTGAATGGCATTTAAATATTAGAGAATCACTTTTTTTGCTTAGGTTACCATTAACTTCTAAATGACCTACCGTAATTTTTATTAGAATGGTGTCAAGATTAATTTTTCAATCGAAAATCACAGTTCTATTCTAGGTATAAAACTGATTTGGAGATTTGGAGCTTTGAGACTTAGGATTTTAAGATCTTAAAGAATTTGTATACTTTTTCCAAATAGATATAGACTTTATCAAGAGCTCGTTCTAATAGAGAATTTACCGTAATATTTTTTGAACTTACTTTACACTCTCCATCGGTCAACAACCTCTCGACTTTATCATAAGGGAAATAGTCTGTCGAGTCGATCTCTTCACTCCATTTCTCTCGATCTTTCGAACTTTCCGGAGCCAACTGAAAGATTTATTATTGATTGGGATAATTCAAAAAACTATCTTTTTTAGGGCAAAATTTAAAAAAGAAAGGGATCGAACCCGAGAACGAAGTTGATGGCTTGTCTCGGAAAAAAGACCTTTAACCACTACGCCACAAGCTCACGTTCCGAGGCGGTAGCCCTATAAAAGGAGGACTGATTTTTGACCGCGAATTTGGCCTCAAACTTATTTTCCAGCTTCCTTTTTTTCCGAAATATAACGCTTCTGTCACCGCTTCAGCAAGTGTTCTTGTGGCGTAGTGGATAAGAGTCTGGCTTCCAAGAACAGCTAAGAAGCTAGGGTTCGACCCCTTACTTTTGTTTTCATTTTATTTTGATGTTTCACCGCTCAAACTTGTTTTCCTCGCGTTTCCGAATCATTTTGCAAAAACGGATAGCGGCATCGGGATCAGCGTTAAATTCTGATATATGGCAACCTCGGCCTTGTGTCCTGCCCTTGTGTCCTGCCCTTGTGTCCTTCCCTTGTGTCCTTCCCTTGTGACCTTCCCTTGTGACCTTCCCTTGTGTCCTTCCCTTGTGTCCTTCCCTTGTGTCCTTCCCTTGTGTCCTTCCCTTGTGTCCTTCCCTTGTGTCCTTCCCTTGTGTCCTTCCCTTGTGAGTGTCCTTACCTGACTCGCCTTCGATACTCGAAACTCTTTATCAATGTATTCGAGTAGCCGTTTCTCCAAAACCGATCTCTTGTACAATGCGAGAATCTTCTAAAATTTTGAATTCAGAAAATTTCGAATTTTCAAACCGGATCCGGTGTGAAAAGGTCGGCTTTTTATATTGACGATTATAGGCAAAACGATTTCTTCTCATCAATGGAGAATCATCGAAAAGAAGATAATTTGCCACAGAAGTACACGCATCCGTTCCACGCATCACTATAAAATGTCTATAAAAATATGAATTGAATAGCTCACAATTGTATTGACAAATGTGAATGTACTCGAAATGTGAAGCGATGATATTCCGAACTTTGTGTCCGTTAACCCAGGATAATCTCTCGAAACATTGACTTTCACAACGGAGAACCGATGCTTTCATGCCTGGAAATCATTTGTTTTTTTAGATTGCTTAGCTACACCAAGAATTATCAATGCTAAAGAAAGTTACAGCGCTTCGACTACGCGCGAATACGGTCTGTTTCGAATCAAGACTATAAACCACTAGAACTTTCTTTAGCATTGATCTTTTTGAGTGCACTTTAGTCCATTCGAAAGCTCTTGAGATTCTCGATTTTTTTGAGCTAAAGATCATGTCAATCCGGTAGATTTGAAACAAGTTAGAAGTGTTTGTAGTTTACGTTTGTAGACTATAAACACTTCTAACTTGTTTATAGTCTACAAACCAAAGTGCTCTAACTATTGTGGTACTAGTACCACAATAATTAGAGGATTTTAGTTTAAGGGTGAGACAAAGGTTGTTCAAGTACAATAAAACTTGCATGCAAAGTCCAAGTAAAGTAGGAAAAGTCACGCATTTCTCTTTCCAAATTTTCTTGTGCTAGCAGCTTAATTTTCTCTTTGTTATTTTTGAGCGCTGATAACAAAAATCACTCATTTTTCAATAGTACGAAATTTCCCTGTTTTTCTAGCAAACTTGTTTGAATAATATCGATTTCGAGTGTCCCCTCGACCGAACTCCAATCAATTTTATCTTTACAATCCATTCGACACAATTCCTCTTCTCGCAATACCTGAAAGGAATTCATAGGGAATTATGCCAAAAAAGAAAAGGCGCGTTTTTTTTTTAAAAAGAGGGATTAGAATGAATTCCTCTTCGAATAGAAATAGATCGAAAAGAAATTTTTTCTTTTACTAACCTTTTCGAATGATCTCTCCAATCGATCAATGCAACTCCACCAATCGTTTTGATGATAGGCTGACACCCCGCTCATGTATAGGCTCTAAATTGTTTCTGAAAATTACCATTAGAGCATTTTCTATTTATGAGGTTTTCTAAAAGATGGCAACTATTGAAAGCTACCGTAATCTTGCTCTAGATCTTGCACAATGGCTACCCCAGGGTTAAACCAGTCCAGAAGCCAAGGCAGGACTTGTCTACTGGCCTAACCCTGGCGATGGATACCGTAATCTTGCCTCTAGTTTTTTATATAACCTATCTTTTGGAATCCTTTTTGAAGCCTCACAAAAGCAGGCAAAACTTGAGACAGAATTAAGGTAATTTTCAAAATTTGACACTTTTTAGAAAATGGTTTATTTGAAAGAAGCACATTATAGTGTTTTTGTTTTGTTTTTTGTTATCATCGAGTAGTGGAGGGCCAAATGGTCAATGCAGGAGAGTTTGACCGTTTCTGTGTAAAATGACCAATTTCTTTTTGATAAAATGCGATTTTTAAAAAAATCTACAAGACCGATTTTGATAATTCTCTTTCACCATTGAATTCAGCACATTTTTCTGCTTCAAATGGTTATTCAAACGTAAAAATCCTATAGAAAACAATGTGCACTACAATGCGCGGATGTGCACTACCTCATATTCTTTTCTCTGGAAATCATCGAGCATCTCTTCTTCAAATCCCTCTTGTTTCATGTAAAACTAAAAATTTTTCATTTCCATTATTTATTAATCGTTTTTTTTTTCAATTACCTGTAAATTTTCAATGGTTTCTTGATGTTCCGGATTTCTCACTAAATACGTGTACGCGGCTTTCACGGCATTTTTGAGGTCTTTCAGCTAAATGAAGGATGAATTGCCTTTTTGAATGTCAATTTACATTATTATTTGAATATTTTTTTTGAATATCAACTTACATTCCAATAACATATCGATAAATATCGATATGGCTCTCTCCTCCATTTCGTACCATAAAAGATGTCGCTTTGTGGACGGGCGCTCTTCTGTAAGACGATCGCGTTTACATCTAGAAATTGCAAATGAAATTGATAACAGAAAAGCTGTAGTGACCCATCCTATTGAGCTGAACCTGATCCGGATCCAGTTTCGTTTTTAAAAGGAAATATTTTGACTAGTCTAATCGAATCGAGGGTTTTTGCTGGATCTGGGTGCCGACTTCAAGAGAAACCAATATTCTCACCGTAATCGATTAACAATAAGCAATCGATTAGCAAATTTCCCACTATTAAGTGATGGAATTGCTTGAGAGCTTAAAAAGTAATCGAATCAGGATTACTCTAGGAAGAAGTCGTTTTTAAAAGTTTGTTTGGAAAGATTACTTGGGTTTTGCGCTATGAAAACCCTATCAGGTTTCAGAATTATAAAATCTGATTTATGTTCTCTAATTTAAAAAAACAAATCTTTATTTATAATTACCGTATTTATTCTAATTGAAAAGCCCTTTAGACGAAATTTTTCATTTTTTCGGATTTTGTTTTGTTTTGTTAACTTCTCGGTTAGAAAAATTCTCAACTTTTTAAATACTTTCAAAGGCAAAAGGATAATGTTATATAATAGTTTATATAACATTATATGGGAGTGGGACAAATGCGACCTTTTTTGCACCTGGACATTTGCGCACCCTTTTTGCTGGAAAAGGGTCGTAGAGCTTTAAAAACGTTTTCATCTAAGGGAATCGTATGCTAGATTCAGAATTTTTGACAAATCAGACCTCGCTGACATCAAATTTGGGCTAAAAGGCAAAAACTACGCAACTTAACGCTTTTCTGCAGTTTTTGCCTTTCAGCCCAAATTTAACGTGTCAGCGAGGTCTGATTTGTCGAAATTCGGAATCTAGGCATACGATTCCCTTATATGGAAATATTTTCGAAGCTCTACGACCTTTCCTAAGGCCTTTTCCAGCAAAAAAAGGTGCGCAAATGTCCAGGTGCGCAAAAAAAAAAGGTCACATTTGTCCCACCCCCGTTTATATATATTTCTATAATAGCTTAATGTTTATATAATAGTTTTAGACTAAAAAAAAGCTTAATGGCGTCAAAAACCGGATGAAAATCCAACAAAAACACCTATTTTTAAGCTCTTGAATTATATTTAAATTTTTTCTTACCCTATTTGTAAAGAAAATTTTCAGAGAAACATTGAAAAATCGAAGAGCCGACTTCTTCTATTAGAATATTGAAAATAAGTTCCCTTTACCTGAATAAACAAAGTGCTCGTTGTGCGGTCAGATGCGTGAACGCCATCCCAATCGCATTTGTATTTGACGGGAATTTCTTCTCGCACATTTCTCGACACCACATGATCTCATCATTGTAGTAGCTGAATTGAAGTTTGTAAATCAAATTTAGACAATTAACAACTACTTGAAATCCTCAACCGATCTTCTCAGAAATCCGACACAATCGCTCCATTCTTTTCTCGAATAGGCCATTCTTCCCGACTCGTACAATTGCTCATAGGTGATCCACGGTTCATCATTTGTACTTGCAACAAAATGAATAAAAAGGAATAAAAATAATAATTGGAGTTTCATTTTAATGGCAAAATCTGGTGAAATGACCCTTAGAGATTTGAGAAGAAAAGAGAAAATGGTAGGGGAAGGGGTCGATTTAGTGTAAACTTCTTACTCATTTCCCGTAAAAAGAACGAAAAGGGAGTGTCCACAGATGCTCTCCGAAAATAGAACAGCTGCACACAAATTACTGAATAAAATCAATTATTAAGCAATGAAAACACTTTTTTTTGAACTTGCACTTTGTTGATCGAGTAGTCGTGTTTTGCCATAATGTAAGTTCATTTTATTTTATACACCAATCAATTCAACGTCTAAAACATGAGAATTTTTGCAAGCTACCGTTTCTTTGTACTTTAAGCTATTATATTTTCATTTAATCTACCGTATTTCTTCGAATAGAAGACCAGGTAAAAGTATCATCGCATATTCCTGCGTAGCGACCCTTTTAGGGGTTTCTTTTCTGCAAAAAAGCTTCAATCAAGTCCTATAGAGCTGGAAAATGACTCAAAAATACTACATGAGCTAACAGATTTTTGAGTCATTTTCCAGCTCTATAGCACTTGATTGAAAGCTTTTATGCAGAAAAGAAATTTTAAAAAGGCGCGCAAAACCGATAACAAGAAACTTGGACTCTATTAAAAAAAATACATTTAATTTAATTATTTAATAGTTTTCTTATTTTAAATATTTAGATTTCTTTAACTTAAAATTTAATGATTTAGATTTTAAAATTTTTATTTTTAAAATTTTTTTTTTAACTTGTTTCTTTAAAAAAAAAATAATTAAAAATAATTTTTTTTTAATTTTTAAAATTTTATTGAAACTTTGGATATAAGCTTGATTTTTGATTCTCTACAACTTTTCCATTGACACCAAAATGGGTTTCTTTTGAAGAAAGTGCTCAAACTGTCACATATCACAATAGCAGGCAGTTTTCAATTCACCAATCCAATATTTTCATTTAATCTATCTGATTTTGCTAGATTTCTCTTAAATAGTTTTCTTTTTTCGTCAATTTCAAAAGCTCATTTACCATTTTTGACAGATTCGATAAGATTCGTTTATGATTTTGATCAAATCTTTCTCTTTCTGAAACTCGAATGAATTCCTTCTCGATCTTTCCAAATGGCACAATGAATCATCATCCAATCATTATTGTATTGACTAAGGTTTTTCACCTTTTGCATCTTCAATTCTAAATTTTATATTTTCATCTTTTCTGAATGATCAAATTTCTCACTTGAAACCTTTATTCTAGTCGTTTTTTCTTTTCAAAAAAGAAACCAGGAAACCCTCTTTTTCTTCCGGAAAAAAAAACGCTAAAAAAGACCTTGTGTGAGCAATCGAACACGTCTCCAGGCGACCAAAATTTCCCCATTTTCACCTCAATATTTTTAATTTTCTCCTTTTTTCAATCTATGATTTGATAAAGTGCTTCGAGAATTCGGAGAGAACATTGAAAAACTTCGAATTTGTTGACAGATTACCATTGTAAAGTTGCTCATATGAATGTTTTGCTGAGTTTTCTGCTTCTCATAGAGACCTCACAAATTGCTTGTCCTAATTACTTTTTAGGAAAAGGAGAAGCCGGGGAAAGTAGGAAAGGAGGAAGAGAGCTCAGGAGATACTCTATACAGAGATGGCCAAAGTCTTTCGAGGGAAAAGGGTGGGGAAATGAGAGGCTCTTCATTTCACTCATAATATATTTTAGAAAGTTGAACGCTTGAAGATTACAATGAATTTTTCACACACAAAGTTTCGTTTTGTTTTTTTGTTGTTTTCAATTCATTTGCATTTAACGGACATCTCCCTTTGGGAAACCTTCAATTTGAGTACATAATTTGCGTTTAATTTTTGATTTAACTGTAACTTTGGCTTCTTTAGCTTCTTTAGCTTGGGTTCAATGCAAATTTTTGGATGATTCTCGGGTCTTGTCGGATCTATATGTCGTAGCCGATTATGAATGAAATTTTTTGGTAAATCTTTCTAGTAGAGCAACCCTTTAATGTATGAGGACAATATTATATCATCATGTAGCGAATTAAATTCTGCGTCGATTGGTACCAAATTTGTGAGTTTAGGTTAAAAATTACTGGCGCTACAACGTTTCATTCAAAATCGGCGGGACCCCCTTAGCTGATTATGAATGAGTGGGTCTAGGAGCGTCCAACCATCAAGTATTTGATATCATTTAACGCAGAATCATTAATAATTATGTTAAATTTTTAAAATTAGAAAGATTTGATAAAAAGAAAAAAAAAATTAGAGCAAAAAAACTGTTTGTTCAAGAGGAAACTTTGAGGCCCCATAATTTTTTTCTTTTTATCCAATCTTTCTAATTTAAAAATTTAACATAATTATTAATGATTCTGCGTTGAATGATACCAAATACTTGATGGTTGGACGCGTCCGGACCCGCTCATTCATAATCGGCTACGACATATACATGCTTACTTGTAGACCAATACATACCTTAGAATATATTGTAGTTGTGTCATTTAAAATCAGAAATTATATGAAAGAAAAGTGTATATCTGTACGGGCATTTTCTAAAGAAAAATTCTTTAGAAACCTTAGAATATATTGTAGTTGTGTCATTTAAAATAAAAATTTAAAAACTCAAAACTAAGTGGGAATTCGGAGGGTCGAACTCGGCTCGTGTGGCTGGTAGAGAATCGCGCTCCTGACTGCGCCATGGCGACGCAGAGGACAAGCTTAAGATATTCAGCCAAAACCCGCCGTTAGGCGTTTTTTCGGACTGCTACTTTAATAGAACGCCATCCCCATAATGACAGGCGTACGGTCGCATAGCCTAACTTTGAACGTCCCATCCTCCGCGCTGCTTTGTGCTACAGTGTGCGCTTGGATGTCAAATGATAGCCCTTGAAATCTAGTATTTTTAGTTCCAAAAAGTAATTGGGAAAATATAGAAGCTGAGAAGAAATGTTTTTCTAAAAAGAAGTTAGACAGAGAACTATACGAGAGGTGGGCGTTCTATTAGAGTATTTATAGATAAAAACTTGAGTTAAGATTATTGTAGTTTTTAAAAAGAAAACATACCGTACTAAGCAATGCTTTTGTTTTCTAAATTACATCTTTTCCATCCATCTTTTCCATTATTTGCAAAGTTCAAAGTTCAAGCTGTTATAGGTGTTATAAAAGTTTCATTTTCTCGCCCACGTTCATAGCATAATGGCATAATGGCATAATGGCATCATAGCATAATGGCATCATAGCATAATGGCGCATTTACATTCGAAAACCCTTTTCAAGGTGAGCCACTTTTTCCCTAAAGAAATGGCAAAGAAAAGACAAAAAAAAATGAAAGACAAAGTGTTCTTTTTGTCTTTTCATCATTTCTATTTTTCTCTTCTCTTCCCACCTCCCTACAATATTGATGCCATTTCTTTCCGTTTGTGTCAATATCTTTCCTTTTTATCAAACACTCATTCTCTTCGATCAAACACTCATTCGAATCCTGTGTACATATTTGCTTTTCCCTTAAATGTCATTGAAATTCACTACTTAACATGTATTTGAGTAAAAGAAAAATAACTCTAATGTTTATTTACGATCGATCGCCTCATTTTGAACGATTTGAGTGAGTGACGAGGAGGGGAAAGGGGAGATTTCCGAGCTTGGCCTTTCGTTGATCACTTCAACGCACAAATTGTGTTTTTCATGTATCAAATGGTATTTATTTTTAAAACATTACTCATATCTAGTTGTTTATTTCAGCGTTAAAGTTTACATTTGAATTTGAATCGCTTATTTTGGTGTTTTGTTAGTGTTTTGTTTTTGTGTACTCTTTGTAAACGAGTTTAAACTCAAATATTGTTAGTACTAGACCTAAGTACTAGACCTAAGTACTAGACCTATTTTAATATAATACTTTTGTTTAGCAGGCTTGAAGCGGGGAAAAGGTTCATATTATTAGAATTGTTTTCTAAAATATAGCTAACTTTTTCGGGGTAATGCCAGAAAAACCTCTTAGTCATCAAATCTGAAATTCGATTGGGCATTTGAATTTGAATTGCTTATTTTGGTTAGTGTTTTGTTTCTGTGCACTCTTTGTAAACTTTGTTTTTGTGTACTCTTGTTAAACTCAAATAATTGTTGAAACGTGCATATAATTGTTGAAACTCATCCAATCATTAATTTAAAGCATTCAAATTTATATGGAGAAAACTGTCACTTCGCTGAAATAGCTTTTTTCAAAAATACTTTCCCCAATCTAATTCCAACACCCCACTAATCAGATTTGTTAACTGAAAGGTTTTTCCCTCATTACCCCGAAAAAGTTAGCTATGTTTTAGAAGGAAAGTATTGAAGGAAAGTTTTTGAAAAAGCTATTTCAGCAAAATGACAGCTTTCTCCATATAAATTTGAATGTTTTAAAAGCAAATGATTGGATGAGTTTCGTACGTTTCAATAATTATTTGAGATTGAGATACGTTTCAATACGTTGAGATACGTTTCAATAATTATTTGAGACAAATTCAAATGCCAAATCTAATAGGTTGATGCATAAGTGTTTTTGTTCCTTTCGTCTGCCGTTTCAAGCCAACAAATGCACCAATTAAACTTCTGGTTGATTTCATTAGAAAAACCAATTATTTTTCTGCAAAAATAACATTAAAACGGGTTTAAAAATATTTTATGCCTGGATTTTCTTGAGAGTATGAAGTCGGGTAGTCAAAAAGGGCTAACTCGATGATGCGGTTTAGACACCTTAGCTAAAGAAACCTATCTTCGTCTCAATAGATAAAAAGATAGAGAAAAAAGTTTGATATTTCGCCAAAATTTCAGAGAAATTCATTCAGCCAATTTTTCCGTAGAGTTTTTTATAGATTTTTACGAAAAAGGCGTTTTTCACTCTCGAATTTGCTTCAAAGTGAACCGAAATTCATTTAAAAGATGCAAATTGAACAAAAAACACTTTTTTTATAGAGCAAACTATAGATTAATTGGTGAATTTGTTACTTTTTAACAGAAGTACGAAAAAAACGAAAAGACTTTTGCATCAACCTAATAATTTGGATTTGATGACTAAGAGGTTTTTCTGGGATTGCCTCGAAAAAGTTAGCTGTATTTTCGAAAACAATCCTAATAATATGAACCTTTTCCCCGCTTAAAGCCTGCTAAACAAAAAGTATTATATTAAAATAGGTCTAGTACTTTATAGATATCAGATATTTATTAAAAATGGAGATTTTTGCGCTAAAAACGAATCTCACGATCAGCTAAAAGAAATTCTATATCTAATGATGCAAATTGAAATTCAAAAGATTTTCTTTGACCAATTTTTGGCCAGACTAATGCTAGAAAATCGCAAATTTTCTTTTTTTAGTAATGTTAGTAATGTTAGTAAAGAAATGTCTGGATAAAGTGGAGTCCCAAGATTATAAACTAGTGGCAATCATTTGCATATGCATTTCTCGTAAATTGCCTTTATCAAAGATAGATGTTGATGGAGTGGAAAGAAGAGGATCGAATTGTCATCCTCTTCTTTTCCCTTCTCCCCTCTTTTTCACTCCATTCTGTTTCCCTGTATCCGGTTTCCAATGAATAAACAAACTGACTCCAACATTTCAAAGCTTCCCATTATTTTCATTCACAAATTGCTCAAACTTTCAATTTTATTAAACCATTCAATAGCTTTTTCTTTTTCCCTGTACTTTTTTTTCTTTGATTCGGGTCGATAAGCGGGAGGCTTGTTCTAACATTTGACGGCACACAATTGTCTCTCTTGTTCCTTTTCTCTCTCTTTGTTTTGTTCCGTTTCACTCCCATCAACACTGACCTCGAGTACTTCCTTTAAACTTATCCCAAGATTCTTACTATCTATTCAAATGTTCAATTAGAGTTTATTTGAAAGGAGAATTGGTTCATAATATAGCTTAGATCTTCTTAAGAATCTTTCTTCTTTTAAGCAATTGCTCTATTAATTTTCTATTAATGCTATATAATAACTGGTTTAGATTTCTCTGAAGGTTCATTTGCAAATCCAATGCTGAAATAGATAGCATGATATATGCTGCATAAACGAAGAGTGGCTCGACTCCTCAACCGTCATCATAGCCGCTTCATTTGTGAGTTTAAAAAGAAAGAAAAGATCAATCAAAAAGATCAAATCAATTGCTTTTTAGTTGGGGATATTCTATATTTCTGTAAAGAAGCCAAGCACCGATGTTGATAGTGCTACTTCAGAAATGGTCACAGCCACAAGTTGATCCAACTTTATTTCGGTATTAGAGCAAAATGGCTTATACAAAGCTAACTTTAGAATAGCTCAAGAACCAGTGAAAGCGACAAAGAATTTTAAGAAACAATTCGGAGAAGGTGAGCTGAATATTTGTTATTAGAGCATTAGCATTTAGGATCAAATCGACAATGATCTGGAATTCGATGATTTCCTTTCAAGAAACGCGAATGGCGTTGAAAGTCTTTCAGCATGGAAATTACACGGTAGTTCAGATTAGAGTGTGTTTCTTTCAAATTTGTTTCTAAAATTGAAAGAATTTTTAATTTATCCGCTTCAATAACTCACTATGAATCTTGTCCAGGCCTAGGACTTGTAGCCTTGATTTCCGACGGAGCCAGGCATGTAAAGGCCAGGCAGCAAAGCCAGACCAAGGCTGGCCTGGCCTGGCTTTGGCTTGATATGTTTGGCAGTTCTTGACTGATGGAAAGACAATACATGTACTACAATATGCTAGTTATGATAATATAACTTCAATCACTTTAGATATTGCCTCAAAGGCGAATATTTCGGGCAGAGAAATCGTGAATTCCGTTGATTTCCTCAATAGAACTTTCCCATATGTGAACGACAAGTTTGGTCTTCAGTGCGTTCAATCAATCATCGTGATTCAATTATGAAGTGTGAAAACTCAAAATCATATTCGATTCAGGTTCATAATCGACTTGCGACTTGAAAATCCTCATTGATACTTTACGAAAAGCGACGGTTATCGAGAAAAACAGTGATCATTCCGCATGATTTGGCTGTTCCCCGATCAATGAAGCAATTGAGAGCATAGATTTCGTTAGAGTAAGTTAATAACTAAAAAATTTAAAAGAAATTAGTTTCAGGTACTTTAGATCTTTTATCTCTTACAACACTCAACTATTTCCACATGTATTCCCAGGACAACATCCAGCCGATTGCCCAGAAAAAAATTAAAAGACGGGTGAGTGTTATCTAAAACGTCCGTACTTTTCAAAAACTACGCGTCATATTGTCCCTATTTTATACAATTGATCGATTTTTGACACCTTTTCAACTCTCCCAGAGTTAGAGAAAGAATCAGAGAAAGAGTCAGAGAGAAAAAGTTGGTTCAAAAATAAAAAGACTACGATAGTTCGAAAGCAGTCTTGAGCTAACTCTTTATCTGGCACCCTAAAAATTCCATAGATAAGGCGGTTCATAGATCAGAGCGGTAAAAATATTAATAAATATTAAAGTATATATAAATATTAATAAATAAATTCTACTAATGATCTTATTAACATATTATCAGAAAAATGGTCTATTGGGTCTCCAGGGAGAAGGGTTGTCGAAATTGGGAGACTCCAGATAAATACGGGGGTCATCGAGTGGCAAATTGGCTGACTCGAATAAAGCACCATTGGTGGTGGAGGTGAAATAAAATAAAAAGTTTCTAAATATTATCACATTCCGATGAATTGGGCACGTTTTCTGATCGTGAATGAGACATGCCTCATATACTTTCTCACATAATGGGTTGTCCCTATTGGAAGGAGTGACTCATGTTTGTTTATCATTTTTAAATTTATAGTTTTTTATAGTTTTTATAGTTTTATATTTAATTTATACTTTTTTTACGATTCTCCCGATTTTCTTCACGTTCTTGAGTATACGCTGTCCGGTCAAAAAAAAAAGTAGTATAGGAAAATCAGTAAAATATTCAATATTCAGCTTGTGTCCACAATGAATATTCTTTGCCTCAGAATTTATGTGAAAAACTACAAAAGTATAATTCCGCAACCGGATCTTCTTGGTTAGTCAGAAGATCAATGTATACACTGGCTTCCGAAAATGTCTATTAACTTTTCGTAGATTTGTGGAATCTGAATAATTGCTGTATCATTGGGTGCGGGAGAGAACCCTTCCCATTGAATCACATCAAAATCATTTAAATCCGATTTTAAGAACAAAGGTGCATCGATAAGCGTAATTACTTACAGGTGTTGCTCCTTGGTATTCAAGACAAATACAATATGGGGATGACAATTCAGAAGAAACTATGGGATGTTATGAAAAATTGTAGTGAAGTGAGTCTCCAAAATACAAGAGAAAAATATCGTTTAGATATTTTGTACGATGGATATTCAATTGGGATTGGTTCGATGCTGCAAATAAGTGTTCAGTGTTTACCGACACGGTGGAGAGTTCTCCCCACAAAAGCGCCAAGGGTTTTGCATATTGGTGATTGTGGAGTGCATACGTATAGGTGAGTAGAAGGAATTGATTCCAAGCAAAATATTTTGGTAGATGTAACTCGAAGAATGGGGCTCAAATAGCCGATGATTATAAGGCGAAGCACTCGAAACTTGCCCATCCGACTATGCGAGTGAACCTACGTAGAGTCCACTACAGTGACAATTGATTCAACGGATTGGGCTTTTCCTCTCAATCGACTTTTGTATCTTTGTCTGTCTGTCTATCTCTATTTGGTCCCCTATCCGTCACACGCACTTTTCTCAGCACCAAGATCGGATTTTAGAGTGCGCTTTTTTTGTTCAGATAGATAATGTTCTGCCGACGCTGCCCCCAAAAATAGAAAGAATTCACTCCTGTATACTTTGTTTTAAAAAGTTAGAAGCAACTGTTGCGCCACGCTCCTTTTTGCCTCGGTGGGTTTTTCGTCGGTCCTTCATAAACCCTCACATAAACAGACTGAAAGTAGATAGATTGCATAAGAAATAGAGACAAATTACATTAGTTTTATATACTGGCACGTTTTAAAAGACACATTGTTTGTGAGCACTATTGTATATTGTTTTTTTCGAAGCGAGTCAGAGTTTGTTTCTAGGGAACCTATCTCTTATTCATCGACTACGACCTGACAAAGTAAATTTCTGGGGATACGTACAAAGCCGTAAAGGCAAGCAAGACTGGTTTTGTATTGAGTAAGAAATCTGTTTCAATTGTCATCCAAAAAGCTTTGAGGTGCCTCGTCGAATGTTTAGAAGCCCATCAAAGGCGAATGGTGGTTGGGGTGATCGTCGAGATCATCGATCTTTGTCCGGCGAAACACGTTCCAATTGCAACGATCCTCAAAATTGACAATCCGTAAGTTCCAGTACTAACCTCAAAGAATATAAAAATCTGATTTCAGGTTCTCCACGAGCTGTAAACCGATACAATACAAACAGCTTGATATCTCCTCATCCTGCTTTTTCAACCCAATTCCTTTTACTTACTGGGTTTTTTGCCTCTCTGCTGGTCACTTTTTATCATTGTTATAATTGAAATTCTCTTTTCAAATCTCCTGAAATCTTGTGCTATCTGCCATTCTTATATTTTATCACCTTGACTTATCTCCATGTTTTCTCTGCTCCAATGGTGCGTTCTTTATCCATCGGCACCTCAAATATTCACCAATCTGAAAGCATCCTTTTCTTCTTGGGTAACTCTGGATAAATTTTTAAACTTTAAGCTCTTTTGAATACACATAAACAGGACAGATGAACACATGGACTGTCTTTGCACAACGATACCATTCCTCTTCCACTTCTTCTGCATCGACAACACACACTACACGGAACGAGTCCAGCTGATTGCTTTTATTTGAAGCGCTTCAGAATTTCTACTTAACTACCAGGGATTTTATAATCCCTTTATTCGTATACCTCTACTGAAAGCTGTTTTCTTGCTCAATAATCTTGAAGTTCACATTCTAAACTTATATCACCACCGTATCCTATTTGGCTTTCCCTAAAAGTGCGTTATTTCGGTTTTGTCGGATTTAAACTTTTTTACGCCACATTCAACGCATTGCCAACTTTGCCTTTACTTCAAATCTTGTTGTTATTTTTTTGTTCACTAACCGTTAAGAGATTTATAGACCAAAACTTTAGTAAACGTCGTATCAAAAATCCCCACAGAGTCCTAGCAATCCAGAGCTTCAAACGTTAGCCGGGCCTTTATGATTGTATTTTATTTTTTCTTTGCTTTTACAAACATCGTACACGTTATAATAATAAAGTTTTTTTTGAAATGGTTGTCGCATCAATGTGCCATAACGCGCTCAGTGGAATGTTGAACTTCTCGCTTTGGGCGCCAGACTTGTGGACCAATCACGGGCACAACTCGCACCCTTTACGAGGAAACTGGCCAAACTTCGGAAGGGGGGCCAACCTCGTCGCAGCAACACCAGACCAAAAGCACACTCCAACCGCCAAGCACCTCCAACCGCTAAAGCACCTCCCCGAAGCCAGCGACACCTAAACAGCTCCACTAATAAGGTAATTCATGATTGTTTTTGGTTTATTTTATTTAGTCACCACGACGCAATACCACTTCCATCAATTCATTGGATTCTGATGAGAGTGCTGGTAGCGATCCTGAAAATCAGCCAGTTGTTACTCAATCAAGTGAAGTGTTTTTCAGTTATGCGATGGAAAAGGACTATATTTAGCGTAGCCCACTTACTTCGTCTCCAAAAGCAGCGCCCAGCAAAGGCTGGAGTGCAAAAGAGAGCGGCTAGAACAGTCAATCAGCAAATCGTTCAATCATTCGGGTTTAGGAGTCAAAAAAGTGCTCCTTCGGTAAAAAACTTTTCAATGTTTTTATTATTTTGTGTTTCTTTAGAAGAAAGACACGTCGATGAGCTTCAGCGAAAAGAGCCGGCGCAATTATGAAGATGAGAAAAGCGAATCAAGCAGCAACTATCTACGGAACGAACAATGATTCATTTGTGACCAGATATCGTACACTACCAGCATCGGCCAAGCGTAATAATATGATCGACGAGGACCATCACCTCCAAGAACTGGACCGAGTTCTACTCCAGAGTATTATTGCTTCCTTTTTACATGCATTGCTGGATTTAGACTGCTACTGGTTCATCTTCTATGCACAAAATCTCACTTCTACTGGAACAGCTTATAAGAAGATTGGTGAGTAAAAGCGAATTTATCCGTTTTGGATTCTTTTCTTCTTTCTTTCAATTCTTTTAACTTTAGAGCGTGGCCTGTTGAATCTGGGACATACGACAGATGAAGACGACACCTATGGACAGAAGTCTGCGTGTGCATTTATCACTCCTCTTCTACTTCAAAGCCATATGACAAAAAGACGTCGCCACTTTCTAGACTATGGAAACATTTTACGACTCGTACACCAGCTGATGAGGTACGAATGTTAAGATCTTTGTCCTCGTCATTATTTTTTAGTTTAAGATGGGTGCTCCTGCTACTTATTACGATATGAAAGTTGGTGGCCAGCACACACGTGTAGAAAAAGATCCTCGTACTGGTCGAGTTCGTCTTCAACATCAAGAAAACATCGTTTGTTTCTAATTCTTTGTAAAATAAGAAGTTTGGAATGTTTAAAAACTTGAATGGCTCATACTAAAATTTTAGATTACTTGGTGGGATGAAGTGCCTCGCTTGCTCATTATTATCTTCACAATCTTTTTCGTGATACTGGCCGTTGGTTACATTTACTTCGCAGCCTGGAACAATTCACTCTGCAGCTCAAGTTGTATCTGGTAAGGCTCAATGCTGATGGAATATTCTAATATCTTTTAAGGCACATTCCGCGATTCGGTCACATTCTTCTACAACTACTTGATTCTACCAACAGCTCTTCTGGCTGTAGCAGCTGCTGTGGTGCTGATTGTCTACTTTGCTTTCAAACGATGGCGTCTGGCAAGGACGTAGAAGAAAACGCTGTATTCGAGTTGGTTGAGCAAATTACAGGTAAACTTGATATGCAGAAGTTATGTTAAATATGGTTTCATGGAATATTTCGAGCTTTCTATTACTCGATTTCATCGGAGAGATGAGATGTTTCAGATTATAACCAGGAAGCTCGGGGCTTTGTTCAAATTGTTTTTTAGACTTTAAATCTTTGATTCAGATATGGTTCGTGATTCTGCGGCAGATGGTGAGGAATACATCAGCGTTCCACATGTTCGTGATCTCATCTTTCCCCCCGCTAAACGGTTTGAATTAAGTGTTTGGTTAAAAGTCTTGTTATGTTTAGCAGCCCTACTGAGCTCGCTCGTTGGGAACGTGCCGTTGAATATATCAACGAAAATGAGTCTCGCATCGCCACAGAAACTCGTCTAATTCGTGGACATGAATGTGCTGTTTGGAAATGGCTTGAAGCCAGAAAAAGCGGGTGGCAAGGAAAAGGTAAAGCGTATTTTTAATATTTAAATCCTTGTTATTCTAGCTTTCGGGAACCCTACCGTTCCACTTTCGCCCAACATTCAAAGGAGGCACTGACGAAGTTTCTGAAAATTCGAGATCTTGTCGCTAGCGATGGGTTTGTTATTTAAACTGGAAAATAGATTATCGACATTTTAGATCTGATCGTGTAAAGGCTGAACAGGATTTTCGCAGCAAGGTTCACCCCGTGATTCCCTGTGCATGTTGCTGTAAGTAAATTTTCTTTATCTTCTTTTAACTTATTTTAGTATTGTGAGGAGTCAAGCACAGACGAAAAGTTGGTCTTCGCCATGTTCCGCAGGCCTCAAGATGCTCATAATGCTTTCATGGCGCTTCACGGCGAGTGGTACAACGGTGGGATAAATTACTATCTATGCTTATTTTTATTCTTAATTTAAGGCCGTCTTCTAAACGTCAAGTACGTTCGAGAAAATCGCTACTTTGATCGATTCCCCGAGCAAAGGATTTGGCGAATTAACGAATTAACCCAATGGATAACCCTCACTTTACTTGGTCTCGAAGTTTGACTTTATAACCGATTTTACTATAATTTTTCATGCTTATACGCATTAATTATGTTGCTCTTCTTAAATGTTCTTGTTCAAAGGAAATGTTTCAAATAAATTTAATTAGCTTGCAACAATTTATACACATAATAGCGTCATGTAAAGATCAGGACAGGGAAACCGGACTTAGGGACTTCTCGGCACTCAGATCGATCTCCTTACACTGAGCGGCTGGCTTTCACCCTCTCTTCTCCTTTTCTCTTTTTTCTTCGAGCCGCACCACGAAAGTGGCGCTAGACTAGTAAAAATAAGCAATGCTGGAAGTTTTTTATGCATTTTGCCTCGATTCTTTTTTTCTTTACAAACTTTTCAGAAAAATAACATGTCCATCTGGTTACCATGCGGCGAGAGGTCGAGTGCACTATTTGCACTATTATGGCGAACAAAGCAAATTCATAACTCTGTAATTAGTCATGACTCCTCTGGACACCACTTTTCGGATTTATCAACTCTTGGATAAAAATAGGGACGGGTCCATATTTCGATCACATTTCATATGCAAATTTTTGTGCTTAATCTAAATTGTGGTCAAAATAGGGAACAAACGCCAACTTATTAGTATTGCTTGAGGAGGAAAGTTTATTATTGATCGGCTAAAGTGACTTTGGTAGTTAGTTGATTGTAGACTGGGGCTAGGAGTTCCATTTCACGCCGCACATGAAGTGTGCAACCAACATTGGCGAGAGCCCATTAGAGAGAATGGATTTCACGGGGTGCTTGCTCCCTTGCTTGTTCCCTCTAGACACATACATTTGTTGGGGTATTCTTCTTCTTCTTCTTCTTCTTCCCCCTTCTCTCTGTGACACACCATTCCACCTAGTGTGGAAAGGGATTCTCTGACCATCCCTTCTCTTCCCCTTTCACCCATTTTCTTTTCAACCAATCCCCTTTTCACCCCCATTGTCCACACGCATGTATCATTGCCTCAATGTTATGCACGCCATGAACCCTATCCATTCAATCACTTTTCCACATTTCGGGAAAATGGGTTACGCATTTCACTCACCAGAATTTCAAGTTAGATTGAAATTTTCTTGAGCTGTTTTCTGGCAACTTTGATGTTTGATGAGCGACTGCCACTCAACCAGTGGCAGTCGCTAAACATTTAGCTTCTCTAGTTTGCCCAAAATTTAAATGCAAGTGAAAGTTGAATGCAAATTAGCCTCTTCATAATAGGAAAAATCGTCTTTTAATTGTTACCAATGCTTTGAATGATACAATTTTAAAGTACCATTTTCACAAATCTTAACAACTTAAAAAAGTATCCCCTTATTTTCTCGGTTCATTTCCTATCTTCATATCTTCTCATTTTTCTAATGTATGCACGGAAAAGAGTAATGACAGAAGGACAATTGAATGATAGAGTCGGGTGAATTGAATGCGAAAGAAATGTGTGCAATCGAGTACGTCCAATAAATTTGCATGTGTAGTCAAGATGGCAAGAGGGATTCTTTGTTTCATTTGGTAAAAGAGAGAGGAGATGTTCTGGGGTGAATCTATGGGGTTCCCGGGATTGGTTGCATGTCTTTGAAGAGTAACGAACAAGGAGGGACTCTCCCTCAAGATCCAGCTGGTGATATGTGCACAGAACCCTCCGTTTCTCTTTCTATTCATTGTACCGACAATCTGTTTAATTCTTTTCTTCTATTCTTTCTTATAATCTTGTTTGTTATCGCTTTCTTGAAGTGACCGGCTATATAGAGTCCTAAAAATTAGTCTGACACTTATGTTTCATAAAAGTTCGAGTGTTTGACTTGAAAAGAAGTTTAGCCTTGTAACTTTTATATCTTTTAAGCTTTTCATCTATTCATCCACTATTCCACCAGCTATTCCTCTGAATTTGCATTTAATTCTTTTGCCGATGGCTGACTGTTCTAAAATTAGCTACTGATTACTGTAACTGGTTACTTAGTAATCCTGAGCCTACAGCCTAAAGTCCTTTAGCCTTGCAGCCACGCATTATTACAAGCGAAGCATATAATGATGGCTTTGTGGGAACAATGTTGTTTACAATGCCGATGAAAAGGATCACATCGGCAACCGGTCAGATCATTGGACATTAAAGAGAGGCGCTTCGATTTCCGACTAGAGCGAATAAAAAGCGAGAACGGCCGGTTATGCTAATGACAAGGGAATGAACGAGAGAGAGAGTGAATACTCCTTTCTTTCTTTCTTTCTTTCTCTCTTTCTTTCTTTCTTTCTTTCATTGAACCTATTCCCCTCTCATTTTCTCCTTTCCTTTCCCCTACCGATCATCGAGAATTTACACACAACCCTTTTCCATTTCTCGGTTTTGTTCACAATTTGTTCTCTCACTGGTAGTGTTCCGAATTATCTAGTCTCATTGTCAGTATTAAAATATTTGCTTAACAAATTGCCATGCCTCATTTTTAGCTAATTTGAAGTATCACTAAATCTCAAGGCTTTCCTCAAGGCTCTCAAGGCTCTCAAAGCTCAAGGATCGAAAACAATTTAAGATCAATCGACTATTCTTTCTTTATTTGCTTCTTCTTCTTCACAATTCATTTCTTTATTTCCCTCCGAATAAAGCGAGATTTATGGATAAAAAACTTTTGCATCAAAATGACGGGTTTACGGCAAAAGCGGCAAGAAAAGAACCAGTTTTGAAGGATTTCCCTCACCATCAATCAAAGCTTTAAATTCTTGGCTTAAAATTCTTGAATTGTTCACAATATTTTCTTTCTTTTTTCCTCACAAACCTCAACTCTTCAACAAGTGAAAAGGGTGTCCGTAATTGGGTCTGAATTGCGCGTTTTGGACCCCCGGAAAAGAAAGAGAGCGCAATATGGAGGTCTTTCAAAAGGGAAATCTTTTTCTGAATCGACCTTCCCAACCCACGTAACCCCAATTTACTATTTTTTTTTTACTTATTGCAAAATAACAAAGAACTTTCTAGGAAGACAATTCTATATACCATCAGCAATTTTCTACGAAAACACCCAGACTCTCAACTTCACTGTGACTTTTTGATCGATCCCAGCCCAGTTGCCTTACTTCTTTTATTTACATTTACATCTACAAATGCTCTAGAAATGTTTTTAGGATTTCTTTTGTTTTTTGTTGATCTGGCCCAAAAAGTGAGCCAAGTATTTCAGAAAACTGATCTTGTTTGACTAATCTAGCGTTTGAGCAAGATAGAACAGTTCATCGATGTCAAACTTATGCTACTTGTACTCTAAAAACGCCTGGCGGGTGAACGAACTTTAGGTTATTGGTTTAACATCAAGCAAAGTTGATAAACCCAAGCATGAACTTTGTAAAAACAGTGCTAACATCGAATAACTGGCGGCTTGAGGGTTTGGGGGATTAAAACCAGGGATACTTTTTCTGTCTAAATTCTCATCTTCCATAACATTTTCCTTTCGGGTTTTGTCTTTTGATGATAATATGATTCATCATGATTCACATACCCAATCCACACCTACCGATATTTAAAAGACAAACGCTTGGCCACTCCATTTTTTCTGCCACTTTCCCAGGGCGCCCTTTTTATGGGGTTCAAAAAAAACTAGAAGAAAAAAACCAAATTTCAATTTAAAACTCAATCTTTAAACTTTGCAATAAAGCCCAATTTGCATACTAATTGTTTACTTATCGAAAGAGGGAGTCGATCAAAGAATTCTCTACAATATGAAATCTGTCAGATCACATCAAAGACAATCTGTAGAATAAATTGGATGTGAGAAGAAGTGAATGAATAGAGAAATACTCTGGGGACATCTTGAAGAGATTTTACCATAAAAAGGGGTGCCGATTCGCTTTGGTCTCTTTTCTTTCATTGAATACTAATCAAGGAGTCCTTTGGGAATTCCCTGTTCCTCAAATAAACAATTTGATTCTCTGGGGAGTGCTTTGATGGTTCATTAGAAAAAAGTTTTGAGTTTAGCATGAACAACTGGGCCTAAGTAGTTTTGAAACGGTCCAGAAGATGAGCCTTTCATTGTTTCTATTCAACTCCCTAAACCATCTTACAGTTAGTTTTGGCCTTCATTGAGGACCGGCTACGAAAAGTTCCGGTTTCTCTTGATTGACTCGGCTCTTGATCGGAAATAGATTGCTTTCTCATTTCAAAACAAAATTTATCGCGTAAAACAATACTTTCAATTAATTTGACAAAAACAAATGATTGAATGAATGAATAAATGAAAACAAACAAATGAACAAATGAAAACGAAAAAGAAACGACGACCCGGCGCTCCCATTGACTACCTCCGACGACCCAGCGCTCCCATTGACTACCTCCGACGACCCGGCGCTCGCATTGACTACCTCCGACGACTCGGCGCTCCCATTGACTACCTCCGACGACTCGGCGCTCCCATTGACTACCTCCGACGACCCGGCGCTCGCATTGACTACCTCCGACGACCCGGCGCTCCCATTGACTACCTCCGACGACTCGGCGCTCCCATTGACTACCTCCGACGACTCGGCGCTCCCATTGACTACCTTCGACAAAAACAAATGATTGTATGAATGAACAAATAAAAACAAACAAATAAATAAATGAAAACGAAAAAGAAACGACGACCCGGCGCTCCCATTGACTACCTCCAAATGGCGGCGACGTCAATTGGAATGCGACGTCGCGCGAAAATTAACATTTAAAATTTACGACAGAAATTTAAATTTAACATGAAAACATCTCGAAAAACGCATTTTTCTCTCTCTGAAGAATTTTTACATTTTTCTCTCTCTGCTAAGTTGTTGAAATGTACAGTACTTTCGATTAGAGACACAGTATTTATAGTTTTTAATATAACGTACGGTACTTCTTACAGTACTGTACATTATCTTACAAAGCCTGCATTCAATTATATAATATATGCAAATTTTCAGCTTTTATGCTTGAATATATCGAGTAGCGATGTGAATTTGCATGATGTTGGCCGTCAATTGAAAAGTACTGTACTCTGCTCTAATGTCCACGTTTTGAATCAACATTTTCCTCTCTTTTCCCTTTTTTTTGTGATAAATCTTTCAGTAGAATGTAAATGACCAATAGAAAAATGAACGGGGGAAAAGGGAAGGGGATGATGGATGATTCATTCACCCCATTCCATCCTCCCTTCCATACAATGCCTGAATCTTTGCCAAGAAAAGAATCCCTAGCATTTTTTTTAACAAATCATTCAATCGATGTATTCCTTTTCTAAAAAGTGTCAACTTTTTGAAAGCTAACGTAATTTTTGGCTCGAATTTTGTTTTGGTTTTAGAGCTCTCAAATCAAAAGTTCTCTAAAATTTGTGCTTTTTAACGTAAACGAACGTGTTCTCTGTACGCTTTCCAATTGGTAGAATCTATAAAATGAATAGCTCCAATTGATTCCCTAAAGATGAATAGCCAAAGATTTAAAAAGTAGATTGATTGGATAAAACTAGAGTAAAAGATACGATAGTTTTCGAGAGTTGACACATTTTAGAAAACGGTTTGCTTGCGCGGAAGACACTTTAATTTTAGGATACAAGATTTGATACAAGATTATGTGTAATATTTCCCCATAAGAAATCTCTTTCTTTTTTTTCTTTCCCTTAAACATTTCTTCAATAGATGCATATTTCTCGATGGTGTCCGTTTAAAAAAAAACAATTTCTCCGATGGCTATACGAATTTTTCTTTCTTTTCTATCACTTCATTTCCCCAGGAAAGAAAATCTTTTCGATTGTTACAAATCGTTTTTCTTTTTTTTTAGCGTTACAAAAATTTAGCTAATGTCTCTTTGTTTAATGTTTAGCCAATAAAGAAGCTAAAATTTCGATCGGAAAAAAATCGATAAGACTTTAAGAAGTCGAAAATTTTCGATAACCAATTTCCTGTCTTAATAGTGGTTAGAATTTAGCTCATAACTACCGTAATTTTCTTAAAAATCGACGATTTTCTACACATTGACCTTGAAAGAAAAGAATCATAAATAGTTCTTTTTTTTGAGTCATCTTTCCATAAATTAGCATATCATGGTTGTTATTGTTGAATGGGAATGGATAATTGCCGTTTTTTTTGGCCTCCAATCTTCTCCTTGAATTTCTCAATTTTCCTCTCATATTGTTTCACTTTGTTTCTGGATCGAGTGTTTTCTAAATTGTGTCAACATTGTTAACTTACCGTAATCTTCTAGTTTTATTCAATCCATTTATTTGAATTGATTTTTGAATGACAAAATTCAACTGTGAACATGGGGATTTTGGATTCTAATCTATCTACAGTAATCTATCTCCAAGCTACAGTAATCTATCTCCAAGCTACAGTAATCTATCTCCAAGCTACAGTAATCTATCTCCAAGCTACAGTAATCTATCGCCAAGCTACAGTAATCTATCTCCAAGCTACAGTAATCTATCTCCAAGCTACAGTAATCCGGCCTATTTCTTCTTTATAGATATTTGCGTTGTATTTACGAGCATGGTAATTGTACTTGCATTACTGTAACAGGTTGCTACGATTTCCAGTATAAAACTGCTTCCAGTTTACTAGATGATTACGAGAGGGTTACGGTAGCTTTCGAAAGTTTACACAGTTTAGAAAACCCATTGTTTGCAGGGTGCTTTTAATAACAACCATTAGCTAAAAGTGAAATATTCCCCACATTTTCTCAACCATTCATTTCACTAATTTCAGCCACTTTTCCCCGCTTCGTTGCCCATTTTTGATGATTATTGTCCAAGAGGGCAACTTGCAAAGGATATAACCCAAAAGTTGAAAGGTTATAAAATGGATTTCTCTTTTCTCTTTCCTCTTTTCTCTTTTCCCTTACACCGTATAATTATTCCAATTTTCTCCCAATTAGGTCATTGAATGGATATCTCCTTTTGATCCGCCAACCATCCATATTGAAGGCCTTCATTCAATGCTTCGATATGTTTTTGTTTTAGCGATTCTTTATTTGATTTCGTTTACAAAGACTGACACTTTATAGTTATTTATCAATGAATTTGATGAAATCCCAATGAATACCAATGAACCAAATTCAAAGAAGATTGAATTTGCTTTTGCACCACTTTCAACACTTTTAAACTGCAGTAGGCTACAGTAACTTCTAAACTACAGTAAACTACAGTGGCTGTTCCAAGCGGACCCGTAAGCCAGCCAAACCAGGCTAGATCAGGCCGAAAGTTAGGTCAAGATTTAGTTGCTAGTCTACCTGATTGTTGGAATTGCTTTGGTTTAAGGAACTAAATCCTAGCATGGCTTGGTCTGATATCTTTAATCTACAGTAGTTCAGAAGTGACACAAGTGGCGTAAAAATGAATCCGAAGAAAGGTTTTCAAGCTCTAATTCTGGAATATAGTGCGGTAGATAGTGGAAACTAGATATGATAAACATTTATAGACACTTGTCCGGACTAACATTGCCCTGATGACCAGAGCTTTAGCGCACGGCAAACCTTTTCTTCTTCTTCTTTGCCTTACCTTTAAAGAAATCAGCGCTTATTGTTTGCTTTTTCATGTGCTCATTCCATTTTGTATCATTTTCTCTCCAAAAATGTCCTTGACTTTTCCCTCGCTTTTTGTTCGATCGAACCTATACCCCAAGTCTCCTTTTTTTCTTCTCTTTCCCAACATTTTTTCGATTATCTTTGAACAAATCCCTTTTGCAAATCGGGGGTAATCGCGTTTTTTCTTTTTTTTTGCTTTTAACCGAACGTTTTTTTGATGGTTATCTTTGGGAAAATTTTGAACGAAGAAGTCACTTTGTATTTCGCTGAAAGATTTAGACAAATTTCTTGACAGAACTTTTCTTTAAGCGATCTCTTCATATAATGTCATCAATTAGGGTGAGATTTCAACTGGCCAATGGCAAGGAGACTTGATCGGTTTCCTTTGATCTCTTCAAAGGTATTTCCTTGCAATTAGTGATTTACTTGATTCAGATTTCTCATTGATTTGAAGTCTTTTAACTAATGCTAATCCATTGATAGAAGTGTGGGGATACCCTAGGGCAATCTCACACCTAGTTAAGGGTAAATTAGGAATCGGTTTGATTGGTTTTTTGACATGGATCTTTTAATTGGTTAGATATTAAAGTTAAGAAATTGCTTCACGTAACCGATCAGTAGTTCAGTTTTAAAAGCTAAGGGTAAATTAGGAATCGGTTTGATTGGTTTTTTTGACATGGATCCTTTAATATGTAACCAATTAAACCAAAAATATACTTGAATTTTTAAAAACTTATCATTGATCGAGATTGAAACTGAATTTTGAGCAGATTCTTTTCATTGAAATCTTTTCTTTTGTGTACTTATTAGTTAAGGTTTCACAGGAACCCTAGGGGGCAAAAAGAGGAAGGAAACGGGGGAATAAGACAACACCACCGTGACGAGATTCACTATTTGCATTGGTCGGACACCGTTGAAGGAGGAAATGTGTGGGGAAGAGAAGAGAAAAGAGAATAGCGGGACGGTAACCATTCCGATAAACCCGCAGGCAAAGCCAGGCCATCACCGGCCCCATCTCTCCCCATCTCTTCCCATCTCTCCCCATCTCTCCTCTCATTGCGCAACCCTTTGCCCCGGTCATTTGCATGTGGCTCCTCTAGCAAAAATGAAGACCTAAAGATGCACAAATCATTGAGAATTCTTGACCTTTCTCCTTTTCTTTTCTTTCAAAGCTTTGTCTAGCTCGGATTTCAATGGTAAACAAATGAGATTAGATGCTCTCTTTGATTCATCTCATCATTTATTGATAGGTTAATCGGTTATCGATTTGCTAAAATTGTATCGATGATTGCTTTACAAAAATAGTACTTTAGCTCACAAGTATTTAATTTTAAACAATTGTAGAAAACTAGAAATTAACATAAATAGTTGAATATCTTGATTTCTGTGTGGAAAAAAATAGTGGAATATCTTGATAGTTAACTTACTTCTAGTTAGCTTACTTCTAGTTAGCCTACTTCTAGTTAGCTTACTTCTAGTTAGCTTACTTCTAGTTAGCTTACTTCTAGTTAACTTACTTCTAGTTAACTTACTTCTAGTTAACTTACTTCTAGTTAACTTACTTCTAGTTAACTTACTTCTAGTTAGCTTACTTCTAGTTAGCTTACTTCTAGTTAGCCTACTTCTAGTTAGCTTACTTCTAGTTAACTTACTTCTAGTTAGCCTACTTCTAGTTAGCCTACTTCTAGTTAGCCTACTTCTAGTTAGCTTACTTCTAGTTAGCTTAGTTTTCTAAAAAAGATGACACGAGAATCTATCGTAATCTTTATAATGTCTTTTAATGTCTTTTAATATAATTTAATGTCAAAATATGTATAATTTATAATGTAATGAGATAGAATGAATATAATATAAAAATCTGTTTAGATTTTTCAATAAAAAATATTCCCTAACACAGCTCCGTTTTCGCACATTTCTTCTAATGTCCAATCTCTTTCGGGGATCTAATTTCTGTTGAAATGACTCAGTGCAAGTGGAAGAGTGTAAATGTCTAAGTGTCTAAATGCCCGTTTTGAAGGGTCAAGCTGAGAATGTTTGCGTTTCCACCCATTTTTTTTGGTCGAAATTCTTTGATTTTATCGTCTTTTCCCTCTTTTGATCAACAAATCATTCTGAAAAGGCTCTCTAAATAGGAAAAAACTCTTTGTAAACATTCGAATTTCGTTGAATTTCTTGATCAAAAGAGGGAAAAGTTTTTCTTGGTGGAAAGCTTATTCTTACAAAGATTTTCTTGGTAGAAAGCTATTTCTTACAAAGATTTTCAAGTTTTGTCTAATAGCCAGTTGTTTGAAATTGGATTTCATCTTTTTCGTCTTTCGTTTTCGTCGCCTTTTTTCATAAATTCAATTTTGTTGGCGGCTGCATGCTGACTATCAATGTCTCTTATCTTTTCCTAACTTTTCTAAAAGTATATTCATTGGAATGTATGTAAATATTGATGCATTCATGATATATTAGGTTGTTCGGATATAAACGAGCGTTTGCACTGCTTAACTCTTGAGGAAGCCATTTCCCGCATCTGATCGTTTTTCCAATGGTGTGAAGATGTTCATCAATAGTAGAATTTGAACATAGAAACTGTTGAGCAAGTTCACGCGTCGTTTGACATGGATCCGATTCGATTGCAGCCTTCAAAATATCGTTGTCTACCGCTTGAGGTCGACGAGAGTGTTCATCATCCTCGAGACTTTCATCACCATTCCGAAAGTGTTGGAACCAGGCTCGGCATCGGCTTTCGGACAATACATCATTTCCAAATGCTTTGACCAAATCTCGATGGGATTCCGCGACTGTTTTGCCCAGTTTGAAGTAGGCAGACGGTAGGCAGACGTAGGCAGACGTAGGCAGACGTAGGCAGACGTAGGCAGACGTAGGCAGACATAGGCAGACGTAGGCAGACGTAGGCAGACGTAGGCAGACGTAGGCAGACGTAGGCAGACGTAGGCAGACGTAGGCAGACGTAGGCAGACGGTAGGCGAACGCGAACATGATATATTTGAAGTCGGTCATCTAAAGCAAGAAAAAAGATCTTAAAAATAAGAAATTATCCGTTTAAAAAAAATTCCAAATATGCACAAGATAACGTACTTTTAAATACAGAAAGACATGTTTTAAAAGCTTCTCTCACAACAATAAGTTTAGCAACGCTTGTTTATATCCGAACCACCTAATAGTTAAAGCTATGATAATTGCCTTCAAACAGGAGCTAACAGGAGAACCATTGCGTAAACGAGCCATCAACCTTTTTCCCCCCACAATATCTAGTGAGATCTTTCTCAATATCTAGTGAGATAAAGACCGTAAATGATCAAAAACCATTAAAGAATCTTGATTTGAAGTTGGCTGATGATTATCGATCTCTAAGACGATGATTTACGGTTTCATTTATGAGAACCCCCATGGGAACAGAGATTGGGATTGGAGGAGAGATAAATGTATGAGTACAGATGAGCGTTATGTCACAAATCCTTCGATAGATGGGTATTTCACACGAGAGATTTCACTCTTTTATGATTGTTCATCTTTTTGTGGTGACACCCCATCGGCCATCTGGACACATGAGGGAACACTCTCAACAACATCCCCCCCCCTCAATCACTTCACAATCACACATTCTTCATTCGATTTGAATCCCCTCATCCACTTGTAACAATTCATTTAAGTGCCTCATAACTTGTTGAGAAAGAGTGACAATTTTCGAGTCTCCTTTTGTTTTCTAAAAGTTCTCTCATTCTTTCTAAAACATATCAATTTTCGAAAACTAATCTTGGCTAAAAATAAATTTTATTTAATCTATCTACTTTTGTATTCTTTTTTAAATCATCAAACATTAAACAATAGCTACATTTGCTTGGATTTCATTGGCTAAACCTAGAGTTAAAAATACAAGAGTAACTTGTTTTCAAGGTTTTCACCTTTTAGAAAAAGTCATATTTGATACTTTTTTTTTGGCTTTACTTTGTTGACTAGTAGTAGACTAAAAACCTTTGTTCTAAAACTTGATAAAGACTCCAAAGGTAGGCGGTCTTCTTCAAAGACTACTTGGATGGCGTAACAGTTGAGGGGATGGACGGCGGGGATGGAGTGCTTGAGATCGACAAGAAATCTCTTGATTTAAGAATCTCAGTCAAGTATTTCTTATATCTATCATCACTTGATCCTTTTTAGATATGGGATATGTCAAGAAAAGTGATGCCCTACTAGGTTTTCTTGTCGCCCACCTGTCATCGCTACTCAACTCTCTTGCTCTTATCGAAAATTTGATATCAAATCTGACATCTATTTTAAAACTTTTAATCTACTGTATTGGATAACAAAGCTGACATCTTTTAACTTTTAATTTAAAGTTTATTTGTATAATCTAAAGTTCTAAAGATCAAAAGAGCTAAAGATCTAAAAGTCTGTTTCTGTTTTACAAGTCTATTTCAAAACCTAACTATTCTTGATCAGTTTTGCTACCCTTATCAATTCTTTTCCTATTCTTTTGGTGATTTGTATATTTGTATAATATTTGTATACTTAATTTGTATATTTGTATAATCTAAAGTTCTAAAGATCTAAAGATTTGTATCTATTTTACAAGTCTGTTTCAAAACCTAAATATTCTTGATCAGTTTTGCTGCCCCTTATCAATTCTTTTCCCATTCTTCCCTTTCCCTTCAAAAGCTACCCAGTCAGAGTTATTGTTGAATGACAGTTTTATATTTTATTGGTGGAAACGATGGGTGCAGCTGCGTGTGTCCCTCGAGAAAAGTGTTTGAGAGAAAAGGGAAAGGCAGACGGATCACACGGAATCGCAAAATACGATCCTCATTTGATGAGAGAAAAAGAAAGGGGAAATAAAAAGAATCGAGGATGATAGGGTAATTGTGGAAGGATTGGTGACCGATTGCCTTTAAGGGATATTCAAGGGTGATCTCTTTTCTCTTCTCACATAACCTCTCCCATATGTCCCTCAGATTCTATGCTTTATATGTCAAATCTCAGAGCTGAAGAACCCTTATATTAATGGCACATTTGTTTATATGTTTGTTGTATATTGTTGCCACATTTGTTAACAAAATCCATGCAAATTCAAAGAAATTCTTGCAAAATTGCTACCTTTATTATTGCAAGACAAGAGCCTGTCTTATTCTCAAATAATGTTTTCCTAAAACCTTTCCTCTTCCAAAAACTACTGTAATCTTGTCTTTAGTCTCAAGATTTTGACAAAAATTTCGAATTTTGATCACTCTAACCTTAAATAACTGCCATTTTGCACAGGCAGATGCCCTTGATTGATCACTGTTTTAAATCCATACTTCATTTCTTCATTTCCGTTAATTCATCATCATCAATCACCATCAAAGCCTCATTTTTTTTTTCTCATTTTGATGACTAAAATCTATTGAATGTTATTGGAGTGCTTTTCTTCTCGACGAATGGCATAAAATCTTTCGAGAGCTTTTCAAAATGTGTGAATAAGAAGGGAAGGGAAGAGGAGGAGCGATAAGCAATCGTTTCCTAAAAATGACTCATAAAGAATTTAAAGAAAGAGAAAAGAAGGAGACTTTCCGGTTTCATTTCAATATTCCCAGAAACACACTTTGACTCTTTGACTTTGACTTCGACTGACTTTGACTTTGACTTTGACACTTTGACACTTTGACTCTTGTAATCCACTAAATCTTCAATTACAACAATCAAATGTTATCTAAACTTGGTATATTTCAATTTTTGAGTTCATCAACTCGCGCTTCTTAATCCAGAACCTAAATACAATTCTAGATTTGTTTAAAGGAACACAAATCTGTGTATGTTTTCTGAAGTGCTTTCAGAAGTCCAGGTCTTTTAATCCTAGTCCTAGTCCAGGTCTTTTAACCCTAGTCCTAGTCCAGATCCTTTAATCCTTATTTTGAAGAGATATTCAACATCAGATTGATTTGTTGATTGTTATAAGTTGTTATAAGTTGTTATAAGTCTCCTTTAGAACACAAGCATTACTGAAATTGGTTCCACAAATGCTAAAGAAGGTCCATTTATTGGGGAGGAACGGTGATAGATGAAAAGCGATTGAATTAGCATAAGAGAGAAGAGGAAACGGGATGGGTACAAAGAAAGAGATGGGTAAGAAGAATGGCCACCCTGTAGGGAGTACTAGGGGCTTCGGAAAACTCTTGCTTCTTGTTATGTATTCTGATATAATGCTGAAGCCTTTCTCTATACCAATTCCGATCAAACTTCCTCAACATTTTGCTAGTTTGACGAAAACTCTTTCGTTAGAAATTCTCTTTTTAAGTATCTTCTGTTTTCCTTTTTTAGTGACTCCCAAAGGATGGCATTTCATTTGCATGCAGCTGTGCTTTGAGACTTTCCAATAGAAATTTCTTTGAAAATTTCAATGAAATGAAATAAAGCAGCTGGTCTTTGGGAATCTTATATAAAAGAAATAAAATAAAGGAAAAGATTTTGTAATTTTAGTTCATTTTTCAGTTCATTTCATTTTTCATTTGGGATTTAATCCTGTTTTTCTCTTTTTTTTTTGAGTAGTTTCAAGCTAATGAATCGACTGTAAAGCTTTACAGACTTATAAAGCATTAGGCTAATAAAGCCTTATTATTTGACTTTAAATGAATCACTTGTAAGGTTTGAAAAAGCTCGTTTGTAAACAAGATACCTAAATTTTGCAATTATCTATTTTGATTGGCTTTGATTGGCTTGTAAGATTCGTAAATAAAAGAAATTTGAAATCTCAACTCATAATTGTGATTGAGTAAATGGGCGGGGGAAATGAGGAATTGTGATCAAGAGAAAAAGAAAGGAAGGGAGCCTTGTCTAACCTAAAATGGATGGGTCTCTCCTCTTTTCCCCATCTGGAAACACCTGTCTTTTTTCTTTTCCTTTCTTTCAATTTCTCTTGATCCTACAATCTTTTCCCTTTTTTAAAATACCTATTACAAGCTTTACGATCTAAAAGAGGATTCTTGTCATGTTCATGTTCTCGGAAAACACCTTAAACCTTACGATTATTATGCACCTTTATACCATTTTTTTTTCATTTTATATTTGACTTAGTTTCAGGATGCTGTTATTGATACTTCTACTATTCTCAGGGATCACAGCTATCGAAATCCCGAAAGAAGTGAAACTCTATGTGGGACAGGTGAGAAAAGAATACAAGATTCTACAGTTTTATTCTAAATATCAGCCGAAAAACCCGGATAACCCCGGGTTTTTCTCGGCCAAGGCACAGTCGGGAGCGCGCTTGTCTAGCAGACTCGAGCGGCCCGCACGACTCGGGTTCGACCGCCTGTAGTGCCACTAATTTTTTATTTTAAATGGCATAACTACAAGATATGGTTTATAAAGAAGTTTTGGCTTTATTGCTTAAAACACGGACGAGAAAATGCCCGTACAGACAGCCAGACAGATAGATAGACAGATAGATAGACAGATAGACAGATAGACAGATAGACAGACAGACAGACACTGCTCTTTTATATAATCGATCAGTATCAAATAATATCCCTTCTCTTCAGGTCTATTCGTTGTCTCTTCCACAAGGTTCGCGAGTCGAAGATGCATCGGGTGGTCCAATCAGTAATTGGTTGACTCTCGACATAGAGACTTTAATGGGACTTCCACAGGGAGAACATGTCGGCAAACATTATGTCAAGGTTTTTTGTGTTTTACAATTAACAATAAAGTTAAGCTATCGATTTAACGAGGCTAACGGCATTTTATCAAAGAAAATCATTAAGCTTTACTGTGAAAGTGTCAAAGCAATGTGGTTCTGGAAAGTTTTACTGTTAAAGTATCGAAGATAAATTGCAAATCGAGTGCCAAACTGTATTTTAGAGCAACCAGTTATAAACTAAAGCCAAATTTTTCAAGCGACCAGTTTTAAACAAAGCCAAAATTCCAGGTGACGCATCCCAATGGAGAAAATGTGATCGAGTTTAAAGTCAGCGAAGAATTCTTAAATCCCTGTGGTGAGACGGTAAGTTTTTAAGCTTGAATAACAATTTCTCAACTTCAATATTTTACAGGATTCTTTCTGGGTGGAAGTTCTATTTGAAGGGAGCAAATTGGTGCAAGATAAAGTGAGAGCCGCGAAGATGGTTCATGATTTCACTGAAGTCGATTTGGAGAAAATTCGGGTAAATGAGGAAAAAAAACGAGATTTTTTAGAAAAGTGATATGGAGATTTTCAAAATACTTTAGCTTTTCGATCAAGAGAATTTCTACGTACATTTCATAAAGAAGGTAAACCCCTATTCTTTGGATCGATGCTGGAGTTTGTTCTTCTTAAAAAATCCGTCTAAAACGTGTCAACTTTCAAAAAGTATCGTAAACCTGTCACTAGTTTTACGACTTTAAGATTACAATAGCAGAGCTGTTACCAGCTCCAATCCAGGTAAAGCAAGGTAAAGCAAGGCAAAGCAAGACAAAGCAAGACAAAGCAAGGTAAAGCAAGGCAAAGCAAGACAAATCAAGACAAAGCAAGACAAAGCAAGGTAAAGCAAGGCAAAGCAAGACAAAGCAAGACAAATCAAGACAAATCAAGACAAAGCAAGACAAAACCAAGATCAGGCCAGAAGTCAGTCTTGGTCTAACTTCTGGTCATTCCTGACGATATTTTACAAAAGTTGGCACATTTTAGAAAACTAATTTTCAAGAGAAACAAACTCTAATCGATATTAAGTTTTGATGGAGAAAAACCCTCAAAAATAACCAGCATGGTGTGTTAAAAAGTTGGAAAAGAAGAGCTTTTCCTCAAAAAATTTTCCTAAGAACAAAAGCTCTTTACTAATCGGAATCCCTGGTGGTAACAAAGCATGAAATTATTTAAAATTTTTACCAAAAATGGCTCCGGGAAACTAATTGAAAATGAAAAGTATAGAAAATGTCTAACATTTTCAGGTCTACACACCAGAATATGGAAAAGCTATTCGAGACTTGACAAAGCTTGAGATGAATGGAAATGATGAGAGTTTACAACAAGGACTCGAGGATTTATTTCATGTTGTTGTGCCGGTTAGTTTAAAGAAAATTTGCAAATTAAACAATTTGAGTCAGGGTGATTGTGCTGAGGGAAATGAACAGGAACAAGATTTGCCTGAGAAAGCCCTGCAAATTCTTGAGATCATCTTTGAGAAGCAGAAATCGGGAGAAATTTCGGCGGTGAATGCTGAGGTGAGCAAAGAATCTAGAGAAAATAATGATATTCTAGAATTTTTCAAATTATTTGATGATTTAGATCTTCCAAGGACGAGTGCGATCACGTCAAGAAAGACAAGGAGTTAAAGATATCATCTCGAATTTCGATTTCGCTACTTCGGCACCAGATATTGTTGAAGAGGTGATTTGCTTTTGAAAATAATATTTATTAAGATCATTTACAATTAATTTCAATCAATTCATCAAATTCATCAAATTTCATTACAAATATTTCAATTACAATGAAAATTGATTTCAGGACTTTGAAGTGACAACGCTGACGACGACAACGAAGAGATCCGTTCGTCCAAATAGTCGAGGTTCCGATTCTTCGCCACAAAAAATTAGGATCGCTTTCTTCGATGAAATGTTACAGGTAAATGAAGAATTTAAACGTTTAAATCAATTCAAAACGATTTCAAAGCCATATGCAAAGATATTCATTTCCCCATTTCTCAATTCCCCTTCAATCCACCTTTATCTTTTTCAATTTGAATATGAAAACCCTTTCAATTACCGTGACCATCTGTCTTTTCTTTTGAAGGGAAATCAACAAATAGCTAAATACCAAATAGCTAATCATTTCCATTTCAAAATAGAAGACATAAAATAAAGCCGAAAAGAAAAGGAATGAAGGGAAATGAATGGATTGGCCATAAAATGGTGCTTATGGGGGAAACGCTTCAAGAAATGCAGGGCGATACCCCAGATTACAAATTCATTCTTTGGTAACATGAATAAAATAGTCCAAAAAAATTGAAGGCAAGATTGAGGTAGCTTTAAAATTGACAAATCATTTGTGAAGAATACTCTAGCCATCCTTTTCAAATATAAATTGAGTATGAGTAAGTAGTAAAATTAAAGTCAAGAAGCAACCATTCGTTCTCTAACGGTTACGGATTTAGTTTATTAACAATTTAATGAAAGAAACTTGATGATGATTGATTTGATTGATGATTTGATTGCTTTCCAGAGGAATTTTGTGCTCGATGACAATCCCATCTGACACTTTTATGGATCCGGAAGATGGAAAAACGGAGAAATTGAAGCTTGAAGTGAAATCGAATGGAGCTGATGAGAAATGGGTGAAGGTAAGGGAAAATATTCAATAAGGAAATAGTCGAGAAAATTTAAGGTGGACAAAATGCAAATATCGGCCGTTCCATTGAAAGAAGGAGAATTCCAGATGAGACTCGAAGCAAGAGACAAAAATAATCAGGTGAAAATGAAAATGGATTTTGAGAGCTTAAGAAATTCGTACTCTTATTCGATTCACGAAAAGAAATGGATGTATTTTATTTGAAGTTTTGAAAGGTATATTGTTAGGTCCGAATTAGATTTCCGTCCGATTTAGATTCAATCTAAATCTTAACAATAATATAAATTGAACAATAATATAAACATGCTTAATATATGTTCTTTTCTGTAGTTTTCTGCATTTTTCAAAGGTCTTTTATTGATTACAGTCTATATCGGACGTCCGATATAGACTGTAATCTAAATCGGACGGAAATCTAAATCGGACGGAAATCTAAATCGGACGGAAATCTAAATCGGACGGAAATCTAAATCGGACGGAATCCTAAATCGGACGGAAATCAAACTAATTGCGGACGGAAATCTAAATCGACGGAAATCTAAATCGGACGGAAATCTAAATCGGACGGAAATCTAAATCGGACGGAAATCTAAATCGGACGGAAATCTAAATCGGACACAACATATAGATACTTTATTCAGGACCTGAGATAAAGTGCGCTAGATTTAAGATTAAAACACATGAATTCATACATATAACACGAAAAGGACCGATAAAAAGAAACACGATATAATATATGTAAAATGTGGGTAGCACAGATAAAGCCAAGGATCCACTAGAGCTTCAAGATAACAAAAAATTGAATGTCATTCTAGCAATAAGATTTATTATGATTCTTTTCAGATGGTATCCGCTCCATTCAATGTTTTGGTAGAAGACTCCTCAATTCCAAATCACAAATTCTTCTTCGAAATGGACACTTTATATGATCGATACACATCAAATCCTCATCTTTTGGTTGGATTCGTTCAACGACTTGTCTGCTTTTAAAGGTTTTCCCTTGTCAATGAATTTTCAAAGCATCTTTCAGCTTCGACTGATTCTGTAATGGTTGATCGAGTCGAGAAGTCACAAACGGGAAAGCTGTAATCTATTGAGTAACGCTAATCTATCAACTGCGGGTAATAGATTCAGTTAAAAGGGTTTTACAGAAAATTTTCAGATTTGTCCAACTGATGAAATTGAGGCAATGAAGCTGACAATGGCCACGAAGAAACAAAACAATCCAAAGGTGGGAAAGAGATTGAATTTATTAAACTAGAAATATTTAGGGTGTTTTCATGAAGGCAATGGGTCCAGAGTATATGGTGAGAAAGTTGGGACTCAATTTCACTGGTGGAGTAAAGGACAATAAGATAACAATGAGAAGGACAATGTGACTCAAATAATCCTTCTAGGTGCTTGCTCTTCCATCAGCATCATCCGATTCCTCATCACCGTCTGTTGTCTCTCCAAATCGTGAATCCGGCTTTGGATGGTTGGCTTTGGCTGCAGCGTTGGCTCTTCTTTATTTGTCGATTGCTCTCGCATTATGCTGTTGTTTGGCTAAGAGACCAAAAAGAAGGAGAAACCAAGCGAGTTTGTCTCACAAAGGATTACCCGTCGTTTTCCCCCGAAGAGGTTTGTATGAATGAGAACTTTATTATCGGTGGATCGGTGGATAATAAAGTAAAGAAATGAACGGCAAAGGATTTGAAGTCGACGGGGGAATTGAACCCTCGACCTTCTGCTTATCAGGCAGATGCTCTATCACCGAGCTATCGGCGCTATTCTTTAAGCTATTCTTTTACCCAAGAAGAAATAGGAAAGATAAGGAAGAGAAAGAAAGGAAGAAAGAGAGAGACTAATGACAAAAACAATTGATTTTGTAGGTGGCTGATGAATCGGAGACAGCCATCGGCATCAACGCCAATGCTTGTCAAAGAGGAGGACCACCATTGAAGGTAAATCGACGATTCATTGATTTCTAAAGATTTCAAATAACTTATTTAATTAAATATTTCAAACTCAATATTCTTTTAGGTGTCGCAACACGAGAATCCGTTGTACAAGCCACCACCTCCACTCACTTCTTCATTCTCTCCTCGCGGTACAACTCCCGGGTTGGCTGGTACTCCATCATGCAAAGACTTCCACCTCCATATGTTCCCCCATAATTGTCTTCTTAAATTTTAGGAGTAAATACTTAAGAATTTATTTTAAGCCTTTAAACAGCAACGAATTGTCCTGAAGATTCATCTTGCTAACTATCAAAATAACTATTTTTTTCAAGAATTTGTTAACTCAAACAATTTTCCAGTGTTACTGCCAGAGTTCAGCAGCAATTTCCCTGTCTATCATTTTCCTATGAAACAAAGCGTTTTGTTGTTGTTAAGCACAAAAGTACGAAGCGTTATGTTTCAAAAGAATAATGATGAATTTTTGGAAGTAACTTTGGGTTACTTCTGTTTTGCAGGATTGACTAAAGCTCATGTATTCCATAGGTAATTGTATCTATTCTTTATCTAAAAACCGATTTCTATAAGAGGCCAATTTCTTCTCAAAATCTGCATTCAAATATGCCAATTTTTGATTTTAAATTTGAAAGTATTTGGACTTTTTTTTTTCCTTTTTCATATTGAATATGTGATTTGTCTCCAATCGAAGCCATTCCTCTCACCTCAAACTCGTGCATATTTCTCTATTTTCACGTATTAATTTTCCCCCCTTTTTTACACACGGCTCCACCAATAGCTTTATCAGTTTTTTTTTTCAGAGAAAACGGAGTATTGTTTTTCATTTTTTGTAAGCTTTTCCCCTTATAGTTAATTAAAATCTTTTTTTGAAACTCCGTATTTCGGGTCGATCCCTTTCTGTTTTTTCTCTTGTTCATCCTTTTGTCTTTGAAGGTTTATTTATAAATAGTCATGCTTTTTTACATTAAATCTTTAACACAAGACTTTATCTGCAAAAGTTATGAGAAACAAAATCAATACAGAAGCTTTTCAACTGAAAACAGATAAACAAAGTCATTTTAACAACATTGCTGTCGATTTGCATTTGCCAAAAGGTACATTTAAGCTTCATCTTCGCGCCAATACTGGTTTTGGAACAAATTGTGCAATCTCAAAATTAGTTACATTATATCGGAAAAGCTTATGAGAAAAATGATATTATGTTTATAGCGAGTAAAAACTCGCAGAGTTTGGCGAGCAAACATAAAAGACATTGTAACAAACATTTCTGCCATGTTTTGCATATGCCAAAAGTTGCATTTAACGCTTCATCTTCTCTCCAAAACGTCGCAAATTTACAAATTTCTCATTTTTATTTTCTTAATGTCCGGGCAAGGTCCAACCTATCAAGTGAGGTTTTAATTTTCAAATTTTTTGATATTAGTATCACCACTTGAAAACGATAATCGCATAGTCTTGCCCACGTAATATTTGGTACTTGTCGATTACCGTTTTGAGCAAACAGCTGAAAGAGCACCCTGTTTTGTTAGTATAGCTGCAACAACTTCAAAGTAGAGCTATTTCAAGTGGCTTTATAAGCTTAAACTTGTTTAAACGTATGCACAACGAGCCTGTTTCATGCAATTTGTTGATTTTACTCACAAATGGGAGACGTAACTGACAAGTAACCAACATTTTTTACAGCGAGTGCATTAAAATTTCGAAACTAGGCCACACCTATGTTAAGGATTGGTGAACCATATCAGAAATTAACCTTTCATTAGCTGTCCTTTACAATGTTGCACATTTTCTAATCTTTTTATTTAAGGCAGACGTTCGGTTTCGTGTCGAGGGATATGATGAAGTGGCTCGTCATTGGAAACCTTCAAATGAGAGTCGACGAGCAAGACAACAACCACCTCTAAATCATCCACAAATAACCAGGTATTCGGTTTCGTTATTCAACACTTACTTGTATCCATTTTCTCTAGTATGTTAGACCCATCTGTATGGCGTCCATCAGTGCCAAAGGAACAACATGACCGTGCAGAGATCTTCGTCATCAACTTTGTCAGTAGATAGTTTTTTTCTTTTATGTAATTGTGTTTTAGTAATTCGTCCTGGAAAGGCGCCACCACAGCAAAATCAAAATGACAATGGCTTCAACGAGCAACTTTCTACAATACCGAATGCCACTCCTCAACTTATCTCGCACAATGTTAATGTTGAAGTAAGTTTTAATTTGTTTATTAGAAAAAGGTTTATTTCCAGAAAGTGCGTTTAATATGTGCCAATAAAAAAAATTGAGTGTGAAGGCTGTTAATGTTTTAAAGAAATCTTTTTAGGCGACCGATGGAAAGTTTCAAAGAACTTTGCTTCCCACGAAACCAAATGTTGCGGAAGTGAAAAATAGATTAACGGCAATATATGCAGACAAAGCAAACGATTCAACGTCGTCATCGAGCACCAGTCAAACTGGTACGGCTTACGCGATTGAAAGTTTAGGATTTAAAAGTAGTGATGTGTTCTGTTTAGTCACTTCTGCTTTATCGATCTCAACACCAGCTGTTACGACACAAACTACATCGAGCTCTTCAATAGTTTCTCAATCAAGTACCACTCAAAGAACGGTTGAAATATATCATTAATAAGATCAACATTTTATTTTTAGCAACATCGCGCTACAACAACACCTAATTTCCCGGCTTGTGAACCTTGTGGAGATTCTTTGAAATTTCAAGAACAACCGACGCCGATTTTGTATTCCGAAAGTGCCAACTCAAACAAGTAATATCGCGTATTTATTTATATATATATATATATTATTGCTTACAATTTATATTTTATTGGGGCAAAAATGTAACATTTTTTTAGAACTCGACTCGTCGAGGAACTTCCTCCCATGGACAATAAATTAGTTGCACCGATTTCTGCTAGAATTTCATCGGTAAGTGGTTTGCAGCGATTTAAATAAAATGGTTTTATTATAGGCTTCGACTGGACAAACAAAAAAATGATGAGACAACAGCATACGGGGACGAGGCGTATAATTGATTCCTTTTCAGGATTTAAAAATATCCTGTTTGGAAATCACATACACCAACAAAATCGCAAAAGAGGAAAAATTTCGAGTCTTGCGAACCTTCACCACAAACAGCCGGCCACTTCCAGCCGAGGTTTCGAATTTTATTGTTCGCTTGAAGTTTACCACTCCAGATTGCTACTGGAAGTAACGACAGCAAGTGCACAACCTCACTAACGAAGTTGGACATTATCCGCCCGATGAACAGTATATGACTTATCAAGGTGCGGTTTCTTTAGCGTTACTTATTTGGATGTCAAGTTTTAGAATTTCTCACGAAACATGCACAGGTGACCGGCTTAAATGCTCCAACTAGAACTTCACATGGTAAATAATTGACCAACCAGTGCAAAAGGTGAGCATATTCAAGCGCTTTAAAAGGATCTTTTTGATTTTAGCTCGAAACCGATAGTTGCGCAAATTGGGTGGAGATGCGATGCTGGGCTGTGTTGGGGATTTTCATTTTTTCCTCTACATCTACCACCTCTGGTTGCCTCAAATCATGCATTGTGGTCAAATTGATTGAATCTCATCAAATGAAGCGTTGCAATTTTTTGAAATGACCTTTTGTGTGTTTAAAAAGTTTTTCGATCTATTGTTTTTTATGGTCACTTGATACATATTTGTGTGTGAAAAATAGTTACTCAGAATTTGTGAGTTGGATATTGGAAAATTCGAAACGTGCGTCTCGGAATCTAACCTTAAACGAGCAAAAAGCGAAACTCATTAAAATCTCACAAACAATTTTCCCATCTAAATCCCGATCTATTCATGTGTTTCAGAACTAGAGTCCGGTTTAAAGCAATTACGTATTGAATTTGTTTTTTTTTGTTTTAACAAAGTAACTTCTCAACATTTGACTCAAAAGCATTGAAAACATTGTTTCAGTAGCTTTTTGACCAATTCAATCTACTTGTGAAAGAGTTGATTCTTGTTTCTTATAGTTGATTGGTATTCAAAAGAAGTTCTTTTGTTAAACATACTTGTTTCTTCTTATGCTTCTCTCTTCTTGAAAGTTTAACAGAACAGAAAGTTTTTTCATGGGAGTGGGGCAGATGTGACCTTTTTTTTGCGCACCTGGACATTTGCGCACCTTTTTTTCCGCACCTTGCCCATTAGCGCACCTTTTTTCGCGTTTTAAAAAGCTCTAAAAAGCTAATATTAACCAATTTCTATTCCAAATGTTGTTTTTCTAGGTAATTTTAGGGCGTAGAATCTGAAATTTTGACATATCAGAGCTTGTGGAACCAATTTGAAAGACAAAACGGCATAGATCAAATTACAGAAAATTGTTGAATTTTTCTCTTTGTATAACTCCGTCCGTTTGTTTCACAAAGCTCTGATATGCCAAAATCTTGATTCACGCCCTAAAAATTTACCTAGAAAACAAATTTTGAAATAGAAATTGGTTAATATTAACTTTTAGAGCTTTTTTAAACAGAAAAAAAGTGCGATAATGGGCTATGTGGAAAAAAAAAGGTGTGCAAAAAAGGTCGCATTTGTCCCACTCCTTTTTCATAGATCAATAGGAGCTACAAGTGAGTACTGGTATTGCTTGGTTGGCGTTAATTTTATTTATCGCGCAAGTTAGTGTCAAATAAAATAATCTCAGGTAAACTGAATAACTAGCGCTTGTTCTCTGTTATTTTTCATATTTCTGCACTAACTTGAACAATAAAGACGCTAAAAAAATAAAACGACAATAGGGAATCAATTTTTTTTCGCTTTTTCCTTCGTTCATTTTGATATTTTTCAAAGGAGGCTCGTTTAAGAAAAACGATCTTTCTCCATCCAATTTATGCGTTATTTGTTGGGGAAAAGAAAGATCTTTATCCTAGTCGTTCATTGAAATTTCACATTTATCATATTTTCTTTTTAGGTAGTGTACAAGTTTTCATTTTTGAAAACAACCCTGATTATGACAAATCTCTTTTTAGGATCTCTTTTAGGAATGATCTCTTGTTTTTGCTGATTAATTCTCGTGAAAGCCAATTTCGCACATAAAAAAAGATTCAAGCTCAACTTTTGAAGATCGACATTTGTGTTGACTGAATATTTGATCTTTGTTTGGCTTCAATAATCTAAGTTCTGAGAAGTGTTTTTTTGAGGAAGAGATATTTGGAATGTTCGTTTCTTGGACCAATATTTAGGGAAATTGATGAGAAAAACGTTTGAGGAAGCTTAAGATTCATGAAGAATTTAGTCTTATTTATCATTTTAACTCTTCCTGGGCGAAGAAGCTCATCAGTCCCTGGACGCCTGATCAGTCTTTTTATATCCATTTCTTCCTTGAAGCTAAACTTATATAATTGTAATTTGAAGTTTTCAATAAACTGGGGATCTTTTTGGATTTGGTTGATAGACAAACATTTCTCAAAATAGACGAAGACATTTCCCCAGTCATCCCTTTTTCTTCTAGCTGGATTCAAACGAGAAAAGAGTTGGACCTTTCTTTGAGATTTCTGTTCGCAAAACTCTATTTAAGTTTTCTTTCTTCTGGAGCTTTTTTCAGCCGAAAATGACCTCCTCGGAATGAAAATGGATAGTTGTGAAATGGAGGAGCTGGACGGGGAAACGCCTTTTATTCAAAACCTCTAAACGAACGCCTCTTTTATTGGCATATCTCGAATTTTTGTCTAGCACAAAAATTGATGGGTACTAAGGTAGTTTTGGGCCACGTTTTTCCCAAAAACCACTTTTTAAGGTACTTCGAAGGTACTGTCATATTTATGACAACTGAATTACAGTTAGAAATTGAGAAGTGTTTTTTGACCAGCCTCCAGTGTCTCCAAAGCTTGGGGCAGTGAATCGAGCATTACTTCTAATTTCACATAAATTGTAACGACTGCATAGCTTCGGAAAACTTTTTCTAGGCTAATTTAGAAACTAAATATGGATTCGGGCAAAGATCTTAAACTGGGCTTTGACGGGGAAACGAACGGCTCTCTTTATTACACCTTTCTCCGGCTTCCCTCCATTTTTGGTCGATTCGACAAAAAAAGCTCTTTTATTCTTTGACTCTTTTACTAGAGTTCTTCTCTCTTTTTACTTTTCGTGCTTTCGATTCCGCAAAAAAGAGAAGAAAAAGAACCTAGGTAAACGGGAAATTTCATTTTGTTTCCAAATTTTCGATAACAACCCTGAGGTTTCTTCTTGTCTTTTTGTTATAAGATTGCCAAATTTTTTAGCCATTTGATAGATCCAATTCTAGTGTTTGAGATTATTTATTCACTCCAATGTGCTTTGCAATTTAAATTAATCACCTCTCTCTGAACCCATTTTTCTTGTTTCAATCTCAGTTCAAATGCAATTAGCTGTGTGGATCTTGTGGCGTCATCGAAATTTATATGAAAAAAGATTAGAAAATTTCTGTGCAATGTTGTAGATGCATTTTTTTTTGTACTTTTATTTGGCTGTAAACATATTCTCTCTGGTGCAATTTTAAACCCAAAAGTCAAAATGTAAAATTGATTTTTAATGGAATTTGGGAATTGTCATAAGATATCATACAAAAAAAACACATGTGGCTTTTGTTTTATGAAAGTTTGAGGAAAGTTTCGGGGAATAGCTCTAGGTTTTGCTGAATCAGAAATGACTGATGAGAAAAGAGATTCGGCGCATGTTCTTCTCAGAAACGAAAGGCAAACTTCGAGGGAATTCAAGATCGATCAGGGAAAACGGTAAATAATGACTCCTTTTTCTATGGGAAAGGAAAAAGAAAAGGACAAATTTCATGGGACATATTTTAAGACAAGAAATTTCTTTCCTTATACACATTTTACGTATCCCAGTCATTCGGTTCTAGCAACTCCAACTTAGTGATTCATAAATGCTTCAATTATTTTTCCGTGTCTAAGCGAGAACGTGACAACACGTCGGCTCATTTTATTTCCTCCCCACTTTCCTTTTCCCCAATAATTTAACGCATTAATGTACTTCTGAAGAGAAGTAAATTTCATTATTTCCACATTTTCTGCAAGAAAAGAATCTCAGAGAATAAAGAAAGAAAATGAAGAGCTAAATCCTGTCTTTCTTGAGAGAATCAAGCACAAAGAGTGTAAAGAAATCAAGAAATGAATCAAGAAATGGGAAAGAATTATCTTTTTCAGTCAAAATGATCTCTCTTTCGGTCTCATTCAGTTTTCAGTCAAAATGATCTCTCTTTTGGTCTCATTTTCCAGCAAAACGATTACCTTTGATTTCCATTGTCTCTTTAGTAGGAAAATAATTTGAAAAACTTGATCCTCCTTCTCTCTTTTCATTTTCAAATTACACTATACACCCTTTTTAGCCTCAAAATGTGGGAATATCAGGATACCGAGGATCTCATCTATGTTTTCTCATTCCATGGGTGAGTGAAATCTCTATATTCTGTGCCTCTTATTAGCGATCAAAGGCAAAACAGTAATAGTAGTGTTACTCAAAGCTTCTTTTTGGACTTAGTAAAGACAGCTTTTAAATGAATAGTTAGCTCGGTTGTTCGGCGCGGCTTGTTCGGCCTGCTGTTCGGCTCCGGGGTTGCTCTGGGCCTCGGTTGTTCGGCTCCGGTTGTCGTGGCTCGGTTGTTCGGCCTCGGTTGTTCGGCCCGGTTGTTCGGCTCGGTTGTTCGCCTGCTGTTCGGCGCGGGGGGTCGGCGCGGTTCTGCCGCTGGAGTTCGGCTCGGCTGTTCGGCTCGGTTGTTCGGCTCGGCTGTCTGGCTCGGTCGCTCATCGCTCCGTCCGCATTCCGCATCCCAAAAGGCGAAGCATCTTATACCGGGCACGTTTGCCAGATGGCGAGCGATTACGACTTTCCTTAGACTTTCCCAGAGAACACTTCTCTCAACAAAGAGGTTCTTTAACTTTCTTTTGCTTTGTAAATGATACAAAGAAGATATTCAGCTGTAATTTTGTACCGCAGTTTTCGGAGTCAATAATCGATTGGGCGAGCTCGTTTTTCTGTAACCATCAATATAAGCCGTCATTTGAAGCAGCGTTACCGTTCGAAGTTCACGTCCACTTTTAACTTTACAAAAGCCGATGTTGCATCACAAAAGCCGAGCTCAGATATCTTCACCTCAACACAATTTTGCAGATCTCATACCGGGTCTCGTCGCAGCAACTGCTTCAGCTTATGTTTTCTTCAAAATTCGGCTCTTCTTCATTGGAAGTTCTCCCATTTGGTCGGTTTTTTAGCTCATTTTTTGTTCTTTTATTTAATTTATATAAATGTCAAAAGATCTACTACAAAAGTTTTAACGAAACTTTTCCAGGTTTATCTTTTATTTTGATGTGCTGTGCTTGGCTGTTCACTAACAATGTATCCATCGTTGAATCAATGTAAAAAAGCGGAGGAAGGAGAAGATGGAAGGCTTTGATTGTTCATGATCACATTTAACTCAAAGATTTGAAATTCTTAAAAAAAAAGAAAAATTCTACCGCTGATAGTCCTTGTCAAAGCAAATTGGTGAAAATGGTCAAAAATTCGACGTTCATCTTGTGCTTTTCCCTAGTGAGCCATTATTTTTGTTTTCTTCTTTAAAACTTACTTTTTTGGTGAACTTGAACACAGAAAACTAGGCCGAAGTGGTAAATTCATTAAAAGAAACTCTTTTCCTCTCTTTCTTCACTTCAAATGGAGTACTTTATGCAGATCCCAGTGGCCAATCCTCATCACCCACCTCTTACTTCCTTTAAGGAAAAGAAAATTCAAAGGAATGAGATTCTTCCTTGTTTCATTCCGGCGATCTAAAATGGAAAGGCATCATGAAATATAGTGCAAGCAAAATAAAGAAAAAAAAATGATACTTTTATGGTTATCCTGGAAATTTTCTGGAAATTTGATGTCCCTTCTAGAATATTGAGATTTGCTGAAGCCATACAGGTGTGTCTGGAATAAAGTACGGTAGATAAATCAAAGCGCTAAACTTACTAACAGATAATGATCAAGGAAGGAAGATCAAGTAAAAGTGGGCAAAAAGGGCCGATTTTCGTCGATTTTCAATCATTTTTCTTAAGCGCTGGTTAAAGCTAGAAATATATGTTATATCTCAAGAAAATACCCATTTTCTTTACTTTAATTTGATACCCTAGCGCGCAGAAATAAACGTACTGGTGTCAAGATATGGGCGTTTCTTAGAGAGGCGCTTCGATTTTACGCGCTTCTTAGACGATGCGACGCTTCTATTCCAGACGTTCTATTAGTTTTTACGGCTGGGAAAAATAGTTGAACTTAATTTCCTACAGCCGTAAACTACCATGGAGAATATTTTTACTGGGCAAAATTTCAGCCAAACCCTTTCGTGTGTCACTTCTTTGAAAACGACAATAGCTACGCGTATCCCTTTGCAATAAATCGCACAGGTTCGAAGAAAATTTGAAATAATTTTCTAACAAATGAGATTCAGGCGGGTTCTGTGTGGTTACGGGTAGTGGTTACTGTGGGATCGATTTGTGGCTGCTTTGCTTCCAATCAAGAAACGAATCTTGGTGTACCCCGATGACCTCAACGATCACTTCTTGGGCACTCACTGGATTTAGTTGTTCTTTGTTTTTTTTTTTTTTTAAATCCTTTATATGAAGGAATCCTTTCAGCATTCTATACAAATTTCCGGCTTCCTTCGAATTGGAATTGAATGCAAATGGTAATCATTTGATAGAGACGAAATTTTTAGCTTTATTTTTTAGGGAGCTGGAGTCAAACTTCATTGCGTTCAAGTCCAACGTATCAATTGTATTACAATGTTTTTGCTTATTCGATTGTTACAGTTGGTTCTTCCAAAGACCATCATTATTATTCTTAATTTTATCGTAATCCTCAGAGTGAGTGAAAAGAAAGACTTCATTGTAAATACTGCAATGGCCCCACCCCAGAAATAATGACGATGCGGAGTGTTGCGTAGTCTAGCTTTGAACGAGTTTTTCTCGACACTGGTGTATGCTACAATGCGCGCTTAGGGGTATCAAAAAATAGGCCTGAATGTCAGCTTTTTTGATACCAAAGATGCATTTTTTGAAAGTACAAGCGCTGAAAAAAATGAAATACTAAAAACTTTAGCGACTACGCGACTGTACGAGGGGAGTGGGGTCCTATTACAGTATTTACGGTATATTTGATTGGTTCATTATCGTAAGGCAAAGAAATTCCAGGTTCGCGGAGGTTTATGTATAGGGATGATGTCATTTGGCAAAGCATTCACCGAGGAGATCGGTTTGTAGTGAAGAGAGATGCTGAAAGGTGGCAAAATTGATTCATTCTAAAAAAGAAAAACGGAGACGATAACAACAATGGCTGTTGTTATGATTAGTCTTTTCTTTTCTCAATCCACCATCATTAATCAACTCATCCCTTAATAGTTCTGGCTATGCCGCTCTGATCGACAAGTGAGTACTGGAAATGAGTACCGGAATCAATATTTTAGTTTAATCAATCAATAATCAATCAATCAATCAATAATCAATCAATCAATCAATTTAATTTTAGCCCTTCCAGGAACGGATTCCGATCTCGAATCTTCTGGTGTGCATCAATAGGTAAGAAAAAAAAGATAATATTCTCAGAGTTAGAGTCAGAGTCGGCTTAAAGCTTATAAGTCAGACCAAGGGGCAAGGCCAAGTCAGGCAAGGTCGGACAAGAGTTTAGCTCAGAGATTTCTTCTAGGCCAGGGTCTTGCAGCTTAGCTAATCCAAAAGCTGTGACCAAGCCAGAAGAACAGGGTTTTACTCCGGCAACTTCTTAGTAGTCTAAGAAAGATTTTCAGTGCCTCGAATATTTTGATCTATTGTGGTTCAATCGAAAATTTCGGCGGACACCTGGCGGATTGTTAGGAATTGCGGTAAAATTTGCTTCAAATTATCATTCTAAAGAGGTTCTCGTTTCAAAAATGAATTATTGAGTTGTAGATCCCAGAGAATGAGCGAAGGGGAGTCTTTGGGAGAGCTTTCGATCATTTAGCACCGTTTGTTGTTAATGATGGCTTCGCCATGGAAGCAGAGATCAATACGGATCATTGAAATCAAATCAGGTATTATCACTAAAATTATTAATCTTTAGCTTTTCAATTTTAGACCCGTTTTTGGTGATGTTTCGACTCCACTTGAAGGAGAAACGCTTCTTTGAATTCTACGTAATCCATTTTTGATCCTTATATCATTTTGATCGGGTAACGAACGGGTATTTCTTCTGTACATGTTTATTGATTGTTTTGTAATAAAAATCTTTATTAAATTCCTTTTAATCACAAAATAGTGTCTAACACTTGGGGAACTGGAGAGAAATAAAGAAGCGCGAGAAAAAGAATGAAAAGCTGAAAATGAGAAAAGACACACTCGATCGACGACAGTTGAGGCAAATTTCCAGCTATCCAACAATTTTGAGCCTATTACATAAAGGAAAGAATAATAAAAGGGGTATGAGATGATGGCAAAATGATTAAGTGAAGATTTAAGGAAAGAAAGATTTCCGGAGAGGGGAAGAGATATTAGATTTCTGGGCAGATTCTTAACCACTGAGCTGGTCTCTCTGGCGAGAGACGAAAGAAGAAGATCTAATATCTCTTCCGGACCACGGAAGACATTAGATGCTTCTGGGCAGATTCTCAACCACTGAACTATCCGGTCTCTCTTGACGTGAGACGAAAGAGGAAATACAACGGAGAAGAGAAGGAAATACCCGGCTCCTTCACCACCAAAATAGATGTCTTTTAAAAAACGAGCTATTGTCGTATTTGTTACCGTAAATGCTCCGATAAAGTATGCGAAATCACCTCTGTCAGTTAAAATCACAGATAAGCTGGATGGTTTTCTAACTTCTAATGTTCCTTACTAGGAATCTCTCTATTCATTCTGCAATAATTTGACCGATGATAAGCAAAGTCAAACTCTCCATTGTTCTCACCTTCAACCTTCTGTTTATTTCTTTCTTGTTCTTCGAAATGAGCACAATGATTTGAAAAATGATAATTCTAAAGAATTTATTAAAATAACTTACAGCTAAATTATAATAAATTTGTTGTAAGATGAGTAATTGAGCAATTGTTCGGCCCGGTACTCCGCCTTCTTTTCCAATTGTCGAATATGTAAGCAACCATGAGCGGGTATGGCAATCTTTGTTAACGATTGCCTAAATATCAGCGAATATATTAAAACTCACATTTACTATCTAATAATTAAATATTTTCATGTATTAATAACCTTTTTGGATCAGTCTCATCTTTCTAATTGCCATCGCGGAGAGCTTCACTGGACTATCGACCAAAAGTTTTGCTAATAAAGTTGACACAAATTGATCGATTCTAAAGTTTTCAATAAGCTAAAATCTAAGATAACATTCACCGGATTATCAATTCTTATCAATTTATCAATTTTTATCAATTCTTATCAATTCTTACCAATTTTTTATCAATTCTGACTTGACTTTTGATCAATTCTTATCAATTCCATCAATTCTTATCAATTTTTGGATCAATTTTATCAATTCATCAATTCTTATCGAATTCGAACAATTCTATCAATTCTTATCAATTTTTATCAATTCCAACTAACTTTATCTAAGAGAACAACTTCCCCCCCCCTTTTGGTTTCTTCATCTTTTCATGTTCTCGTGGCTGTCCATCCAGGTCTTCATCATTAACAAATACGGTAACCATTCAAGGAAAACTTTTCGGAACTAAATTTCTTTGTAAATTTTTGTAATCGAGAGAATATTCAATGTTAAATGAAATCAGAATTCTTATTCAATGACCCATTTCATGGGTTTTCGAATTTCTGTTATAAAGATTGAGGGCGAGTGCCGTGAAAACGACCGAACCCGCACACGTGATTACGGCCAAAGCAAAAATGCACCTGAATTAAGCAAATTCTGGAGTAATTGAATAAAATCTCAGCTAATCTGCTTTCTAAAACTATCGTAATCTTGGCAAAGAGATAAACCTAGAAATGGTATCAAGCCTGGGAAGGCAGGAAAAGTTCTGTGACATAATTTAGAAAAATACAAAACGAGAGTACAAGATTTGTGATTTCTGAAAGGTGATTTTCTTGTTTATTGTTTAGTTTATTGTTTATTTTATTGTTTATTTTATTGTTTAGTTTATTGTTTAGTTTATTGTTTAGTTTATTGTTTGGGTTTATTGTTTAGTTTATTGTTTTATTGTTTATATTTTAATTGTTATTTATTATTATTTATTCTTATTTCTTATTTCACTTACGAAGTGACATTTTTCGCCGGGCATCTGCGGGAAGAGGAAACTGATTAAAGTAAGCATTGTAATCAAAATACAAGGGATTATCAAATTAAACCCTTAAAGCTAAATTGATTAATCAAAATACATCACGGGGAAAACTTGAAAAATGAAAATAAATGAAATTTAATGGTTATCGGGGGGATCGAGGTTCTCGCTAATCCTGCAACCCGATTTTAGATAGATTTTTGTTAATAACTTTTGATGAAACAAATAGTTTCTGGAAAGCTGACGTTATAAGCTATCTAAATTTATTAAAACTTAGGATCTGACAAGCTTAAGGTGCTTAAAGGGGTACTCCGGCCTAAAAGTTGTCTTTCAAGAATTGCGATCTAATCTGATTGCGATCATTTATATCTAATTCGATGCATTTTAGTCTTCTACAACTATTTCCTATAAGAGAAACAAGGTTTTCTTAATCGAGAAATGAAAAAAACACAATGTTTGTCTTCTTCCATCCCACCCTAAAACGTGACATATTTAAGGAAAAGCACAAAAGGTGTTCCGTCTAAGTGCATTTTAAAGCACTTATGTTCTCTTTCTTTTGCATGTATTTTCTCAAATTTGAAGCAGCAATCATAAATATCTTTTTTGTTTTTTAATAGAAAACATTACATTCTAAAAGAATAAATCAAAAAAAAAGGTGAAAAATCAGACTTAAAAAGACGTGAAAAACGTGGGTGCCCTAATTTAACACTACGCGCCACCTGCACCGTCATAGGGGGGTGGGGTGCTATTACAGTCTTTTCCTAGACCGGAGTACCTTCTTTCAAAAATGAGCTTCGGGTTGGCAAAAAAGGCCGATCCCCTCGATAATCGTGGAAGATCCGCTTTAATTAATGTAATAAAGTGAGCGTCGATGAATAAAAAAAGTGAAAACAACATCATAATATGGCTCGAGACAGCATTCATAGTATTGCATGTTTCTCTGAGCATTTGTGTTCAAAAATAAACTTTTAACTGAAGCTTTTGATCTTTAAATAGTTGTTTGCAGCTGTTCTTTATTTAAAAATAACTATATTTATGTTGTTGTTTTCTTTTACTCACGAATCACTTCCATTCTCCATTACTTATAAAAGTTGACGTCTCCAATCCGTCATCATCCACTTCTGTAATTCAAGCTTTGTTCCAACAAAAGTCCAAGAACCAAACTGGAAAATAGTTCTATATTCATTTCTATATCTTTTAGTTTATATGTTCTTTCTATTTCTTTTAAAATCTGTTCTCACCCTTCACATTTTACAATATTGCATATCAAATGGAAACAAAACAATTTGGATCGGCAACTCAATCGAAAAGATTTATAAGAATCATAGCTTACGTAATTATAGCTTACGGTAATCAAAAGCTGAATGCTTTCTAAAACTGACAAAAAGATAAAAGATAAAAAGACCTATGAATTATAATTCACAGTTTTCTGAGGCACCTTATAAACAATTTCAATCTGGATAAACGAGAACATTTGAGGCGTGCATTGAGTCGTGAATTGTGGATCAAGCACTGTTATACATCAAAATGTCTGGGTTCAGATCATTCTAATTCCTTTTTGTCTTTTTCTTTTTCATTTATCAAGTAGACTTTTTGAAAGCGAAGATCTGAGACTTCGATGCGCTTTTTGTCCCATTAATAGATGGTAATCGTGCCAAGTCTAGGATTTTACTACACGAGCCATTTGTTTAATACCAATTTAAGCCAAGCATTCACGTCGACAAGCTGATTCTTTCATCCCGGAAATGACTTTTAAAAGGCAGAGTCTCTTCAAGCCCTTTTGTGTTCGAGTCTTTAAAGTCTTTTAAAAGGCTGAGTTTTTAAAGTTGCTTTAAAAGTCTTTAAGTGCCTTAAAAAGTGGGGATATTTAAAAAAACAAAAGCTATGTCGGAGTTCAAAATTTCCAAGGCCAAAGCGCAAATGAAACTGAAAGAATTTTGGTTTTAAATAGTTTTAACAATAAATAGGGTGCTTACCGATTACACGCCGGGAAAGCAAACAAATCAGTATTTAATTGCATCATACCGGTTTCATTTTTGAGTAACTTGAGTTTTTGAGTAGATGGCCAAGAACCGCAAAACTTTTGTTCATATATTTATCTAAATCTCGTTATTTTGTTATTTCTCATGCGTGTAATTGGTAAATACCATAAATAGTTTTTATAAATGAACTTACCGCAAATAATGAATAGTACAGTCGCGTAGTCGCAAAAGTTTTTTAGTATTTCATTTTTTTCAAAGCGCCCGTACTTTCGTAAGTGGAGCGGCATCAAAAATAGCTGAAATCAGGCTACTTTGGGATATCAAACCCGCATTGTAGCATAAACCAGTGTCGAGAAAAACCTCGTCAAAGCTAGACTACGCAACACTCCGCACCGTCATTATGGGCGGGGGGAGGAACTATTACAGTATTTACGGTAGGGAAGCAAGGTTAATGAAAGATTTTCTAACAAACCACAGAAATGATGCTTTGTAGAGAGAGTCCCATTTTGACGACAACTGCTTGCGATGAGTTTCACCGGCCTTTCCAGCTCATAGTCTTTTATAACTCGAAGCGTACAAACGACCCTACTTACTGGAATAAACGAAACAAAAATTGAGTAAACTGAATATGATCACAAATGAAATTCGGTACATAACCACATGTCCCTTTGAGCTGAATCGTCTCAAAAGGGCCAAAAAGATCGGACTTGTCTTTCTTTTTTTGTTCTCTTTGCAAATCTCAGAGATCGATACCTGGGCAATAATTTTTTCTGTTTGGGACTTGTATCCGCTCTTGGTTAGAAATCTTAAGTGGCGAGACATTGTAAACATCGACACAGAGAGATTTCATTAAAGTGGTGAAAATTTCTTTCTCTCTTCTGTACTTTAAAGTCAACATTTTGTTCTTATTGGATATTATATGATGTCAAAGTCATGCAAGGAGACAGTAAGTGATAAAACAAAGCGTACAGATCTGGGTAAAGCCCGATTCGGACTTAGGTTGATTTTGAAGTTCTTAACAGATCCAACAGATCTAGAACCCGATCTAGCTAATCCAAAGGTATTCCAAAAACTAGATCAGCTGGATGGGCTTTGTCTGGAGTGAATTCAAAACTGAAACAGTTACTCGAAAGCTTTGCATAAGCTCTACTCTCATTATCAGGTCCACCTGATCCGAAAAATTCTACTAATCAATCCTATCACTCTGATAAGCCGATTTTTGCTGCCTGTGTCTAGTAGATTTTCTAAAAGTCGTTAACTCAATACAAAAATGAGTTTCATATCACATTTTCTCCAGTCAGCTGACCAATTTCTGCCAATCATGGCAAATAATATTTTCGATCTAATAATGTTTTTGTGTAACAAGAAATGACATTAAATTCCACAGATAATATTGAATTCCCACAGTCGTTTCAATAGTCATGCGTAAAAGTCTTTTAACACTCAATTTTAGAGGCGTTACATCGATTTTCTTTGATAAAGTCTCGATCGATGCCTACCGTGTTAAAGAAGTACTTTTGGCAAAAAGGAGGGCCAACAAAAAATATTGATTATGGCTACTGTCTTGTGTTAAAAGACGTGTTTTGTGTTTTGCACCACGATTTTCAGGGGTGTTTCTCTTGACACCAGTATAAATTTTCTCGATGAATAAGTTTTGTATAGCGACAGCGTTTGTGTAAATAAATTGTACCTACCGTAAATACTGCAATAGTACCCCACCGCCCTCGTACAGTCGGGTAGTTGCAAAAGTTTTTAGTATTTCATTTTTGCAAAGAATGCGTACTTTCAAAAATGTCTGGTATCAAAAAATAGCTACAAATTCAGGGCTGGCTTTTTGACACTAAAGCGCGCATTGTAGCATAAACCAAAAAAAAGAGCAAACCTGTTCAAAGCAGACTACGCGACACTCCACCGTCATTATGGGGGTGGGGTACCATTACAGTATTTACGGTATATTTGTGTAACTAAAACTATTAATAGCTTAAAGAGCGTCATGAACTTTATCAAAGAAAATTGAAGAAACTCTTTAGAAAATTGAGTGCTATGAGACTTTTGCACATGACTGTATTTTCTTCTTTTCTCTATTCCGTGTATTTTGCTCGTCTGCTTATTCATTTGCTGAATAGTATACATACATAAAAAAGGCTGTTTCTTTTTCGGCGTGTTATTGTCCCTCTTATGAATCATTGATGACAGTTCGGACGGTCTTTCTTCTCTTTTCATTTGTTTTTATCGTGTTAGAGCGCGTTTGAAATCGTAATGCACAATTGTTAATTTGGGTAGAAGAAATTCGTGAAGAAAAATTTCCACAGTTGGGTATTTGTTTCATTTTTTGATTGAAACTTTTTTCATTTTAAAAGCTTGGAATTGTGGACTTTTACTCCGGAAAATTGGTTTGTATTTAGTTTAATATGCAAAGCGACGAAAGTATTCAGTTAAAGTATTGCTGCTGGTTTCATTGTTAGATATTAATCAGAGCTATCGAATGAAACCAACTGTAGCCAGATCGGCAAAAAAAAAAAGTATACTCCATGAAAGAAAATCCCACAAAATTGTCAAACCAAAACGACAGGCTAGAGGGTTAAACTAATCATCATTCCTTTCGACAAGGTTGAGGGTTAAATCGAATCATCATTCCTTTTCCAAAACCTTCTTCCAATTAGCGGTTTGTTTCCGTTATAAATGTCTTAAATTATCGCCTAAATCAACCTTTTAACATCAAAGAACTGAAAATATTGGGGCCGATTTACCTCTCTCTTTTCTTTTTCTCCTTTTCAAATCCTGTCTTTAGTTTTCTCTCGTTGGATTTCTCAGGAATTGTTCGGACAGAGACTTCCTTCTAAATATGCAGCTTATCATGAAAATTTCCATGAGGCAATAGTGCCAATGCTTTTTGTTTGAAATTTACTTTACCATCATTTTATGAAAGAGTTTTCATGTTTCATCTTTAGTTGTATTGTTTACCTTAATCATGTTTTTATTTAGACCATGTTAGACTTTGGGACCAGTCAAGAATGTGCTTTCACTTCTGCGGATTCCTACAAAGGTAAAATTCTAAAATTTGAAATATTAACGTCTTGATCATCATCACAGTCAATACCTGGAAGCAACCTCTTATGTACAGCTACTTTGAATGCAGAGGTGGCAAATTTCCGGAGGTTAGTTGTTGCCGGAGCTAACTTGCTTTTAATTACCAGTCAATCTTTGAAAAATATTACGTTGCTGGAGAAGAATGCCGGAACATGCTTTTTGTTTAGGTTTGCTCTTTGGCCTCCAGTACATAATCAAAAGATGGCTCGATGGAGAAGTTGTCACGAGGAAGAGGGCTCCCTGAAGAAAAAGACTTTACAAAGACCACTTTGGCAGCGACTACTTCAATGAAGAGGGGTGGTTGTATATCGTTGAAGGAAGTTCATTTGATACTTATTTCACAGTCTGAGAGTTTAATATGTTCTTTTGATTTAAAACACGATGGACGCTCTTCCATTGAGAATTCGAGCTGTTCCGGAGGGCTCTGTTGTACCTGTCAAAAATGTGTTATTCACTGTTGAAAAACACAGATCCGAAAGTCCCAGGGCTAACAAATTGGTTTGGAGGTGGAAGATAATACATGATTATCTCAATATTATTATGTGAGTTTAGACACTGCTGGTCCAAGCATGGTATCCAATCACGGTCTGTTCAATTCAAGAGCTCAAAAAGAGTTGATAGCCAAGGCAATTTTCAAGTAAAAAGTAAAAGCTTTTCTTCTAGATATTTAATCGAAACGGCAAATGACATCTCAGGATTACCTTTTAAACTATTAATGATTTTGGTTACCGAGGATCCACACAAGTGTTGAGGTCTGGATCATTTTTAAACTTATTGCTCTGGCTGCTGTTTTTTAGAGTGCTGGAATTGAGGCGCAGCTCATTTGGTGAATTTTCAAGGCACGGACACAATTTCTGGATTAAGAATGCTAAAAGCGAGTTTTATTACAAACACCCTTTTGACTCTATTAAATTCTAAAAACTTTTAAAGAGCCACTAAAAAGATTAAAAATAAATAATAAAAACCCTTAGGTATTACTCATGTCCAATGGCTGGTTTTTCTGTGCCGGCAGCTGAACATAGGTATTGACATTTTCAATGCTGTTAAACGTAAACTCATTACTTAGCAAAAATACTACCTGGCAGAAAGTAAGTGGTGAAGCCGGGCCTACCGGACAGCATGCTGGAGCAATTCCCTACTGGACTCGTTTCAGTTGTTTCCGGATAGCTACGACATTTATCATGCGGTATCGCACATTTGGGGTGAAGAATTAAAGGTGCGTTTGTTGTTTGCTGCTTTTTTTTGCAATTCTAATATTTGTTTTAGGATATTGTCGTCACAAGAGGTAACAACACGGATGTTTAGTGATTCGTCCAGACTCTGGTGAACTGGTCAGAGTTGTTCTTGAGGTTGAAGTTGCTTTTAGTGTGACAATAATCTTGCTTTTGGGTTCTCAACCTGCTTTCCGAGAAGTTCCCTATAACAGTGAATAAGAAAGGCTTCAAGGTCGGGTATTCATTGTGTCAAAAAATTTACAAAAATCCTTAGATGCTACCTCCGTATCTTCGGATTATTCAAGGGGACGGTATTTGCTATGAAACCATTGAAGAATTGCTTCAACCCTCTAAAAGTAATTTTCTTTTGTTCAAAACCAAAGAAACGCTTTAGACTGCTGGTTGGTCAACAGATAACGTTGTGTTCGGAACGGGAGCAGCTCTACCGCAAAAAGTAAATCGAGATACGCTGAAATGTGCATTCAAGTGCAGTCATGTTGTTGTCAATGGAAAAGTAGGTTTCTAATCTTAAATTTCAAACTGTTAAACATTTCAGATCGATGTTTTCAAAGACCCGGTCACCGACCATGCTAAACAAAGTAAAAAGGACGTTTAACACTGGAACGATCCCTAGATGGTGGATGGGCTACTATGCAAGAAGGGACAGGCGATTTGAAAAAGGTATATTGTGTGGTATATTGTTTTAATGGCTTTGTTTCAGGATCAACCCTTCACCGTCTTTGAAAACTGGCAACCCTCTGGTTGACTGGACGCTAGATGAAATTCGAGAGCGTGCTGAGTTCGATTTTGTTAAAAAGGTAAAGTAATTTTATTCAGCTGTTCATGTGTGGGTTTAATTCAGGCACTCGCCACTGAGACGGTGACTCACACAAACGGACATGGGTACTGGGTAACGGTAACTCAATTGGCGATCATTCTTGATTAAGTTCTTTCGATTTCTTTTCCTTTGTATTTGGCACTTACTCTATACGGGTGTAGTTTTGAGCTCAAAATGTCTCTCTTTTTATATGATCCCTTTTCAAAAGAGCTTCATAGTCGGTTATTCTAATTTTAATCCGGGTTGTTATTCTCTCCTTGTGCTATTCTCTACGTCTCACCTTGCCACCTTTCTTTTTTCATAAGGCCCAACTTTAGAAAGATTTTTGCTTTTGTTTTAGAAAGACAATCCCTCGGAACCGGTTTATCCACAGTGTAAGTTTTAGTTTCCATGATCTCCTCGATTTTGTAATAAATATAATTTCTATTGGTTGATCAAATAATAACAGGTATATTTCCACTAAGGTTTATGAAAACAAGTTTAACTACGGTTTTTGTCTACTTGACTTTCAGAGTCATGCTATTGAATTTTCGACAATTTGTTTGCAATGTAAGATGTTGGACGCCTCCGTGAAACGAAAGCCGAAGGATTACAAATTTCCTGTAGTAGACCCAGAAGTGTGTGAACAGGTATTTGGATTATGTTGCTTTTTATATTTCTTTTAGAAGTACATGTCTGGATGGGGTCCTGGTGATAGAAAGTAAACACGTCTCAAAATGCTGTGGATAATCCCAGACATAACCCGACAGGGGTTAGTTGTGAAGGTCTTTATTTTAAAATTCATAACTTACCTCTCTCAGGTACACGAATCTCGATCTTTACCCAAGAACACGAAATCGCTTTCGAAAGAATGAAATTTGTTCTCGATCGGAATACAAATGGAGAGAATTGTTACGAGGAAACAGTTGAAACGTTTACAGGCTTTTTGAGTGCAAGTGTTGAAAGTTAGAAGTAATGAAACTTTAGAAGGAGAAAGAAATTAAATCCAATAAAGCGCGAGTAAAAGCATCGCTGTTTGAAAGCTGAATACGAAAACGAGCGGAGTGATGATCAAAGTTGAGCTATTTTGGCACTATTTAATACCATGTTCAACGTTTCCTTAATAAAATACGTAAAAAGATAATAAAATTTGGAGCATAGTCATGCAATTTTAATCGTATATGTATGTTGCAGGTAATGGTTTGCCAATTAGATATTCTCGGAGCTTGTTTTACCTTGTAGGAGCTACTTCCACTTTCTTTGCTGAAACTGCGCCTGTGTAAGTTAAAGAAGGGGACCCTAAAGAAGGGAGTTATCCTCAAGCCGATTGTCACGTGCAGTAGCAGAACGAGCGGTACCTTAAGTCAGTCGATCTCATTGATCTACCTACGTTCCCGATGGTGATTACTGGTTCCTTATGGTATATCGGGATCACTTAACGATCACTAACGTCATTCTGAGATTACCGGAATCCAAAACTATAGCAAATCGGCTAGCGAAAATTTTCATCGGCCAGCCGCTATGCTTCAAAGCAAATCGGCTACGACATATAGTTTAATTTGTAAACTCCTTTGGTAGTTTTATTTGCTCGACAATTGCTTTGTTAGTCATTACATAGTTTTCATCATTTTGATGTTTTATCTGGTTTAGCAATAGTCGAATCCATTCCACAGGTCTGTACTCTCCGTTAATGACTGAATGCGCATCTTCTCGAGTCCAATCTATGCGATGCTTCTCTTTGAACATTTTATCGGCCCTTGGATCCCATCTTTGTTTAGTCCTTTGCTGAAAGTTGGTTTCATTTTTATGCTAAGTTTGCGATCTTCAAATGTGAAGAAAATTTCAATCTCCCACCTGCAATCGGTTATTATCGTCGATAGGGAAACCAAGCTCGGATGAGTGCAATAACGTAGAGGCCACACAAATATCATAGGCTAATCCTGAAGCAAGGACGGCTGTAATATTTTGGTCTTTGAGCAAATCTTCCAACGGAGTTCTGAAAGAGGAAATTGGTGAATCATTTGTTGTTTTGAATGAACTCACTTTCCCGAGTTTTGCATTATCGAAGAAAGCCGAATAGAAATCCAACGTAGACATCTGTCCCTGGAACCTATATGTGGAGCGATTCACAATATCTAATCGAGAATCTAGCTCAGCTCCCCACGATCCCTTGGACACAGTGAGTTGGATAAAGAATCTGCAAATTCTATATTGGTAGTATATTTTAGAAAACCCCAATAATTTGTATCTAGATAACTTACCTGTGATGTATCCGGTTACTCAAATTGCAATTGTGAGAAGAAGTGCAAATCTTGCTGATCTTTCTACGGCTAATCGTCGATCGGAATCTCGTGCATGGTCAAGAAATGAGATATGATTTACTCGGATGCTAATCCAACGTATACACAACAATATCGATTTTCTGTAAAAGCAATTAATTAAACATTCCACTCATCAATAAACCTCATTTGAAAGCACAGAATTCAATGGTTGAATCGCGTCATCAGGGTTGTCTTGAGCATCTCCAATCTGAAATTCTTCATTCCCCAAAGTTTTTTTCTCTTGTTCTACCTTCGACACTCAACGAGCCATTGATGAAACTCATTTGAAAATCCACAACAATCACAAGCAATTTTTAGCTAAAATTGTTGTATTGTATTATTTTGTGCAAAAGTTACATTGGCAAGTGGTGTGATCACTTTTTCTTTCAATTTCTCGTACCATTCATTCGTGAGTGTTCCTCGTGTACACTAAATTTCATTTCAACAAAAAAGTAACCACGTTTTAGAAAAGCACAACGATTTTTTCTCGATTTAACGGCTTTGCTTTTGGCTTTTTTTGTGTGGTAACAAGATGAGATTCGTGGGCTATCTGGCTTAGTGGGGTTATGATAAGTGTCCACCCTACACTGTGAAAACTGTCTTCTAAAGCCTGAATACTTTTTCAATAAAATGAAAAGAAATCGGGGGGTGGGACTTATGCGACCTTTGTGCGCACCTGGACATTTGCGCACCTTTTTTTGCTGGAAGAGGCCTTAGGGAAGGGCGTAGAGCTTCGAAAATATTTCCACATAAGGGAATCGTATGTGTAGATTCCGAATTTTGACAAATCAGACCTCGCTGACACCGTAAATTTGGGCTAAAAGGCAAAAACTGCGGAAAGCGTTAATTGCGTAGTTTTTGCCTTTTAGCCCAAATTTGACGTGTCAGCGAGGTCTGATTTGTCAAAATTCTGAATCTACGCATACGATTCCCCTTATGTGGAAATATTTTTGAAGCTCTACACCTTTCCTAAGGCCTTTTCCATCAAAAGGTGCGCAAATGTCCAGGCGCGCAAAAAAAGGTCGCATTTGTCCCACCCCCAGATAACCCGTTAAATCAATGAACTTTTCCCTGACTTACCAATGTGATTTCTGCTATCAAATCTCCCCATATTTCTTCATTGAAAGATTCCCCGCTGAAAAGTCGAAGATCATCAAGGAAATCCTCATAGAATTTTGTCGTTTCATTGTTATTGTGAGATCCCATCTGATTGCTTTCTGCCTTTTGAATACAGATACACTTAGATGAAATAATAGAGATTAAACTAAGAAAATAGGTCTTCATTTCTATAGGAATAACATGACAATTGTGACAGTAAATGGAGCAGATTTTGGAAAACTTTCGTGCCAATTCCAACTAATTACAAGTCAAGAAATCAGCTGTGAAATTTGGGTAAAATAGAAGTGTTAAGGGAAGTGTTTGCCAAAGAATCGCCAAAGACTTTTGAAAGGTCAGAAGAAAAAAGCACCAAAAAACTGCTGATTCAGGGAAACAATTAAATAATCGGCTAAAGAAGGCAGTCTTGTCTCCTTGAGCCTTCGTTCTGTTGATTGATAATTGAATTTTGTCCTCTCGGCAGAATAGACTTCGAAAAAAATGAAAAGAAGCGACTTTTTGAAGTGCAAAAGTCGAAAATCGAAATGAGTTTTGCAATAAATTGACTTTTGCAACTTCTTGAAAAGTTGAATAGAAGAAAAGTTGACTCAAAGGGATGCTCGAACAAAGTTAGGCAGTCGTTAAGAGATAAAAGATTGCTCTTGTTTTTTTTGAGTAGTCGATTCGACCTCTAAATCATCAAGTCATCACTTTTCTAAAGCCTAAGCCAATATTTTTTGTTTTTCTCTTTTTTTATTGCATATTCACACTTTCACACTTACTAGGAATTCCTCGTTCAAGGGAAATAATTGCAATTCCCTATCCCGATCACGGAATCTTTTCAACGGTTTGCCAGTAACCAGTGCCAGTGACCAGCTTTTGACACTGGTACCTAATGAAATTTGATTGGCTCATATTCCCGTTAACAGCACAATTTTCTCAAGAGAAAATTGTGCTGTTAACGCGGAAGCACTTATCCTCTTGAGTCAATCAAAGACAATCTAAGCTCAACATTTCTTCCATGTAACAAAAAAATAAAACAAACTATTGGCTCTGGCAGAAAGTTATGACGCCGAAAACTTAAATCAGGAAGTCAACCACCATTGCGGATTCCTGTAATGAGAAATGGTTGGGTAACTGTATTTTCAGGTCCTATCAAACGTCTCGAGTTCAGGAAACTCGTACACCAAGTTACAAAATCTATACTCACCAACCGAAAAACCCCGCCTAACATCGGGCCTTATAGCTGCTCCGTGGCGCGATCGGGAGCGGCGCTTGTTTCTTATTGCCGTACAACAACTGCCTTACAGCAAATGCCTGTAAGTGTTGTCGAACTTCGAGCTGTGTCGTGACTTCTTTTGTTTTAAAAAAACGAAATATGAGATGAAAACAGGGGAAAAACAACTATCAAATACGAAAAATGGCAATTATTGTGTTATAAGAGGAGGAAATTGCTCTTTTAAAAACGGGAGATGATGAATTTCCTCAATGATAATTGGTAAAGAATTCCAATGCGATTTTGAAAGCAACTAAAAGTAACATTAGAAAGGGATTTGGGATACCTAAAAGATATGCCTCTCTAGAGATTGAGGGGGCAGAGGGAGAGAAGAAATTTGCAAAAGGGATCAAGAATGTTTGCACTTCAGAATTTTAAAACATTCTAGTTTACCACTCAGACCCCGATAACGGATAAAAAAGCCTAGAAATTTCAATTATTCTATTGAAGTTCGAATAAATACTTGATTTTGTCAAGGTTATTCTATAAAAACTTGGAATGAAGATTGGAATAAGCAAAAAAAAAGAATGGGCTTCGAACGGTTGTGGACATCAATTGGTTTTCTCTGATCTGAAAAAAAAGACCTCCAAAAGAGCTTTTCTCCCGAAAAAGTCTAGCCGAATTTTTCTTTTCAAAAAAGCCTCATCAAAAAGCCTAAAAGTACTTTTTAGTAACCAATAATCAAACCATTTTGTTAACTTTAAAAGAACAAGAAAGACATGAAAGAACAAGAACAAGAAAGAAATGAAAGCATGGAAGACATGAAAGACATGAAAGACACGAAAGAATAACATGAATAACACGAAAGAATGGGCTTCGGAACCACCCAGCTCGCAGAAAGATTTCCTGAAAAAAAACAAGAATGCTTTTCATATCTTTTATGATCGAGTTTTTAATCGTGTAATAAAACGGGTAAAATGATAAATCTCCAGAATTTCCCAGCTCGAAAGAAAAATTTCGTGAAAATAATTACCGTAAATACTGTAATAGTACCTCAGTCGCGTAGTCGCAAAAGTTTTTTAGTATTTCATTTTTTTCAAAGCTCCGGTACTTTCTAAAAAAGCGTCTTTGGTATCAAAAAATAGCTGAAATTCAGGCCTTTTTTTTGCCCTTAAGCGCGCATTGTAGCATAAACCAGTGTCGAGAAAAAACTCGCTCAAAGCTAGACCACGCAACACTCCGCACCGTCATTATGGGGGTGGGGTACTATTACAGTATTTACGGTAAGGTAAACTTCTTTTATAACTCTTTTGAACCTCTGAAAGTTATGAATTTTCAAAAAATTGCTCAAATACTGTTTGAAAAGATCTTCAATATCTTTTGAGATTCAAAATGAAATTGAAAAAAGCGGCGAGCTCGGGGACGGAAATTTATGGCATTCATTTTAAGGAAGTGTTTTTATTTTTGAATGAAAATTTGAAAGCAGAGAAATTGGATGCACATTTTGAGATGAACTAACCCTAATAAAACCAAATGAAAACCAAATAATTCTAAATACTGAAAGGTAAAAAGGTAAAGTCTTTTAACTTTTGTCAGCTCACAACATTGCTGCCACCAGTTTGAATGTTCAGCGTTCTCTGTTTGTGCAAATATTTTTGTTGTTGGAAATCCTTGTCGCTAGGAGACCCATTTTGGAAGATTTCTTTAGCACTTTCAGCTGGTTTCCCATCTAGAAACATAAAAATTTCTCGTTTAAAGGATAAGTGTCAAAAAATGGCCTGAAATCCTCATTTCAAATGTTGGAAAATGTTTTTAGAGTATTTCCAGTTTTCAGGCATCATAGAAAATCCTGTACTCTCCTATATATAAATCCGCATGTCAATTGAGCTAATCATTTTGGATTTATAATATTGCTTTATCTACTTGAACAAAGCCTATCTTAAACATATCTTAAACATATCTTAAACATAGCTTAAACTCAATCTAAACATTTTAAAGTAGTCTAACCTGGGGTACACAATGGGGATGTATTGGGTTGATGGAAAAGTCCTTTCTGTTTTTTGGGAGAGTACTTTAAATTTGGTCAATTTGACGTTTTATAGCTCATCCTAAAGCTGAATTCAAGACCATTTTTTGGCTCTGCCGCCCTTTACTAAAATAGCTGTAAAACTTTTAGAAAAGAGATATCTCAAAACGGTTTTTACCAATCGATCCGTCTTGAATTCAGCTTTTAGGATGAGCTATAAAACGTCAAAAATCGACAAATTTAAGGTACTCTCCCAAAAAATCGGAAAGGACTTTTCCCATCAACCCAATATAACAGGGATAGTACCGGAAAATCCTATTACCATTGTTAACTGGGGAAAACCTTGACTAGAGAAGATTACTGTCGGGATTTCGTCGGGATTTCTGTCGGGATTTAGCGGATTTAGCTCATTTGATAGAAAATTGAATGAAGAATCTGAATCCGAATCCGAATTCGAATGTGGGGATTTCAAAGCGGATAGCTCATCGATCAAAAATTGAATGAAGAACCGAATCCGAATCTGTAAGCAAAGTCTGCAAAATAGTTCTGCGAGATTTTCGGGATCAAGTCAAGGAAAGTTTTCCCTTTACACTCTTGAGTTGTTCATTGAATTCAAATCGAAATTATAACCGAAGAACCTGTCTAATAGAAACAAATCTAGTAAAATGAATATGTTTGTCTGTTCGGAGATGAGTTGTGAAGGGTTTTGCAATAAAAACGAATACCCAGTGAACAAGTGCTTGGTAAACATGAGTTGCTAGATGGAGAAAAAGAAGAGATGAAACAATGTTCTTGGCCTTAAATCTATTGCAATTTCTTGACCTCTTGACACTGAGGGGTTTTCTTATATTTCTTTGTAATACAAACATTTCCCTAATCCCATGTTAGACATTTTTTTCGTTTGTTTATACAACTGTGCAATTTATGAAAGAAGCAAACATTGTATGTGTCCTTCAAATTGTTAAAGTAAAAAAAGCAATCAGCAAAACAGTATACAGTATTAAAAGCTTAAACAAGCATAATTGGATGTAAAAATATCGTAAAGGACTAGATGGAAACGAGAGAGAAAAATCCAGATTCTAAATATTTCAAAAGACTGGAAAAAGAGACAAGAACTCACAAAAGAATCGATAGAAAATATAGAAAATATAGAAAATTATGGCATTGGGATATAAATAAGATCGTTCTGAAGAAAGGAATCTAATTGTTAGTTGAATTCAATTGCTAGCTGAATTCAATTGCTAGCTGAATTCAATTGCTAGCTGAATTCAATTGCTAGCTGAATTCAATTGCTAGCTGAATTCAGTTGCTAGTTGAATTCAATCGCTAGTTGAATTCAATCGCTAGCTGAATTCAATCGCTAGCTGAATTCAATTGCTAGCTGAATTCAATTGCTAGCTGAATTCAATTGCTAGCTGTGTCAATTGCTAGCTGAATTCAATTGTAGCTAATTCAATTTCTAGTTTCACATTGTTTGGGGCTGAATTCAATTGCTAGTTGAATTCAATTGCTAGCTGAATTCAATTGTTAGCTGAATTCAATCGCTAGCTGAATTCAATTGCTAGCTGAATCCAATCGCTAGCTGAATTCAATTTCTAGTTGAATTCAATTGCTAGCTGAATTCAATTGCTAGCTTCTTTTGAAACCAAGCGTTCTATAAGAAAAAACATTTGTCCAATCTGATCTTTCTTTAGAAAACAAGAAAAACAAGAATTCCTATTGTATTCTTGAAAGTTATTTTTTTGTAAAAAATCTATGAATCACATAGATCCTTGACTTTCTCTCGGTGTCGAAGGGCTCATGCGTGGCTGCGGTGACTTCTCGTTGTGCAATCGTTGTCCCGTAAACAATTCTCAACCAACGACGGGCGAACTGAAATCATATCTTTTATTTAAAATATATTACTTTAATGTTAGTTTTATGCACTATAAACTCTCCAAAAAGATAAGAATTGTTTCAAAAAAATTTTGTCTTCAGAAACGAGACTGTTGGCCTTATTTGATTTGACGAAGTTTACAGAGAACTCTGAACACTTCTAGACAACTGCAGACTGTTTACAGTAAGGTAAAGTAATTGCAGTAAAATAATCAATTTCTAAAATTGAATATCTTAATTCTTAAACTTTAAAGTATTTCTTTTTTGATTTCGATTTTCTACTTATTTAATTCTTGTCTGCTCACTGGTTTCAATGGTTTCCTTGGTGTGATGAATCTTTCAGTTTTCTCTCCATCTTCTTCAATCTCTCTTCTTCTTTTCCTTTTGATATTGTAGTTAAAGGAGTGCTTGAGATTGTGTGACGTTTTTGAAGAATTGACGGATTTTGATGAGAGATCTCTTGTTTAATCGGTTCGAGTAGAAGAATCGGGATTTGATTTGTCTCCAATGGTTCTAATGGTTCAAGAATTTGTGGAGAGAATGACTGATTGATGACTGATGGAGCTGAGTGGATTTCCTGAATATTATATAATAGTAAAGAAGGCCTTAGGGTTATAAGTCTCACCGTGCAAACGGAAAGCGATCTCGAAATTGAAGGGATCGATTGAGTGATCGGCTTTTGGCGAAATTTTCCAAATTGGTCATAGATATTTTTCTATAAAAGAAATAAAATCTAATATTGAAATTGATTATTTACCATTTCTTTTAGAACGGGTAAACTTCTTCTGGGCTTTTTGAGAGTCATCGGAGTTCTTTCTGGGCTGAAAATGGGCGGGCGACGATTCGAGAAATGTTGGATATTGTCGAAGACACTGGAAGGATTAGATAATGGAAAGACTGACTTTCAAAACGAAATGAAAGCCTTTTCAAAACAATAACAAATTTTAGATAACTTACGAAGTTTCCAAAGATCCAGTGGGCATTTCGGGGATTCGATGAATTGATGAAAGAGAGGAATAAGTGGAGAGATAAGGAGATGAAGTCAAATTGAAATATTCGTTCTCCATCTGAAAGCAAAAATAGATAACAGGCTTAATTAGGGTATGGATAAGCAGGCTTTTATCTACATATATGTCGTAGCCGTTTACGAAATTCAGCCGCTAACGAATGAAATTTTTCGCTAGCGTGTATAATTTGTAATCGATAAATGACAATGAGTAATAAATAAATGACTAAATATTTCCGTTAGAGCTAGCTTCTAGAAAGCAAGAGCTTGTTCTTTCTAGCTCTAGCTCTAGCTTCTAGCTCTAGCTTCTAGCTCTAGCTTCTAGCTCTAGCTTCTAGCTCTAGCTTCTAGCTCTAGCTTCTAGCTCTAGCTTCTAGCTCTAGCTTCAGCTCTAGCTTCTAGCTCTGCTTCAGCTTCAGCTCTGCTTCTGGGCTAGCTTCGCTTCTAGCTCTAGCTTCTAGCTCTAGCTTCACTAGCTCTAGCTTCTAGCTCTAGCTCTAGCTTCTAGCTCTAGCTTCTAGCTTTAGTTCTTTCTAGATAGAGCTCATTTGATTACATAAGTTTGTAAAATTGTAAAAACAATTTTTTTCTAACTCTTTCAAATGAGCTTCTATTTTAGATTTTAAAACAATCTTTGAGCTAGTTATAGCTATCATTTTTATATTGAAAAATAGAACAAACTTCATCTTGATTCTCGAGCGATTTCGACGGGTGTCTCCAAGTGAATCGTGTATGGAAGGGTTTTATCGGGACTATTTTTCTTGTGATGCAGCCAATCCACCGGATAACATTACATCATCTCGCGGGATTTCTATCGGCAATTCTTCTTCTCCATTTTCTTCTTCACAATCCACCTTTTCCCACATCTGAAATTGATCGTCCTTAATCGAGTTTTTAGCACCTTACTCACCTCATAATTATCCATAGAAGAGTGAGTGTCAAAGTTTATTTCTCGTAATCCAATATCTAAAAGATTTAAAGTTTTGAATAACATCTTCAATTTACCAAAAGATCGATTTGAAAGAACTAAAGGTCGAGCAATTGCTGAAGCTGATCGTCTCACATTACGTCGCAATCTAGAATAAGAGAGTAAAACGGTTCTCATTTTTTCTCAAAAGTCTATTAATCTGCGTTTTCAACTATCAAAAACTACCGTAATCTTGTCTCGCTTTTTATTCAATCTATTATAGAGATAAGCTTACCGTAAATACTGTAATAGTACCCCACCCCCTCGTACAGTCGCGTAGTCGCAAAAGTTTTTAGTATTTCATTTTTTTCAAAGCACCCGTACTTTCAAAAATGCGTCTTTGGTATCAAAAATAGCTGAAATTCAGGGCTATTTTTTTGATACCTAAACGCGCATTGTAGCATAAAGGAGTGGCGAGAAAAATGCGTTTAAAATTAGACTACGCGACGCCCGACCGTCATTATAGGGGAAGCGTAGTTGCAAAAGTTTTTAGTATTTCATTTTTCAAAAAGCGCCCGTACTTTCAAAAGTGCTCTTGGTATCAAAAAATAGCTGAAATTCAGGGCTATTTTTTTGATACCTAAACGTGCATTGTAGCATAAGCCAGTGTCGAGAAAAACTCGTTCAAAGCTAGACTACGCAACACTCCGCATCGTCATTATGGGCGGGGGAGGACTATTACAGTATTTACGGTAGGTTAAAGTAAACTTTATCTAAAGAATTTATTATATTCTACATTTTTTATATTCTCAATTCCTACAAAACTTTATCTAAAGAATTTATTATATACCTAGATGGTGATGGTGTGACGAGGAGATTTGATGGAGAAGCCTTTTCACCATTCGTTGGGGTTCTTTGCAATGGTGATTGCATTGGGACGGTGAGAGATGACTGGAAATTTTAGATAGATAACTTTTTTTCTTTTTTCCATCAAGCTCTTTGTATATTGTAAGCTTTATTCTACAATTTTTATAACTGTTAAATTATTCTAGATTTTCCCTCAATTCCTACAAATCAACAGTGACACAAGATTGTTTCTCTTTCTCCTTAATTAAATGCAAATTCGAATCAAAAAGGAGAAAAGGCATAGCTGGGGGAAAGAAGAGGAAATGATCGATGAGAAATGAATGAATGGATTCAAATGGGTTGATCATCGATGAAAAGAAATCGGGGAAATTAAGAGTGACTTTTGTTTAAAATTGTATAGAAAATGAATACCACATTTTCAACTTTTAACTTCAACTTTTATCCTAAAATTTTCTTTGAAAAGTTTGAACTCTTTTCAAAAGCTTGCAAAGAGTTTTAAGAACAAAGTAGGCTAGAGAAAGTTAGATAATTTTGAAAGCCGTTATTTCGACAACTTGTAAATTCAAGTATAGTCACAAAAAAGAATCTGAAAGGTTTAACTTTCTTAAACGTTAATACAACTGCGACTACCGTATTTTCTCTAATAGTAGTGCACCGCGGCGAGCCGAGTTGGTGACTATTTTACGGCTTTCAAAGTTTTCAGAGAAGTTCAACACTCAAATCCCCCACTAGATCTCATCGTCAGCTACATTTTCCGATCCCACATCGATAGGTTCTGATAAGCGCTTTTCGAGATTTCGAGCAATTTAGGCGACGCTCAGGGTGCACTACTATTAGAGAAAATACGGTAGATCTTAATAAGATTAAAAACTATGAAAAATCATTATAAACTCTTGAGTTTTTAAAATTTTAAGCTTTGAACATACTATTTGAAAAAGAATCTAGAATAGATTGACCATTCTAATAAAAAATCTAGTATCTTTACCATTTACAAAAACTTATTCAATAGAATTCAACTAAAACTTACTCGTTTGCTTTTGAAAACTCTTTAGGCTTTTAACATTTGATTTCTAATTTAAAAAGTTGTCATTTCCCCAGTCATTTCCCTATAAATTCTGTTCAAGTTTGAGGCATTTTTTCGGTGGCGCAAAGACTGATTAATTCTTTAGTCTTATCTTTTGGGTCATTTCTTCTTTTTCTTCTTTGTCTTCTTTTCTTTTCTTCAATAAAAAACTCGTGTGTCTTTCCCTCCCACAAATCGCCACTGTTTTGTTGTGATGAAAAAAAACGAAGGGAATTTCTCTGGGTGGCGGGGAAAAAAAACTGATCTCTTTCATAAAAAACAGAATTTTATGGTGACTTGAGGAAATGATTACTGTATATAAAATGAAACTAAATAGTAAGTAAAAGTGAGTGATTGATAATGAAAGAGAAATATTGTTTTTTTTTGATAAAAGATAATGAAGCTATGAAGCGATGAAGCTAAAAAGTCCAAAGACTTTTTAGCTTCACTGCTTCATAGCTTCATTATCTTTATCAAAAAAAATATCATTTTTCCTTAGTTTACCTTAACTAACTAATAAGCTAAAAAGTCTAAAAAGTCTTTGAGTTTACCTTCACTAATGGAGGTGAATGAAGGCTGAAAGTGGAAGAAGATGAATAGTTGAAAGAAGCTGTTGAAAGACTTCGACGAGGAGTGGAAGCTCGCGGCCATTTTGATGGAGGAGAAAGGCCTGAATGTCAATTGATTTAATAAATAGTTGAACTTGAATGGTAAGTTGTAAAATTTCTTTATTGTCGTAAGCTTTTACAATCAAGGATCAGCGAAAAGCTAGAACAGCCAACCTGCACGAGTTGTTGACGGTAATCGATTCTCTGTGTCAATCTCTTGATCATTCCAGGGTGAATAAGTCGATGAACAGGATGGATGAAAAGAAGAGTCAACTCCATTGTTGACTCGCCATGAGGTGCTTGATTCGGCGAGTGAGTAGATTGGATGATTGGAGGACATCCAAATCCTGGAATTGAGATTAAAAATAAGTTTACAGTTTAAGTTTAAAGTTTACAAAAGTTTTACAAGAGTTTTACTAAAGTCGAACAACTCGTCAATGATCGAGGAAACATTTGGGGGGAAAGGAAATGAAGAAAAAGAGAGGGTTTTGGCGCGAAAGTTCTCGTCATTGTGGAGGGGATGGGGTGGGGTGGACAAGGAATTGGAAGGCGGACTTTCACCGGCGATTTTCCCTCCATTCAGCTTTCAATGCAAATTTGAAATGCACAATTGAACAGTGGAAAAAAACGAGTTGTCTATTCACCGGTTAACCATTGGATGAACCGGTTTTAGAATCACTTTTTAGATTTAAGCTTACAGGGGAAACTTTGAAGGTTTAGCTGCGAATCAGCTTCGAATTTTGAGCAAAAATTAGCTTTCCTCTAGCACAAATGATTATAAATTACATCTTTGTAAAGTTGTAACGTAAAGCTGTAATGTAAAGCTGTAATGTAAAGCTATAATGTAAAGCTTTCATCTTAAAAGGCTATAAAGGTTATCGACTTGTAGCCGAGCTTTTTTAAACAATCAAAACCTATTTTTATTAAACAATTAAACTTATGATATAATGAATAGTTAAAACTATGGAAATTTTTGAATCAAATTCGATTCTCTTTACAATACTCAAGATTCATTTTTAGTTTTATAGAATAGATTAGGAACTTATGAGACCGGATAGGAGTCTTGTCTCCTAGTCGGGGGTTCGATCCCGGTGGGTTCGATCCCGGTGGGTTCAATCCCGGTGGGTTCGATCCCGGTGGCCAGAAAAATTGGTTTTTTTCCCATCATTATGGATTTTTTTCTTAACGACCTTTGGGTAATAGGGTAACAATAAATTGGGTAATAATAAAGGTAAAAATCTCTCTCCTCCGTTGTGTTGTAATTCATTATTCGTGTCGAATAAATATACTTATCATCGGCTAAACCTACAATCTTGATTAGTTTTTAAGCAAAACAAAACGAAAATTAAGAAATAAAACCAATAAATGAAACAGAAACAGAAATAGAAACGATTAGAGTTAAAGAAGAAAACTCTTTTCTTTTCTTTTCAGTTAGATAAATGGGATTTGTAATGGCAGCTGGGGTGCAGGTGTGTGAATGAATTCTCGCTTTTCGGTGGCTTTGATTTCCTAATACCTGGAGATATTTCCGGCATAGCTAACGGCAACTTTATCTCAACATATCAACAACAAATTGGTAACAAGAACGAGTAACAAGAACGAGAAATGCCAATGGGAAACGAAAGGCTGAGAATGGAGTGAATGAGTAGCAAGGGACCAATTTGGGAGAACCAGAGGATCATAAAGAAGGTGAATGCCCTTGGACAGACTTTTGTGGGGAATAAATAAGAAGAAAAGAAGAGCCGACCCTCGTAATTTGAGCCCCCAGGTCGAGTACCTCAGCTATTGTCTTTTTTTGACATTGAAAGTATTCCATTAAAAGAAGTTGGTGATTGGTAGAAGAACTTTATACTAGGGGGGGAGCCAAAGCGGGCCCCCCCACAAAAAAAAAATCCCCTAAAAAACAACCCTACATATCCCCAAAAAAAAACCAAAAAAAAAACCCCCAAAAAAAAAAAAAAAAAAAAAAAAAAAAACCCACCCCCTATCACTTAACGACCCCCAACAAAACAACAAAAAAAAAAAAAAAAAAAACAAACCAACAAAAAAAAAAACAATACCAAAACAACCCCCCCCTATTCTTTTTTAAAAAAAAAAAAAAAAAAAAAAAAAAAAAAATAATCATAAAAAAAACAAAAAAACCCCCCAAAAAAATTATTAAAATCCCCTTTTTTGTTTTTGGTTTAAAAAAAACTTTTTCCGGGGGCGGCGCCGCTTTAATTTTTTTTAAATATTCATTTGAAGAAAAATTGACACCCAACCAAAAAAAAAAAAAAAAAAATATTATAAGAAGAAAAAAAAAATTTTTAGACTTTTTTTTTTTCCGCCGCCCCCCCCATCCCCCAACCCAATAAAATTCGGCTCTTGTTCGTTATCCGATTGACAAGCTCAATGAAATGAATAGTTTTAATCGATCCCCACCCTCGAAAACCCTTGGTTACAAGTTTACAGCTGAATATCTTCTTTTGAAGCCATCTAGAAAACTCCCTGTCTTAAATGGCCTTTGTTAAGGGTGCTATGTGCTTTGTACGCCCGCGTAATCGCTCATCATCTGGCAAACGTCCCCAGGGTAAGGTGCTTCCCTTTTGAACTTGGAAAGCCGAAAAAACCCGTTTCCCTCTCTCTTGTCCTCACTATGCCTAAATTTTTGACAACAATTTTTCCCTCAAATTTCTTCTTTTCTACGAATTCTACAGCCTTTTTTTAGCAAATTTTAGTTTCATTTTTTGTTTGTTTTTTAAGCCTATTTTAGTTTTAAAATTCTAGCAACAATTTTTCTGTTAAATTTATTTGTATTTTTTAGAATTTAGCGACCTGAATCTCGAAAGAATTTAGCAATTTTCTACAGATTTGGCCTAGAATCTTTTCTAAAACACATCAACTTTTAAAAGCTATCATAATCTTGGCTTTAGTTTTTATCAATCTATTCACATCTATGATTTTGTTAGGGTTCACAAGGATAGTCAATGAGATAAAAGTAGAGATATTGGATAAACAGTCAAGATTACGGTAGTTTTAAGTTGAGTTGTTGACGAATTTAGAATTTAAGAAGCACTCCACTCATCCCAATTCCCATCGTGCCCGAAATGTCTCTGTGAATCGGGACTTCCCGGGAAATAACAGTCGGCCGACTCTCCCATATTTCCCCAGAAAATTCTTCCATTTTTTTTCCTCCATTTCCTTCACTATTCCCACTCATGTACCATGGGAAAATGGCAAAGAAATAGGGCAAAAATTGTGCGAAAATTCATAAAAAGAACTTTCTCTCATACTTGAACATTTCTTTAAAAGATAGCTGTGAGTTAAAAGAAAATACTAAAATGAATTCAAATTGAACAGATTCAAAAACTGTTCACATGTGTTTTCCCTCCATTTTTCGCACAAGTACTTGCACTTTCAGCTTTGTCTGATATTACTAGAATGTCTATAAATGAAATGAATGCTTTATCTCTCAATTTAATCCCTTTCTTTTTCCTTTTAAGGCTCCAAAACTCAGCAGTAAAGGCATAAAACTTACTAGGTTTTCCCGCCAAAAAAACGTTTCCCCTTTATCAGGAAATGGCTTTTTTTGATTGCAGTAATCATAAGTAAAATTACCTCTTAAAACTTTGGGGAAAAGGGGAAAAGGGGAAAGAAGGGAAAGAGTTTTCAACATTTTAGTGGGGTGGTCAGTTTTTGAGATTGGAAAAGGACTGGTTTTGATTGAATGGATTCGAATGGAATGAAATGGATGAATGGATTGAATAGAGCTCAAAGTTTTAAAGTAATTTTATCAAGAAATAGTGGATATCTTTACGTAAAGCTTCTCATTGTAAGAATAAAAGCTATCGCTAACCATGTAGCTTTGATTTGAACTTTTTCGTTTATTTTGAATATAATTTCAATTTTAAAGTATAGCCTTAAAGTATGAGGCTTTAAATTTTTTCCTATAGCCCGATCATCTTCCCATTGTAAGGACAAAGAGCTAAAGCTGACCATAGTTCAATCATATTTTAACGATGACACCATTAACTCTATCAGCTCTATCTTATAGTTATAAACTTAGCTACTAAATATTTAAGTCAAATTCGGATTAAACAAATGAATTCATCTATTCTTCTTCTATTTATTATATCTATAGTTATCTTCTAGTGTACTAATCGTTTAAATCAATAAACCTACCGTAAATACTGTAATAGTACCCCACCCCCCTCGTACAGTCGCGTAGTCGCAAAACTTTTTTAGTATTTCATTTTTTTCAAAGCGCCCGTACTTTCAAAAAATGCGTCTTTGGTATCAAAAAATAGCTGAAATTCAGGGCTATTTTTTGCCCCTTGAGCGCACATTGTAGCATAAACCAGTGTCGAGAAAAACTCGTTCAAAGCTAGACTACGCAACACTCCGCACCGTCATTATGGGGGTGAGGTACTATTACAGTATTTACGGTAATTTCACAATCAAACACCAAACTGTTTGATTTTTAAAATCAAACACCAAACAAATTGCGATCTTTACTTGCTTAAATTACCAGAAAATGTAATAAGAATTTAAAATCATTAAAATCAAATCAAAAGACTTTCTTCCCCAAAAACAAAACAAATCATGGAAAAAACTCAATGAGTGAAAAGTCTATTGTAAAGAGCACCAAAACCCTTGTATAGACTGTGATCACTTACTCATTTCACTCATTGAGAGATTTCCGGTGAAATTCGCGGGATTTTTAGAGGCAGAAGTGGGTCTCCCATTCCCTCCCATTCCCTTTTTTGCTCTCTCTTATCGAGCCGCCTCTCGGGCGCCGTCCACCAACAACGCCCCCACACAGACACATTCGACACTTTGACACCAAGAAATGACATAATGTATTTAGAGGAGTTGGTTTAGAAATGGAGATACTAGGTAAATAGGTAGATCTTACTGCCAATAAGACAACTACTTTCCCTTGGAAAGCCTCTTAGAAAATGAAAATGAACTCTGAAGAACTTTGGGTAACAGTTTTTTTATAACTGAAGCTTTGAAAATTGCTGCTTAACTCGAATCTACAAAATCTACGAACAATTCTAAAGATTTATTAGACAATCAAAAGATCGGAGTGAAAGTTGAACAACATTATTAAGCTGAGCAAATTTACAAGCCTAAAGCTTTACTATGTAGTCAAGCTTTTAGATTTAGAACAATCCTATACTACTCTCGGTGCATAGGACTTGTTATTTTTCAATGCCTAGTTATGAATGGTCCACATTGTTAATCAAGTGCTCCCTAGTAGTCAGTGAAGAGATCTGCTGAAGTGACATTGGTTGACAGGGTAAAAAGAGGAGAGAAAGATATGAAAAGTCTTAGGGTCACTTGGGGACATTGATGTGAGAAAAGAAAGAAGACCTTCAATATAAGAGAAAATGAGGCTTGACACACACCATTGCGCAACCTGGCCCCGAGAGAGATAATGGGGCGAATCTGTGGAATGAGAGGAAGAGGAGGATTCAAGAATGGAACCAACGGGTAAACGGGAAGGGAAACAGATGGGGTGAAAAGAGATTGGAAAAGGAAGGGAGAAGGAAGGGAGAAGGAAGGGAGAAGGAAGGAGAAGGAAGGGAGAAGGAAGGGAGAAGGAAAGGAGAAAGAAAGGGATTGAATTTCTCAGATCGGTGATGGATACCTGAACCGGAAGGGAGATTGTGATGCAACATATGTGTGATTGAGAGGTTTAAGGGAAATGACTGCGAGCCATTTGAGCAGCCAACTTTTCTTAGTTCAACTCCTAGCAAAAGATTCCAGGTCAAAATGGCTTTTAAAGGTAGTAAAGCTAGTCTACTGGCTGACTAAACTGACTAAACCTGGTCTTGGCTTGCTTGAGGTTGACTTACAGAATATCCCTAAATTGAACTATTGTTTAAAGTATCCACTGGAATTGTTTGATCTTTTTTTTTTGGTTATCTTAATCAATTATGAACATTTAAACAATACTTGTTTGAAGTTTTTAGCTTTGAATCAATTTATCAATTGAAAATTCAACAATTTGGAAAAGATTTTTAAATATAAAAAGGTTTACTTTTAATAGCGAACGATGAAAGGTTTAAAAAAATAAATCTAAACCGATCAATTCATGGAGAAATGACTTCTGGTTAGCAAATAAGTCTATGTGAGTAACATTTCAAGTAAATCTCCTCTTCCCAATTTCCCCTGATCTTTATCTTGCTTCAAAAACGAGGTCGACTCAAAAAAGAAAACGCACCCTAAATGCAAATTCTTTTCGCGAAAAAGATGGTAAAGATTTTTGGGATGAAGAAAACGAAGTGAAGGAAAGGAAACGGTAATTAAGATGGCTTTTATAAAAGAGAAAAGATAATATCTATATAAAGAAAATAAAAAAAAAGAAAATATTCGATTGCCAAAAGCTTTCCCTTTCAGAAGAAATTTGAATTTGAATTGCAACATTGAAACTTCAAAGGGAAAATCTTTTGAGGAGACTTTAGCAAAAGATTGCACATTGAGAACTCGCATTTCAATGTTAAAGTCAATTCAAAACCTCATTGGAAAAAGATTAAAATAAAAAAATATCTAGGTAACAAAGAAAATAGAAAGAGATAAGCTATGTAAGTGGCTATTTCTCAGAAAAGAGAGATTTTGGTAATTGAATGGCTATTGGCAGTTAGGGGTTAGATTTTTCGTCAATTTACTTATCTTTTTTAGCATAGGGAAATGGATTTCGATAGATATATATATATAAACACTTTATTTAGAAAGAAATAAAGTGAGAAAACGACATGAAAAATGTGCCAGATAAAAGGGTCACAAAGTCACAAAGTCACAAAGTCACAAAATGCAACGAAGTAGCCCTTTTAAAAGCAGACACGGTGGAGATCAAATCGGGAAGGGCATTCCAAAATCAGACTTGGTGAAGATCAGATCGGGAAGGGCATTCCAAAATCAGACTTGGTGAAGATCAGATCGGGAAGGGCATTCCAAAATCAGACTTGGTGGAGATCAAAACTTGTCGGGAAGGGCATTTCAAACTTTAATCACAATCACATAATATTTTAAAAAATAACTACAAGTGTTAAAATATTGAATGATATTCATTAGCTGTGATTTCTAATTGATTGACAATCTAATTCATTAGCACTAATTGACTGAAAAGAAAGTTTAGTTCTTATTTAACTTGATTTGGCTGAGATTTGGCTGAAAGATGTAAGCGATTAGACTTTAAAGTAAATTTAGTGTTATCAAATTAAACCTTAAATTGGAATTTGAGTGGATAAACTCGAATGGATAACGAATCCAGACCCCAACAACTGTTTATCCTTTATGAGAGTCCACAAATCACTATCATAATAAAGGAAAGAAATGAATGGCAAAGAATTAACCGAGGGGATTGAACCCTCGACCTTCTGCTTACCGGTTAGCTTACCACTGAGCTTACCACTGAGCTATTAGCGCCTTTTTTGCTCAAGAAGAAATAGGAAAGACAAGGAAAAAGAAAGAAAGAGAATAATTCGTAAACTGGGAACTGGGCTATACCAAAATTTCAAACCCAGTAAATTTTCGAAGAAAAGGACGGGATAACAGTGCTAGTGAGAACAGCTGGCATGGGTCTGCCTACATGGAAAACCATTCGGTGAAGGGGACTCTCCCATTAGAGGGCGTCCCTTTTGGGAATGGTGGAATAGGCAGGCATTCTGTGATCTCTCTGTTTTCTCTTCAGCGATGGCAGACTCTTTTCCACAGGACCCGACCCTCGATCTCTCTCTCTCTCTTCACTTCTCTTTTTGGTACGAGATGCTCTCTGACCTGTCTCTTTTCTGCTCTTGCAAAGATGGGGACACTGGACAGTTCCCTCCCTTGTTTTTGGGGTGGGGTGGAGGGGGAAAGGGGCTAAGGCTGACCTCCTCGACCGATCGATGTTCTATCGGCAATGGCACTAGTCCCTCCCTCTACCCTCCTTTCCATTTCGCTTCAATCAATCTATCCAAGATCGATGTGAGTAAGAGCTTTATGGTCTACCTCTGACAAGAACCATCACTAGGAAAACAAAAATAGAATCATTATTAGAGAGCAATGAAGAAATATAGAATTAGTTTAATTAAGTTTAAGTAAGGAATGAAAACGAAAGATTTCGAAGAAGGAATTGAACCCGAGCAACCGTCGACACGCTTTCCGCGCTCTAATCACTGAGCTATCCGGCTTCTTGTCGCCAGAGGAGAAAGAGGAAATACAAGGAGAAAGAAAAGAAATGAAGAAAGAGAAGAAAAGTCAGCGTCTATCAAAGTTATAAAAGTAACTCTTGAAACAAAAGCTAAATTCTAACTGTCCTAAAGCCTTAGCCATATCAATTCTTGGAGAAAAGAGTAAAATCAATCCCAAAAGCTTTCAGAACCCTTCTCCAGCTCATCAAATCTATTCAGATGGTCGATGTCCAACTGTAATTAATGTTCTTTTCTATGAATATCTGCATGAGAAAAGGGATTGATGACATAACCCTCTCATTGAATGACCCCAAAGAATTTCCCTTTTTCGGATGCCGACTAAAATAATCGTTGACTAGGGTTGTTTGCTCAGATCCAAGAAATCAAAAAAAAAAAAGAGAAAAAGAATACAAGTGCAAATCAGACGCAAATCAGATGCAAATCAAATGCAAATCAAATGCAAATCCAAGATGCAGTTTGGCTGATTTTTTAATAAAACAAAAATTAGGCAACCCTATTAACTGTGTGTAATTGTTGGCAATTCACTTTTCCATCTTTTGATCTCACCTTGAGATCAAGTGAATTTTCTTCTGAAAAGATTTTCCATAAATGGGAGCTCATTTTTGCATATCTGCAGATCTCTCAGCGAAAATAGAAGCTTTTTGAGAGGAGATGAGTGTGAAAAAGATCGTGAAAAAAAAAAGAAAAAGATTGAGAGTGAAAAAACCGCTTAGAGATCTTTCGATCATTTCAAATGGGTTATTGACTGGAAAAAAAAGCGATTCAATGATTTTATTTTCATCCCGAAAAGTCAGAGATGGATCGATTCCGCTATGGTTATTCTATTTGATGCTCTTTATCACCGTTGTTATTCGAATGAGAGACACTTTTGTGTAAGATTTTCTTGATTTTCTTCAAATTTGTGTTTATTTTAAAACAAATTTTGCTTAAACAGTAGCTTTGGACAACTAGACAAATAGTAGCAGAGATTAGTAGCTTGGAATTTGATTTTAGAGAGGCTCAATGGGGAAATTACTAGAAGTAAACAGTGAAAAGCACGAGTTTGGAGTGACGTTAAAAGTTAGAGTGTGTTCCTCGCGAGTAATGCGTTTTTTAAAACTCGTGATTTTTGCGTTTTTTAAAACGCATTACTAGCGCATTACTCGTTTTTTAAAAATTGGGAAAAAATTACCGTACTTTTAGCAAAAATTATTGCAAAAAAGGGGGGTAGTCAAAACAGCGCCATAATAGAAAACGTTCAAAATAGCGCCGTCAAATTTCTCACAGTCCAAAAAACCAAGCCGGTTCAAGTTTTATACCAAAAAATTCCTTGCGTTCTTGGCTACATGATGGGTGAAACAGTTTTCTAAAAAAAGTTAATATTTCACAGATAAAAAGAGCACTCAAAATGGGTCTCTAAAGATATTCAGTTAACCAACTGAGTATCACTCGACACACATTTTGAGTGCTCTTTTTATCTATGAAATATTAACTTTTTTTAGAAAACTGTTTCACCCATCATGTAGCCCAAGAACGCAAGGAATTTTTGGTATAAAACTTGAACCGGCTTGGTTTTTTGGACTGTTGGAAATTTGACGGCGCTATTTTGAACGTTTTCTATTATGGCGCTGTTTTGACTACCCCCCGCAAAAAATGACGCAAAAATCACGAGCCCGGCATTATATACGACACTTTTTAAAGATACTCAGCCGTTTAACTGATTTGGTCGGAAATCCCATCCAATGTAAAAAATGATTTTTTTTTGAAAAACCGGGAGTGGGACAAATGCGACCTTTTTTTTGCGCACCCGGGCATTTGCGCACCTTTTTTTCCGCACTTAGCCCATTATCGCACCTTTTTTCGCGTTTTAAAAAAGCTCTAAAAGCTAATAGTAAGCAATTTCTATTCCAAAAGTTGTTTTTCTAGGTAATTTTAGGGCGTAGAATCGAAATTTTGGCATATCAGAGCTTGTGGAAGCGAACGGACGGAGTTATACAAAGAGAAAAATCGACAATTTTCTGTAATTTGATCTAGCCGTTTTGTCTTTCAAATTGGTTCCACACGCTCTGTTATGTCAAAATTTGAATTCGACACCCTCAAATTACCTAGAAAAACAACTTTTGGAATAGAAATTGGTTAATATTAGCTTTTTAGAGCTTTTTTAAAACGCGAAAAAAGGTGCGCTAATGGGCAAGGTGCGGGAAAAAAGGTGCGCAAATGTGCGGGTACTCAAAAAAAAGGTCGCATTTGTCCCACTCCCAAAATTATCGCAAAAAATGACGCAAAAATGACGAGCCCCGCATTATATACGACACTTTTTAAAGATACTCAGCCGTTTAACTGATTTGGTCGGAAATCCCATCCAATGTAAAAAGTGATTTTTTTTTTTGAAAAACCTGCGCAAAAAATTGCTTTTATATTTTTTTCGCGCAGGCGCACTTTTTAGAAAACGCATTGCTCGACAATTACTCATGCAAATTTACTCGAGTAATTACTTACTCGCGAGGAATACACTCTATTAAAAGTTCCATGTTTGAAAAGTTTAAAAATTGTTCTCTCATTCTGAACAATTCAGTAAATTCAATTCAATAACTCAATCGTTTAGACTAAAAGTGTAAATTTGCTAGCTTTCTAGCGGATAACCAAAAAAAACTGTAGAAATGAACTTTACAATCTAACCAAAAGAAAAATTCTATCAATGATACAACAGCTTTTTAGAATATTTCTTCTTGAAAAACCTTTTAACTAAACATAAGACGACTCAAACGTTGAATTTTTTGACTATTTCTACAGCGATTTCCCTTACTATTGAGATCTTTAATGATTCAGAAAATAAACTAAAACTAAAAACATAAAAATATTTAGATATGAACATTTCAAAAGAATCAGCTATTTGAATCGACTTGAGGAGAAATATTATGAGAATGTGTACGTGATTTCTTTTCTTGATTTGATTTCTCTAAAAACACCAATTTTCTAGAAACAATGGATCTGTGGTTTTCGAGATAAAACATTTTTTGAGTCATTCTCAAGATTTGAATAAACAAATCATTCGCCCATTTTTATCGATGTACCCTGAATATTTGGTTGGCTGAATGTGAATGTGTCAAAACAAAAGTTCTTTTCTAGATCTCATCTCGACACAATCTTGCCGTTTGCTTGATCCCGAAAAACATGTCAACATTGATGGTTTTGATCTATTTTAAAGATTGGAATTTAAATGTAAAAAAAGATTTAGTCAAGAATATTGTGCCTGTTGAATCAATCATTGGAAGAGTCAATGGAAAATCAAACGTTAACTGCATCAACGGCTAGGTGAGTTGAATGAGAATTGCCGATACTACTAGACAAGGGGAACTTCCAAGCCGAACCTAATTCCACCTTTGTTTTCTCGGTCGATTGCTCTGAAATTTTGTCTAGAAGCTGAAAATGTCGATTTCTATCTGTAGACAAAATTTCAGAGAAATCGGCCAAGAAAACGAAGGTGGAATTAGGTTTGGATTGGAATTTTTCTATGTCTAGTATGGACAACAAGGAATTTAAATAGTGTCCAAGCAACAGAATTCAAAATAAAGCTTTCTGTTATCGCTTTCAGCTTGAAAACAGCCTGAAAACCATACTACTATTGTAAATACTAGAACTGAACACATTCAGTTCAGTTCTGTTCTGGTTCTGGAGCTGAAACCAGAACCAAACCATAGCTGAGGTCATGTCTAATAAGCACTACTCTTGTCTCTAGATTTTACCCAATCTCTTGAATCAAACATAGCAGATACTTGTCAATTTTTGTCCTTTGGATCGCCTTCTCTAAAACTTCTCTTCTCTATTTCTGCTTCTTGGCTTAAAACGCAACTATATTGGATAAAAACTAAAGACAAGAGCAGATGCATAGAATTGTTTTCATCAGTCAAAATTTTCTATATTTATGTTTCTAGACGTTGTGCCGATTCGATCCGTTACTCAACACTGAGCCAAGTACGATCAAGATTTATCGGAAAAGCCCCAGAGAATAATCTCATTCTTACGCGTGATCCTTTGGAAAGATTTCTTTCCGCGTTTATGATGCTCTGTATAATGTTTGATTCTTCTTGAAACTATCAATCAAAAATATTCAGCCGGAAAGATCCATGCTTTGGCTGTTTCAGTGATATGAGATGTGTATCGGAAAAGTTGATCGAAAATGCCGAGAGATTTTCAAGAGAAGATAGATCTGATGAGAGCAATGCTCTATGGCATATGGCACCACAAAATTGGTTTGTTGTTTTAGGGCTATAGTTAGTTAAATATGTTTTCTAAAGATTTTACCATAATTAAACCGTCAATTTTCTTTTAAGCAGCGCACTTTGATATCATTCAACCATAAAGCTCTGTCAATACTGAACTGTTTCAATGAAAACTAGCAGTTTGATTGTTTTCTAAATGATTTTTAAGATCTAAATGATCTAAATGATTTTTTTCCGAGAGGAATCCACTCTAGCTCATTGTTCGATTTTCGATTTTGATTAGTAGAGCTCGGGGAAAAATTGACTTGATTTGTAAAGTAAGGAATAAAGCCCTACCCTGGCGGCAATGGGACATTTGTCGGTGTAGCATTGGTAGAGCGTTCGCCTGGTAAGCGAGAGCTGGTGCCTGGTAAGCGAGAGCTGGTGCCTGGTAAGCGAGAGCTTTGAATCCTGGTGTCGACCATGTTAGCTCCAACTCATAAAAGGATCGGCGCATCCAACTGTGACTAATCATTCTTATCAATGGCTATTTACCATCACAGGCACTGTGATCTGAATGAAGAGACGGATTCCTATGAATTTCTCGACTATTCCTCTCTCAAAGAATCTCCATTTTTGAATTCACTGGGAAATTACTTGAGGAGATCCGATGTCGATGAGTCGATTGTTCAACGAATATTATTGGTTTCAGAAAAAAAATGTGATGATAAATGAATATTTCTAGGATATGTCTCTCGGTCATACCTCGCATCAAACAGTTCTCGATAAGAATCGAGTTTACTATGAGAAAATGGTAAAGTTTTGCCTTGCATCAAAGTAAAAACCCTTGCATCAAAATCTCTTTTATCCATTTCAGTTAATGAACTCGTCGGAAATAAAGCGAAATCTGTTATACGTTTATTTTTATGATTATGTTTTGTTTTTATATCCATTTCCAAAGATATAAAAGTATTATTTAATAAATAGTTTATTAAATAAACAAATAAATTTATACAAGTTTTATTAGTTTAACCCATTCAAAACTTCTGCAGCGAATAATCGCTGCAGCAAAAACTCAGGAATGGACCGCTGCAGCGATTATTCGCTGTAGCGCTAATTGAGCTATTTTCATTCAATTAATTGGTTTTCTTTGCTGTTTTTCAGCATTACATGTATATTCCAATTGTAACAGATCTACAAATTACGTGGGCAAAAAAGACGTGTAACAAAACACAAGACCATATAACAAATAAAAAAAATGATTCACTTTGAATTTAAAGGCTTATTACCTATTAAAGTTTCAGCACTAAATGAGCTTTATTTCCGATAATGAACCAAGAACCAATCGATCCTTTAATGAAACACTTTACTGATCAACATAGCCGACACGTTTTCGGGCATTTTGCTTGAATTTCTGGTTGAAAGCATTCAGTCCAATAAGTGGGACAAGAAGGTATCGTGTTCTTGCAATTTGATGGACCAACTAAACATTTGAATACGGTGATGAATTACCATTTCTTTTACTAAAACGACTGCCATACTACGTAGCATCACGGTAATAAATAGCTGTTAAATCTCTTGCTCTTAAATTGTAAGCCTTTCTTTAGCAAGTCTCATAGTTAGTAACTTGTCTTGTAGCTTACACGATGGTACTGGATAAGTTGGTGGAGGACATAAATGACATGTCAATCGACAGGAAGCACGAACTCCAGGGAAAGTGCAGAGATTCTGAAAATAAATAAATAGTAAGTAAGGATTTTTGTAGTTTTCAAAGGTATTTACCGTATTTTCTGTACTAGTAGTGCGCACTACTATTTTTTCAAGCCCCCTCCAGCCTGCACTACTATTACAGACTGCACTACTATTACAGAAAATACGGTATATACTTTATTCATGAAATAAAGTGACCATCTTTTAGTATCGTTTAGAAAACATTTTGCGTTGTTCTTGTGCAACTTACAGCCATAAATCGACACGTTTTCTTTGCATCTTTACATTCTTCCATAAAATAATCATCGTTTTCTTTTTCATTACCATCATCGGATTGAGTTGGGAGATATGAACATTTTGAAATCTAAAAGCATCTTAAAACTAAATCAGTAAATGATTTAAGATCACCTGTGTGAGAAGAAATACTGTGAACAAGAAAATGGATAGATTGAAATTCATAATTTGTAATCTTAAAGAAATTTTCAAATTGTTGAATAGACTAGCTGTCCCAGTCTCAATAAAGAGTGGCTTTTAAAGGTTTTTTTTTTTCAAGGCCACAAATACACAAACATTTTGTTTTCACACCTCATATGACCCAAGAAGAAGGTTGCGGTTTTGATAACGAACATCGTTAAAAAAAGAACAACAAAATAAAATTTTGTGGTGGATTGTTCACTTAAAGTTCATGAAGAAAAAGAGCCAGATCAAAGTGCTTGATCAAAGTTAGTTTTGTCGGTGATGTCATCAAAATCAAACCGTTTTGTCGGTGATGTCATCAAGAAAAAAGAATTCTGTAACGCTTATGTTGTTCAATCGTTTTAAAGTTGAACTCATCCTTAATTCTATTCGTAAAATCTAGACCTTTTTGTGAGTATCAAAAACTTGTATCAGATTAATGGATGATTTAGTGAATACCAACTGATATTATAGCTGATCCACGAGAATCTAGCGTAAGACTGGAGTAACTAGATTGTCAAATGCCTAATTGCAAAAACAATTAACAACAAAGTCAAATTCGATTCGATTCGATTCTTTTGAAGTGCTTTACTAACGTTTGCAAACTACTTGCATCCCCATTTTCATAGATACCGTATTTTCTCTAATAGTAGTGCACCGCGGTGAGCCGAGTTGGTGACTATTTGACGGTTTCCAAGCTTTTGCAGAAGCTCAACACTCAAATCCCCCACAAGATCTCACCGTCAGCTACATTTTCCGACCCCACATCGATAGGTTCTGATTCGGTATTCGGTATACCCCAATGTAATCAGTTTTTGATAGTACTCGATTCGAAAAATTCGATTGAACTTTGGAACTGTGCATCTCGAGCACAGAAATTTTGTTGAGCATCATATTTTGATTGTTTGAGAGTTGTTGTGGATGTCCCTACTCTCTGATTTTGATGTCAAATTGATACGCTTTTAAAATCAACCAAGAAGGAAGTGAGAACGTTCATTTTTCTCCGACAATACTGTTCATTCGTCGTAATACGAGCAGAAATTTTTGAAGAACAGATCCAATATTGTTGATGAGTCCCCGTCTCATCGTCTCGTTGATAACTACGTTGGTGACGATACAAATAGTTGTTGAATTTAACCGAAAACCAGTCAAGGAGAATGGATTTGACGAGTCTCTTTGTGTCTTTATCAGCTCAACTTTCCCAATCGTTGAATACTCATCTTCCTTGTATCGATTCGTTTCCTCATCGAATCGATTCCCTCATACGCCGAGTTGATTCTCCAGATTGAAATTTTCTTTCCAGGAACCAGAATTAACCAGAATTCACCAGAATTCACCAGAATTCACCAGAATTCACCAGAATCCACCAGAATCCACCAGAATCCCACGAGTCCTCTATTACCTAAAGAATAAATGTTATTAATGTATATGTTGTGTCCGATTTAGATTTCCGTCCGATTTAGATTCAATCTAAATCGGACGTCCGATTTAGATTGAACTTATCGCGGACGTCCGATTTAGATTACAGTCTATATCGGACGTCCGATTTAGACTCAATCTAAATCGGACGTCTTATATAGATTGAACAATAATATAAACATGTTTAATATATGTTCTTAAGCGTTTTTTTGCAATTTTCTGCGCTTTTCAAAGAAATTTTCAAAGAACATATGTTAAGCACGTTTATTATTGTTCGATCTGTATCGGACGTCCGATATAGACTGTAATCAATAAAAGACCTTTGAAAAATGCAGAAAACTACAGAAAACGCTTAAGAACATATATTAAGCATGTTTATATTATTGTTCAATCCATATAAGATTTAGATTGAATCTAAATCGGACGTCCGATATAGACTGTAATCTAAATCGGACGTCCGCGATAAGTTCAATCTAAATCGGACGTCCGATTTAGATTGAATCTAAATCGGACGGAAATCTAATTCGGACACAACATATAGAAAAATAGGTACTTATGGGTTATCTCCCGCCTCCCCCTGCCCCCAAAAAAGAAATCAACCGTTCAGCGGACTAAAATTTTCCCCACCAATGCTCCGCTCTGCTTCGCTGGTGCAGTTAACTGCTAATTTCGAATCACGCCAGAAGAACTCGTAGTCACAACTTTCAGATTACCCCCTTTCAAAGCTTTCATAACCGCCAACTGTATCATTCTTTTGCTTGTCGTGTTCCTCGTATTTGGAATAAGTTACCTTGTGATATTTTTTCGTCTCTGAACTATTTTAAATCCTCAATATATAAGCTCGATCTTGTAGCTCTGTCAATTTTAAATTAGTTTTTAATGTCATATATACACGTGTCTAATCGTAGTTGTGTTTGTATATCAATTATCTTTCTTCGTCTACGCTGTTCAATCTGTTTGCATTGTCACTTTTCCTTGTCGGATAAAGTATATATATAATTTCGCGCGGAGGCTAATTTAATTTCTGCTTTCGCACTGCCTGTTTACATTATTTCAGAAAATCTAGAAAATCTAGAAAATCTAGAAAACATTTTCATTCTAAAACAATTGTCATTGTTCTAATTTTTATGCAAATTTTATTACTCAATACTATCAAAAGACGTATTAAGTAATAAAATAGTAAAGTAAAGTAAAGACGTATTAAGTAAAGACTCAATCCGAAAATCAGAATGTTATATGCAAATTGATAAATTTAAATTTTTGAGTGGGGAAGATAACCCACATGTACTAAAACATAAATAAAAAAAACTTAAAACATTGCAATACTATCAAAAACTGATTACATTGGGGTATATTTATGGAAATGGGGATGCAAGTAGTTTGCATTGCACGTTTGCAATGTTTTCAAACTTTGCAAACTTTAGTAAAACACTTCAAAAGAATTTGAGCGCAAATTTAAGAAATTATTAAGAAAGGTCATCTAGGAATTTTATTGAGACTGAATGTTTTTAAATATCGAACAAAAACAGCAAACAATATTTTGTCAGAGCATTTCAAAAACAAATTTACATTTGCATTTCAATTTTTAGACGAAATGATCATAAAGCGGGCAAAATGGGGAGTGGGACAAATGCGACCTTTTTTTTGCGCACCCGGACATTTGCGCACCTTTTTTTTGCTGGAAAAGGCCTTATGCAAGGTCGTAGAGCTTCGAAAATATTTCCATATAAGGGAATCGTATGCGTAGATTCCGAATTTCGACAAATCAGACCTCGCTGACACGTCAAATTTGGGCTAAAAGGCAAAAACTGCGGAAAAGTGTTAAGTTGCGTAGTTTTTGCCTTTTAGCCCAAATTTGACGTGTCAGCGAGGTCTGATTTGTCGAAATTCTGAATCTACGCATACGATTCCCTTCTATGAAAACATTTTTGAAGCTCTACGACCTTTCCTAAGGCCTTTTCCAGCAAAAAAAAGGTGCGCAAATGTCCGGGTGCGCAAAAAAAAGATCGCATTTGTCCCACCCCCGGCAAAATGTATCATTTTTAAAAAGTTTGCCCTCCGCGAAATCAAAACTTTTTTTGGAGCATTTTCTTACTGGATAGCCCATTTCTTTAAAAAAGTTGCATCTTTCTTCAAGAATCTGTCATTTTTAATTTCGTTGTCCAAAATTTGAATAATTGCACAACAAAACAAAAAACAGAAAACGAAAAAATTGTGGTGGCTGCCGACGGGCGGTAGGGACTCCAATTTTTTTGCCTCTACCGAAAATTTTTTCTGGCTACGGGCCTGATTCCAGTAGTTGTATTTATTTTGAATTTTCTACCATCTATTTACTAATTTTATCTGTAAAGTAAAGCTAGTCGATCAAAAACTTTTATTACCAGATGTCAAGGCATTCAATTACAACTCTTTGATGTATTTGTCTGGTTGATTTAATCAAAAAAATCGTTTAGCAAATGCAAACTTTACGAATTCAGAACCAGTGACTGTTTCAAAATTCTTGACCTTCTAATCACTTCCGAACGTTTCGAAACCTCTTTTCAGCTCTACTTCTCCTTTTCACCGTATTTTGCTTCTTTTTCCCCCGAATTTCTCTCATTTCTCTACAAACAACAACGACTTTTTCTGTTCTTTTTTTCTTTTCCATAATTTTTATCCATTTTCTTTCTTAACGCTTCTCTGTGACGGTCAGTGATAGGATTCCCGCTTTTTTTTGTGCTTTTCTTTTCCCCTCGTATCCCCTACAGATCATTACTCTTTCCCTCCCTTTCCCCTAATCTTTTCTTTTTTTTTCTTTTGATCGTTCAGACTTTAGGCTACTCCCATGGAATGTTTTACACGTAATAGTAGCTTTTTTTTTTGTTTCAAACTATTTAATAGAATTTTTCGGCAATAATATCCAAAATTTGTTTAATCAGCATTGAAACCGTTTTATAATTTTTGAAAAATTTAGTCAAAATGTAATGAATTCAGATTGTAAATAAGTAGCGCACTTTTTTTTGCCCAATTGATTCAAAATTTACCATAACTATTAGGCTGTCCAGAAAGTCTTTTCGTATTTGCGTTGAAAAATAACAAATTCATCAATTAACCCATGATTTGCTCAAAAGAAAAAGTGTTTATTTTTCAATTTCCCATCTTTTTGAGTCAATTTGGGTTCACTTTCAAGCAAATTCGAGAGTGAAAACGAGTTTTTCGTGAAAACTTATAAAAACCTCTACGAAGAAATTGGTTGAATCAATTTCTCTAAAAATTTAGCTATATACATAAAATTTTTGTGCTCTATCTTTTATCTATCTTTTATCTATATATCTGCTCTATCTCTATCTTTTATCTATTAACAGCAAGATAGGTTTCCTTAGCTAAAGTGTCTAAACCGCATCATCGAGCCCTTTTTGACTACCCGTTTTGATGCTCCCAAAAAGGTCTAGACATAAGACATTTTAAATCCGTTTTAATGTTATTTTGCAGAGAAATAATTGGTATTTCTAATGAAACGAACTGTAGTTCAATTGGTGCATTTGTTGGTTTTAAACGAAAGTACGAAAAGGAACGAAAAGACTTTCTGTACAGCCTATTATAGCCAAGGAGCGTTCATCTTTTGTTACTAAATCTTTTGTTTACGCTTATTTTGTGTGAAGTTGAGTGGGAAATTACCGCATCGTTGCATTTGAGCATACCAAATTTTTATTTATTAAAATATATTTAGTATTTTAGCTGGAAATTAAATCTAATTTAATTTGAATAACTCTATGACTTCTGTTTATTGATAAACTCGGTATGCGGAAAGAGCTCACCGAGCCCACAAAATTCCCCCCAACCTTGCACTTTTCAAAAGGGTAAGTTTTTTATTTTCAACTCCTCATTTCCTCACTGTTTGTGGAATCACAAAAAGTGTCATCTATTTGTTATAGCCTCAAAAGAAAAGAAAAGGGATATCAACCCGACCGCTTTTCACTCGCACGATCAGTAAAGCTTTTTCTCTTCAAAGAGTTTCCTTGATCTTTCTTTTGCCCATATGATCTTTTTCCGGAAAGGTACAGCTGACTTTTTCAGCTTTTATGAATTCAACTTTATTCAACTTTAAACCATTCCATATTTTTGCTCACAAGTAGTCATACTTTCAAAACTACAACTTTGTTCATGAAATTTTTCAATAAATTGAAGAGAATGCAAGCCTTGAGCCTTTTAAAAAAACCAGTAGATAACCTAGATCTCTCTTCTCTTGTGGGTAATTGATTGGATTTCATTTATTTTGTAATCTGGCAATCTTTGTTTGTCATTAATTTGTGTTTCTTAAAGTGCTACTACCTCGGTGTATTTTCGCTTTACTTTATGTCTTGAATAAAGTATATAAATTTTAGTGAATGGCCTCGTCAAGTGTGCGGACGCTCGTCGATCGAGTCGCTGTTGTAACCGCTTCGACAAAGGTGTGTTAGAAAACTGTAGGTAAAGTTGTTTTTTTTGTAGGTAACTATTATTGGATTTTTTCGTTATATCCAAATTTAGTATTTCTTCTTTGTTTCCGTTTTATCCTCAAATTAGCCTGAGCAAAGCTGATTTGTGAGTTCAATCAGGTAGCAAATGCAATGCTAATTTGGAGTATAAGGTTAAAGTACTCGATCATTTTTTAAGCAATTGGATTAATCCTCTTAGCCTGTTTACCTATTGCAGTAACCTTATAAGTTTTAGGGAATTGGCTTTGCGATCGCTCGTCGCTTGGGTCTTGATGGAGCGAAGGTGATCGTGAGCAGCCGGAAGTCAAAAAATGTCGAAGTATGTGAGATATTGCGGATTTTTTGTAAATTCATTTTCTTTCGGAAAAAGTAATGTGTTCTCTCGATCATTTTTCCGTCAACACACACACCTTTCTCGTGAAAAATTTCTGGGGAGATTGTTTTGAAGTTTGAATCGAAAACTTCCTTATTTTGAAGAAGGAATCTTTTCCAAGAATTGTGCAAAAAGAAAAGGGGAATTTTAAATGGAAAGAGATTTTTTTATAAGAAATAGGCTTCTAATTCGGCTTCTATAGAATATCTAGATCATTTCAAAATAAATATGACTAGTTAGATAATAATAAGTATAAGAAAGTATATAGAAAGCTAGTGTTCTGATCTAATATAGTACCAAAAATCATATTTTAGGAAGCAGTCCTTGCCCTACAACTAGAAGGAATCGAAGCAAGCGGAGTGGTGGCACATGTTGGAAATAAAGACGATAGGAAAAGACTCTTCGACTACACGCTTGGAAAGTGAGTTACAGTTTTTTGTTGAGAGTTGGAGTAAGGTGACAAAAGTCTTGCATTCAAACTGGCTTTAAATGTACCTAGAGCTAATTTTACGATTGGAAATACAACGGTTTGCACTTCTCGCTAATAACAAGGCGCTGAAGTGCTCACTGGTATCAAAGCCGTTATTTTTAAATTAGGCAAAGCTTCAAGACTATTGTTACACTGAAGACTTTTACTGTAAAAAAAACTCTTGTCATAAACTACTTTGCAGACATGGAAAAATGGACATTTTGGTTTCGAATGCAGCAGCTAATCCGCACTACGGCGATTTGATGACGATCACCGATTCACAATGGGATAAACTGATGCAGATAAATGTTAGTTTTTTTGGTACTATGCTAAGACAGCTTAGACTAGTTCAAAAGTTTTGCTATTGCCGTGGATAATGCAACCAATATTATCGTTTTCTGTTAATTTCTGTGCTCTTTACGTGCACGTTGACGTCAACACGGGTACACAAGTGATAGGGCGATCTGGAGATCGGCAGAAAAAGATGATTTGGGGTTTCCCCCCGATCAAGAGATGAACTGATTTTTGATTTTCACACGCAAAAAGCCAATTATTTTTATAGAAAGCTAAAGCCAAAGAGAGCCAATCATTTTGAATCAAAAGGTCAAAGAAACTGAAAAATTAAAAATCTTACTGTTTTAGGTAACATCCGCTTTCCAACTAGCCCAAGAAGCAATTCCACATCTTGAAACTTCTGGCCATGGTAAGATCAATTTTACAGTTTTAAATGTAAGCAAAGAAGTGTTGATTTTTAAAATTTCTCAAGAAAATTTCATTTTCATTCAGGAAATCTCGTGTTCGTCGCTTCGGTGGCAGGATTTCAACCAATTCAAGGACTCGGCGCGTATTCGATCATGAAATCGGCATTGATTGGATTGAGCAAGAATTTGGCACTAGCTGTGGCACATCGAAATGTTAGAGTGAACGCGATTGCGCCTGGTAAGGTTTAAGCTTTTGAATAATCAAAATATAGACATTAGAAGGCCTAAAAGGCTTCGCGGTTGCAAATAAGACCTCAGCTTACTTGCCTTTATTATTTTAGAAAAGAATAAATAAGCTTACGCTTATGCAAACATCGAAGGCATATGAAAAAGCATAAAATTATCTGTTTGTGTCTTCTTATCAATTTTTATTTTAGGAATCATCCGAACGGATTTTTCAAAGACGCTCATTGAAGATCCGCTCAAACATAACGATATAATTAAAAGGATACCTTTGGGAAGAATTGGTGAAGCCGAGGAAACCGCCGGAGCTGTCTCGTTTCTTGTAAGTTTACATAAGGCACTAGTTTTGTAGTTAGTTTAGTTTTTTTTTGATAGTTCTAAAGAAATTCACTTTTTGATATAAATTGGTTAGATTCAAACTTAGCCCTAAGCGTTTTAGATAAGCTGAATCAATAGTTTGCAATACTGACAATGATTTCTGTTAAATAATTGAATTGTTAGACTTACAATTAGGAATTGGGCTTGTTCCCTTTCAAAATACATAAGAAAAGGATATTGAGCTAATTGTAAGATGCTGAACTTCCAAATCTTAACCAAAATCAAAAATCCATTTGTATTATAAATTGATCAGATCAGAGTCAAAAACAAATTCCAGGTTTCCGACGAATCTTCCTATTTGACCGGCGAAACGATCAGTGTAAATGGAGGAATGGAATCGAGAATGTAAATATTTATCCTTTTTCTTGTTAGGCATTTTGTGATTTTCCATATTTCGTTGATTAGGATAGAAAATAGGCAGCCAAATTATTTTCCGTTGTGAAAGAAAAGCAAAGATTAGTTTAGTTATTTCTGTTTTTGTTAAGTCCCAAAATACCGGTTTTTTTCCTTTCCTACTTGTACCATTTGGGTTATTTTGTTATTTTGATACCATAACGTGTATCCAATCATCAGTGTAACTTCTCAATCACTCTATTCGACTTGTGCGTAATAATTTTTGTTAGGCTTTCTCATTTGTTAATGTTTCAGGTACTTCTGCATCTTTATCCCCAGGAAGTTGATATACAAATTTTGACAAAACTATCGATTTGTTGGGATAAAGATGCAAAAGTCCGGTTTCAATATTTTCTTGAACGAACCATTGTGGATATTGGGTACTTCGACAATGTTGACTCGCTTATACAATAAAAGATTCATGATGTTTCAAAACTTGTAAAAACTTTTATGTTAAAAGACATGGCTAACAATAAAATTTTTCTTTCCAGGGTCGCATACCGGTTCTCGAGTTGCTGAGGCGTAATGCAAAATGTGGTGTTTTCCCTCGTAGAGGGAAAAATTGTTAGTTTCCTAAAGTGAATTATGAGATTTTGGAAAGATTTATTTATATTGTATTTTATTTAGAAACAGTAGAAAGATAGGCAGACTTAATAAAATAAATAGCTCCAAATGATTCCCCGAAAAGCCCCAGATACAAGCTTTTAGCTCAATATATTCTTTTTATACAAAGCAAAAGAAAAGTCACTGAAGAAAAAGGTGTTCTTTGTGTGCGCACATAATCGCTCTCCATCTGGTAAACCCCTTTGGTATAACATGCTTCCCTTTTGGAATCCGTAAAAAAGACGGAGCGGTGAGCGAGGAATTTTCTATTTTTGCTAAAATTCTCCATCCCGCTAAACCATTGCGTTAACGAAATATCAGTCAAACTGGAAGAACAATACGATCTGACCCAAGTTTTGTCCGCGATTCCTTCAGGATTGAATTGTCCATTCAACCTCCTTTTAATATCACTTGAAAATTCTCCAAATTTTCGGCCCGATCCCAGACGTTTCGTACACTGATGTGAGCTGGCCAAAAAGTATCCCAACCAAGTAAACGCATGAAAGAAAATGATGCCATTAACTTAAAAAGGGGGCGCTCTGGTACATCTAGGTGAAACCACATCTATTCCGTCTCTACTCTTTTCAATATTTTCCACCACTTAGATAGCTTCTTTCCCTTTTCTCTTTATCGGAAGCCGTTTTCTTTATAATGATGAATCTTTGTTGGGTCGGAGGGAGGGTTGAGCCTCCGAGAAGGAGACGAGGGTTCGGGCGAGGGGTGAAGGGGAGTGATCTAAAGGGGACGCTCTGGTACATCTAGGTGAAATAAGGGTATGGAAGAGAGGAGAGAGACCAATCTTTTCCTCTCTTCTTTTCGCCTCACTTCTCATAAACACAATGGTCGCAACACCATCTCGCACAACACAGCGGAGAGAGAAGAAGAGAGAGAGAAAGACTTTTCCTTTCTCTATTCTCTCTTAGAATTGAGGGCAAACTGCCAAGGGGATAGAACTCGACCCCTTTTTGTTTCCCCCCTTGGATCCATCGGTGGAATCGGACGCGCCCACACTGGCACTCTGCCAAACAAGCCATTTAGAGAACAAAGAGAAATTGGAGAGAGTAGAGAGGGAAATTTTGAGAAAAAGAGAATGGAGACAGTAGAAAGATTAGAGAAAAAGAAAATGAGAAAATAGAGAAGATTCAAGGAGAGGAAAATTCCTGAAAAAAAAAGTTATGGCTTTGGAAAAAGAGAGGTGGAAAATTTTGGGAAAACACGTGATCTTTTGGAGAATCGGATAGTTGTCAGATGGTGAGAGATTGGTGGAGAAATTGAGGAAATTGAATGTACGGGAATGAAGATAGTAGGCGAGTGATTGAAACATCGAGAAGTGGATGGATGGTTATGGGAATGATTTATGAAATGTACTCGAAAACATTTTTGAAGTGAAGTTATGAAAGGGAAACGATGCGAATTCTGTTTTTCTCCTAAAGAAGAGAAATTTGAGGGGAAATTTTATCGTAAAAAAAGGCTTGAGTTTGAAAATCTTTGGGCAATCTTTGAGTTGTCATTGTTGAAATTGTGAGTGATGGGAGTTGGTCAAGAAAATTTGAAAAAGAGGCATGTTGCTTGTTTTTTTTAAAGCAATTCACTATTTAAGGTGCAAATTTTGAATGTTATTTGAAAATTGAACTGGTTTAAAGTCCTAGAAGTACTAGAAGTACTAGAAATCAAGTCTAGAAGTACTAGAAGTACTAGAAGTACTAGAAGTACTAGAAGTACTAGAAGTACTAGAAGTACTAGAAGTACTAGAAGTACTAGGAAGTGCTAGAGAGGTACTAGAGTACTAGAGTCTAGAGTACTAGAAGTACTAGAATCAGGTACTAGAGTCTAGAGTACTGGAGTACTAGATGCTGAAGTACTAGAGTACTAGAAGTCTGGGTACTAGAGTACTAGAAATCAAGTACTAGAAGTACTAGAAGTACTAGAAGTACTAGAAGTACTAGAAGTACTAGAAGTACTAGAAGTACTAGAAGTACTAGAAGTACTAGAAATCAAGTACTAGAAGTACTAGAAATCAAGTACTAGAAGCTCGACAAAGCCACAACAATTTTTTTTCCGCCTTTTGTCTATAGAATTCTCCTTTTTCACCTTGATTGAATAAATTTTCAATTCACCAAAATGCTTTCCTCAGTGTGTTTGATCTAAAAGTTTCTAGCGAGCGAACAAAAAAAAAACATCGGAGGAAAAGCATTGAATTCAGAGGAAGAGTTTACTCTCTTCTTTGGCAAACACTCGCCTATTTTTCTTTTCGCTCTTTTCTCTTTTAAACTGACCTGAGAAGTGAAAGAAGAAGAAGAACAGATGGATGGGGAAATCTTATCTATTCAATTCGTATTTTAATTGAATAGAATAGAATAGAGTATTTTAGGGTTAATGGTATGGGTAAGCGATTGACGATCATTGAAATGATCATCAACGATCATTGAAAAGATTATTTATATATTGATTATTTCCTCAGAAATATAGATACTCAGCAATTTCATTGTTATTAATTGCTTTCTAAACACGTTTAGTGTGTAGAAAGCAGTTATTAACACAGTTAAAGTGTGTTTCTACACAAGTTTAGCCTTGTTTAGCTTTGTTTAGTCTTAGATCTTCTTTTTAGATTCTTTCTTTTTGAGTGATCTTCTTTGAAAGGCTGAATTTGATTATTTGATTTTAAAATTACATTCACACTTCACTTAGCATACGGTAGCTATGTGTCTAGCCACTTAGCATACGGTAGCTAGTTGTCTAGCCTTTATGACTTGAAGCTGACTATTGTATAAGTTTTAAATGCAAATTTGCCTATGCCTAGAAAATCCTCAAGACGCATCGGGATTACGGTAGCTTTTTTTTGGCGCCTCTTAGAAAACGCAATCATAGAAACACATTCTACCGTACTTTATTCCAAAAAACAAGCCTGAATATCTTTTTCTTTAAAGTCTACTGATCACAATAGTGTCAAAAAACCATTTCTTTAAGAATAACACTCAAAAATTTTTTAATTGAAGCAAATCCAGCCTATTTTTATGATCTCAATACGAAAATTTCACATTTAAAATGATTATCGATATCATTTCGTGGGAGATCTCTCCAATTTCCCCACCTCTTTCCCCTTTGGATTCCCCTTGGATCCCAATTACACCCATTTCCCCCCCAGCGCATCATTTCTCGTCGCCTCTTATCGCGTGTCTGATCGAGATGATTTCCAGAAAGCTTCATTCGATTTTGAGGCTTCATTTCAGAGTCGATCGATGCTCTTGATGACCGAGTGGTTAGTGCAGTTGATTGGAGGTCGATTCGATGGGACAGATGTCCGTCGATCGACGCTCGTCTCGACTTTTTGAATCCCCGACGAAGGTCACTCTAATGATTACCGTAACCAAAATTAGGCACTCTGCCAAATCCGAGTCTTAGGCCAATTCTCTTCACCAAACCAACTCTTGAATCCAAGAAGAGGTGCTTTGTTTCTCTGTACAATGGTTTGCATTTCTTTTTCTTTTTTTTTTTGCTTTTAAAGAATCAAATCGTTTATAAGTGTTTATTGATTTTTATTGCATTTCTAATTAAAGTCGAAAAAAAAAGAGTACGGTCGTGAACCAGCACTATTTACAGTATTTGGCAATTACGAAAGAAAAAAAGGATACAAAATGAGAGAATTCAAAGTAAAATTTGGATTCTATTGTAGGCAAAAGTTGAGGCTTTAAAAATATATACAGAAAGACGAGTGATTGTTACATTTTTTTTTGTTTTGTTGAAGAATTTCATATGGTTTTTTGAGTAAACGCTGAGTTGGAGATCCTTGAGTGAATCGACCACGAGACATTTGAAGGTAAACAAGTGACGGAGAAGTGACTTATTTCTAAAAATTCAATGATTAGCTCCAGTCACTATAATCGTCAAAGTCTTATATGCAAGTCTTATAGTCTTATAGTCTTATATGAAAGTCTTATATTCAAGTCTTATATTCAAGTCTTATATATAAACTTACAGCTTTTGGGGCAGCGGCCTTCTTTGGTGATTTCTTGGCTTTTTTGGCCTTTGGTTTCTTGGCAGCCTTAGGCTTTGTAGCCTTCTTGGAAACCTAAAGTCATGAATTTTCTTTAAAAGATTAGAAAATCACACTCACCTTGGCTTTCTTTACTTTTGGCGCCTTGGGCTTCGTGGCGGCTTTGGCTTTTGGCTTTGCGACGGCGGCCATTCTTCTTTCTTCGAATTGGTTAGATTGGAGCGGGGTTGAACGAGTGAGCTGTGTGTGCTCGGGCCGTCGACGAGCTCGGGGTGTGCGTCTTGCTGTCGAGGCCCCGCCCACTCTGTATCTCTCCATTCCTCTCAATATTTCTCAATTTTCCGACCCTGTCCACCTCGCTCTCCACCACCCCGTCCACCGGCTGCCCCCTTGTCTCTGACTTCTTGTCGACACGCCCCCTCATGCCTTTCCATCTCTTCACCCTCCACTAGCACTCATTCTCTAACTCTTTTCTCATACAACCCTTTCCTTGACTCTTGTCTCTATAAACTCTTGTGTTCTCTGCTTAGAGGCGGCTCCGGTTCCACCACCAGATCCAGCTCGAACATCGTGAAGACCCCGCTTCGTGTCTGCCCATTACCCTCTGCATGTCTGTCTGCGCTCTCGCTCCCATCGGGTTCGATCCCCAGCAGCGTCGATTTGTGTGCATGCTCGGCAGTCAGCCAATCGCTGGCAACGAGAGATTCGAAGTTTATGAGAGGGAAAAGGGAAAGGAAAGGATTGAAGAAGTGAAGAGTGTGGTGTCTTCCGACGCTGAATGCATCGACTCAACACAACACTAGATGCGTGCACAAACACCCACACAGAAATATGCACATCGAGTGTGAAAGAGTGAGAAGAGAGTGATGAAAAATGGAAAGGAAAAGAAAGGAAAAGAAGAAGTTCTCTGTATCGGATTATATTGAAAAAGAAGAAGACCTGGGAAATGGCTTCTGTGTATTTGTGTATGTGAAATGGCGAAGGCTGACGCTGACTTCAACTTTCAACGAAGGTTGACTTTAAGCTGACTTCAACGAGAATTTTTTGGTCCTTTAGTGAAGCTAGATCTCATGGAAATCATACTGTATCCCAAAAATGGATTCATTTGAGAAAACCAACGAAATGCTAATCCCGTAGGTGCCAACGAGTAAACAAAGCCATCTAGCCGTCGGCAATCTGAGCTAACAGGAAAACAAAATTTGTGTTTGATTTGTTTATGAATGAAAAATGAGATGTATAAAGAAAGGTTTTCAAAAGAAAGAAAGAAAGACTCTTCTTCAAAAGAAAGGTTTTGGAATATTTTCCCCTATCATTTTAGTATCTACTCTTCTCCATTAAAGTATTTAGTGATCTTTCTTTGTGATCGAAAAGTTTCTCCTCTTCTATCTCTCTTCCCAGTCCTCCCCAAGGGACATGTGACTCGGACAGCTCTCTCATTCATTTCTCTTCTCTTTCCCATTTGCATAGGAGCAGTACCCTAGGAAGAAGGCTGAAGGCTGAAGGCTATCGATTGGTGTGACGCGAGACGCGACGCTTTCCTCCCCATTGCTCTTTTCAGGAACACACAGTGCACTGTGGCTCTCTTTTTGAGAGAAGGAAAAGACAAGCTATGCGTTAAGGGTTGCAGGCAGGCAATGCAGCCAGCCCCGCCAACCCCCTCTACTCGCTGTGTTGTGAGTGCCGCCTCTCCCTCCACCCTTTCCCCCCTTTTTCAATCGATTTTTAAGGAGGGTATTGATGGTGGAAGAAGAGGGCAAGATGTATAGAGGAAAAGAAAGAGAAAGAACGAAAAAAAAAAGAGTGAGTGCTAAGAGCCACCCTCCCCACTGAAAACATCCCGTCCCCCATCGACGTATAGCAACGCCGCGAAGAAAAGAAGACGAATGAAAAAAAGAGACTGATTCAAAGAACTTTTGCGTCTTCTGGATAGGTGGAAAATTGAAAAGAAAAAGAAATGGAAGAAATGGGAAAATCTGTTGAAGAAAACAAGGCATACATGGAGATCTCGAAATTCAGACAATCAGCACTAAAGAAGTCAGCACTGCTAGCAGCAAGCAATGCTAATAATGAGAAGTGAAATGTTTTGTTTTAAAAGAATGACGTAGATTTTTTGCATTAGCTGAATCTTTGGCTATAAGGAAAATTATGCAGATTTGGCTAATAGTAAATGACAGAAATGGAAAATCTATGCGTTTACTCGACTTTTGCAATGCAATTTGTTTCTCGAAACTCATCTCATCTTCTCTTTTATTAATCTAAAATGAAATGAATAAGTATTACTGTAACTGTAACCTCTTTCAACATCTCCAAATTCCCTTTTCTCTTTTCCCAACTGCCTTGTTTACGTGAATCACTCGTGATTTCAGGGAATTCAATTTGACAATCGATTTTCTGACACCGAGAGTCTTTTTCCACGTTTGGGTTACTTTTTTTTGAGAAATTTAGGAAGTCAGAGATTTAAATAAGGATTTAAATAGGATTTAAATAAGTCAGAGATGAGTCCTGGATCTGGTACTCGTCATTTTTGGCTAATAATTGCAAGTAAACTGGAGCTATAACAAAGTGGAAACACTGAAAATATTGCAAATACTTTAAAGTATTACTAATCGATTCAACTAATCGATTCAACTAATCGATTCAACTAATCGATTCAACTAATCGATTCAACTAATCGATTCAACTAATCGATTCAACTAATCGATTCAACTAAAATGATTTCTTAGATGAAAATCTCTAATTAAAGTACTCTAAAGTACTCAAAGCACAAAGCCAAGTTAAATAAAATTCAAATCGATTTTCTTTTTTCCTCTTCACAAACGACAAGAACAACAATCAAATTGACTCAGCTTAGAATTGCTGAGTTTTATTTACGCATATGTTTTTGAGTTAACGGTAAGCAATGACACAGTAGGGGGTCATTGTGCAACTCTTTTGTCTTTGCTTCACGAAGCTGTGAAGAGACGATTGCGCGTTTTGACCTAAATAAGCCAAATTCAAAATCGTAGCCTCTACTTGTTAGCTTTAGAAATAAAAACGCAGGAATTGTCAAAGTGTAAGTTATCAACTAAAAAAAAATCAATGTATTCATTAAAGAGTCATTTGTCAAAACAAATTTGCACACACACTGCAATTTGCATTGTTCTTGCCTAGTTCGGCTTCGGGATTTCATAAATCTCTGAACAATTCTTAGTCTTGCATCTTTATCTTCTTTTATTCATCATGATTTTGTGGAGATTTGTGTTTGTTGATTGTCTTTGTCCTCATCGAATCCACCCTGGTACCTTTCATGGAATCCTCATGGTCTATTCTCTTTCCTTTTCTCTTTTCATCCAAATTTGCATCCCTTTCCCTTTACCTTCTCCCTCAATTATACCGTATTCAAAAGCTTTCCCCTTTTCTCTGATCTATTCATCTCTTTTCTATTTTGGCCTCTTTATTCCCCTTCTCTCAATCCTGACCCCACGTGATCACCCTGAAAAGAGACGCTAACAAAATAGTGTCTTTGGAGAATAATGCTTTTATAAAACCTATTGCCTATTGTATAGAAAATGAGTTAAAAATGGTAATGAGACAAAGAATTATCTAGGATTTTAGCAATCAATCATCTTTATCAGAAGAGAGCTTTTTGAATTTCAAGGATTTTATCTGAAAAATGCTGTACAAAGCCATTCGTAACAAAGCTTTTAGAGTGTTGTTTGGCCAGTGTCAAAAACTTGAAATTTAAATCTTCAAAGCTGTAAATCTACTTATGTTTTAGCTGATCAAAGCTTTCACAATTCTCCAAAAGAAGAAAGGTAGAGAAGACTTCTCTCCGATCGTTGCTTTGTTTTATTCGATGTCCGATTGTGTCTGTGGATGTCTATTTGTCTATATCTCTTTCTCTGAGGATCTAGGTGACTCTCTAAAAAGAATAAAAAAGAAAGAAAGAAAGAAAGAAAGAAGGAAAGAAAGAAGGAAAGAAAGAAGGAAAAAAGGAGAGGCAAGGGAGTGTCCTATTGTAAACACGTATGCAAATTCGGGCATAATGCCAGAAAAGAATTCTGGCGGAGAATAATGGTTGGGATGGGTTGACTCTGGAAAAGAGAAGAGAAGAGAAGAGGTATTTATTCAGAATAGAGCATATGGTCATTCAAGAATTGAGTGAGTAATGGAGAATGGGATAGAGAAGTGAATTCATACTTTTAGGATTTCAGTGAGCTTATCGAGCTTAATGTATTCTCAAGGCGTTTTCAAAAGCATCCCAGCTTTCAAAGCTACAGTTAGGGATGATTACCGAGTACTGTAAGTTAACCAGGCCAGGTCAGCTCAGACTAGGAACTGGCTTCTGGCCTTCTGGTCTGATCGGTCTTGCCTATGAGGTGGCCAGGTAAAGGCCAAAAGCCAGCCCAAGCACTGGTCAAATGTTAGGCTTGAATCTTGACTTTACCTGATCTAGACCTGAATCTTGGTTTTACCTGGTATTCGTGAAACAACCCTACCATACTCTACTTTGACTTTTATCTATCTACTTACCGTAATTTCTCGATATTTCTCCGAGAATAACATATAGATGAAGATGTTCACTGAAGAAAAGCATTGTTGATTACTTACCGTAAATACTGTAATAGTACCCCACCCCCATAATGACGGTGCGGAGTGCTGCGCAGTCTAGCTTTGAACGAGTTTTTCTCGACACTGGTTTATGCTACAATGTGCGCTACAATGTGCGCTCAATGTGCGCTACAATGCGGGTTTAGGTATCAAAAAATAGCCCTGAATTTCAGCTATTTTTTCATGCCAAAAGCGCATTTTTTGAAAGTACGGGCGCTTTGAAAAAAATGGAATACTAAAAAACTTTTGCGACTACGCGACTGTACGAGGGGGCTGGGGTACTATTACAGTATTTTTGGTATATGTTTTTGATATAATTTGTGAGCACTTGCTGAATCAGACAAAGAGTAAGGTGGATAAAAAAATAGATTCAAGACGGTAGTTCTCGAAAGTTGACATATTTTAGAAAAATGAATTTTGAGAAATACTTCAAAAAAAGAATTCAAGAAGAAACACTTCTCCTGAAAGTCCCATCTTTTATTGAACGAGTTTATTGTAGTGATAACTTCAAGAAATTTCCAAGCCCGTAATTGAAGTCAATATCAGAGAGAAAGTTTAATTTTTCCAGTAAAGCCATTTCTTTACTTCTTCCATAAGCATTGAATCACTGGCCGAAGAAGAGCAAGACTTATGATCACTTGTTTGATGCAATGGTGGATTGCAGTTGCACTAGATAATAAAGTTTAAAGGGAAAAGAAATCCGGTCTAACCTGCCAATCGCATGCGTCATTGGTTTCAACTGAACTGCAGTTACCACTTGTACTTGGACACTTTCTGGTCACTTGGCTTCCAACACAGGGGTCTTGGTATTCTGAAGGTGATATCAATGAAATCGATACTTCCAGAAAAATGCCATTTTTTCTGCCTTACCTGAGCAAATCTAGTTTCATTGAATGAAAAAAAAATAAACTGTGTTATTAAATTAGGTAGATTAAATGAATTGATTTTTCCAAGATGAATTCATTTTTCTAAACAGACAATAACAGTCTGCTATCAACATTTCTTATTCAGAAAACCCAAGAAATGTCTGAATATCTGAATCACCAATAGCTGAATGTCTAGACAAAGAAAATTCGTTTAAAAGCTTCAAACTTTTAGCGAAAACTGATTTTGTTTTCTTCAGCTTCCTACCTTGACATTTGGCCCCAGAATGACACCCGAGACAATTGCAAATCGGTTTCCCATCAACCACAACACATGTTCCATTACCGCAATCTGCTCCTGTGCAAGGATCCTCTGAAAATCAAATTCAAATCTTTTTTCAATCAATTCACATACGTGTATTATAAATGACACTCAAAGAGATTGTATCTTCCTTTTGAGTAAATGAATAAATGAAATAAAGCTCGAGCAGTCCAAAAGATTCAGTTTTGTTGATCTGATTGGTCGTATAACTGAAATAGATAAACAATATGATAAATGATATTCATCTAAGTTCCAATTTTTTTAAAAACTTACTTAGCTTGGACATTGCCACCTATGTCTTGAACGATGAGTTGAGCTTTGCCAGTCAATGTCAAATTCAACGTGTAAACGATCGGATCTCCATCGCTTGAATTTAGCTGAAATGTACGTGTACCCAAATTTTTGGGATTAATTTTTGCCTAAAATTTCTTTGAGGGTTTTTCTACAAATTTTATAGCCTCTTAAAAACGAAAACTTTCTGAAATACACAAGTTAGTCGAAAACTAGTCAGTTACCGTATTTTCTGTAATAGTAGTGCAGTCTATAATAGTAGTGCAGTCTGTAATAGTAGTGCAGGCAGGAGGGGGGTTGAAAAAATAGTAGTGCACACTACTATTACAGAAAATACGGTATTCGAAAACTAACTGACTGAAAACTATAATGATTTTACCATTTTGATACCCGATAAATTTTTTTTTTGATAAATCGATTTACTTTATCCATTTCTACATAAAAAGTTGAAATATAATAGAAATGAATAGATTAGTTTTATTGCTTGACCAAGACCAAGATCAAGATCAAGACCAAGACCAAGACCAAGATCAAGACCAAGATCAAGATCAAGACCAAGATCAAGACCAAGATCAAGACCAAGATCAAGACCAAGATCAAGATCAAGACCAAGATCAAGACCAAGACTAGACCAAGACCAAGACCAAGACCAAGGCCAAGACTAGACCAAGATCAAGACCAAGAATTTTACCTCTGTCGTACAATTGTATTCGAGACCACTTGCATAGGAGAATTGCTGCGAGGTGGAGGTGGCATTCAGTAAATTTGTTGGGCACATACTTGGACCTAAAGTGTGGTTTACGCAAACAATGCTCTTTTCTAAAATATGTCAACTTTTGAATACTACCGTAACCGTCTTTAGTTTCTATCTACAATCTATTTTATTTCTTTCATTTCACTCAAACACTCCCTTACTTGGACTTGGCACTACCGTACAAGGACTCTCCCTGAAGCACTGCAGCGTGTCAAACAATGGTTGAATATCTAAAATATAATATTAATAGCAATTAATACATCTTTCAGATTCAATTTTATCCAATTTCATAGTCACAAACTTGTCAGTGTTGCAGAATAAATGTTTTTCGTATTATTGATTTGAGCCTGCAAACCATCTGTGTTCAACTGTGCAACTAGAATTCATTCAATTATTCAGAATATAAAGTTTAAAATTCGTTTTGAAATTATAAATTAAATGAAAATAATGAAAATAAAAATAATGCAATGAAAATAATGAAATGAAAATAATGAAATGTAAATAATGAAATGAAAATAATGAAAATGAAATAAAATTTACTTGTAGCGTTGAGATTATTGAGTTGAGTGATATAGTTGTTTGATCCATTTAGATTTACACCATTGTAAAGATCGTCGAGTTCCGCTTTCAGACTAAAGATTGATGATTAGGGAATTTAAGGTATCAAGGGTTTAATTGGAAAGATAGGTTTGAAACAAGGATTGAAGAGAAATTGTCGTATTGTGTTCTAGATTTTACAGGATACAGCAGAGTTTTTATGAGACCAAAATGTCTTCTCAATCAAATTCAAATCAAAATTTTCATTTCTAATTCAAATAAAAGAATTAATTGTAGGGAAAATAGGTTTTAGTTTTAGTTTTAGTTTAAGTTTAGTTTAGTTTAGTTTAGTTTAGTTTAGTTTAGTTTAGTTTAGTTTTAGGTAAGTTTAAGCTTAGTTTAGTTTAGTTTAGTTTAGTTTAGTTTAGTTTAAGTTTAGTTTAGTTTAGTTTAGTTTAGTTTTAGGTAAGTTTAAGCTTAGTTTAGTTTAGTTTAGTTTAGTTTAGTTTAGTTTAGTTTAGTTTAGTTTGGTTTAGTTTAGTTTAGTTTAGTTTAGTTTAGTTTTAGGTAAGTTTAAGCTTAGTTTAGTTTAGTTTAGTTTAGTTTAGTTTGGTTTAGTTTAGTTTAGTTTAGTTTAGTTTTAGGTAAGTTTAAGCTTAGTTTAGTTTAGTTTAGTTTAGTTTAGTTTGGTTTAGTTTAGTTTAGTTTAGTTTAGTTTAGTTTTAGGTAAGTTTAAGCTTAGTTTAGTTTAGTTTAGTTTAGTTTAGTTTAGTTTAAGTTTAGTTTAGTTTAGTTTAGTTTAGTTTAGTTTAGTTTAGTTTAGTTTAAGTTTAGTTTAGTTTAAGTTAAGTTTAGTTTAGTTTAAAGTAATTTTTACTAGTCTAAACGCTACAATCTTAAAGATTACTTGACTTTAGTTCACTTGAATTTTACAATATTGAAACATTTCGATCAGCAGTACAATTTTTGAATTCACCATAATTCTCCAGAACACATTTTGGTAGTGTGTTTTTTAAAAGACATCACTCACATCGACACAGTGTTGTTAAGATTTGCGATCGCTCGAAGGAGATCCGTCGGATCCGTGTTATTCAATGGGATGTTCCATGTTGCTGTCGTCTGTCAATTGTTGATTTTAAAACAAAAAAAAAATAACTGACCACTCCAACTGTTGTTGTTGGGATATCTAAAAACAAAAAGGTTATAAAAATGGAAAATTATAAAAGTGGCTAGTCAATAATTCTATAGAAATGGAAAGGCTTTAGCCAATAATTTGATACTGTAAATGTCTCTGCATCTACTGTAAATCTGATAATGTACTCTTTAAACTAACTTTGCGTCGTAGTTACAGCACTAGCTGGTGCGTCTGTCGAACCAGTTTGTGGCGCTTGAGTGGCGGTTGTTGTTGTTGTTTTTGTTGTTGATGATTGGACGATTGTGCTGCCAGTTCCAGGATTTAGCGTTGTCACTGATGGATTTGTTGTGTCTGGAAGCGACAAAATGAGCTCTGGTTTTTAAGATGAGCAATGCATTAGGCTAAAGTTTGCTTTTGCCAAAAAGATTTGGTGCAATCGAAGCTAGTTAGGTTCAAACAAGTGTACTTTGAGCGTTTCAAAATCGAATCTCTTAGAGATTGTTTTGCTAATTCAGTTCTAAACATGCTACTGGATTTAGCGCACTTTTATAAGAAAGACTATTTTATCTAGATATTCTAGATAGTTTAATGATAAACCTGCAACAGTTGTAACAATTGAAGTTTTAGATTGCTGGTCACCGGTTGAAGTTGGAAGATCTGCCTTGCTTGTTGATGTTGATTGTCCATTCAATGCCTAGAAATATTTAAAAGTTTTTGAATTTATATGAAATTCTATTTAATCATAAAACATTTAAAAAATTTACCGTATTTCTTCGAATAGAAAGATAAGCTCTTATTCTTATTCTAATTCTAATTCTCATTCTTATTCTAATTCTAATTCTAATTCTAATTCTTATTCTCATTCCTATTCTAATTCTTATTCTTATTCTAATTCTCATTCTAATTCTCATTCTAATTCTCATTCTAATTCTTATTCTCATTCTTATTCTAATTCTTATTCTTATTCTAATTCTAATTCTAATTCTAATTCTAATTCTAATTCTCATTCTTATTCTAATTCTTATTCTCATTCTTATTCTAATTCTCATTCTAATTCTAATTCTTATTCTAATTCTCATTCTAATTCTCATTCTAATTCTCATTCTAATTCTTATTCTTATTCTAATTCTTATTCTCATTCTTATTCTTATTCTAATTCTTATTCTCATTCTTATTCTTAGTATAATGGTTGATGTGATCGAAAAAGTTTATCTCTATAGTCAAGTTGATGAACAAGATGAAAATGATGATGGTTTGTTTATTAAAAATGAATAAAAAGGGGAATTACCGTATTTCTTCGAATAGAAGACCGGGTAAAGAGTATCATTGCGTACTCCTGCGTAGCAGCCCTTTTTAAAATTTCTTTTCTACATATAAAGCTTTCAATCAAGTGCTATAGAGCTGGAAAATGACTCAAAAATACCACATGAGCTAACAGATTTTTGAGCCATTTTCCAGCCCTATAACACTTGATTGAAAGCTTTTATGCAGAAAAGAAATTTAAAAAAGGGCTGCTACGCAGGAGTACGCGATCATACTCTTTACCCGGTCTTCTATTCGAAAAAATACGGTATTTATTGTGCAATTTTGTTAAAATAATGATTGAAAAATAAACACATGCGTATGATATTTTAAATTAATAAAAAAAAGCGTCTTTTTTAACTTACAGAAGTGACACCATTTGGCGTCGTTGAAGGCTCCGAAGTTGTTGAATTCGGCGCATCTGTTGAAATGCCACGACACAACAAAATCACCAAAAAGGTGACTAAGTGTAGGCGCATTTGCAAGAGTCTAAAGAACCGCAATCTAAATATTAGCCTTAAAATCTTTTAGGTTAAATTACTCAAAAGTACTAAAACAGTTAAAGTCTCAAATGAAATCGGGCGTTATCTTTAACATTTTAAGTGAAATATTTACGATCTCGGTAGTCGAGGGAGCATTTTTGTTCAGAAAATCGGTTTTAGTTGTGGTTTTGGTTTGCAAAAAACCAAGCTGAACTTAAATTTATAACTTTAAACCTTTGCTAAATATAGGATTTGAATGATATTTGAGATTTCTAGAAGAGAAAGAGTTTAGACTTTTGAAAGATATTATGATCTTTTGGAAGATCTCATTGTACACTATTCGAAAGTCTAAGCTTCAAAAATTGAAACAAAATCAATCCTATTTTCGGTCGGTTTAGCCTCAACCGATTGCCAAATTTGCATTTAAAAGGAAGTTGGCTTTTTCCGAAATTAGCTAAGCTTTTTTTAGCTCAACTTTTTTGTAGACTTTATACTAATTCTAGTATAAGGAAGAAATATTCAAAAGGGGAAAAGTATTCAAAAGGGGAGAAGTAGTCAAAAGGAGAAAAGTATTTAAAAGGGGAAAAGTATTCAAAAAAAACCCTAGTAAAAGTTACGAACGATTAAAGCTCGGTACAACTCACAAAATATCCGAATTTTCAATAGAAATCGGATTGGGTTTTGATTTGAAAGTTTAAAGCTGATGAAAATCTGCTTTTTCCGAAATTAGCATTGAAGCGAATAGCTTTTTCGTAGACTTTATACTAATTCTGGTATAAGTAAGCAGTATTCAAAGGGGAAAAGTATTCAAAGGGGGAAAAGTAAAGTATTCAAAAGGAGAAAAGTATTCAAAAAAAAGCCCTAGTAAAAGTTACGAACGATTAAAGCTTTGTACAACTCACAAAATATCCGAATTTTCAATAGAAATCGGATTGGGTTTTGATTTGAAAGTTTAAAGCTGATGAAAATGAGTGTTTGCTTCAGTAAACTATAGTTAATTTGCGGTAAATCATTCAATTTTTCACAAAGAATGAGAAAAAGTGATTGAGTGATTGAGTGGCTGGTTGCGGTTGCGTCAATCCAATTTGAGTACTCTTCTGTTTCTCCTTTTTTGAATACCATTGCTCGCATTTTTCTCCTTCTTTTTCCTTATCTCAAAAAGCATATTTTCTGTAAAGAATTATGTTCTTTTTTATGGTTTTACATGGGTCTTATCACCTATTTCAAGAAGAAGAAATTTTAATGAGTCCTTTTTGTCTTTTTGCCTTTTAAACTCTTTTTATTCTCCTTCAAACTGAGACACCCATCAATGCTTCCGTTCAATTGACCCCACCCCTATATGGAATGAGAAAAAAAGAAAGAGAAAAATCAATAAATGAACTCATTTTATGAGAAACTTACCGTTTCTCGGGTTTATTTTTATATTCAATCGATATACAGTACTGAACTATCATATTTGAAAAAACACTTTCGCACTTTCGCGCGTCTGTAACTCCCCTGTCTTTACCGTATTTCTAAATATTAATACTACCATTGTGTAGCCATTGAAAAGAGCTTTCAGAAAATGTATAACACTAATAGTTTAAACTCGAAGACAAGGAAGTTTAGCCCTTTCTGATCGAAACCATCCCTTATCTTTTATTTCTTACAGACGTGCGAACGTGACGATCGTTTTTCACATATGATATTTCATGGTCCAATACTGTACCTAAGGCTTAAAGGCATAATTTCAGCTCTTCTCACCTATTCCGAAGCTCGTGATCGACGAAATATTGGACAAGGAGCTGGGTACAATCAAGGTTTGCATTGAAATTTCAAATAAAACTCAGAAAATCGGTATCTTTTTTTTAGTAAATTACAGTACTGGACAATGAAATATCATATTTGAAAAACGATCGTCACTTTCGCGCGTCTGTAACTCCCTTGTCTTTACCGTATTTCTAAATATTAATACTACCATTGTGTAGCCATTGAAAAGAGCTTTCAGAAAATGTATAACACTAATAGTTTAAACTCAAAGACAAGGGAGTTACAGACGCGCGCAAGTGACGATCGTTTTTCAAATATGATATTTCATTGTCCAGTACTGTATCTATTTTTTTTATCAGTTTTTTTTTATCAAAAGCTTCAGATCTGGATGTCCAGCCCTTAAGTTCGTGCCTTTTCCTAGTAAAAGAAGTACGTTTTTCAGTGTTACACACCAACTAGAAGTGTTTTTTTTGATGACAAAATGGTTTTCAATCTGCAAAAACTCTGAATTATTAAGAGATTTATCCAAATAGAACTCCAAAATGATACCCGAATCGCGATTCACACAAAGATGCAAAATGTAAAGAAAGAAAAATGAAATTAAAGCATTAAAGACAACAAAAAAAAATGAAAATGAGTATCACAATGAAACCGCAATTGATTCTTTGGCAAAGATTTTAATGTGAAAATTAAGAGTTAAAAGTTTTAGCCAAAAAATTGGCTTACAGAGAAATATTCTCGAATACTTTTTTTTGATTACCATAATTGAGAAAAAAACCCGTTTATTCTGTGCATGGCTTTAGCAAAAGAATAGAGGCTTTTGAATGAAGAAATTTGCATTTAAAGAAGAAAAATGTCATCTTAATTGAATATTCTCTTAACTAAAGTGTTTTCTAAAAGAAAAAAAACTAACGTATCCCGGTTGTTTTTAAAAGTTTAAACGAACAGTTGAGCCAAGACTCTCAGAAATCTTTGCCTGTTCTTTGTTTTGTTAAAACTTGTCAATTTTCACAGAAGATTTAGTGGGATACGGTAGCTAAAGAGCACTTTTTAATGCTTCACTCAAGCAGTACAGCCTCTTTCCCAGCTACAGTAGCTTCTTTAAGCCATAACCGAATTGAGAAGCATTTCCCCTTGTCGACTCCAGTCACAGCATAAATAATGTCGCAATAGAAGCCGATATTTCTCCGAGAATAACATATAGATGAAGATGTTCACTGAAGAAAAGCATTGTTGATTACTTACCGTAAATACTGTAATAGTACCCCACCCCCATAATGACGGTGCGGAGTGCTGCGCAGTCTAGCTTTGAACGAGTTTTTCTCGACACTGGTTTATGCTACAATACGTAAATAGGTATCAAAAAATAGCCCTGAATTTCAGCTATTTTTTGATACCAAAAACGCATTTTTTGAAAGTACGGGCGCTTTGAAAAAAATGGAATACTAAAAAACTTTTGCGACTACGCGACTGTACGAGGGGGCTGGGGTACTATTACAATATTTACGGTAGTCTTGTTTAGAGGTCTTGAAATAAGCTTCACCAACAGCTCTAGACTTGGCTAAGGAGAGGAGAGTTAACAAATGGATCGCACAACTCCAAGCGCTTCATCTAGCCTCCAGAGTATCGGATTCCAATTAACTTTTTTTTATTTAAAAGCCAAGACTTTAAGCTATCCAATGATACCTATCAATGATATTTTTCTAATAAAAAGTGAATCAAAAACCTTCTAAAAACTGAACGAGGCAATTCCTCGTTATCTCGTTAAGTCTCGATAATGTTTTTAACCGAATTTTTCAAAAGAAAAATACTAATGATGGGTATCATTTGATAGCTTAAAGTCTTGGTTTTAAATTTAAAAAAAGTTAATTGAAATCCGATACTCTGGAGACTAGATGAAGCGTCTGAAGTTGTGCGATCCATTTGTCTCGTTAACTCTCGTTAGCCAAGTCTAGACAGCTCAGAAGTGATGCTCGTATTGAATCAAAAAAACTCTATTCAATAAGTTTCTTTTGTTTGTTTGTCAATAAGAATTATTTTTGATTGTTCTTTGATTTTTGTGTTTCATTTGCTAAGATTTTTTTCTCTGTTTCCTTTTCTTTAAATTGTCAGCTCCGAGCCAAACTGATATTTTAGTTACTATTGTTATTATTGAATGATTTGTCTATTCTTATGCAAATGTGTTCTCCCCTGTGCTTATCCCTTTTATTGCCGAGAAGGGGCGGTCCTTAGGATTGCCTAGGAGGACAAATGAGACTCTCATTTGGAGTCCCCCCTTCCCCTTACACTCATTTGTAATCTATTCATCTTATTGTATTACTGTAAATAAAGATAAGTATCTTCCGAGTCTATGCAACTGCAGTACAGGTCGGTCATTTCACAGGGACTCCCCTCTAATACGTTGGAGGAGTTGGGTTGGGTTGTCGGGGTGTTAGAGATGGCGGGATATCAAAAAGGGATCCACTCTTTTTAACTTAACCCAAATTCTAGTCCACATCCGTTTATACCTAGGAACGTATAAAATAAAGTTCACTAACCTGAAGCGTTGATGATCACCTGAAATTTGAATTTATTTGAGTAAATCTTGAAATATTTACCGTCATATTGTTAGCGGTGACAAGCGCAGAGAAATCCTTGAAACCGAGATTCTCCATCATGTTGCAAATGAAAGCCAATGAGTTACAAGAGATGAAAAGGATCACGACGGCTACCTAAAATACAATTGAAATAGAAATATCTGAAAGTTTTGAGCGCTGATTTCTTTGGTTTAATTGAGCCAGAGCTGGTGATCGAGTCTGGCTTCCGATTGGGCCTGTTAGTTTTTGGGAATTGTGGGACATTTGATACGCGCCCGCCCCCTTTGCCATCTAACTTTAAGCTCAAATTTCTTGGTGTTGGGCTGTTCAATTTAAATAGTTTTTATACCAATCGACAGAGAAAGACTTGGCGCATCTAATGATATCAAGAATATTGAAATTGAACAGCTCAACACTAAGATATTTAAGCTTAAAGTTAGATTGCTAATGGGAAAAGGGGTGGGGCGGATATAATAGGCTGCGAGATGCGCGCCCCGCCCCCTTCGCCCTTGGCAATCCAACTTTGGGCTCAAATTTCTTGGTGTTGGGCTGTTCAATTTAAATAGTTTTTGTACCAATCGACAGAGAAAGACTTGGTGCATCCAATGATATTAGGAATATTTCAATTGAACAAACCAAAGCCAAGATATTTGAGCTTAAAGTTAGATTGCTAATGGGAAAAGGGGTGGTGTGCGTATCAAATGTTCGATAAGGATTTTTGGGTCAAATCTTGGCCAAAGTTAGATGGAAAAGTAGGCGAGCGCGTATCAAATGTCCCACAATTCCCAAAAGCTAGCAGACCCAATCGGAAGCCATTTTTGGGTTGAGCAAAAATGTCTTTAGAAATATGATTCAAATCCCTAATCGATATGCTTGCTTGCTTTTAAGTAAATGAATAAATCTCCATTACTCACCAGCATGATTGAAGTCTGTCGTTCTTTCCTTTCAGCTTTCCTTGACATCTCATCACTTTCACCACCACACTAAAAGAAATTACATTGCACAATTACAGTATTATGAGCTTTAGGCTCAGACCTTTTGATGACTTTTGGTTATTTACAAAGAAATGTTCTTCTAAACACACATTTTTTAAACTATAAAATTGTATCGGGTCAGGATTAAGCTGAAAATATGGCACAGCATAATCGCCTATCTAAGAAATATACAATTTGATTTGAATTTGAAATTGGAAAGCGGTAGCTTAATTTCCGGCAAAGATAAATACTTTTATGTGATCGGAGGTTTTTAGTGATCCTTTTCTAGTGAGGTTTTTAGTGATCCTGACACACACCTTTTCCTCTCTTACTTGAAGGTTAGTTTACGCAAAGAAAAAGAAATTTTGGTATTCAAATAACATAAAAGGTTCTTTGAAAGCTTTTTTTGGAACATAGCTGACTTTTTTTTGCAAGAAGGTGAGGCTCATTTCATGGAGCGTGCTAGAATTGAACTTACAATTCACCCAAAATCCATTACTTTCCATTTGATCATAACCGGCAATCTCACAAGGCAAAAAAGCTTCTTAAGCCTCAAAAAAACACTATCTTTAATGCTAAACATAAAAAGAGCACTTAAAAACAAGAATTTCAACTAGTGTAACAGTGTTAAAAAGGTGATTTCTATGACTAAAAACTTTCGAACAAATAAAGCCGATCGAGTCTGGCTTCCGATTGGGTCTGTTAGTTTTTTGGGGATTGTGGGACATTTGATACGCGCCCTTTGCCATCTAACTTTAAGCTTAAATTTCTTGGTGTTGGGCTGTTCAATTTAAATAGTTTTTGTACCAATCGACAGAGAAAGACTTGGCGCATCTGATGATATCAAGAAGATTCAAATTGAATAGCCCAACACTCAGATATTTAAGCGTAAAGTTAGCTTTGCCGGAAATTAAACTACCGTTTTCAAATTCAGTTTTAAAGTCTGTACAGAAACTTTTGAAACACCTTATAGATAATAATTCGCAAGTTAATTTGTTTAATTTTTATTTACCATATGTGCTCGTCGACTTTTCCTCACAGCGTGGAGAACCATCGAGTTGAAACCGATCAAAAGAGTGAATGGAACAACGAACATGAGGATTGTCAGAGCCCATCCATGGAAAATCTGTGATGGAAAATTGAATTCAACAATTGTACAATGTAAAAGAGTGAAATGAAACAAACCATTAAGTACGTTTCATTGTGTCTCAATTCAGTCATCATCAAATGCGGCATATAGTAATTGATATTGATTCGATAGCATACATTTGAGACACGTACCTGAAAAGGAAGCTTTGAAATCATGAAAAGAAAGCTTTGAAGTCTTTTAAATATATGTTATGTATATGATTTAGATTTTCATCCGATTTAGACTCAATCTAAGACAGATTTAGATTTAGATTTTGAGTCTAAATCGGACGTCCGTTTTAGACTTAATCTAAAACAAACGTCTGATTTAGATTTGGAGTCTAAATCAGACGTCCGTTTTAGACTTAATCTAAATCAGACGTCCGATTTAGACTCCAAATCTAAATCAAATAAAACTCTAAATCGAAAATAACATATATATTAGGTTGGTGCAAAAGAAATTTCGGTCGATATAAAATGTTCTTATTTTTTTAATCTGAAGAACTTATTTGATGTTCTTTTGTGCATTTGTACTCTTGGATATTTACTTTATTTTCGCATTTTTTCAAAGTCAGAGCTTTCACTTTTTAATTGATTTTTGCTTTAGATCATGGTGGATCAAAAGTATGTTCTGCGCACGTGCCTTCTCTATGACTTCAAAATGGGCAAAAACGCTGCTGATTCACATCGTGATCTCTGTTCCGCCTTTGGAGAACAGGTTATCACCGAAAGATCACGCCAGCTCTGGTTTGCCCAATTCCGAGATGGTAATGAATCCCTTGAAGACGAATCGCATGGACATCGTGCCACAGCCATCGACAACAATGAATTGAAGCTGATCCAATGCAAACAACACGAGAGCTTGCCAAACATCTCCAATTCAACAATTGTACGCCATTTGGAAATAACTGGAAAGACAAATCGTAATGGACAATGGGTTCCACATCAATTGAGTGTTGAGAATCTGGGAGCACGCGTTCCGATCAGCCATATCTTGCTCCAGAAGTCGAAAAGAAGCCATTTTTTTTGAGAATATCTTGACGATGGATGAGAAGTGGATTCACTTTGATAATACTTCTCGAAAAAGACAATGGCTGAGCAAAGGTCAAGCGCCAATTCCAACTCCAAAGCCGGATTATCATGGGCGCAAAGTGATGTTGTCTTGCTGGTGGAATATCAATGGACTTGTTCATTTTGAATTATTAGAGCCCGGAAAAACAGTCGATTCATCTTATTTTATTCAACAACTCAAGAAGGTTTACGAAATTTTGCGTGAAAAAGGCCTAAATCCCTCAACTATCAACTTTCTCCGTGATAATGCTCCAGCTCACACGGCAAAAACCTCTTGTAAGGAACTAGAGAAGCTAGGATGGAAGGTCTTACCACATGCGCCGTATAGTCCAGACTTAGAACCCTCCGATTTTCACCTTTTCAGATCGATGCAACATTCCCTTGAGAATTGCCAGTTTAAGAATGCAAAAGAAGTCGAAAATTGGGTGACCAACTACTTTGCATCACAGAATCAAGCGTTCTTTGAGAAGGGGATCCGCAATCTGTAGCAACGTTGGAGGGATGTCATAGATAATAATGGTGCTTATTGTTTTAAATAAATTGTTATCAAAAAAAATTTTGGATGACTTTAATGTTTGTAAAAAAACGAAATTTCATTTGCACCAACCTAGTATGCTAATGATCTAATCTAAATCTATTCTTTTAAAAAAGTAAAGAAAAAAAAGTTTTTGCTAGTTAAAAGGTTTCCAAAAGCTCTAATGTTTCCTACAAACCTCGAAAAAGCGACTGATATTAAAAAGAATCGAAAAGATGATGATTCCGAGTATGAAATGAGCAACTCTTTCTGAAAATCGATTGTTTTATCCTCTTGCTGATTCACAAACTTTTAGGCAATAGTTGTGGTGCTTTATATGGGTGACAGACACCAATATATCGATGAACAGAGACACCAACTGTCAAATAAACACTAAATGATTTGATGAATAAAAGGATTTCTTTTCTTCTGAACCTCATTGTCTGTCCCATTGTCATCAAACCGAACATGATCGGAGCTATCATGTAACTGAAATAGAAACATTTGTATGAGGATTTGGCTTTGAATGAACAATTGATCTTTATCTAATTTATTCTACTAATTTGCATATAATGTATAACAATATAACGTTTTTACCTTTAAACTTTGTGAGGTTAAAATTGAGAATTATCAAACGAGTAAAGCTATTTGAAAACCAAACCAGCCAAACAAGGCTAAGACAAAGTCTGGCTTAAGCTTACAGATCCTAAAGCTTAGGTTCGACCCAGAAAAGTACTGGAGATGCCAGAATTTAGGGTGTGATCTAGCTAATAGTATCTAATATTCTAATCGTCTAATAATCAATCTATTGGGTTAGTGAATTGAAAACTGCGGGACTTTGAGCTAAAATTTATTCAACATAAAACCATGAATTCATTCCAAATAATTTCCATTATTATTGACGACTTCTGCCCATTTTACAGGCAATTTGCGGATTCCTCTTTAGTGGTAGCCAATTCGGTTTGTGTGTGAGACAAGGGTGAGACTCAAAAATGGAGGACTGGAGATGTCCCAGTTTGAGCATTTGAGCACTTTCTTCAAAAGAAACCCATTTTGGTGTCAATAGAAAAGTTGTAGAGAATCAAAAATCAGGCTTATAGCCAAATTTCCAAAAAGATACACTTAGTAGTTTCGCTTAAAATGCAAGTTTTGTGAAAATTCGTAAATTTGGCATTTCTTGAAAACTAGGTTTTGAATCGTTCTAAAAATTTGGATATAACCTTACTTTTTGATTCTCTACAACTTTTCCATTAACACCAAAATGGGTTTCTTTTGAAGAAAGTGCTCAAAATGTCACATATGACAATAGCCCGCAGTTTTCAATTCACCAACCCAATAATTACCTTTTTTTACCTTTTTTTGTAAACTTTGTGAGGTTAAAATCGAGAATTATCAAACGAGTAAAGCTGTTTTAAAAGCAAACCAACCAAACAAGGCTAAGACAAAGTCTGGCTTAAGCTTACAGATCCTAAGGCTTAGGTTCGACCCAGAAAAGTACTGGAGATGCCAGAATTTAGGGCACGATCTCGCTAATAGTATCTAATAGTATCTAATAGTATCTAATAGTCTAATCGTGTAATAAACAATCTAATAGTAAGGCCTGGTGAATTCGAATATCCCTACGATCATTTCTTTTACCTCCAATACGCCGCATTCCATGTCAACAAGTATTCGCCCAGCCTCGGCATACTCAACACACAAAAAGAGGCGATCAAAATGATCGTATCCGATGCGGACATTGCCGCGAGATACCAATTGATCGATGATGTTGACATTAGTCTGAGAATTCATTCTTAGAGCTCGACAATTTATAGTTACCTATGTGTGAAGATTCGAACGCTTGTCAAATTTGCGCAAATCCCGAAGGCCATGATGGGAAGAGCGAGAAGACCTGAAGTTTATGGGAAATAATAAGATCTACATTTCAAGTTTTACCCAATACAACTCGATCCTCGTAATCATAATATTGATATTGATAGTGACAGTCACAGGAAATATTGAATTGACTGCAATCATTGTCTCCCATTTTTGAGGAAATGGGAAAAGAGGGGCGATAAGCAGTGGAAACTAGTCGATGTCCAGGTTTCTGAGAATTGAATCTTGAGAAGAGAATGATTTTCGAAGAAACTGAAGAAAGAAACTGGATATTTTAAGAATTGAATAAACTTTAGAAGACTTTTCAAATCTGATCTGACTTTTCAAACAATTTTATATAATCCTGTAAGATTTTCAAAGAAATTTCAAGCTTTTCATTGACACTTTAGGATTTTTCAAGACTGAGAAGCTTAAGATGCCAAGCTCGAGTCAAATTGGTTGAGTTCTCTCAAAAATGCTTGCTTGCTTGAGCTTTTAAAGCTTAATTATCTTCTAGAAAGTCTTAGAATTACAAAATTTCATTGGAAAATCGATTTCACCCATACAATAATCGGATTCTACACAGATTCACAAATAACAAACTTTGATTTAAAATTCCTTTCCAAAGCTTAAAAAAATTCAAAAAGGTGTTGATGGAAAGAGAAGAAAGATGTGTCTTCTAATCGGACGTCTGATTTAGACTCAAAATCTAAATTGGACGTCTGTTTTAGATTGAGTTTAAATCGGATGAAAATCTAAATCGGACATAACCTATATATGCTAATGATCTAAGCTAACTCTATTCTTTTAAAAATTAAATGAAATAACCGGATTCTACACAGATTCACAAATAACAAACTTTCATTCAAAACTCCTTTCCAAAGCTCAAAGAAATTCAAAAAGGTGTTGATGGAAAGAGAAGAAAGATGTGTCTTCTAATCTATCTACTTCATCAAGCGATTTGTCGACCATTGATGTGGAGAAAAGTGAGGGAAAGAAAAGAAGAGGAAGGAAAGAAGAGGAAGGAAAGAAGAGGAAAAGGAGGAGAAGGAAATGGACAGTTGTTGATGAGTGAAGAGCATGAGATATCACGTCTTTCTTTTTCCTTTTTTTCTTTCATTTAGATCATCTATCACCTCAACGAGGCAAGGATTCTGATTGAGTAAAGATAGAAAGAGGAAAGTTCAAAGAGAAGTTATTTACGAGAAAACAACGGTGGTATGTGGGATTTTCTAAAAGCCAGGCTTGGGCTTGGCCGCCTGTTAGGACTCTGGCTCTGGATTGCCCATGGTCTAAAAATTACCGAGCAGGTCAAGAACCTGGCCAGCACATGGTTTGAGCTAGTTTTACTGATAGCCTAATCCTGGCCAAACCAGTCTAAGACACTGATCTTAAGCCATATGCCTAATCCTGGCCTTACTGTCTGACTGATTTTAGCTCAAAGTCAGCCTTACTCGAGTCAGCCTGGACAATAGCTGATTCTAACCTTTCATTGACTAGGTTCAGGTTTATCTAGATTTTTGAAAATCCTTGATAATTGATAACCTCTTTTTAGGCTTACAGTTTTCATATAAATATTGGGTTGGGAGAATGAGTCGGCGCCGAAAATGAAAAATGTCAAAACTTCTATTCGCTCGCAAGCGTTGATAGAGTATGGTTAACTAATCTCTCTGACTTTAAGAAAATTCAAACAGCGCCTCCGCTCAGAACCATTTTTCACAAAACTACAAACTGTGATCTAGAAACCTTGGTGGGTCTTCCCTGCAATTTGGCACTAGTTTCATGTGCTCTATCTTTTTTATACCCAAAGAGGTTTATGTGAAAGAACTGTTCAAATGTGGTCGGACTCTTTGCCATTTTAACCAGCTGGTTTGAGTTCATAACTCCACGAAGGCTTTGTGGATCTCCAAAGTCATTTTGTAGAGAATAGTGGATCCTTTGTGAACCAACGTGTTTAAGGGCTTTATGTGTCAAAGTCCCTTTAGTTTGGCGCCGCTCTTCTCCCCACCCATAGCTAAACAATGTAAGATTGTTAAGAAATACTTTCCAAAAAAGCTTCGAATAAACCCCATAGACTCGTTTAAAGTTTCATTGACCAAAGAGTTGGCCAATGAAACTTTAATAATTCAAAAAGGAGACCAAATCGGGGGATTTTTTTATGAAAGTTTACACGTTTTTCTTTTTTTTGTTCATTTGTTTTTGGAAATGAGAAGAGAAATGAACATTGAAAGAGCTAAAGGAAAAAGAAAAGAAAAAACTCGACTCAACTTTCAGCAACAGATAGAATAGAGAAAAGAGGACGAAAACAGAAGGGGATTCATTCTTTTTTGGGTTTTAGGGAAAAGAAAAGAGAAGAAAAAGGTTGAGACTTTGGTGAGTGATTGTCCCTAGAGAGGGGAAAGGGGATTGGGAATGGACAGAGGAAAGGAGGCAAGCTGAAACGAGTTGAATCTAAATAGGTAGTGAAAGAGATCGACAACGATATAATGACCGATTTGGATTGGAGTATTCAGCCAGAGAAAGTCAGGTTTTGATCGTGCCCATTCCTGGTTTTACTACTACTACGGGAAGAACCCAGGCTCCAGCTTTGGCCTGGCTTTGCCACTAACCTAGCTTTCATTGCTTTATGGAAAGATTGCAGATCTTGAAGCCTTAGTCCAGAAATCCTGGTCAAGTCAGCAAAATCTAGCTCAATCGTCTTGTTCCCAAAAATCTCATAGTCAGAATTGGAGAAGGGTCCAGGTGAGGGATTGTCCCAAGGGAATCAGATCTAGTTGAAAAGAAAAGAGAAAAGAAAAAAAGACAAAATGGGAAACATAAAAGAGACTCCTTTTCCCCCCAATCCTCCTTCTCACTCTCACTGAAACTTCCCAAGATTTCCTTGTCGAAAAGAAATTCAAAACTTGTAAGAACTTCTTTTGAAAGAGAAAAGTTTTCAAGAAAACAACATTTGAGTTTTTTTTTGGAAAAGCTTGTTTACAAGAAGATAGCAGATATTGGAAAAGATGTAAAATTTTGAATTAATCGATGGCAATATGGATGAAATGGGTGAAAATGAGGATTTGAAGACATAAAAATAAAGATAGATACTTGAGGATCAATTTAATTTCGATATAAACTACTAGCATTGTTGTCTTTGTTTGAAAATCATTGTCTAAAAGGCTTGTAAGCAAGATATCAAGCTGTGGAAAGAATATTGAGATTGATTAAATATGCAATAATATTAAGAATGGTAAAGAAAGATTCATATAAGTTTAGATAGTTTTGAAAGCTTTATTAGCTTTATTAGCTTTATTAGGTTTATTAGCTTTATTAGCTTTATTAGGTTTATTAGCTTTATTAGCTTTATTAGGTTTATTAGCTTTATTAGCTTTATTGGCTTTATTGGCTTTATTGGCTTTATTAGCTCTATTAGCTTTATTCAATTCTTAATATGCTTTCCTATTCATTTCAATTTCATTTTCAATTTCATAGTCATTTCATATTCAAAGTTGATCCTTTGTAGGCACGTAGCCAAACGAAAATTCACAAGTATCCAAAATATTCTTAGATAAAGCTAACACCGAGATAAGTATTGGTCACCTAATTCTTATTAATGCTTAAATTAACATTGAATCTGAAAAAGATTGTCAAATGACCCGGAAGCAAATTGAATCAAGAGTTTTTCAAAAAAGAAGGAGAATGGAGTTTGAAGGGACACACTTTAAGAATTGAAAAATAAGAGGGGAAAGGTGAGGAAAAGTGAGGAAAAGTGAGGAAAAGTGAGGAAAGGTGTTTTGAAGGAACACAAGCATAAAAAAGAAGGGACAAGAAAAAGAAATGGGCACAAATGGGGTTAAACGGAGGAATGGAGGGACGGAAGCGGCCACTCAAAAATATGGAATATGCTCTGTCTCTTCGATAAAAAGACAATCGGCTTCTTTTCTCTTTTACATCAAATCTTTTCATTTCTTTTTCTTTTATCCTCGTCATTCGTTCAACTGGAAGAACTCTTTTTTTCTGGTTTTTTTGATGAAAGGGGAAAGCATTTTTTTGATTTCCTTTCCATTTTTGAACAAAATTCAATGGACTTTTTATGGCTTTAAATTACTTTGAAAAGAATGAAATAACGTTTCTCTAAAGAAACTTGCAAAAAGCTCAACAATTTGACTCCATTAGTTTTAAAATTGAAGGACTAGATCTACTGGATTACCTGGATTACCTGGAACTCTTTTTTTCTGGTTTTTTGATTTCCTTTCCATTTTTGAACTAAATTCAATGGACTTTTTATAGCTGTAAATTACTTTGAAAAGAATAAAATAACATTTTTCGAAAGAAACGTGACAAAAAGCTCAACAATTTCACTCCATTAGTTTAAAAATTGAAGGACTAGAGATCTACTCCTGGATTATCTTCAAGCATTAAATGTCATTAAATAGCTTCAGAATATCAGAACTGTTTAGATAGCAAATTTTAGAATAAATCAAATTTAGTTTTAAAGGGGTTTTAGATTTTAGAAGAATCAGTTAAGGTTTTAAAATTTTTAAATAATCTTAATAAGAAATGAATTGACTTTAAAATAAAAAGAATTTCTTTCTTTCTTTCTTTTTTTTCTTTCTTTCTTTCTTTCTTTCTTTCTTTCTTTCTTTTCTTTCTTTCTTTCTTTTCTTTTCTTTCTTTCTTTCTTTCTTTCTTCCTTTTTAGTTTGCCTTGTCTTAATCCAATCATTCAAAAATGGAAATGAAACATGAAAAGAATTTTTTTTTTAATTTTTTGGTGGATTTTATTTTAAGAGATCTTTTTTTGAGAAAAATTGGCATCAAAATTGGCATCAAAATTCAAATGTGATGAATTTGATGATTATTTGATGATTGAACAAGATTCCGCTTGAATTGAGGTCATTAAAATGACAAAAATTGGATATTTGATGAAAAAGATTAAAGAATGATTGAAGAAAGTAGCTTTAGAGATTTCAAATAAAAACCCCAACCAATTCGCAAATAAACAAAAAACCCCTCGAAAAGTACCGTAATTCTGTCTTTTTTTTAATCTTTTGAGCGTCCTTTACTAATCACAAAAGCAAAAATTAGCAAAAATTAAAGCAAAACAGGCACAGACCAGCACAAAGATTACGATAGCTTTCAAAAATTGATAAGTTTTAGCAAAAAAACAGAACAAAGTTTCCATTAAAACAAGAACCAATCCATTCTTTCACCACTTCACTTCTTGTTTTCAAAGATTTCCCTTGAAATTTCCTCCTAAGCGTTCACTCGGAAATGAAACCGAATGGAAAAAAAGAAAAGAAACTTTTTCTCTTTCAAAAGAAACATTCATATGTTCCCTTTTTTTTTGCCTTTTTTCTTGAGAAATCGTGGGAATTTTCCTTTTCAAATGAATTTTTTTCGATACTTGGTCCGGCACTCAACTTTTCGTCATTCTTTATTTTCAGAGATCTGATTTTGAAGGCCTTAGTCTCAAGGTTGAGGATTAGAAAAAGAAAATAATCGCTAGAGTCTATAGAAGTTAAAAAGTCTAAGTTTTTGTCAATATATGATTAAAAAAAGGTTAAAACTATATGGATAACGATAAAATAACAATATTGAGCTAATTTTGTTGGATAGAAATCGAGTATAAAGAGCTCCATTGAGATTTCCGTTCAAATTTTGTTATTGAAAAGGCAAATGGACACTGCAAAAGAATGAAAAAGAGAAAATAACAAGGAATGAAAAGTTTCAATCAACGGAATCAACGAGAATTTGAAGCTTGAAAGACTAATTACAGTCACAATATGAAAAGTTAAAGTAAACAGTACAAATTCTCTGATAAATCGATGTAAAGTTATGAGGGTTGTATGAGAAAAGATGGTGTTCGCAAGTTTGAATATTTGAGTTTTTCTTCTTGTTGTTCTATTAGTTATATTTTTTTTAATCTACAACTTTCTAGTAAACATTTTAGAGTTTAACATTTAACAGCTTCATAACTGGGCCCTATAAATGGGTTATTCAAACGGAACTTGAAAGTTCGATCAAATCAATCCAGAAGCCAGCTCCAGACTTGCTAGATCAAGGAAAATTGACTTATTTCACCTTAAAATTCGAAATCTTGCCGCAATAACTTTTTTAAAATCTAGAATTTTTGTTAGCTTTTTGTTTTAGAAACTAGATTCAATTCTGTATCAAAAATGATTTAGACTGGGTAATAGAGACTTCAAATAGAACAAAAACAGCTAGATAGAATAGAACAAAAACAGGAAAGCTGGATGATCAATGTTTAGGTTAGTGAAATAAGGCTTGCCACAAAAAGAAAAAAAGAATAGACAATTGTTACTCATCATTGAAATCACTCCAATCAGTGGTTTGTTAGGTTTCGGGAAAAGCTCGCTGTTAGATTCTTGATTTTAGAGTTTCTGAACGCATTCGAGCGTGAAAAAAAAGCTTTAACGAGTGACAGAATGGCAGATTTACGTTTAAAAGCCTCCTTTTTTCCATTTTATAAACTAAAAAATCAGATTTGAAAGTAATAAATGATAAAACGGTGATACAAATTCAAAAACGCTAATTGCTTTCAGAGATTTTTGCACCTGTTAGATAATGGTAATATTTGAAAAAAAAGATTCAATGAAGTGACCAATTTCAATCAATAAACTGAAAGATTTGGAAGATTTGGAAGGAAGATTTTAATGAAAAGTGATCTTCGTTTCCGGTTCCGGTTCGAAAACGAGTTTAACGATGATGGATGGAAATGAAAGAAAGTTTCGTTTTCTTTTATTTGTTGATGGAAATGAGAGAGTATATTTATTCTTTTTGGGATTATTGCACCCCAAGGCGGTTTTTTTTTTCATTTCAACAAAAGAAAAGAGAAAAGAGTTCCGAGAAAATTGAGGCTCAAGCAAATTTTCTTTTAAAGAGAAAATGGACGAAAGTGAAAGTGAAAAACTGATCCTGGAAAGTCTGGTTTTAAATTTATAACTATTTCTTGAGCTTTAAAAAGTATTTAGTGTTGAATTTAATGCGTACCTTAGACTTTAGACTTTAGTCTTTAGTCGGACTTTAATCAAAGTGACTAGTGGCTCGATTCGACCCGAAAAAATCAAATCTAGCTTACTTTTAGTCAAAAATGTGAAAAGAACATGTTCTATTGGTATAAAAAGGGCCTACTGATCCTAAAGAGAACTTTTGACTTCTAGCTTAAGCCACAGACTCTAATCACTGAGTTAAGCATCATCATTGGAAAGTGAAAGAATAGCAGACTAAGAGAAAGACCGATAGAATGATATCATTCTTCATTCAAAGTTTGAATAGAATCTTCTAGAAATAGACATTGCAAATCTATCTTCAAATAGAATTTGTTTTCAAGAGGGAAATCAGTTCCTCTTCTGCAAAAGACTATAGCTTGTAAGCGTTCAAAAAAAGGAAGAGGAAGAGATTTTTGTGTTGAAAAAAAAGGGAATTTCAGTTCTCCTTGAAGAAAAGGCTGTGTTTGGTGGTGCACAACAACTGGAGGGGAGTGGAAAGGGGGAAGGGGAAGGGGCAGGGGAAGGGGGAGAGGAAGGGGAAGGGAGGGAAGGGCACGGGAGGGGCACATCGGGGGACGCTCAACATAAATTGCATTTTGGCCTTTTCTATTCACAGCTTCTCCTTTTCCACACATATGGATAAAGGGAGATCCATTCAATGCACATTTCTTTTTTTCTTTCTATTCTCCCGTTTCTGTGATAACATTTGGGTGAATCTCTTGGTTGATCAAGCTTCTTTGAGACAAAAATCCTACAACTATGCCTTACAATGGTCAAGATTATGGTTAGAGAAAAGCAGGGATCTTTAAGCTATACCAGGATAAACCAGAGCTTGATCAGAGCCCAGATCCTGGGCCCGGATTTTGCCTGTAGGTCAAATCGGGCAAAGTCAGACAAAGCCAGGCAAAGTAATGCTAAAGAGCTTAAAATGAAGCAACTTGGATAAAAGTCAGACACAACACAAACCGTGTTTCAGTAAGACAAAGTACAGCTCAAATCCTTTCACTTGTGAAGATTTGTCTACTTGATAATATATTGTTTAAAGAAAAATTTCCCCCTCTTTCAATGCTGAATTTTGTCTATATTCCCAAATAAATCCCCGCAACCTAATTGACCCATGAGAGTTCTGTGAAAGACAGAGAAATCCCTTTTGAATTATGGGCATAATTTGAGTTCCGGGAAGACGGGGAAAAGACTTCCAAATGGAACAAAAATGGAAAGGCGATTCACAGAAAAGAGATCAAATTTTCCTAACAAGTTTATGTACATGAAGTGATGAGTGGAGAAGAGAATGGAATAAATGGAAAAGAATAGGAATATTTAGAGGAGAAGAGGGATTCGAGATGGGCGGTTGATTCTTCTTAGAAAGTTTTAAAACCTTTATACTTCTTCGGAACTTTGGATCAAGCTTTAGAAGACTTAGAAGACTTGAATCAAAACTGACAAAAAGATGAGAATCACGAAAAGATGAGAATTATTTTAATAACTTAACAAGTTTCAAAAAAAAACCTGAAAGCCACGCTAAGCTAGAATCTTTTTGAGAAAACTTTTTTGAAAAACATTTTGATGAGCAATAGATAAACAAAAGTCTAGTCTAGTCAAAAGTCGAATGTATAGTCATTCGAAATCAGGAGACATATAGGTACATTACTTCCCTTATTAATTGACTACCTTGGCTTCGTGTCTTTAGCTTTAAAAATGAAAGTCAGATTTGATATGAAAATTTGTGTTTAGAATAATCCTGGTTTTGATGAAGAGTTTAATTAAGAGAAAGAATATCATTGAATTGAAAGACTTGTCAAAAAAAAGGACGAATCCGGGATGGTGTTTCGAATTGAGAATTCCCGAGAGATTCTTTTTTGAGAAAAAAAAGTTCCTTTAGTCGATTGGAAGAGAAGGAAAAGAGGATGGGATTATGAATGATGCACTACTCCATCTCACTCCTTCTCACTCCTTCTCACTCCTTCTCACTCCTTCTCACTACTTTTTCGAGGAGACTTCTTGAAAAAGGAGTGCAGAAAAGGATTGAAATATACACAAAAAGTGAGATTCTTTTCTTGATGGTGCAAAAAAAGGGAAATAGACGGCTGATCGTTATTTGAAACCGCTAGCTTCATCTTCCTCTTCTTCTTCTTCTTCCTCTTCTTCTTCTTCTTCTTCTTCCTCTTCTTCTTTTGACGTCTCCCATTTGAACACCTCTTGAAGAGATTTTTGAAATGGAAAAGTTGAGGGCGGCTTTGATGAGTCTAAGCACAAAAATATTCCCTTAAAAATTTGAAAAACATGAGATTTTCCCTATGAAAAACATTTAAATATAAATTTTTTTTTAAATTAATTTTAATTTTTTTTTAAAATTTCTTTTTTTTATTTTTTTTTTTTTTTTTTTTTTAAAAAAAAATTTTATTTTTTTTTTTTTTTTTAATTTTTTTTTTTTTTTTTTTTTTTTTTTTTTTTTTTTTTTTTTTTTTTTTTTTTTTTGGGGTTTTGTATTTATTTTTTTTTTTTTTTTTTTTTTTTTTTTTTTTTTTTTTTTTTTTTATTTTTTTTTGGTTAGGGTTTGGGTTTGTTTTTTGTATATAAAAAAATTGTGTTTTTTTGAAAAAAAGGGTTTGGAGGGAGTTGAGATCAATCGGGGGAAAAATACGGTGTGTCATTTTGATTACAAAAGGTTTAGAGATAAAAAGATATCAAAGATTTGGAAAGATTTGATTTCATGAAGAAATCAGGGCAAAAAAGATACTCCCACCGATCGAAAGTGTTGATGAAAATGGGGATTCATGTTGGAAAGAGGCAAAAAGACAGAAAAGGAGTCGAAAGATGAAACAGCTGCCATTTTTTTTTCGTTTCTCTTGTTTAAAGAAGTGAAAGATTGGCTCAATTCATTGAAAATCTAGAGATAGGGGATCTCAATCCACAAAATCATCATGTACAAGCAGATATTTCATCAATTTGATTTTAGTTTCGAAAATCAGAGAAAATTTGACGCTTGATACTTGTAAATTTCATCAAGATTGACTCTTGAAATCCTAGAAGGAGATTGGTTTTCGGGAAATTGTCAAACCTGTCAAATTGTCATTTGAAAAGATTCTTTTGATGATTTTTAATGAAATTAACACTAGAAGATGTCAAATTTTCTTAAATTTAAGAAAATATTTGCTTGAGAGATTTTTAGAAAATTTTACAGAATTGTAATTGGAAAATTTTTGAGAAATTTTTACAGGATTATGTTTCCGCCGAATCGACAGTCCCTATTTTCACCTGTCCTCCTCAAATCGTCGGAAAAATTCTCTCTCTTTCATGAAATTCTTTGCCTAGCTGGAATTGAGCGGCTTCTAATCGTCAAACGTGAACTCAAAAGTGAGCAAACATCCGCCCAAAAAAAACCACTGTGAGCCATTTTTGGAAAGAGGAAATTCTCAATTTAGAGCTGTAACTTTTTGAGTATATGAATAGTACCCGAATCTGTAAAAAAGCGGGGGTGGGACAAATGCGACCTTTTTTTTTGCTAGAAAAGGCCTTAGGAAAGGTCGTAGAGCTTCAAAAATGTTTTCATAGAAGGGAATCGTATACGTAGATTCCCTTATATGGAAATATTTTCGAGGCTCTACGGCCTTGCCTAAAGCCTTTTCCAGCAAAAAAAGGTGCGCAAATGTCCAGGCGCGCAAAAAAAAGGTCGCATTTGTCCCACCCCCAAAAAAGCTCAACGTGGTTTTCTAAAAGATTTAATCTTGCGTAGACTATCGTAATCTTGACACATTATCCAATTCAATCGGTTTCGACTAGTTCAATCAATATTTATTGTTTCATTTGGGATCCGGGCCGCCAAAATGCAGCAAAGTTTGAGTCAAAAATTGTCCCAAAAATTTGAGAGTAATGAGACCCAAGAGAGCGAAGTTGAATCGGTTGAATCGGTTGAATCGATTCGAAAAGGAAAGGCCTTGTACCAGAGGCCTTTGCCAGATGACGAGCGATTACGCGAGCGCACAAAGAACATCTTTTTCTTCTGCTTTGTAGATGGTTCAAAAAGAAGATATTCAGCTGTGAACTTGTACCCGGGGGTTTTCATGGTCGGAGAATCGATTGGAGCTATCGAGGCATCTTTTGGAGCCAGGCCAGGGAAATCTTCTGGCCTAACCCTTCGGTATCCTGCCTGAATCCTCATAGAAACCGAGCCAGAGTAGATAAATCGGGTAAAACTAAAGCCGAGTTTACGGTAGCTTTCAAAAGTTGACACATTTTAGAAAGCGCTAGAGATCACTTTTTCTCAATGATCACTTGTTGACAAGTAGATATCCTGTTCTTTTTAAAACAAAAGCCTTAGGTGCTCTGGTTTACAGCTCCCTCAAAAACATGAACTCTCCTTTGAGTGAAAGGGTTGGTGTCAGCGTTTCACTCAAAAAACTTGATTGAAATGTGGTCAAAAATGGGAGGTGAATTTGATTGCCACAGAGATGGATATTTCGATGACTTTCATTGTAATCTTTGAGCATTTAGTCTCTCAATTGCTTTGAGAAAGAAAGATTTGACAGCTGTTTTTCTGACACATGATTTTCTGGAAGAATTTTCTAAAGAATACACTAAAGAAGAAGAAAAGAAAGAAATATTTTCGAGATAAATAAAAAGTTCATTTTATTTTTTGCCATATTTTTCATTAAAGAATCACAGACATATAAAATTAAATGCTTGTTAAAATTAGAGTTTGTTAAGCTGTTTTTAAGAATTGAAACGTTTCAGAATTCTTTGAAAGAAACATACCGTAAATACTGTATTAGTACCCCACCCCCATTAATGACGGTGCGGAGTGTCGCGTAGTCTAGCTTTGAACGAGTTTTTCTCGACACTGGTTTATGCTACAATGCGCGCTTAGATATCAAAAAATAGCTGATATTCAGAGCTATTTTTTAATATCAAAGACGCATTTTTTGAAAGTGAAAAAAAATGCAAAAAATGCAAAAAATGAAATACTAAAAAACTTTTCCGACTACGGGACTGTACGAGGGCGGTGGGCTACTATTACAGTATTTACGGTTTACTTTATTAGCAATTACAAGTACAGTCGCGTAGTCGCAAAAGTTTTTTAGTATTTCGTTTTTTTCAAAGCGTCCGTACTTTCAAAAAATGCGTCTTTGATATCAAAAAATAGCTGAAATTCAGGGCTATTTTTTGATATCTAAGCACGCATTGTAGCATAAACCAGTGTCGCGAAAAACTCGTTCAAAGCTAGACTACGCAACACTCCGCACCGTCATTATGGGGGTGGGGTACTATTACAGTATTTACGGTATTTTAATTCGACAAAACTTTAAGCTTTTGAGATCAGTTTAGGAATTAGATTTTAGTTTTTTTGGAGAAACTTTCACAAAATAGCAGAAAACCCAGTAAAAGTCTAGCAAAATAACAGAAAGACGAAAATAAAACAGAAGGCGGAAGGAGTTCAATTTGGAAGTGAGGAGAATATTTAAAGAAGGGACATAAAAATGTTTGAAAGGTGAAAACGAAGGTTTGTTATTTGTGGGTGAGAAGAGATAAAGAAAAGGAAAAAGGAAAGGGAAAAGGAGGGCAATATCCATGCATCTCAAATAAGAAAGCACCCAATACCCTAAAAAGTGAGAGAAAAGAAAGAAAATGAGATGATCAAAAAGTGATTGAAAAAAAAGGGGAGTTAACGATTCATTGGAGAATGGAGAGGTTTGAATGTTATGGGTAAGAGATTTTCACTCTTATTACAGTTGACTCAATCTTTGATCCTTTCTGATACTCACAATCAGACTCCAGGCATTCTTTTTCCAAATTAGCATACAAAAGCTTCTGATTCCTTTTTTAATAAAAGATAAAAGTGACTGAAAGAGGTTTGACAGTTTTCTGGTAGTAGTTGAATGTTTTCTCAGAACTTTTTCTCATTTAAATACAAATTTAACTTCTAGAATGAAATCCTTCAAAACTAATAGAAGTTTAAATGCAATTGAGGGATTCAAATATGTCTGCTGAATTTCTAAAATTTCATTTTCAAAAGGCTGTAGCTTTAAAGGCAAACATTGTAGGGAAGACTCTATAAAAAGGACTAACAAGGGAAGGATGAATGGTAAAGTTTCTATAGTTTGATCTTTATTTAAATCTTTACTTATTTACTTTACTTACAAGAGAAGGATGATTGGGTCCCGTGGCCTTTTCCAGTAATATATATGTTCGAATCTGAGGAGACGTCCATCTCCGATACGGACGTCCGAATCTGAGGAGATTCATTTTCCTCCGAAACGGACGTCCGAATCGGAGATGGACGTCTCCTCAGATTAGGACGTCCGTTTCAGAGGAGAATGAATCTCCTCAGATTCGGACGTCCGGATCGGAGATGGACGTCTCCTCAGATTCGGACGTAACATATATATCATTGGAAAAGGCCACGGGACCCAATCATCCTTCCCTTGTAAGTAAAGTAAATAAGTAAAGATTTAAATAAAGATCAAACTATAGAAACTTTAAATTATCAAATATAACTTCATTCAAACATTAAGTTCATTCAGAAGAGAAATCTAGCCAAGTAACTACAGCATCAAAAAGATGGAACGAAAGGCGAACGAAAAAAGCGACATGCGGATTGAGTTAATTGCGGAAGCGCTGTCTTGGCCATTCTGAAGAAAAAAGAAGAGAAAGAGAAAGAAGTTTTTTCCTTGAAAAGGAAAAAAAAAGAAAAACACGAAGGATTTCCCCTTTCTCCTAAGCGAATCGCAGTCATTTATGGCCGATTGAATCCATCCGACACAACAAATCCCTCAAATTGTCGTGTGATTTGTCTTTCTTTAATCTTTAAGAAGAACGTTCATCCTCAGCTAAGAAGAAACGAAACTTTTCAAATCTACGGTGCTTTCGTTTCCCAATTTTACATTAGAATTTGAAATTTACATACATAGCGACTGGAAAAACAAGTAAGCATGAGAAACTTGATGTTTTTTCACTGAATTTCTACTTAAGAAGCTGCGCGAGGCACACATTCTACACGAAAATTTGGTAATTTCACTCGAGCTTAAAATTTATGCAACAATTGCATTATACAATCATGTGCAAAAGTCTTTTAACACTCAATTTTCTAAAAAGTTTCATCAATTTTCTTTGATAAAGTTCCTTAAGCTCTTTAAGCTATTAATAGTTTTAGTTACACAAATAAATGTACAATTTATTTACAATAAGTGTCGCTATACAACACTTATTCATCAAGAAAAAAAAATATAATTATCAAAAGACCCCTAAAAATCGTGGTGCAAAAGTCTTGTAACACTTGCAAAAATTTTCATGATTTTTGTTCCCTTCATATTTTTATTGGTACTAATTTATTTTCTTTAGATGCCAGGAGCGTATTTGTCAACTCCGGATAAAGAAATGATCGTCGAGGAAAGGAAGCAAGGAATGTCAGACGTTGCTTGCCTCTTAGGATGTACGCTCACAACAGTTTCTCTTGTTATGGCAAAAATGGCAAAAATGAATGCGTCTGAAAATGTGCACAGATGTAAGAAAAAGGGACGATTGAGGATTACAACAAAGAATGAAGACCGATTCCTTACGAAAACTTTCAAGAAGGATCCGAATTTGACGTTGAACGTCAAATTCTTTTCAAGCAAACTTCAAAAAAGAATATTTCCCGCTGGACCTTGCATCGACGCTTACTTCAAGCAGCATTGTATATTAGAAGATCTGCCCTCAAGCCTATGATGATAGCCAAACACAGGAGACAACGCCTTCAATTTGCTCGAACCTATTCAAATTGGACAATCAATGATTGGACCCGAGTGATTTTCGTTGATGAAACAAAAGTCGATATTTTTCCTTCAAATCGAAATCATCTGATTCGACGTCTAATCGGAAAGCGATATCAACTCAGGTACTTGCAACCTACGGTGAAAACAGGTGGAGGATCAATTATGCGTTTCGGTAACGATAACTTTCTTCTTATGCAGTCTAACGTGATTTCTTTCGTGCGATGTGTAAAAGTTCAACGGGCCCGCTTGTCCTCGTAAAATCAACAATGGATTCCCGCCAATATATTGAGATATTGGACAGATGTCTACTTCCATTTGCGACTGCTTCGATGAATTCAAGATGGTTTCTTTATCAAGATAATTCGTCAGTACACAAAACTAAACTTTTGATGGGTCGCGTTGTGACTTTCTCGAATGAAGGAAAAGCACATTTACCGGGATGGCTTTGGATCGATCACGTTTCTTTGATCAAAGCTTCATTATTTTTACCGGATTTAAATTTTATCGAGAATCTATGAGCCTATTTAAAATTGAAATTGCAAGAAAAACGATTCAATTCCAAAGTCGAGCTATGGTTTTACATCAGAAAAATTTGTAAGACGATTGGTCCTGGATTTCTTGATGAATTAATTACATCGATGCCTACTCGTATTAAAAAAGTACTTTTGGCAAAAGGAGAGCCGACAAAATATTGATTATAGCTTAATTTCGTCTTGTCTTAAAAGATTTTTGCACCACGATTTTCAGGGGTGTTTTGACACTTATATTTCTTCTTTGATGAATAAGTTTTGTATAGCGATAACGTTTAAAAAAATACATTTATTGAAAACCAATAATGTGATACAAACAAAGGGTACATAATACGACATAAAGGTTAAACACACAATTTTATGGCACTGCGGCCGTTCTCACCCCTATTTACCCCTATTACCCAAATGTTGTGAAAGAAAAAAAACCCACTTGGTGGGAAAAAGAAACATTTTTATCTTGCCAGAGTGATTGAACCCTCGACCTTCCGCTTAAGAGACAAGACTCCTAACCGGTCGGCCATCTGGCCATCTGGTTTGTGTAAATAAATTGTACATTCCGTAAATACTGTAATAGTACCCCACCGCCCTCGTACAGTCGGGTAGTCGCAAAAGTTTTTTAGTATTTCATTTTTTGCAAAGCACCCGTACTTTCAAAAAAAGCGTTTTTGGTATCAAAAAATAGCTGAAATTCAGGGCTATTTTTTGATACCTAAGCGCGCATTGTAGCATAAACCAGTGTCGAGAAAAACTCGTTCAAAGCTAGACTACGCGACACTCTGCACCGTCATTATGGGGTGGGGTACTATTACAGTATTTACGGTATATTTGTGTAACTAAAACTATTAATAGCCTAAAGAGCTTAAAGAACTTTATCAAAGAAAATCGATGAAACTTTTTAGAAAATTGAGTGTTAAAAGACTTTTGCACATGACTGTAGGTAAGCTTTAGCCTATCATTGCATTTGAAATTTACATTTAACTGCAAAACAAGAGTCGCATTTCCTTTTCCTTCACACTGTATTCGTTGATCTCGAGAAAATAAACAAAGAATTTTTTTTGTTTTAATTTTCTCCCTTTTCTCATTTACTTTCCCTTCACGAAAATTCACTAATCTTTTCATTAAGAAAATTCAGTAGAAAATTCAAATGAGTTTCGAGAATGAGAAGACAAAAAGTAGAAAGAGAAAAGGTCATACTTGAGCCAATTTGTCAGCCAAAATTAGAACTGACAAAAGAAAAAGAAAAAAAAACTGGAAAGCATGAGGTCAAAAAAAAGGGGGGAGTGAGATGGCCCTTGGGGCGGAAAATGAGTAATGGGGTGAGAGGGAAAGGAAAAGGAAAGGGACAAGAAGCGACTTTTGAGGTGGAATGCCCACCCACATGTTGAGGGATGCGGATATTTCTGAATAGGGGCTTCTGAATATATGAATGGACATTTTTTGTGTCACACTAATTGTCGTAGATCATTTACAGTAAGCAAATAGCCCTTAAAAATATAATAGGGTTTTTTTTGACATTGTTAAATTTTCCTAATCAATAGCTAGCTAGTTAAAGTTTCCTAATCAACTAAAAAGTTTCAGAGCTCAAATATTTGGACTTCAAAGTCTTGGACTAAAGTTTTGGACTAAATTTATGGGATTTACTTGCTTTTGAGGAAAGGAAATTTTGAGAAAACAAGCCAGAAAGCGACCAATGATTTTCTGTAGAAAAATTAAAATAAAATTTTGCAGAAAGCTTTGTGTTGGATTTTGTTTTTCTCGACACTGGTTTATGCTACAATGCGCGCTTAGATATCAAAAAATAGCCCTGAATTTCAGCTATTTTTTGATACCAAAGACGCATTTTTTGAAAGTACGGGCGCTTTCAAAAAAAATGAAATACTAAAAAACTTTTGCGACTACGCAACTGTACAAAGGGGTGCGCGGAATGGCGCAAATCGCGGAGCAGAATAAGATCGGCGTCACCAAAATCGGGACCCCGCTCAACAAATCTATCGGGGAGAAGCACTTGACAACAGCGGACCATTTCGGTAATTTGAATTTTGGAAGGTCTAGATTAGCTGGATGACGGTATTTAGTCTAGATTGGGTATTCTGTCTAGATTAGCTGGACTACGGTATTCAGTCTAGATTGGGTATTCTGTCTAGATTAGCTCGATTATCCTCGATCCTCAAAATTTCCTTCCGCGGAGCAGAATGAGATCGGCGTCACCAAAATCGGGACCCCGCTCAACAAATCTATCGGGGAGAAGCACTTGACAGCGGACCATTTCGGTAATTTGAATTTAGACTCATTTTCAAAATGAGCTTCATGCTTTGCCATGGTAAATCAAATGGTAAATCAAATGGTAAATCAAATGTTAGGAACTAATAAAAATGTAGATGCAATCCTAAATGAAAACTTCGTCATCAGACATCAGACAGAACTAGGATCCTCTCTTTTTTGAAAGTGAAAAAGGAGTGTCTCGTTACTCTCTCTTCAGTTCACCCATCGTCTCATTAATGATGAGTGAAATGAGTCTTTTTCGATATTTCCTTTTTTATTCTATGGAAGTTAAAGTTTCAAATGTCAGTTCAAAGTTGTGTGAAATTTCAAATATCAAGGACTGGACTATCAGTTTTAAAAGAAAAAAACTGGTTAAAGTTATGGCCTCGAATTTTTGACTTTAGTTTGACTCTGACTCTCTCGTTCTACAAATTTCAAATATTCGAAAACTTTTAAACACTTTTAAAAAATTTAAAAAATTTAACAAAAATCAATGCTTTACAAAAAGTTACTTTCAAAAATAACCATCCATTTCCGAAAATAATTACGCCTTTCTGCAGGATTTCAAAAAAAAAACGACTCAAAATTTGTGTTCTTTAGACAAAAATTCTATAATTTATTCAATGCCCAGATGTAAAGCAATGAAATTTTTATGAACTCGAAAAATTGGTTTTTTTTTTTACTTTTTCTTAAATGAAACGATCACGGAGAGGGTTTTCATGGAAACGAAAAGAAATAACGCAAAAGTACGACGGAAAATTCGTGCTCTTCAAGGAATTCCGATTTACTCAAAAAAAAAACACCTGCTGGGGTTAAGGAAATTCACATTTATGACATTTTGAGAATTTTGGGAGAATTGGATTTTATGCTTTTGAATGGACCGTCTGGGGATAACTCGATTTGGACCGGAAGACTGTTCAAGTGTTTGAATGTGTCTGAATATGTTCAAGGTCTTTTTAATGGAGAAAGCGTTGAATAAAGGGGAAATTGACTAAAGATTGTGAGACTGACTAGTGAGAAACAAAACAAGGAACTACAAGGGAAAAGCTACAGTTGCACCAGGTTGGTCGATCGAAAAGGGAAGACCCCTATATCGAACGTTTGCCAGATGGAAAGCGATTCTGCGCGCCTACAAAGAACACGATTTCTTTAGGGATTTTTCTTTAGCTTTGTAGATGGTATAAAAGGAATATATTGAGCGAAAAGCTTTTACCTTTGGGTTTTCTGGGTCGAGGAATTGGTTTGAGCTATTCATTTTATTGCATTTATCAATTCGAATTTGGATTTAATTGGTGTAAACTTTTGAATAAACTAAACTTGGCCTTGTCTAGCTTGGACTGGCAGGAACAGCCTTGCCAGCCGATCCAACAACCACAACAACTACATTTATAACGAGAAGTTAGAGTTGTGAATAAGTCACTAGAATCGTGAGATTCAAGTCGGTAAAATAAAAACTTAAAGAAATTACTTGAAAATTCCCAATTATAGACACAAATACACAAATGAATAATTTTTTTTCCATTTCTGGAGCCGATAATTACATTTGGACGGCCACATTTTTCCTCAAAGAAAAAGAAAAATAAAAATCATAAAACACACAACATATTGTAGTTATATCCAAAGAATATTTCAGAAAATTTATCGATAAATTACCCGAAGATTAATGAGAAATTTAAAACAAAGCGATGATGAGAAGGAAAGAGAAAATTGATGAAAGAATGCTTGATTTGAATGAGGAGGAAGGCTTCGCGTCGGGCACAGCACCACCACCAATGCCTGAATTTAAATAAATCAAAAGTTTTGACGAGTACGAGATTTTCAAGGTACGAGATTTTCGAAAGTTTGAACTTTTCCGAACATAACTAACCAGGTGGAGGTGATGGTTTGTTCTCGCTTGGTGGTGGTGGATTTCCGGCTTGATCTGGAAAAGTGTTGAATTCACGAGATAAGACAACTTTTTTGGTATATGATAAATGGTTTTAAGTGTAACAAATTGAGGTTACATTCCATTGAGATCAAGGATATGCAAACTGGTCAGCCCAAACTGTCACCCATATGCCGGGGTTTGATCTGACAATTATCTGATCTGGTTGGCCATGAGCTATGAGGCCATGAGCTATGAGGCCATGAGCTATGAGGCCATGAGCTATGAGGCCATGAGCTATGAGGCCATGAGCTATGAGGCCATGAGCTATGAGGCCATGAGCTATGAGGCCATGAGCTATGAGGCCATGAGCTATGAGGCCATGAGCTATGAGGCCATGAGCTATGAGGGTTGGCCATGAGCCTGGTTGGCCATGAGCCTGGTTGGCCATGAGCCTGGTTGGCCATGAGCCTGGTTGGCCATGAGCCTGGTTGGCCATGAGCCTGGTTGGCCATGAGCCTGGTTGGCCATGAGCCTGGTTGGCCATGAGCCTGGTTGGCCATGAGCCTGGTTGGCCATGAGCCTGGTTGGCCATGAGCCTGGTTGGCCATGAGCCTGGTTGGCCATGAGCCTGGTTGGCCATGAGCCTGGTTGGCCATGAGCCTGGTTGGCCATGAGCCTGGTTGGCCATGAGCCTGGTTGGCCATGAGCCTGGTTGGCCATGAGCCTGGTTGGCCATGAGCCTGGTTGGCCAGTCAAATTGTCACCCAAATGTGGTCTAGGCTATGATTTGTCACCTAGCCAAACAAACAAACCATTGCATTGATCTCCATCGCAGATTTTGCAATCAAGATCGCTTCCTTCGCTCGCCTCATAAGAGCAAGATTTTGTGCATCCCTTTCTCAACACTGAAATGACAAATCTTTCTATTTTTATGATATAAAAAAACGCTTTGTAAGTCTAGAAAACTTTAAACTTTAAATTCATTTAAAATCTGAAAAAAACCAACCGACTCCTCCGGGTTTTGTTGTGACTGTATAGCATTTTGTAGTCGGATCACATCCCTCAACTCTTGGCGTTGTCTGGCAAGTGTCTTGATCACACGTATAACAAGTCAAAGCATTTGCTGAATGCATTTCTTTTTGTTTAACATTTATTTCTCACAATTAGATGATATTGATATCTGTTTTAAAGATATACCTGTTGCTGTAAAAAGTACGATTAACAAGGCAGTCTTCATGTTTACAATTGAAGTGAGGAAAAGAGTAGATTGTTTGTGTGCGATTGAAAATTTCTGAGCGCACCTTTTTACTACCCTTTCACACAATCTAGATTGTGAAGAGTGGTAAAAATTTTGAAAGCGCTGATAAGATGAAATGATCGATTGAATTTGATGGAGAGGAATTGTTGACACTTTACCGGAAATGATTAGCGATTAAATGAATGATTAAATGAATGAGTTTTTAGTTTTTTGTTATTGATTATTTAAAATAAGTTACTTTATTCAAAATACAGAAAAAATGATCACGAAAAGCTTTTAGAGAAATTGAGATAGAAAGATGAGAATCATTGATGAGAGAATTTCGAGTGCCGAGCCAGATCGATGACGATGACCATCTAAATAGTAAAAATTGTTGCGCTTATATTTGTTTTGTAGTTGTTTTTGTAGTTTGTATGTACAAAAAGCTATAGGGTGAAATCAAGGAAAGGAAAACGATGATTTCTATTTGTTAAGTTAATGTTCCGATATTTGTCCTTATTGTGGATTCGAATCAAAACGAATCAAGGCTAAAAGCTGATTTTTCACCTAGCCAAACAAACAAAGCATCTCTGAAAGCTGCTTTTGGCATTGCCTTTTAGGCTACCGAAAATCACAAGAAAAACTTACGATTTGGAACAGCGCCACCTCCAATGTTTGTTCCACCATAAGCTAAATATTGTTTAGATGGTAGATCTTTGCTTTGTTATAAAAATCTGAACAAAAACTTACGATTCACTGGTTCATTCATAGCTCCAAAATTGCCTGCGCTGTAACGGTGGTCTTCTAAAATCCGTTTTTCTTTGAAAAGCTTGTTAATTGTTTTCAGACTAAAAGGAAAACTGAATAACAGCACTCACTGTTGCATTCATTGTTCGTACAGTCTTGGCATGGTTGTCCGGAAGCTTCTTGACTACATCCAAATCTCGAGCATCCCTTTCGCTGCACTGAAATGGCAATGATTGAAATGATTACCGTATTTTCTCTAATAGTAGTGCAGCCAAGTTGATGACTATTTTACGGTTTTCAAGTCTTCCCAGAAGCTCAACACTCAAATTCCCCACAAGATCTCATCGTCAGCTACATTTTCCGACCTCACATCGATAGGTTCTGATAAGCGCTTTTCTAGATTTCGAGTAATTTAGGCAAAGCTTACGGGACACTACTATTAGGGAAAATATAAAATAGAAAAAAAGTATACAGAATGACCGCGAAAATAGCGACAACTTTTTGAAAAAGTAGCTAGGAAATGTCTAATTTATTTCAAAATTGGCAAATGTTCGATAGAGCCTAGTCCTAGTTCTCTACATTTATCTAACAAAAACTTTTTGGTTGAACTTATACAACTCATTTAACAAGCGCTTGAATGAACGCTAGTCGACATCTCTGTCATTTGGCCGCTTTTCTCTATTAGAAATTGCTCAGAAAAGCCTTTCAATAGTTCTTTAATGCAAAAATAGTTTTAAATACCACTTAATGATATTAAGAAAAATAATTAACTGTTTTAGATTCCATACTTTTCCAAAAAGTTCTTGCTATAACTCTGATCCTATTCTTGCTATAATTCTGATCCTATTCTTGCTATAATTCTGATCCTGTTCTTGCTATAACTCTGATCCTGTTCTTGCTATAATTCTGATCCTGTTCTTGCTATAATTCTGATCCTGTTCTTGCTATAACCCTTCTCTGATCCTGTTCTTGCTATAATTCTGATCCTATTCTTGCTATAATTCTGATACTGATCGTTAAAGTTAAACCCAAAACTCAACTTCTTGTGTCTTACACAAAATTTCAATCCTACTTCGAAACTCACCAGATCCATCACGATGAAAAATGGTATAGCATTTGTTTGTGGGATCACAACGAACAGGGAATTGATTAAAGTTGCAACCGAGCCCTCACACGACATACACGATATTGTGTTGCCTGAAGAGTTCTTTGTTTTTACATTTCTTTGTAAATGTTCTTTTGAAATCTTTATTCCTTATTCTTTCTCGGTTGCTTTAGAAAAGTGAGAGTGCATGCAAAGCATTTATTAAAGGTAAAGATGGGTGTAAAAATGTACAAAAAGCTATAGGGTGAAATCAAGGAAAGGAAAACGATGATTTCTATTTATTGACCATGGTGAATGTGACGTTTTCCGTGATGTTTTCCGTGTTTTTGTCCGTGTCCCTTCTGGTGGCCTACAAAAAAGAAAAGCAATTGCCATTGGCAACCCAACTTTAAGCTCAAATTTCTTGGTGTTGGGCTGTTCAATTTAAATAGTTTTTGTACGAATCGATAGAGAAAGACTTAGCGCATCTAATGAAATTAAGAATATTGAAATTGGAAAGCTTAGAAACCAAGAAATTAGAGCTTAAAGTTAGATTGGCAATGGGAAAAGGGGTGGGGTGCGTTTGAAATGTTCGATAACTTTTTAAAGCGTCTATCTGATGAGTTCAGGTACTTTTTGGTTTGCAGCAGATCTCGGACAAGATTATGGTAGTTCTTAAGTTTAGAAAATATTATATTTAAAAGGAAAATGCTGTTGAATTTTGGATTGCATAGCTAAAACAAATTCTAGTGATGATTTTGGGATAATGGCTCATGCAAGTGCAAGTGCTTAAAACAATCTAGCTAAAGCAGATGTAGATTTAATTTTGAATAGTTTATAGCTTACCGGAGCTTCCATATGCATTGTAGTTGTTGTTATTGTTGTAGTTTGGCTGTGCTCCGCCTCCGATTCCATTGTTGTATCCGTTGTTGTTGTTCCAGTTTGGTTGAGCTCCGCCACCGATACCTGGAAAGAGAAAAGGTACAGTACTGGACAATGAAATATCATATGTGAAAAACGATCGTCACGTTCGCACGTCTGTAAGAAATAAAAGATAAGGGATGGTTTCGATCAGAAAGGGCTAAACTTCCTTGTCTTCGAGTTTAAACTATTAGTGTTATACATTTTCTGAAAGCTCTTTTCAATGGCTACACAATGGTAATATTAATATTTAGAAATACGGTAAAGACAGGGGAGTTACAGACGCGCGAAAGTGCGAAAGTGTTTTTTCAAATATGATATTTCATTGTCCAGTACTGTAATTTACTAAAAAAAAGATACCGATTTTCTGAGTTTTATTTGAAATTTCAATGCAAACCTTGATTGTACCCAGCTCCTTGTCCGATATTTCGTCGATCACGAGCTTCGGAATAGGTGAGAAGAGCTGAAATGTGGAAGTGTAAGCCTTGAGACTCAGTTCACTCACCAACAACCACTAGCGCCAACAAGATGTAGAATTTCATGTCTAAAAGTTTCCGTAAAATTATTGATAGACCAAGAAAGAAGAAAGTTAAGCAGAATTAAACAAGTTATTGTCAAGAGAAATTTATATTGGAGAGTCGGAAGTGTGACAACATTGAGGAGAAGAGGGATGAAAGGAAGAAAAAGAAGAAAGAAATAAAAGATAAGGGATGGCTTCGATCAGAAAGGGCTAAACGATTGTAAAAATGGGCAAAAGGGAGGGAGATTGTCAACAAGAAGAAGAAAAATAAAGGAAAGAGGTGCCCAAATAGGAAAAGAATGAGTCATGAAGTAGAGGGGACAAAGATGGGTATTCAAATAAAGGTTTAAGCTATCGGGGAAAAAAAATAAGCTTATCTTTATGTTGGAGATCTTTCGTTTTTGTGTTTCCGACAGGTAATTGAATGAAGATTAGGCTTTTGATTGAATCATTTTTATTGCTTTCAAGCAGACATCGTGAAACGTTCCAGTATTGATCATTCTTGAATCATGGAAAACCTATAATCAGATTACCCTGAAATAGTGCAAAAGTCAGAACTATGGGTGAAGATCAGTTGAACAAATGCAGCAATGTTCCAACAGCATTCTGAAGCATGTAAACAAGGCCAGGTCAAGCCAGGCCAGAGTCAGATTCAAGTCTTGCGCTGCAGTAAAGCCAGGCCAGCACCTGGTCAAATCTAAGCCTGACTAACTATGTCGTAAAACCAGGAAAAAAATATCATTGACCTTGGTCAGAAAACCTAAAAACCAAAAATGATTCATCACTTGATATTACATTTGCATTTTAAGGAATTTTCGACATATTTCTCCTTTTTTTCCCCCTTCTCGGGTTATAAATGTGTTTGTGTGTCATTGTTCGCTAAAGAAATTCGAATTCCTCAAGAATTCCTCAAGAATATCCTATTTTTTCAAGTCCTAGATTTCAATGGATGAATCTTTAAAAATAACATAAGTTTTTCAGATATTATAGGAAAGAATCATAAATTTTAAGACCATTAAAGTTGATTGCTTGAACCGTTGACCGGCAGGTAAGTTCTGCAGGTAAGTCGGTCAACTTTGATGCCGTTTTTCCCTATTTTCTTACAGGTGAGTATACAAAATAAACTGCACTTTTCTTTAGCCAAATTTGATGAGAATTCTTTTAAAACCAACCGTAAGTCAATCCTTAAGTCTAATTGAAAACGCCGCACATCCGCGCGAAAATGCAATCGCCGTTAAATTGTGTAAGTGGTATTCGATGTGAAAAATGCTCTGAATTCGAATCTGAAAGAACTTTTAGAATCCTTTTGACAGATTTCTGACATAAAAAATCGAAAAAATCGCTATTTTTTTAAAGATAAACGCCAAAATTGACTCCCTTTTACAGGCTGATTCTTTTCTGAAATTCTGAAATTCTGAAAGAAATTCTGGTGAGCATCCTATACCAAATTTTATGCTCAAGGCTCTTGTGCACATTTTGAAACCAAAAAAAGATCAATTGGATGAATCTGTGAAAAGTTGATGCCTTTTGAACATGAACATAAACATAAACAAACATTTCAATTTAATGATCAAGAATAATAGGAATAATGCTGATAATATGGAAAGCCACAATATGCAATTAATAAATTGTACAACCCAGAAACTGCAAGAGTAACTTTGTTTTGCGAAACGTTGAGATTCGAGTGCACTCATCAACGAGAACAGCGGTTAATTTTGCGACACAAACATAAACCTTCTGGCATACATAAGATCACTCTTGGATTCGATGCAGATATTTATTTGAATCAACATTTTCATAAAATCATCATTTATCCAATAGCCTTGATCGCACACAATCCAGTAGTGGGCACACATGGGGCTGTGGTTTTTGGGCAAGCTGAGCAACTGGTAACTCCATTTGTGTAGACTGCTTTGGCAGCGACGAGGCTCCTAGAAAATAAAATAGAGACTGATTTAAATTGAATATCTTCACTTAAAGTTTAGTCAACAACACTTACAATGTATGTAAATGGATATAAAGGATACGATTTTTTAAAAGAGGATGAAAGAGAATAGAATTACTTTGGATAGAATTGACAAACGGTGGCATATTGTCCAGAGGAGGTAATGTTCACGTAGGCACACCAACTGAGTCGTTAGATCAGCGATCAACTGAAGATTTCGAAGATTTCAATTTCGAATTTAAGCAATGAATTGAATGCAAAAAGAAGTCAGATTTAGCGAATTTACCTGATACATTTCATATTGATCGGTGGATGCTGAATAGGCAAATTTGTCAAGTCCTTGCCAATTGAAAAGTGCTCCCCATTGACCCCAGGCATTGTCGACTGAAATTATTCGATAAAGAAGTCAAATAAGTTGAGATCTTTTATCCTTTTACAACGATAACATACAAATCTTGACAGCAGTGATTGTATTGGGTGCCACTCCATACTCGACTCCATATGTGATCTCTCCAACATTTGCCGGCACTGTCCCTGTCATTTGTTTGTTTGACGGTGTATTCAAACGGACGAGCAGTTGCTGCTGCCAACGTTGCATTCCATTTCTGAGCAAAAGAAAGATTATTTTTTGAAATGTTGATAACAAACCAATTGATACATTCGAGTGGCCTTTGGATAGTATCTGACTGGTGGGTCTGGAACAGTCTAAAACGGTTGCTTGTTAATGATTTAAAAAGACACTATACACATTGATGTACATTGATATTTTAGTATCCTATCAGCACTCACACACAATCTATCTGATAATGGACAACAACCAATAATTGATTATGATATTGAAACAACTGACATCATCATATTGAGCATCATACTCCCATGTGTAATTGTGCCATCTTTGTGTTCCCTTGGCACATTTTGAGCGAAGTGCATTGAATGTCTGAACAATGTAAGTGTAAAGAATGTAAAATCATTTCAGTAACTTTTTTCTAAAAACTCACACTGAGAAGATGGGATTGATCCGCAACTGTGTAGACGACAGCTGCCCCTGCGATGGCTAAAGATTTGCTACTATCATTTACTAAATTTACTTCTTCATATTCTACTATCATTTTACAACCTTTGTTAACAGTACTATGCCCAAGTTTGCAATATTCTATTTGATTCTAATTGATTCTAATTCATTTTTTTGGTTATATTTTATTTTAATTGATTCTATTTGATTTGATTATATTTCATTCTATTTTTCTAATTGATTCTTTAGATATTCTTAATTGATTCTATTTGATTCATTTGATTATATATTTCATTCTAATTGATAACAGTTTCAAGCTCTTAGGAATTCTATCTCTTAAAAGAACTAAATTTTTTGTACCCATGGTCTACTTGTGACTTTTCTGTTTCATATTTGAATTTGCATTTGTTATGCAAAGTGGCTGACATTAGAGTTACTCAAACCTTAAAAAGACTAACTTGGAAACGAAGAGTGCCAACGTGAGAAGGATTTTCATCGTGAGAATTGATGAATGATGTGGATGAGCCCAGAAATGAGTGCTTTCCTATCCGTTCATCGCCCATTTTATACCCCATAATGTCACTGGAGAACACTCGGATCGCCCACACACAAAAGAAACTTTTTCTAATTTTATTCAAAAATGAACAATGACTTGCAAAAGTCCGCCTGTCCTTTGATCACTAGAGCACATCTATTTTCTTTCATTTTACATCGATTCAACTAAAGTTAATATGGAAAAATGGATGATGAACTTCTTTGTTGAAGAGCTTTTGCAATAACGATCAATCGCTTCACCAACCGCCCACCGATTTGATCCCTTTCCCTGGATTAGACTCGAGTTGAGTCAAGTCCAAAGTGTCATGTTTTATATCTAATTTTATGAAACTGACATTTAAAAGTTAAAGCTGATTGAACACATTGACTGATCGTTATTGCAAAAGCTCTTCAAGCAAAGAAGTGCTCAACATCCATTTTTCATATTGTCTTTAGTTCAATCGTTGTAAAATAGAAGAAAATAGATGTGCTCTAGTGATCAAAGGACGGGCGGACTTTTGTCTTTGATGTTTTGAAATTATCTTTGATTTGTATTTTGACATATCTATTTCTGACTCTTTGAAACTCATTGAACTCTAAAAATGAGATCGTGAAGCACTTGTTAAGTGTTATCTGTAGTTGTTGTGTCGCTGTCTAATGCAGTTTACTGAATGCTACAAAGATCAAAAGGTGATTCACCGAGATACGCAATCAATCAAAGAGCCCTTTTCACTCAATCGCTTCCAATCATAGCGCACTGTCACCAATGGGGTTAATATGAGACTGAAATCCCTGATTGGGAATGAGTGGCCCGACCGGAGACAGGTTATCATTTAACTCCTTTGTTTAAACCTTTCTCAACCCTGACGGCCAATGCACTGACAATGAAATGTCAGTTTGAAAAAGCAGAAACCCGATGGGAACTACAACCCCTGACTCCATAGCCACAAAGTAGGACTATTGACTACTCGATTTCCAGGACTTTTTTTTGATTAACTTGAGATCACTACAACAAATAAAGCATTTGATTAATTTAATTTGTGAGAAAGTAGTCATTTGAAAGGTTTAAATAACGTTGAATTTTGATTCTACATAACAGAGAAACCCTCGGGTGCGAAATTAAGACTCAAGGTACTTATTGACGAGTATACACTAGGCCCTCCTAGACTCCACTAACACTCTAAACTATTGGGTTGGTGAATTGAAGATCGTTCCATAAAAAAACAATTAGCAACAAAAAGAAACAGCTAAGAATTTGTGAAAACAGTATTCAATGCTCATCTTTCCGTTAATCACATCGATCACGGTAGATGGAGAGAATGGAGCTTCGCTGAGCACAATCGCAGGTTTTTCGACCCGCCACCGAGGTTTACTTTTTGACTTTTGTAGACCAGTCATCGGGATTTGCTGACTTTTATTCAGTAAATCATCATTCAATTTGGCTCCTGAGAGCTATTCGTTCGCATGTTGGCGCTTTGATTACCTAAGCTTTACGGAGTCTAGCCAAGAGAGTTTGGAGCTTCAAGTCGGATCATTTCCAAAAAGATATTTGGAATTGACAATGTGAAATTCATAAAAGTTTAAGTAGAGGCACGAAGAAATAGGAAGCGGTGCTGAATTCAAGGAACAAGAAAAAGCCTCCATTCCCGGAGCTTTCGATACCGTGAGTACTTTCCAGCTAGATTCTAAGATACCCCTAAGCTACCAAACGCAAGACGGTGTCACCTTTGTACCACCATATAAGACCAAACCTTATCCACTCTAAAAATTTATTCTATTACCCCAGAAGAATCAGTGCCCTATCTTTACCTGCGCTCGTGTTCTACTCGTGCTATTCTCTTATAAATATTGTTTGTGTTTATTGTTCCCTTCCTCCTTGTATTTTTTCCATCCCCTCCCTGTTCTCTTCTTAAATTTGTTAAATTTTTAGGGTTTCTGTACTTTTCTCGGGTCTTTACCACTTTGTGGTTCTTCAGAGCTGTTAGTATTTCTTATCACCGTTGAAGTTGATTACAAAAATCTAAGATCCTTTCTCTTAATAAAGCATCAGTCAATCCTAGCTCCAGCTGCGCATCGTCTTGTTATTCTTCTCATTTTGGCAGCCATTTGGAATTAATGTTTTTGAGTTAGAGTTGCTTAGCAGGTTGGGTAAGTTTTCTGACGCAGAATGTAGATTTTTGGAACCGTAATACATTACTAGACAAGAGGAAGATTTAGTAGATTCTTCGGTTGCAAACATTGCTCTGCGTCGAAACCTTCCTCAACACTAACTGCTGAAATCTTTTAACCTTCTATGTTACTTTCAAATCTTTAATTAAAAATTAATTTAGTTTGACATTTTTTCTGGTTAAATGGCAAATGTGGGAGTCGCAGATGTGCAAAATGAGTATGTTCAAATTTAAGATCACGAATTAATAAAAACTTTCGGGTTTTGAAATTACTAAATTTGAGGTTCTTTGATAGGTTTTTTTGGCCATCTTGCAGCTCATTTAAAGCACCTTAAACATCTCAAGTCAAAAGTTTTAATAAGATTTAGATAGCTTATAACAGGTAGCATTCAAGAAATCCAAGCTTTGTTTTCTCACAAGCTATTAACAAAAACCTATCTAAAATCGAGCTGCAAGTTGGCCAAAAAACTTACCCCCCTCCTCCACCCCGATATCCGTAATAAGCACTAGGTGCTAAAATAAAAGAAATAATGTTTAAATTATCCTTTAAAATAATATTATTTGGGAAAGTAAGCTCAGGAAATGAAGAAATTTCTCTTTTATTCGAAGTCGGACGCAAAGCCTGATGGAGATATCGAGGAAGCTGGCTACTTGCGTGCTGAGGTTCGTGTTTTCTAAATCAGTTTCACCTCCACAGATAAACACTTCGCTGCCACTTGGAACCATGGAGCGCATGAAAACATTAAGAAAGGGTCGACTGTGAATATTTATGACAAAGGTATGCAAAAGAAGTAAAAAACGTGTTGCCAGAAGGTTGATTTGCTATTTATTATACAGAAATTTGGTTTATATATGAAGGAGTTTAGATGGAAATAAGTTCGAAACAAAGGTGGTATTCAAGGGTTCATTTCGAGGGTGTTTGCTTTTGGAATCGGATGAGAAGCTTGCTGAGGATGTTCAACATAAAAAACAACTGAAGTTATCGACGGTCCTCGCTGTTTGATCATGGTTGGTTGTATTCAATAAATAAAAACAGGAAAACCTAAGTTTAGCCTCATCGGACCGCTCACCTTTTTTTATTCCAGAAATGGATCCATAAAAATAAACAATATGGAGAAAATCGGTTTGGTTCAAAATCATTTTTCAGTATAATGCATCAGTGATCATATGAGCTTTTTTTTCTGGAAGCGGAGATTTAGACCAAAGCTGTTTGAGCGCTATCGAGACGGGAGCGAAAAGGCTTTTTCATAGGATCTCTTCAGACATCGGTTTCTTCCGGGCACTGTCACGTCCCAGGGCGCCAGGCAAAGAAGCAGTCACTATGGCGGTGCTTCTGCGGAAATGCCCGGTTTTCTGGGGGTCCTGCCTGCCAGAAATCAGCAGTAAAGGAATTTCTCAGAATTTGCATCTTAAAGGTGAGTATTAGGTTGATGCATAAGTCTTTTCGTTTTTCTTGTCATTCTGTTAAAAAGTAACAAATTCACCAATTAACCCATGCTTTTCTCTATAAACAAAGTTGTTTTTTGTTTCGATTTCAAGCTCACTACAAAATGAATTTCGGTTCACTTTCAAACGAATTCGAGGATGAAAAAACGCATGGCACTTCATAAGAATCTATAAAAAACTCTACGGAAAAATTGGGTGAATGAATTTTACCAAGGTACTGGCGAAATATCAAACTTTTTTCACTCTCCCTTTTAAATACATTGACACGAGAATGGGGTTTTCTTTAGCTAAGGTGTCTAAACCGCACATCATCGAGTTAGCCTTTTTAGACCTACTAAACTTGCGCCTCTTAAGAAAATCCAAACACCAAATATTTTAAACCCGTTTTAATGTTTTTTTGCAGAAAAATAATTGGAATTTCTAGTAGAATCAGCTCCATCAGTTCTCAATTGGTCTACATGTTTCATCTTCCACGCCACATAGAAGTACGAAAAAAACGAAAAGGAATATCCAAAAATATTTATTATCGTTAGTACTTTATTCTTAAACTTCGCTGACAGGGACACATTCGCTTGCAGGGACTCAATGTTATCAAATTGTCGCTGGATATATTCGATGGAAAACGCATTGATCTATGTCAGTTTCTCCTGTGCTCTTGACCCCTATCCGCCACCACACAGTTTCTTTTAGTTAGATCACTAAGAAAAAGTGGAACTTGAGAGACTAAAGGGAACCAAAGGAAACCGAGGGATAAAGAAGACCAAAGATGGAAAAATATTCTGTACTCTAATAACGTGAATTTATTTAAGTGATTTGTAAACAATTTCTATTGAAAATTTCTTGATTTAATTTGCACCACTTCAGAATGAATTTGTTTTTGTATTTTTAAAAATAGTTAGATTAAGCATCATTCAATTTTGACAGCAAGCTTCTGAAATGAAAAAAGAGGATGGCCTGGAAACTGGGAAGTCTGCTGCTTTTAGAATTGTCAAATATAAAAAGGTCGAGTCATCTAATTGAGTACTAATGCTTAGATCTGAAACAGACCCTTTCTGGCGCAGTCAAATTCTCGCTGTTATCCCTTTGAAAAAGAATAGGCATAAGATGTTTTCCATAAGTTTTGCACATACCCATTGGTGACCTGGCGGACCAAAATACAGATCGAATTGTTCCCTATCTTTTACAGACTGATCGCATTCAAGAGTATCACCAGATATTATCGTATTCAATCTCCGACCGCACATTTCCATTCATATTTTCCACCTCTAAAAGTTACCCCTAGTTTTGGTTTTTTCACAGATGTGGCGCGAGTGTCTTCGTTATACCTTATTTCAAATTTGCGTTTTCCCCCCAAAATCTTTGTTTGCATATACCTGTTTGAAACGGTAAAGCGTTACTTCCCGATGAGGGATTTTCTGGCCGACTCCGAGCTCGGGCTCCGACAGTGCAGCGGTTTTGAGGAATTTCCGAGGTGAAAAGTGGTTGACATTGTAGCGAATAGATAGTAACACATTTTTAACGCCCACGTTTTGAGAAACCCACAACCACTTTCGTCAGGTGCTAGCTTTTTACTGATAATTTAAGTTGAGGGATCGAAAAATAAACTAAACGACTAGATTAGAGGTACAAAGGCTTTGACCCTTGATTTCATTATCAAATCCCTGAAAGATAGTCTGATGAATCAAAGAAAGACTGTATTCAGGGAGTTATTGATTCTAATTATGGATGCGTTTGTGGTCTACTTTCATAGCCTTTTTAGCAAACTTTTTTAGATCTGAAGGCTGATCATTGTGATGGAAGGAAGAAAAAAAAGATGAAAGGATAAGTATATGAAATGTAAAAAGAGGAAAATCAAACAAAAATTCAGTCGTCTCTAAACAGTTTTGCATCTCTATCCAACCTTTAAAGATTCTCTCAGATATCTATGGGTAAAAGGTGGATACGCTACAACAAAACCCAGAAAGAATTCCTGTTAGACATTTTGATGTCTTACGATATACTTTTCAAAGATTTAATTGGCGGATACTCAGAGATTTATGCCCGAATGCAACAGCATTCATTCACCGCTGTGCTCACTCGATAGGCGCATTTTAGTTCATGTTTTTTAATATTGTCATTGATAGTCATTTATGCTAATTAGTTTCGTTTTGTTTGTTGTACAATTCTTTTTCTATATCATTGTTCATCGATTATTTATTAGCACTGTCTTGAAGCCGTTTAGGAGAAACGAAAAAATTTCAGGAAGCTTCTCTGATGGTGAGTGATGGAATTGGGAAGCGAGCGACTGAAGTTTGTCGAGGTGCCAATCTCCCGAGTATCCGCCAATTAAATCTTTAGAAAAGTATATCGTAAAACATCAAAATGTCTTACCAGAAATCTAAGAATTTTGTTGCTGGCATCATCCGGCACTTATAACCGGATATCCCCACAAGCTTTAAAAGACTGGGGCATAAAACTGCTTGTAGACGACTGAATTTTTGGAAACTTTTCCCTTCTAGATATGCCATATTCTGTGGGAAACAAGCGATTGGAAAATACGAAATCTTTCTCGAGCAGAGGCTCATTTCTATTATCAAAGCACAGACTCTTGGAGCTGCAAAAAAAAGCGAAAAAGAAAGGAAACAAAACTCAAAACAAGTCTCGAAGAGGCTTGATCTTTAATAATTTTACAAAAAAAGTAAAAAACTTTGTTTGTTTTGATTGCTTTAGGAAGACTATGGTTTTCTTCTAAATCATCCCATAAAATAGACGACACCATCAAAAAACTTCCAAAAACTTTCAGACACTTTTTCTACTCAAAAACCTCTGAAAGTTTCTTTCTCAAATTTTACCTTATTGAGTCCTCAAGTGAACTGCAGAGTGAAATGCTGAAAAGTTAATTACAAAAAATGTCTCGAAAATGTGAAATGACTTTTTGACTGAAAAAAGGAACTGGAAAGGAAACAGAGGCTGCTATGAAAAATAGGATAGAGAGAACTATCAAGATTCCTTTAAAGAAAGTGAAACCAACAGGAGTTTTTCTTTTATCCTGATTGATTTTAAAATCTGTTTTTTGAAAAAGCTAACTTTTGCATGATCACGTTTTAGAATTGTTAAGAGAAATGTTAGCAGTTTTTGAATACCGAAGTTGCGTCTCTGGTGGGTACTACTGTTGATGTCTGCATTTCATGTGGAAGAAAAAGGCTCAAAAAAAAAAAAATCGGGAGCTTAGATTATCGAGTTCAATACTACGCACCCAACGATTACTATGGTGGTGATACAAGTTCGTTTATGAAAAGTTTAAATTGAAAACTACTGCATAGGATGGAAAAATTTGTATGTAAATATAGATACCGTAACTACACTAATAGTACCCCACCTCCATAAATAATACAGCGCAGAGTGTACGTAGTGTAACTTTGGACTTTGGGTTTTCCTCAACCACTGGTTTCTGCTACAGTGGGAACTTCCGAGATCATCAAGACATAAAACGGAATTCAAACTATTGCTTGTTACCAAGCTGCATTTGATACAGTACAGGCGCTTTGAAAAAAAATGAAATCCTAAAAAACTTTTGCGTTACCCTTAGGCTAATCTACCAGGGGGTAGGGTACCACAACAGTTTAATTCTCTCCGTGTTTGACGTATGTAGATTTATAATCAAAAAAAATGATTTTCGTACAAGAGAAATGTTGGCAAACGCTAAAATCAACGGTTACTGAGAAAATTGAAGTGTCTTTATTGAATTCTAGACCCATTATTGAATGAGTTGTCTGATTGAGGCTTCTTCGACTTTATCTTCCTTCGAAGCAAAACTCATTCACTTGGAAATAGTGGAGAAAAAAAAAAAAAAAAAAAAAAAAAAAAAAAAAAAAAAAAAAAAAAAAAAAAAAAAAAAAAAAAAAAAAAAAAAAAAAAAAAAAAAAAAAAAAAAAAAAAAAAAAAAAAAAAAAAAAAAAAAAAAAAAAAAAAAAAAAAAAAAAAAAAAAAAAAAAAAAAAAAAAAAAAAAAAAAAAAAAAAAAAAAAAAAAAAAAAAAAAAAAAAAAAAAAAAAAGGGGGGGGGGGGGGGGGGGGGGGGGGGGGGGGGGGGGGGGGGGGGGGGGGGGGGGGGGGGGGGGGGGGGGGGGGGGGGGGGGGGGGGGGGGGGGGGGGGGGGGGGGGGGGGGGGGGGGGGGGGGGGGGGGGGGGGGGGGGGGGGGGGGGGGGGGGGGGGGGGGGGGGGGGGGGGGGGGGGGGGGGGGGGGGGGGGGGGGGGGGGGGGGGGGGGGGGGGGGGGGGGGGGGGGGGGGGGGGGGGGGGGGGGGGGGGGGGGGGGGGGGGGGGGGGGGGGGGGGGGGGGGGGGGGGGGATTTTTCTGGAATTTTTAGTATTAAAATGAAGCTGAGAATGTGTGCTGGAACATGGAAAGGGTTTCAGGTTACTAAAAAAATTCAATGCTCTCGTAACCGTTCCTGTCTGGTCAAACTTGAAGCCTAGTTCATACTTAGTGACAAGTCCTAATCGATAACCCACCACGAAACCACCCACCCTGTTCTTCTCTTATTGGAGCAGTTTTAGTATTTGAGATTGGTGATAGCTTGAATGTTAAAAGGAAATCCTTTGATAGTCAAAGGAGTTCAAAAGAAAGTTCACAGAGAATCAAGTTCAAGAAAGTCGCAAACATTGGGCGTTTTGAATAGATCTCTGGGCTATTGATCAGTTGAATAGTTGACGATCGCTATCAAAAAAGCAGAATCGATCTTGCAAAACACTCTAAACAAATGGCTCAATCAGTGGTGGAAGAGAAAATGCATCACTATCACTTATTCCCTTTTCACCTACGACTCCATTACTGGCAATGATCCCGAAGGTTTCCGCACTCTTACTCACTTGAAAATTTCAAGATATGCCGTCTCAATATATCGTTTAAATATCGTTGTAAGAAATTCAGCGGATGATGTTCGTGGGTTTTTGACGGATCTCAGGCGGTCGGGAAAATGAATCGGGTGAGTCGTTATCAAAAAGCAAAGTCGATCTTTGAAACTCCTCGAAATAAATGAATAAATTGGTGATGGAAAAAAGAATGTATGCATCTTTGTTCCACACACACCCCCCAGCTTTCAAACTCTCATTACTAGTAATAGATCTAGAAAGAGTTTACTCACTACAAACTCACTTCCCATTTTTCCTGTTTAGAATCTCAATCTTTTTCTTCATTTTCATCAAAGGCTACAAATTGAAAATTAGAATTTCCTTGTAAAAGACGAAAACATTTTCCACTTTCTGTTTCTCTGAGTACTTTCTTTTTAAAACACAGTCAATTTCTGTACTCAATTTTGTCGATTTCAACCTTTTTCCCCTCCTTTTTCCTTTACAAACAGACAACTACGTTGACTACAAAAATTGTCTAAATCAAGTCGAGTTTTTTGAATCTGATAGAGGATTTTAAAGTGCTAGCTCAGGAATTTAGAAATTCAAACCTGCTTCTTTCTCACTGTACGAAAACAATCATTGACTTTTCAGAAAAATTTGAGAAGAATTCAAGAAATGGAAAGCTCCGCTCACTTTGCCAGAGCAAATTTTCGATTCAGAATCCCGAAAATCGGCTTCAAAACAAGCTGTCACTCCTGATATTTATCAATTCTTGGGGATCAGATTAAAAATCCAACACTCAAAAGCCCGAAAGTTTGATCACGAGAATGGCGGAATCGGCAGTTAAAATTGTTAAACAGATCAGGTGATAAACTTTACAACAACAAGCCCTTTTATAATCGAAATTGATGAAGACAACTAGTCTTTTCTCCTTCCCATCAAAATCTACCATAAGCTTGGGCCTCTTCAGCTTCCACTTCAATCCACACCTCGGCCTCCACAAGATCTAAAACATGAACTAAAAAAACACATTTGCTGGGGCGGAACTAATTGTGGATTTAATCGTTTTGATTTGTGTCCTTGAATATAGCAATAGCTGCATAATTGGCTGTTTTTTCCATACAAGTTTTTTGTTTTTATAGAAATTAATAGACCAGTTGTGATCCAGGTGTTCTAAATGCTTTCTGGTCTGGTGCTTTGATCCTGAGAATACCTGAACCTTCCAGAAAAAAAACAAATCCATCCCCGTTTTAATCCGGTCTTGGTCTGGCTTTGCTGGATTGTTGTCCCACAAAGGTAGTGGGGTCCACTTCGAGCCGGACTCGGAACCAGTTCTAAATTACAAGACCCTAGTTTGGGGTAACCCAGAACCAAGTTCTGAGCTTGGGCCAAGTTTCTAAACTTGGGCCAAGTTCTGAGCTTGGGCCAAGTTCTAGGCTCGGGCGGGTTCAAAGCACGACTTCCCCCTGAGTTCTGAACGGGTACCCCTGACTTGCCGAAAGACCGGTTGGAATCATTTTAATCACTTTTAACTTCTGCCCCGAATTCTTCTGGATTAAGTTTTCATCCATCGAATCGTTGTCGCTGATTTGTTTAATCAACACCTTAAAGCAATCCGAAAAGATCGCTGGACTTTAAAACTCGTCACTGAAGTAGTGGTTTGAGAAAGTTTTGCAGCCACCCAGTGGATTACTGTGGTCCCTTTTTGTAGGAGAACTCCGATTTTTGTCTCTCAAAGAATCTCTCTTTTGCAAGTCATTCTTTAAAACTCAATGATCAAATTTTAAAAGTCCTAGAAGCTGTCTCATTGCTGAAATTGCCTAAAGTTTGTAAAACTGATCTTTCACAAATCCAAATTATTCAGCTGTTCAACTAGAAGTCTGGCCTGGACTTTAAATCAAAAGTTCCCCCAAAGACTTGACACTGAAGAATTCATAAACAACTACAGTAATACTGAGTTTTTTTAATGAAAAGGCTGACAACCCCTACTAATCGGAGAAGATGATGTCCAGAAAAGCTAAAGGAATGAGAATCTCTATGGGAGAGCAATTTTCTTTCGTGAATATTCTCTAAAATGGTCGAATCAGCTCGTTTTGACGCAATCGATGTAAAAATGACACCGATTCACGAAAATAAATATTCCAGTGAAGGGATTTCGATTGGTGGAAAGAAGAGGAATCTTCATTCCCTCAAAAATTCATCCAAAAATTTGTTTTAAACTTTGCTTTTCTGTTCTCGTTGTACCGTTGTTGTTGAATACGGTTGTCCCGAAATCGTTCGAGCCTCCAATCACAGTTCGTTTGCCATATTAGACCATATTGGAGCCATATTGGTATATTGAACCATATTGGAGCCATATTAGACCATATTGGAGCCATATTGGAACCATATTGGCAACCATATTGTAGCCATATTGTAGCCATATTGTAGCCATATTGTAAACATATCCTCCATTGGAGCCATATTGGAACCATTGAATAAAATTAACTTCAAATAAACAGTTTAGAATATATTTCTTTTTCAAACTTTAAACTAAGTTACTACCTTCAAAAGTTTAATTTCCAAAAAACTATCACAATCTTGTCTACCGAATCTATGCTCTGAGATTCTTCAAGTAAGTTCACTTGAAGTTCAGAAGCACAAAACAACATCCAAGAACAAGTTTAAGCGGTAGTTTTAAACCTTAGTAAGAAACCAGACAGCCTAGAAGCAGTTGAAGATTTTTGTTTGTAAGTTAGAACTTTATTATATAAGGATCATTTTGAGCTTTCAATATCTAGAGAATAATGCCTAGCCAAAACTAGTCAACTTTATTGAAACTCATTTAGATTTTAGGGATTTAGAATTGTGTTACTGTAATTTCATGAACATTTTCCTCACCTGACCTTTAGAAAAAAATTTGAAATAATCCAGCCCATTACTATTTCTTTCTCGACTAGATAAGTTCTGTCCTGGGTAACAATCAATTTCTGCTTCAATCTATTCTCGAAATTGACCAGTGATAGTGAAATTGAACTCAAATAAAAACAAAAAAAGAAAATTAGTTAGAACCAAAACTATGAATTTGAATTTGAATATGAATTTGAAATCCTTTTCCTTTCGCACGTGGATCCCCTTCCAACCGTACTATAATGGAGTTGTGTATGGAGTGACGGCACCCGTCATCATCATCTTTATTTACGTGGCAGCGTATTCGGACTGCGGTAAGCAATTGAAAGCGACGTTCGATTTCAGGTACCAATTTAGTATCTGTTTATGCGGCATAGACAGTCGAAAATCGGTGTGATCAAAAACTCGACTGAAAACTCGACGACAGTCTTTTCAGCTTTGCCTACGCCAAATGGCTGCTAACCGTTATCACTCACAACGCACTTAGTCTCCCTTACTCCAAAGGGGTTAACTTAATCTTTACGTGGAATAGGTCTTTCAGTAGACTGAATCATCGAATGAGTCTAGTTGGTGACTGGGACAAATCGAATAGAACCACCAATTGGTAGACTGGACTAGAATGAATAGCCCGATTCCCGGACCCCGAAAACCCTGGGTACCAATTCACAGCTGAATATCTTCTTTCGAAGCCATCTACAAATCAAAATCACTATGTAAGTCATCAGAATATGTAACTTGATTATGGGAAATATTCCGCTCGCCATCTAGAAACTCCTTAGCATAAGTGGCTTCCAATTTGGAATCGAATGCGAGGAGAAGATGCGGGCAGACCTCAGCCCGGATTACAGCGTGAATTCTAGGAGCCCGCCTCTTTCGAAATTCCTGAGATGAATTTTCGCCCCCAATGGCCGAACCCCCGATACTAAATTTCGGGAATCCCGGCAAAGCTTAGGTTTGACTTAAACAGCAGGCAAGCCGGGCGAGTAATTCGTCAATCCAATCACCCTTATTTGGTATGACTTGGTAGTTAGAGATCAGCCTTATAAGTGCCTACCCAACCAAAAAAAAAGTTTCAAAATTTATTGTAACCATCATCTTTTAGACACAATGAGTTGGATCAACAGTAAGAAACGACAAATTCGCTACGGTAGTCAGAGCTAGAGCTACGGTAGTCAAGTTCAGAAAAAATAAATAACTTTTTCTATCGGACTCTGACGCGACGAATGGATGGTGTTGAAGGTTGCATTGTGGATGACCTGGTATGGGGTACGAGTGCAGCCATTTCTTTTAAAACGCACTTGCTCAGTCCTTACTCTGGAAGGGGTTAGCTTAATCTTAAGCATTGGGGCATAAGGCTCCGTAATAGGTCCTAATTTGCGGAGATCTGGCATGGGGTAAGTGAGCCATTTCTTTAAAACAAGGGATTTTTCTGGTTTTTGCAGATGCTCAATGCGGATGGAGCCGATCATTCCCCGTGGAAAGGTTGGCTTGGCTTCGATCCCGAATCGTCAAACCAATACAACAACATACTTCCAAGAATTGGCCATCTCAACGATCACTGGATGCAAGTGGAAAAGTCAACAATGGAAGTCAACAATTTCAATGCAAATTCAGCTCTTTGTCTTCTTTACATTGAGTCAATCGTCAGCTCAATCCTTTATATAAATCATCCATAAAGCTCAATACTCGATCGTCTACAATATCATCTGGTTCATTTCTATATTCCGGTCTTGAACGGGATTCAGCTCTTCTGCTTTATTGCCAAGGTTTTTGCTAGATATTGGCACTTATAAACGTAAACTATAAACGTTTTCTAACTTGCTTCCCAAACTCTGCTCGGATTGATGTGATCTATAGCTTAAAAAATGGAGAAATTTCAAGAGCTTTTGAATGGATCAAAGTGCCATCACAACAATCTCAATGCGAAGAAAAGTTACAGCGCTTCCATTTCGACTAGCCGAATACCAGGTCTGTTTCTTGAAGTAAGACTATAAACCACTATAACTCTTTTTAGTATTTATCTTGAGAATGTGCTTTAGTCGATTCGAAAAAGCTCTTGGGAAATTCTATCTGTTTAAGCCATAGATGAAGGGCTAATCCAGCAGATTTGAAACAAGTTAGAGTGTTTTCAGAGTGACTGTTTGTCAGTTTTGTAGTTTCTGGAGTGATCCACCTCGCACTGTAAAAGGGAGTCCAATAATTTTTTAAATTTTAGTCAATCAAATGACAACCCAAACCTTTGCTCTTGGTGGTATGATCCGATCGATTGTCTCCTCTGTGTGACCTACTCTCTTCGCGGTCTTTCTCGGTTGATTCATTTCATGCCGCCACCCTCGTCCTCTCATGTCTCATCCCGATTTTTGGACGAAAACATAAAGATCCACAAACAGAGGTGAGTTCTTTTTTAAAGTTTGGTGAAGCTAAAAATTTGAATCATTTCAGTTCTTCAACCACTTCCAGTCTTAAAAATGTGGCTCGTTTTTATCTATGGTATCATTCCAAAGGTTAATCGTCGTATCTCAACTTCATTGCAAACTTCCCCCTTCCGCGAATTTCTTTCTGCTCTTTAAAGCATGACTCGTCTCCCAGTTAAACGATTTTGCAGTAACCCCGGCAACCGCCACAAGTACAAAAAATTGTAACGACAGATCAAAAAATCTCGAATCCCTTGAGATGTTGTGGGTACACTCAGCAAGTGAAATTGCACTTTTAAAAGACTGAGAAAGTTCACAGCATTCTGCAGAAGAGGAGTAACTGTCAGTTTGAGGGGGACAACATGTATGGGCAAGTGCTATCATTAACTCAAAGGATCAAATCGCTGCGAAATCGCTAGCCTTTTTTAGTTTTTTCAAGTTTACTGGTTGCTATTCCTTCAGTGAACGTGTGCAGTAAAGATTAAGGTTTTTCACTTCTGTCACAGATTGTTTAAAGGAATTTCCATTTAAATGATATAGGGATGGGTATGTCATCAAAACAAATCAATCTGCACCTCCCAATTCATGATTCAAGGAAGATGGGTAAAGTTGGATTGAATTTTAAAAACGAGAGAAAGTCTGAACGATTGATTCCTTTGAGTTTGATAATTTGCCCACATGTTACCTCTCAAATCTTCGGGCGCTATTCCTCCAACACCTTCGAACGCCTGAGAAATCTTTCATTTTTGCATTTCTTGAAGCTAGAGTGCACACTGTATTTCGCAGAAGTGGGTTTTTTTGATCTGTCGTTATCATATTTTTCCTTAGAAGTGCTACAGTAACCAAGAGAGGTTACCATCAACTAACTTTTTCTTTTGGTTAGAGTAAAATAGATTTATAAATCTATAGATCGGTCGGAATCTATAACCAGATCTATCTAAGTCATTTCTATAAATCTTATAGTAGATTACAATAATGGCGAATCGCTCTATCGCTTATCAACTTTTCTTTCAGGTTCTCATCATCCCATATGTCTCCAGTCCCTCTCGTTCAATTCTCTCTTCACTAAATTTTCTAGTGATGAGATGCTCGAACTCATGCAAATGTTTACATCTGGTACTTTTCTTTAAAGAAAATGATCTAAATTTGTTTTTTTTGATCTTAAATTGATCTAAATCCAATGAATTTTTTCTAAACTCTTTTCAGATGGCTTTGCGAATAAGTACAAGTAATGAAGATCTTAAGTTCTTTTATATTATCAAAATAAATATCAAATAAAACTCATTTATTTAATAGTTCACGATCAGTTTCAAAGTTCATTTCAAAAGGGAAATGAAAAAAAATTGAAACAAAAGCATGTCAAACTTGCATGTACCAGTCACTCACTTCGCAAACGCACTTTTTCTGTTTATAGTAATTTCAAAAAAAGAGATAACCTTAAGAATATAAATCCTTCTCTTTAGGTGCCTTTTCCATCAGGCGGTAATGACAATATTGGCTCACGCTTGGTCTTCAATTCATTGGGAAATCGGGACTATCCTTCATGCTCTATCTCCCGTTCATTATCACCATTTTGTCCGTTCTCTGCTTCCCATGCTTCTATAGACCGGTAAAAGATTAGACATAAGAAAGATTCCAATCCAAACCGAAATCCATCCTTTGTTTTCTTGATCGATCTTCTGGAAACGTCTGGAAATTTTGTCTACAGATAGAAATCTAGACACAGAGTAATCGGTCAAGGAAATGACCGAGAAAACGAAAGGTGGAATTAGGGTTCGGCTTGAAATTTTCCTATATCTAGTAAAATACCGTATTTCTTCAGAATAGGACCGGGCTAAGTATCATCGCGTGCTCCTGCGTAGCGAGCCTTTTAAAATTTCTTTTCCGCCATGACGCAGCGTGAAGTGTATCAGAGCTGAGAAAATGACTCAAAAATACCACATGAGCTAACAGGTTTTTGAGGCATTTTCCAGCTCTATAGCACTTCATTGAAAGATTTTAAGAAAAGAAATTTTAAAAGGGCTTCTACGCAGGAGTACGCGATCATACCCTGTACCCGGTCTTTCGAAGAAATACGGTATCTGTATCTTAAGCACAACTAAACTTATAGTTGCTCATCTTGATCCTCATGTGGTCGAATTTGTTCGTCAAGTCAGAAAGTGAGTTTGTTAACCCATATAAATGTTTATAACTGTAACCCATTGTTTAACCAATAGCAGGAACGTTTAGACGAGAGTTTCCCTTGATTTCTAAAAGCTTTTTCTAAAATAGGCGTGTTGATTTTAAAAAAGGATTACTCAAGATTACGGTAGCTTTAAAAATACCGACTGGGGCTACCAGTGGTGAATTTATCGCATACACGAAATATATCAATCACAATACAACGACATACACAATACTAGGCTATATCTTAACTAACCCACGTCATGACAGACGACTCCCCTAACCCTGTCAATGGAGGAACTAAATAGCTTTTTGGTGGTGAAGGGAAGATGACGAATGAAGGAGTGGCTTATCCGCCACTTTAAAGAACTGGGGCTACAACTTACCAGACTGCCCCTCCCAAAAACCTCTTCAACCCGAAGGGAAAGGAAATCCGAAGGGGGGTGACCATGTCACATGTAGGGTTCGAACCCTCGACCTTCCGATTAAGATAAAAGACACTTAACCAGTCAGCCACACGTGCTCTTTAACGTCAAAAAGTCAACTTTCGATCCATCACACGATCGTAATCTTGCTATTCTTCTAAACGAAATCGAATTTTTAAAGCTATTTCTTCAGAAACCGTTGAGAAGTCCACCTCCATCGTATCCGGGAAATGTAGAAGAGAAAAAGATTCCTACCCGGTTGAAAAGTTGGTCTTACTGTAGCTACTGTAGCTTTTCGAAAAAGATAGTGTAAAATCGAAAGCTTTAATGACTATTCTAAGTCAGCTAAAGTTGCACGAGGTCAGTTTCAGCTAAAGTCAGCTAAAAGTCATTTCACTTTCCATTTTGCACTAATTTTCATTAAAAAACAATGACGACTCGCTAAATCAATAAATGATAAAAAGAAATTATTCTGAAAAATTTCGATCTTCAAATCTTCAAATCTTTCAAATCTCAAATTCAATCTATGTCAATCTTGTCTTATTGTGTTTTTGTTGTTGTGATTCTAGAGCTTTTTATCGTTTTCACTTACTAATTAAGAAACTTGGAAAGGCCCCTGACGGCTATGAGTGAGGCTTGTGGTTTTTCTCTCTCTTTTTGTTCTTTTGTTCTTTTGTGATTTTGTGATTTGGGATTTTCCTTGTTGAATAAGCTTGATTAATGTTAATCTTTATTGTGCGTGTAAATCTTTCATGTTTAAAAGCCTACATTCTTTGCCTTGAAGGAAATACTTTTAAATCGACAATGTGATGTCCATAGAAATTGCACTGGAAATGGTACAATCTTTTTTACTGACAGAAATTTCAATCATCTTTCTCAAATGGATTCATAACCATGAACATTTTCTGGATGAAGATCGATTGAAGGATTCTGAAGTTTTAAAATCAAAATTTTATTGATAAGCTTAAGTTAGGCTTGTTTTGATCTATCAAGTCAATTCAGAAAGCCAAAACGAAGCTTTACCTTCATTGATAGTCTATAAAAAATCAAGATTTAAAAATCAAAATCAAGATTTTAATACTACTAGTCAAGGTAAAGCCTGTTTTGCCCCTCGAATTGACTCTGATAGAATCAAACAAAAGCAAAATTAGCTCAACGATTTTTATAGAAAACTATTTACCACTTAACTTGCTGACATTTTCCCACGCCCCAATGACGGTGGGGAGTGCTGCGTAGTCTAACTTTGGACGAGTTTCCTCAACACTGGTTTATGCTACAATGCTCGTTTAGGGATCAAAAAAATAGCCCTGATTTTCCAGCTGTTTTTTTGATACCAAAACTGTATTTTTAGAGAAATGGGCTTTGAAAACCGAAATACTCAAAACAAACTTTTGCGACTACGCAACTGTACGAGGGGGTCGGGTAACTATTACAGTATTTACGGTTTACTTTATTAGCAATTACAAGTACAGTCGTAGTCGCAAAAGTTTTTAGTATATTCCATTTTTCAAAGCGCCTGTATTTCACATCAAAATGCGCTTTGCGTATCAAAAAAAGCTGAGTGAATTCAGGCGCTATTTGTGCCTGTACAGCTCATTGTAGCATAAACCAGGGAGAAAAACTCAAGTTAGACTAAGCACACATCTTTCAAATCGTCATGGGGGTGGGGTACTATTACAGTATTTTCGATATTTACTTACTGTAGCTTACTTCTTAGTATAAATATAGATTCTTTTGAACGCTTCTGATTTCATTAACGATACTTCTTTAGCGTTAAAAGAGCAATCCGGATCTTTTTTTTCTAATCTAACTTGTTCTATTCTTCTTCTAACGATTTTTTAGCTTGCCAGCCTGGCTTGGCAATTTTAGATTTTGACTAAGACCGGTCTGGAATAATGAGAATGTAATACCACCTAAGAGAACTTCAGCAAATTTCGGCTTGTTCTCCCGGGCGATAAAGACGAAATAGACGGGCACCCCGTCAACATGATGCCCAATCCGATTACTGAAATTTCAACTAAATTGGGATTTAGTTTACTATAAGCTACAGCTCAAGTCTAGCGCTTATTTTACTATTTAACTACAAAAACCCGCCTAACAGCGAGTTTTGCTGATCGCAGAGTTTGTCGCCGCGACCCAGTAGTAGGCGCAGTTTGGATCTACGGTCTACATCTGCGGACAGACCGCTACCCCCTTATATATGCTCGTATCGTTGGGCTAGGTGGGTCCGAAGCATTCTTCAGTGCTGCCGAGCAAAGCACAGCTGTGACTCCGGGCTACACGATCGAGGTCGACTCCCGGCGGCGTCATGACATTTGGTTTTTAACAAACGAAATATGAGATGCACAAATACATAGAGCTTTCTCTTTACTCTTTCACTATTGGATCGCATATCCATCGTTGCCACAGATTTCGCGTAAATGATTAAAAATGAATCTGAACTGACTTGATGACAAAGTGAAACGAACAGCACGAAAGCTTCTCCATTTCACTTTCAACTTTCGCATTCCCTTTGTGCATCCCCTTTACTGGGGAGACGTTCCAAATTTTTTCAAGACACTTTTACAAGGTCTTGGGGTTGGAATGCTAACCTCAAACCTGGGTAATTAAACCAGTTGGAGATCTCTGTCGCCCTATGCGCAGAGGTCGTGGCGATAGCCGCTTTTTCCTACGAGACACACGAAAAGTGCACACTGTCGCGTCGTCTCGCGTCTCTTCGGTGATAAAGGATCCCCCTCTCTTTTTCTTTCTTTATCTTTAAGCCTAATAAACTTCGAAAAACATGTAAATCTGCCCTTACGGGGAACCGAAAACTCACGCGTATAGACGGACGAACGGACAGACGGACAGACAGACAGACAGACAGACACCGGTATTTTCTTACCCGGGTAGCCATAAGGGGCTGCCATGATTGGAATAACCACCAAAAGCCAAGCAACACACAAAGATCAAATTGATGGCCAGTTGAGATTAACCCTCAAAAACTTATAATTAGAGAGACTGTAATTGTTAAACGTCACTTTGGTGGGTTTGGCGCATCGGGCATCAATTTTCTGAAGTAGAAAAGTCGCGGCCATTGGGCAGTGATGGCTAGCCAATAACTGATTTGAATGTAATTGATGAGAGCATAGACATCCTTTGATAAAACGAGATGGGCAAGCGATAGAAGGACTCCGAATTTGAAGAAGATACTGGATGAGTGAAGTGATATTACAGTGAGCACAACAGCCGGGATTCGGAGTCCTGGTATCTTTGTTGATCATCGTGAACACTTGGGGCATTTGGCCCGGCGCGCGCCCACGTAGAATAATCTAAAAAAATTCGGCTCAACATTTTCATATGCTTTTCTACCAATTCAAACTCTCTTGCCAGTTATGTCACTCCAAATTACCTAGGTCGAAGTGTAAATTACTCCATTAGCTGATCGTCATTCGAAAACAAGCAACAAAAGAGCCCCTGAAAGAGAAGGGGCCCGAATAGTTTCAATTAGCATAAAGCTGGAAAATGAAGTTTTTGAAGTTAAAAGATTTGGAGTCCTATTTTTCTCCGGAATATGAAAGAATGTTGTTGGATTTCTATTACTATTCCTACTTCTATTTCTAACATTGTCATAAGTTCAGTCATTTTCATTTCTACAAGGCGTTCAAGATCTATGGATAGATTACTAGATTTAGAACTTAATTTTGTAAAAGTATAATGCTAAAAACAAAAAACATATCATTATGCCCAACGTTAGCAATTTTAATTTACTTTCTTTGCTGTTGTTTGCCTACCAAAAACAACTGTGGAAAGAGCTGCGGCACGGAGATCGAATTAATTTTTTGTTGGTCTTGTTCTTGTTGTTCTTGTTGTTCTTGTTGTTCTTGTTCTTGTTCTTGTTCTTGTTGTTCTTGTTGTTCTTGTTGTTCTTGTTGTTCTTGTTCTTGTTCTTGTTCTTGTTCTTGTTGTTCCTTTGTTGTTCCTTTGTTTATTCTTGTTGTTCTTACTATTTCTTGTTGTTCTTGTTCTTGTTCTTGTTCTTGTTGTTCTTGTTGTTCTTGTTGTTCTTGTTGTTCTTGTTCTTGTTCTTGTTCTTGTTGTTCTTGTTGTTCTTGTTGTTCTTGTTGTTCTTGATTTGTTTCTGTTCTTTCTGTTCTTGTTTCTTGTTCTTGCTTTCTGTGTTCTTGTTGTTCTTGTTGTTCTTGTTCTTGTTCTTGTTGTTCTTGTTGTTCTTGTTGTTCTTGTTGTTCTTGTTCTTGTTCTTGTTCTTGTTAAGCTTTCTTAGAAGAATCAAAACTGAAATGTGATTCTAACATTTCTAATGTCTCGTAGATTCAAAAGCTGTTAAATAGTGAAGACTTTCTCATTGTGTACACAAGAACAACTGTTTGGACAATTGAAACGAGAAGAAACAAAAACAACTAACTTGCTCTTCCTTTTGGTCCAAATTTGGTGATCAAGTTCCGATAAATTGATTTTAGAGTATTAAACATTAAACCGTAAATATAATCTAGAAAGTCGAATTTATTTAAACTCGTATCCAATGCTTTCTTGACTGTTTTTTCATAAACCAATTTTAAGGTGATCTGCGAAACTGCGAGCCCAAGAGCTCGAAACAATCATAGATCGAAATGGAACGAATCTGCGAGCTTAAAAGGTTCCACAAATATTGAATCCTGCTTCACTTATTGATAAAGCTTTGAGTTCTTCCAGAAGTTGAAAGTTAGGTCATTTAAATTCCATTCCCACCATAACAGCAACTGAGAAGAATTCCAGATTCATCAGGAGAAATCGTAGTGTACAGAGCGACATTCGTTAAAAAGTAAATAATTGTGCATGAAGAGATTGAGAGGTGGTTGGCCTAGTGGGAGATTTCTGAAAGATTTTGAAATTTAAATAAAAACTATCCTAATAGTAAGCCTTTATCTGAATCGATATTTATTAGATTGGCAACTTGGAAGTTGGTACATTTATTTATTGGACTTTTTAGAAATAACTAATGCACTAATTAATCTACAATTTTTACCAATAAAAAGGTTAATTTATTCTCTAAAACAGGCTTTTAACAGATTTAGAAAAGCTTGATTTCTGTAGATTTCAGGGGGAACGAAGTTGAGGAACCAAAAATGATGAACTACTCGATACGACTTAGATTTAGAACACTTTCTTCCACATAAACCTATTTTAATGTTAATAGAAAAAGATAGAGCATGAAAAGTTAGGCGTACAGCCGAATTCTCAGTTCGATTTGTCTTAAAGCTTTAGTTATATATTTGTTTGAAGAATTTTCAGAAAAACTTGAATTTCTAATAATTCGTTTCAAAAGTTGCACAAATTTGCTTAGGGTTTTCTGAAATTAGATAATATACAACTTTTATTTAGCAAAATCTAATTCAATTGTTCAATTGGTCTATTAAATATGTTTTTATGGAAAATACAAAAAAGTGTACCAACTTTCAAGTTGCCAATCTAATACCGTATTTTCTCTAATAGTAGTGCACCCCGGCGAGCCGAGTTGGTGACTATTTTACTGGTTTCCAAGCTTTTGCAGAAGCTCAACACTCTTGTCCTCCACTGAATCTCGCTCGTCATCAGCTACATTTTCCGACCCCACATCGATAGGTTCTGATAAGCGGTTCTCGAGATTTCGAGGAATTTAGGCGAAGCTCAGGGTGCACTACTATTAGAGAAAATACGGGTATTAGAGAAAGGATTTGTTCGTTTAAAAGTAAACTATTAAAAATTCGTCACAAAAATTTCAAAATCTCTCCACGTTTTTCTCCACTTTTCTACTCTGCTTCATGGATAATCCTTAAAATCAATAACATATTTGAATATCAGTGACAGATAACAGAAAAGAAAAGACTTCTGGATTTGATATTGAAATAAATATTTTCAACTATACGCTTCTTTCGTTTTAGAAATTCCCTCACCTCCAATAAGTTTGTGTATAACTCTTTTCCAATAAGAAATGCCAGAATTTGAAATCGACTCCCCCAGAGTTTCAGAGTTTTAAGAGAGTCCAATAGTCTCGAAACCTTTCAACTATTTGTAGATGATCTTGATCTTGAAGCGCTAGTGGATTCTTTAGACGTTATCTGACGCTCAGGGTGCACTACTATTAGAGAGAATACGGCAATCGAGTATAATCTTATTCATACTGTAGATCTCATACTGAATATCCTGAAATAACAACTAGAGTCGATTTGTTGAATTGAATCGATTCAACAAATTGTTTAAGTTCCGTAAAAATAGTTCGTTAAATAGAAAATTTGCTAGAGCAAGGGGTCTACTATGGTCTATTTCTATGTCTATGTCTATGCCTTTTAAACCAACTTCCACGGTTCACTCTAATAGTTGGGCACCCCGGCGAGCCGAGTTGATGACTATTTTACGGTTTCCAAGCTTTTGCAGAAGCTCAACACTCTTATCCTCCACTAGATCTCATCGTCAACTACATTTTTCGACCCCACATCGATAGGTTCTGATAAGCGGTTTTCGAGATTTCGAGGAATTTAAGCGACGCTCAGGGTGCACTACTATTAGAGAGAATACGGTATTTTCAAAAAACCTTTTCGGATTTTGCAACTCTTCAACAATAAAATTGAGAAAATTCCATCCAGAAAAGGCGAAAAGGCCAGCGTAAAAGCAAGAGAAATTGTTGTGAAATCCTGAAAAATTATAATTTTATTTAAATAGAAATCACCTTTGAGAAGTTCCCTCGGAAAGATTTTCCAAAGAAGCATAGTACTGGGGTTTTCCTATAAATTGTTTGATGAAATTCGAAAGTTTTATATTTTACCTAAGCAAAGAAGAATCCCACCAGCACCAATAATCATAATAAGAGCAAAAACCTAAAATATTCATTAATTAATTAAATGACAGTGTATTAAATTAGATATGAGATTCCAATCAAAATTCGAATCCGAATCTATTGGGTTGGTGAATTGAAAACTGCCGCCTATTGTCATATGTGACAGTTTGAGCACTTTTTCAAAAAAAACCCATTTTGAGTCAATGGAAAAATTGTAGAGAATCAAAAATCAAGCTTATATCCAAATTTCCAGAACGGTTCAAAAACTGGTTTCCAAGGAGCGTCACATGGGTGGGTTTCTACAAAAATTGAATTTTAAGTGAAACTACTAAGTGTATCTTTTTGGGAATTTGGCTATAAGCCTCATTTTTGATTCTCTACAACTTTTCTATTGACACCAAAATGGGTTTCTTTTGAAAGAAAATGATCAAACTGGGGACATCTCCAGTCCCCCCATTTTTGAGTCTCACACTGACTCGCTCTAAAATAAATAGCCTTGTTTGAGAACTTTTGGCGCATTCCCCATACAGCCCGGACCTTGCCCCTTCTGATTACTATTTATTCCGGATCATGAGTAATGAGCTTGCGGGAGAGCACTTCGATTCGGAAGAAGCAGTCAAAAATTGGCGTTGAAAGTTTTTCGATTCAAAACCAAAATCCTACTACGAAAGAGGAATCCGCAAATTGCCTGTAAAATGAGCAGAAGTCGTCAATAATAATGGAGATTATTTGGAATGAATTTATGGTTTTATTTTGAATAAATTTTAGTTCAAAGTCCCGCAGTTTTCAAATTCACCAACCAATTCAATTCGACCTTCATTTTCTGAGTTTCTTTGCCGATTGGATATGAAATTTTTTTCTCTGCAAGCAGAGATTTCTATAAGAATGTAAACAAAATTTCAGAAAAATGAGAAAACGAAAGTGGAATTAGGTTTCGATTGGAATTTTTCTGTCTATTATAAACTCACTTTAGCAACAGTGAAAAAGTCTTGAACAAAAGTGGCAGCTCGAATAGAAATACAGTTGATTGCTGTCATCAAAACTGAAAATATTGTCTTTCGGTCCTTCAAAAGCTACCGTAATCTTGTCGTAAACTTGTCTCTAATGTTTAACTAATCTATCTACTTTTTTGTCTGATTCTGTGGGTTTAAAAAGAATACTGAAAGACTTTAAAAGAATATTGGGATAAAAATTCAGGAGGCTTACGATAGTCGGGAAAGTTTCTAATGTTTTAGTAAATGCTTTATTTGCTAGTAGCTCTATTATCTGAACTTTCTTTCTTTCTTTCTTTCTTTCTTCTTCTTCTTCTTCCTCTTCTTCTCCCTTGTCTATCCCTCTTTCTCTTGAAGAGTTAAGGTACCAGCTAGTTCAGTGGTTAGAGCAATGATTGGAGCAATGGTTAGACCAATGATTGGAGCAATGGTTAGAGCAATGGTTAGAGCAATGGTTAGAGCAATGATTGGAGCAATGATTGGAGCAATGGTTAGACCAATGGTTAGACCAATGGTTTAGAACAATGATTGGAGCAATGGTTAGAGCAATGGTTAGAGCAATGGTTAGAGCAATGATTGGAGCAATGATTGGAGCAATGGTTAGACCAATGGTTAGACCAATGGTTAGACCAATGATTGGAGCAATGGTTAGAGCAATGGTTAGAGCAATGGTTAGAGCAATGATTGGAGCAATGGTTAGACCAATGGTTAGAGCAATTTTCGAAAATGGTTAGAGCTTAACGGAAAGCAAAAAGTCGAGGCTTCAATCCCCTCTCGAGAAATCTAATTTTTCTTGCCGCTTCTCTATTACCAATGAGACAAACAGCCAGCAATTCCGGTGCCCATTCTGGTGGAGGACAATTTGGATAAAATGGTCGAAGGCTGTAGATTGCAAAGGTCAACGCAACAATTGTCACTGTGCAAGGTCTAAAATGACCATAAAAGTTTTTAATTTGATATTTCATCAAGTTTTCCCAATCCTCTCACCTACCACAATCGCCTCAATCCATAAACGGAGAAATGCAAGGAATGGACCGAATGCTTCCATGATATAAGCATAATCACCACCGGATTTCTGAGTTTAGAAATAGATTTCGATTTTTCTATCAAAACAATTTTCACTTTGATCAATGTTCCCAATTCAGCATAACAGTAGGCTCCAATTGGCAGTGAAAATCCCGAAACAAGCACACCAAAAGTGACATGCCTACAGAGCCGGCTTCTGAAAAGAAAAATTGTAGATTATTGTAATTGTAACATTGTAGATATATAGTTCCTTTATAGTTCTTATTTGGTTACTTGTATAATTCCTATTTAGTTCCTAAATAGTTCCTAAATAGTTCCCTTTATAGTTCCTATCTAGTTCCTTATTTGCTTGCTGTATAGTTCCTATTTAGTTCCTATTTAGTTCCTAAATGGTTCCCTTTATAGTTCCTATTGGTTACTGTATAGTTCCTATCTAGTTCCTATTTAGGTTCTATTTAGTTCCTTTATAGTTCCTATCTAGTTTTTAAACTTTTATTTTTTAGCAACTTTATTTTTGTTCTATTTTTATTCTATTCTTTTTTGTAAATCCCCAAATTTCAAATTTCATCAGTTTCCGGTTTTGTTTTTGTTATTTTGTCTCTCCGATTTTGTCTCATCGTTGACAAAAAAAATAATTGCCTCATCTTTTGCAAATTTCTCTTTGATTTTTTGATTTTCTTTGACTTGACTGTACTTTTTAGACTTGAAAAAATCTATTTTCATTTGCAATTTTGCAATTTTGATATTGTTTTTGATGTTTTTGATGTTGTTTGCACTTTTCTCGTCTTTCTCGTCTTTCTACTCCCGTCTTTCACTCCTTCACTCCCGTCTTTCACTCACCACTCACGTCTTTCAACTTTCAAATTTCAAAACTCAACTTCATTGTCAGATTTGTCAGAAAACAAAAAAATGAAGGACTGGATTATGGAGAGATTGGGAAAGAAAGAGAAAAAAAAATCAGGTCAACTCGTCCAACTTTTGGGGGAGATGGGGAGATAAAAAGAGAGTGGAGGGGAGAAGAGAGGGGAAGCGATCAACATCCCTCCCCAACCCACCGCCATTCCTGTTCACTTCCACTAAATCCACCCGATCTTTCCCCTAAATCTAGTTCCCACCGTCTCATCCCTTAAATGCGAGTGTTTACGTGAAAGCTCTTTCATTTACCAATTTGTGAATTTGAAACAACATTCCTGCTAAAAGTTTCTTTACATAACCACTTTTCTTTTTCTCTTTCTCTTTTCTTTATCATTTCCATTTTTCATTTCAATTTCCATTTCAATTTCAATTTCCTTCATTTAGAATCAATAATTGAATGAAATGTCCTCAGCTCACTCAGTTCTTATTCTTCTCAATCGTTCTTTGCCTCATCGACGCGCAAAATGACCTCAACACGATTTTCGAGAAAACAGCAGATTGGTTCAAGGTTTGATAAGCTTTATCACTTTTGAGTAATTAGATACAATTATCATTTTCTTATTAACTCCTGTTCAGGAGTTTCTTCCGAAGAATGCGCCCACTCTGGCCAGTCTTCCTTTCATCCCACCGACAACGCCCAAAATGAGTTTGTTAAGTAAGTTTAAAAGTAAGCAGTAAGCATACTTTTTACAAGGCTTTTGATGCGAAATTTACATTTAAAAATCCTCTCACTAAATGAGTTTATTAAGTAAGTTTAAAAGCATACTTTTTACGAGGCTTTTGACTACAGTCAAACTTTGATATAACGAATCGCTCAGGACCAAAAGCTTTGATATAACAAACCTAAAACGTGTCCCAAATGGACGCTACGCTGGATGACCATTGATTGTATTTGGCTAGGGCAGCTACGCAGAGATTTTGGGCAGTTTTTAGAATTTCAAGTTCATTGTATCGAAGTTTGACTGGATTTTGCACGTCGCACCAATTTGTATTTAAAAAGCCAAGTATTGGATTTAAAAAACCAATGTCCAATTTCGTTGGTAGAAAAAGATTGTTAAAATCAAATTTTAAGTTTTATATAACTTATATTTCCTGCCAATTCCTCTTCTTCCAATATGCAAAATAGCGTGCAAAATAGTCAAAAGTATCCCCTATTTTTCGTTATTTTGACGTCATTTTATTGGCTTGGTAAAGTAGATGCTTTCAGATTTTTCTCCAATCTTCCCAACTCCACCACCAATATCAATGATGATGTCAATGTCGAAGCATGGCTATCCCCCAGGAATCTCTCGAATTCAAGCTCCAATCTCCTTTCCAACATTCCCTCCCCTTCCCACCTTCCCAACTCCAAAACCTTTCCCAACTCTACCAACATCTAATTTCACATTTCCACCGTTAAGCGCTAACTCGATGAAGCTGCTACCCCCAGTAAATATCACTCTTGATCCCGAAGCCTTGATGTCCGTGGTTGGTTTTAAGCTATGTATTTTATAGCGAATCAACCGCTAAACATAAAACTTATGTACATATTTTCTCATAAACCTTTTTTTTTTTATGATCTCAAGTTTAACTTTTGTTCTATTTTGTGTGCTTTTTGAAATAAAGCAAAAAAAAAAATAGATTTTCCTTGTTAGATTAGTTATTTTACTAAAAATTCTTAGTTAGAATGATTTGAATAGACAAATAAAGATTTCAATCAACTCTTACTTAGACGGTCAACAGAATCAGCTCACAAAATGAAATGAGTCATAGATCATTCGACGCAGAATTTTACGCTTCCGAATATCTGATTCGTTTTTGCAAATTTATTCTGAATCGCTTGCAATTTGGTAAACAAATTTTTGGCCTTTCTTTATAAGGCCTTTTTTTATTTTTTATCTTTATCTTATTCTTTATCTTATTCTTTATCTTATTCTTTATCTTATTCTTTATCTTATTCTTTATTCTTACGAGCGCACTACATGAAAATGGCTGCGTGGCGTACTAGGTAATAAGTTAAGATACGGAGTATCTACTCGAGGTTTCGAATCCGCTCACCTCTTTCTTTTTTGGAAAGTGGAAGATTTGGGTGAATGGATTCATTACTTGTTATATTATGTTATAGTTATTATGTGATAAATTTGTGATAGGAAAGACTTGAGACTATGACAGACATCATAAAAAGTATTAAAAAGAAATAACAAGAAAGAAGTGAGCGGATTTGAGCGGATTTGAACTGGAGTAGCTAGTCCGGGTCATAACCTACTACCGACTACACCAGGCAACCATCTAAACGCAGCGCGCGTTTAAGCCTTATAAAGAAAGGCCAAAAGCTATTCAGAAACATTTTGCAAAAACGAATCAGAGATTCGGAAGGGCAAAAAATTCTGCGTCGGATAGTATGGCTCATTTCATTTGATGAGCTGAGCTCTGTTTCTTGTTATAAAAAACTTTTTCAGCCCGAAATCGTCACCCATTGGGGTTACCCAGTCGAGGAGTACAATGTTGTGACAAAAGATGGATATATTCTCACTCTACATCGAATTCCATATGGAAGAAATGGTTAAATGCAAAAAAAAAAAGATGGTTTAGTAATCGAAGGATTTAGAAACTAGAAGTAAAAAATTGAGACCAGTTGTCTTCTTACAACATGGCCTTTTATGCACAAGCTCGATTTGGTTACTGAATTTGCCGAGTCAAAGCGCAGGTATGTGATTAGAGTGTATTTCTAAAATTTCGCAATTTTCATTGCCTTTTATTGTAAATTTCTTTTTTATCTAATCCTAATCACTCCTAGTTTTCTAATGGTTAAAATTTAGGCTTCGTTTTCGCTGATGCAGGCTTCGACGTTTGGTTGGGGAATATGCGAGGGAACACCTATTCAAAGTCACACCTTCGGATGGATCATGGAGATGCAAAATATTGGAGGTGCTCTATTCTACACTAATAACAGAAAGGAAATGATTTGATATTAATATATTGGGTTGTCCAGTTATGCATGCGCGTTTTTTACTATTTTGTAAATTTCTCAAGATACCGAAATCAAGAAAAAGATATATACATATGAGTATTATTCGAAAGCTGAAGATCTCCTCTACATTTTGATATAAAAAGTTTTTGACTTTGTTCAGCTTTTGGGCAAATTGACTGCACAGAAGAAGAGGTGGCCAAAAAATGGAAGGGTGCCTTTGGATCAAGTTTTGGCTCCGCTCAAATTGAGTTAACCGTTTGATGTTTGGCCAATAGATATATCAATACAACTTTTTTTATAATATAACAATTTCAGAGTATCTTTACTTTTCTTTTCTTTTCTGGGCGGTTATTTTACACCATAAAGCTTGAGGAATAGCTAAGCTGGAATGGGGTTTTTTTTTGGAAAACGACCTCTCCCTTTGTGCAGTCAATTTCCCAAAAAGTTGAATGAATTCAAAAACTTTTTATTCCAAAATGTAGAGGAGATCTTCAGCTTTTGAATGATATATAACACTCTTATACATCTGTCCGATATCTTCAGAAATTTACCAAATATTGGGTTGATGGAAAAGTCCTTTCCGATTTCTTGGGAGAGTACCTTAAATTTGTCCAATTTTGACGTTTTATAGCTTATCCTAAACCTGAATTCAAGACAATAGTAAAAACGTGCATTCATAACTGGACAACCCAATAGATTCTCTTGGGAAGAGATGGCTCGTTATGATTTGGAGGCGATGGTCGATGGAATTCTCAATGTCACAAAACAAAAACAGGTTAAAGAGATGAAAGAAATTGAAAATCAAAAAAAAATTACAGCTTTATTTCATCGGTCATTCTCAAGGCACTCTCACAATGTTCGCAAAACTCGTGTTGAGTCGGGGATTCGCGGGGAAAATCCGGAAATTCTTCGCGCTCGCTCCGGTGGCTCGATTGGTGAATGTGAAGGGAATGTTTCACACTTTAGGAGAAACATATCCACAGTTTAAGGTTTGATATATTTTAGAGAAATATTAGTTTAGTCGATATATCTTTAGCTACCATTTAAAAAGCGATTTAGAAATACCATATTTTCTCTAATAGTTGTGCACCCCGGCGAGCCGAGCTGATGACTATTTTACGGTTTCCAAGTTTTTGCAGAAGCTCAACACTCAAATCCCCCACTAGATCTCATCGTCAGCTACATTTTCCGACCCCAAATCGATAGGTTCTGATAAGCGGTTCTCGAGATTTCGAGCAATTTAGGCGACGCTCAGGGTGCACTACTATTAAAGAAAATACGGTAACTAATTGACCTATTGATCTACGGTTTGCTTCATTACAAATGTCTCCTATATTTCTATAAAAGATCGTTGAAATCTTAAGAAATGTTTTGTTTCTGGCCTTTTTTTTTCTGGAGTGCGAACTCGGGCAGTCAAAAAGGGATCCGAAAAAAAACGACCCGATTATGCTATTTAAACACTTTCTTCTAAAAAACCTATCTTATTATCAATAAAAGAAAGAACGCAAAAAGTTAGGCATATAGCCAAATTTTCAGCAAATCTGTTCAGCTAATATCTTTCTAGAGCTTTTGTATCGAATTTTACGCAAAACGGATTTTTCCGCTCGGATTTTCTTAGAAAAAAGCGCAGATAGAAATAGAAAAAGATAGAAAAGTGTCTAATAAACATCTATTTAGGTTAAAACGGAGGTTAATTGTTGAACTTTTCACTTCTAAAGAGATTTAGAAAAAGATTTTTGTCTAAAAACTTATCCGTCAACCCAATAGAAACTCGAAAACTTTAGCTGTTTTATGAAATGATTGGAGACAAAGAGTTTCTACCAAACAATATTTTCACTCGTTTACTCACTGATGTTCTTTGTGATAGAAAGATGAAAAATCCACTCTGTGAGGATTTTATTTATCAGGTAACAGATTGGAGCTTTGGCTTTGAGTTTAAAGAGTTTAGGTATCAGGACCGGACAGCAATCAACTAAACAAAACCCGGATAGGAATCTATTTGGCACATAATCCGGCGGGTACCTCTTGGAAAAATATCATTCATTACGCGCAAATGGTTAAATCGGGAAAGATGCGACCATTTGATTATGGAGCAGATCATAGTATGAAGCTTTATGGAAGAGTTGGGTACTCTTTTAGACTTTCAAATTGTTATTGTTTAGACACATCCACCCGAATTCGATCTCTCACAAGTTGAGGTGCCTCTTTATTTGTTTTATTCGGATGCGGATTGGTTAGCGACAAGCAATGGAGTCGAAGGATTTATATTGAAAATGATTGATCAGAAATATATCAAATTGTCAAAGTAAGTTCTTAATAGTATGATTCGTTTGTTTAAAAGTGACTTTAAAGGCTACCGTAAGATTTTTAATCTATCCAGCTACATAAACTCGACTACAGTACAATAAACCGCTACAATAACCCAAGAAGGATTACTGTAACATTAAGTAACAGCTAAAATAAGAAAAACAAGTTCTATAAAAATCTATAAAGATCTATAAAGAGCTATAAAGATCTATAAAGTTCTCTAAAGATCTCTAAAGTTCTCTAAAGATCTCTAAAGTTCTATAAAGATCTATAAAGATCTCTAAAGATCTCTAAATTTCTATAATAAAGTTCTATAAAGATCTCTAAAGATCAAAATTTCTAGAAAGATTAAGTTATGAAGATCTACTGTAGGATTACTATAGCTTTTTGAGGGAAATCTTAGTTCTGAATGCGTGTTGTTTCCAGAAAACTTTCCGATTTCAATCACAATGATTTCTTATGGGGTTTGAGAGCAAGAGAAGAGATTTATGATGTAATTGTGAATGTGATTTCTCTTGATCATCGAAAATTTCGAATACAAGATGGAGTCAGAAGATATCTTGAAGGTAAAGGTCAAATTACGAGATTTTCTAGAACTAAACAATTACAGCAAAATCGAATCTCTCTCCAAACTCGACGAGTGATTCTTTTCTCGAAAATCTTCTTCGTGAATAATTTATCGAAATTTAAATTAAACGGGTATTTAAAAGAATCTCATGTATTTTATTTATTTTATAATAAATGAAATTCTTTATCAATTGACCCTTACTTTATTGGGAAATCAATAAAATGTGATAACGTGATCATGGTGTTCGTTTTTTGAATTCAAATTTTCAAACAAGAAAGTGAACACTCAAGTGGGAGAATAGCACGGTAGAGAATGAATGAGAGGAATTGAGAACAGTTCAGTCGGAAATTTGTTATCGAAAGCTATTTGATTACTGTAGCATTTGAAATTCTATTAATCAATTAAATTTTATGGTCAAAACAAATCAGACAATGAGTGGATGTGTTTTGGTTTTTGCACAAGGACAAGTGCTTTTTTGAGAGTGGGACAAATGCGACCTCTTTTTTTGCGCACCCGGACATTTGCGCACCTTTTTTTCCGCACCTTGCCCATTAGCGCACCTTTTTTCGCGTTTTCAAAAGCTCTAAAAGCTAATATTAACCAATTTCTATTCCAAAAGTTGTTTTTCTAGGTAATTTTAGGGCGTAGAATCGAAATTTTGACATATCAGAGCTTGTGGAAACAAACGGACGGAGTTATACAAAGAGAAAAATCATCAATCAAAATTTTCCGTAATTTGATCTAGCCGTTTTGTCTTTCAAATTGGTTCCACACGCTCTGTTATGTCAAAATTTGAATTCGACACCCTCAAATTACCTAGAAAAACAACTTTTGGAATAGAAATTGGTTAATATTAGCTTTTAGAGCTTTTGAAAACGCGAAAAAAGGTGCGCTAATGGGCAAGGTGCGGAAAAAAAGGTGCGCAAATGTCCGGGTGCGCAAAAAAAAGGTAGCATTTGTCCCACTCCCCACTCAAGTAAATGTTTTTATGTTTTTAGCTCTTTAAATAGAGAATTTTTCGTAATTTTTGCTAATATTGAAAAAGAGAAAATAAGATTTAAAAAAAGATTAGCAAGCTGTCAAGATGTTGAATCACATTACAAAAGTGGCATTTTAAAAAATTACAAAAAAATTGATGCATTAGCAAAAAGTCGAATGTTTAAAAGTGTAAACGAACCTTGACAGGATACAGATGTTTTTTCTTTAAGATTTTAACTCACGTTCTTGTACACCGGTCGGTGAGACGAAAATCCCAGAGCCGATAATGCATCCAACGATGATCGTCACACCATTGAACAACGTTAAACTTTTTTGCAAACCCTGAAATTTTTCAATTATTAATCGTTTCTATTGCTTTTTGCAAACCCTTCCATCTCCCTCATTTTCATCATCAGCATCTCGATTCTTGACTCGTTTCCCATCTTTACTCAATGGTTGAAGCTCTTGGGATTTCTGTTTAGGCATCTGGAATTCAAAAAAAAAATGAGCAAATAATGTATGAGTTAAACAAATAAAATTATTTCTATTAAAAAGAAAAAAAGGAAAGAAAATTATATATTAAAGTAGAACTAGTTAAAATTCAAATTAAAGGCAAAAAAAACCATTAAAACAAAAAAAAAGCCATCAATAGAATAGAAATAATAGAAATAGAAATCATCAATGGAACCATCAATCGTTATTAAATCGTTATTAAACCATCAATCGTTAATTTCAAGACTTGGATTGTTTTTAAAAAACTTTTATTTTACTGTCAAAAATCTGCTTATAAAAAGTGGCTTTTTTTCGATATGAACTCCTTCTTTGTCTAAGAAATTATAGCTTTCAAAAAGTATTATTTTTTGAAAAGAAATCTGGCGCGAAAGCGTATGTTTTGCTGAAAGGGTTAAATAAAGAAGGGAATGGGGAAGGAACGGTCGGCCAATCTGTGGCCATCCCCTGCCCTTTCTCCTTTCAATGCCACAGTGCTATCAGACCGCTCTTTTCTTGCTTCTTCCTTCAATCTCTGCTTTTTTTGCCGCTTCTCTATTTCTATTCATTCAAATCAATATGCATATAAGAGTGTATAAGCCAGCTTTTGCATCAAAAAACATCTTCTGGAACGAATACAACACAAATACAAAGATTAGTGATACTCTAAAGAATAAAACTGTCATTCTATTAAAAAAAATTTTGAATCCAGGTTTACTTTGCAGTTTTTGATGTTTTTGATGTTACAAACCAAGATACAAAATCATCTAAAGTCATTGCTATACAGTTATTCATAAAGTTTGTATGCGAAATAAAAATTTGTATTAAAAATGTAGCATAAAATCAATACTAGCCACATGTAGATGATTCTTTTGCACATTGGAAGCTTCTCCATTCCCTCTTCCATTCCATTCACTCATTCAACACAGATAAATATACAAAGAGTTGGACACAACTGGATTGAATCAGCTAAACAAACGGATAATCCAAAACAAATTGTTGACATTTACTAATAAATTTTTGGGTGGAGTAGCTATTCGAAAAGTGATCGGACAACCATACTTATGAGAAAAAGTAATGAAGATTACGGTAGTTTGGAAATTTCGCATGTTTTAGAAAACGTTAACCATGCTTTTCTGGGAGTGGGACAAATGCGACCTTTTTTTGACATTTGCGCACCTTTTTTTTCCGCACTTAGCCCATTAGCGCACCTTTTTTCGCGTTTTAAAAAAGCTCTAAAAGCTAATATTAACCAATTTCTATTCCAAAAGTTGTTTTTCTAGATAATTTTAGGGCGTAGAATCGAAATTTTGACATATCAGAGCTTGTGGAAACAAACGGACGGAGTTATACAAAGAGAAAAATCGACAATTTTCTGTAATTTGATCTAGCCGTTTTGTCTTTCAAATTGGTTCCACACGCTCTGTTATGTCAAAATTTGAATTCGACACCCTCAAATTACCTAGAAAAACAACTTTTGGAATAGAAATTGGTTAATATTAGCTTTTTAGAGCTTTTTTAAAACGCGGAAAAAAGGTGCGCTAATGGGCTAAGTGCGGAAAAAAGGTGCACAAATGTCCGGGTGCGCAAAAAAAAAGGTCGCATTTGTCCCACTCCCGTTTTTCTTTCACGCTCTTGTTTTTGCTGATGACTCCTATTGCGTAACGTTCAAACGGACTAGATCTTTGCAGAAAAATTGGATTCGATTATTTGATTAAAAGTTTGATACTGTATCGTGAAAATGAACTTTTATTTGTTTTCTATTTGGTGGATACATTTCCCCTTCTCTCTCAAACACAAAAAAAGCAAACACAAAGATAGCCGCTTCTTTCTCTCTCACAGAAAATGAATAGCCGTACATCGCGCAAGCCGTGCATTTTAGACTTACCAGCTTATACTTGGCTTCGTGCAGACGGATTTTATTTTCTTCATCCCTAGAGGAATCGAACCCGTGACCTTTCTTACTCAAAAAGTGTAAAGACAAAGAAAGCAAAAAAAAAGATTGCATCGAACCGGGATCGAACCCGAGACTAACCGAGCCCAACGTTGCCCAACTTGGCAGATCGGACATCGGGACGCACTACCACTCGGCCACACGGTAGCATGTGTTCTTTAATTTTGCTTTTTAGGAAAAACGGTCAAATTATGTGTCAAATATTATTAGATTTTTGGAAACTACGTAAAAAGTTAGGTTTGTAATGTCAAACTTTCAGATCGATTGGTTGAGCCGTTTTTTCTAAAACAGCGGAACAGACACACATACTCTCTCGCTTATAATAAGTAGGATTTACTACCGTAAATACTGTAATAGTACCCGACCCCCCTCGTACAGTCGCGTAGTCGCAAAAGTTTTTTAGTATTTCATTTTTTTCAAAGCGCCCGTACTTTCAAAAAATGCGTCTTTGGTATAAAAAAAATAGCTGAAAATCAGGGCTATTTTTTGATATTTAAGTGGGCATTGTAGCATAAACCAGTGTCGAGAAAAACTCGTTCAAAGCTAGACGACGCAACACTCCGCACCGTCATTATGGGGCTGGGGTACTATTACAGTATTTACGGTAGGTATTAGATATGCAAACAATAAAAGCATGCAAATTTTAAAATTACAAATTACAAAGAATTTAGATTTTCAAGAATGTTTCATTTCCAATTCCCTAAGTACTTGTAAAAGATTTTGGTACTACCTAATAAAGTGAGGTGCTAGCAAAAGCGCCAAACTATTTCCGTCGCGTATCATTTGCGCCAAATTTACGCTTTTCAACACATTTTCCTAACAACTCTGATTGTTTATTTTTATTTTGTTTACTACTTTTTCTCGTCGACGATGCTCGCTACTTTAACGCATTCGCCTTGCCTTTTACAACCCCAGAAAAACAATCGAAAATCAACGTATTTTTGCCATTTCGCATTCAAATTTTGAGGTTTAAATGAAAATATTTTTACGTGATTCTAGGGAAACTTTTTGTGTAGAATCCGAAAATTTCCATCCAAAAACTTGAATGCCGCGTTTTTATTAGGAAAATGCTAGTTTTTCAAAAGCTTGAAAGATTTTATTTTTTATTTTAAGCTTTTATACAGTGGTCCACAAAAGTAATGCCCCATTGCCATCTAACAGTATGTTTTGTAAGGAAATCTTGCAAAATCGGCATTTCAGAAAAAGAGTAGGGCATTTTTACCGACCCATAAGACTCGACTTTTCAAGAATATAAGATTTATCCGTATAATTTTGCAAAAATACTTTTGAATGGCAATGGGGCATTACTTTTGTAGACCACTGTACATCATGGCATAAGTGGGAGAGACTTGAATGACTAAATTAAACACTACTAAATTTGATAAGTCCCGCTCTTATGCCCCAAAGCTACTCACATTTCCGGGGTCGGAAAAGTCAACTTTTAATACGCAAACTTGTGTTAAAAATGCGATTTTCGTGATCAGCGCCCTCGATTACCCCAGAAAAAAGTGTTCCCAACTTTATTAGTACCAAATTATTAAATTTTTGTGTCTATTTTAGCGCATTTGATTACTTTATGTTTTAAATTGTTTACATTTGATAATCTTCAAGTTTTATTTTAGTTGACGTCCGGCGGAGTGACACAACCGGATAATTGGTGAATGATGGGCGACAGGGATGAAGGTAAATCATTTTAACTATAAATTTCACGTAGGCTTCCATGCTATTTTCAAACTTTTGAGGTTAAAAAGCTTGGGGTAAGTTTTAGCGTTTTTAAAGGTGTTAATAGTTAATTTTTATATTCCAGCGTCATCTCCGAACACTCATCTCCGAACAAGAATATACGGTCGAGGAGATTGTGGATCATGCACGGTTTGATTCTGATTAAACGGTTAAACATCAATAAACTGAAATATTCTTGAATTTCAATAAAGCTAAATAGTAAATGTAAATTATTCATTAATTATCTGATTTAGTTTCGATGATTTGTACTTTCGAAAGCTGATGTATCTCAAAAATCATCACGCGGCTACGGACGAAATTATGGGGCGCTTCGTCCCACGAATCAAAAAAGGCGAAGAATGTAGCAAATATGTTTACAGGGTAAAAAAAAAAGCAATTTGCATCTTGTTCAAAATCAATATTTAGACGCGTTGGGCTGGATATCGACCAGACGAAGACACATGGAAGCCTGAAGCTAACTTTTGGATAGTTAGTCTTTTTCTAGATTTCAATATTTTGCCAGAATTTTAGCCCGACAGCAATGGAAAGATTGAGGCGAATGAGCTCCTGACCACGTACAAAGAACCGCTTGGTCTGAAAAGCCCAGGCAACCGCAAAGGCTCTGCAAGAAGCATACGAAAGAGTTAACAGCGATTCTTTGTCAAAGTCTACGGTATTTATTGGTTTTATTTTGATTTTTTGATACCAGCCGAAACCCGAAACCGAAACCTACATAACGGCGGGTTTTTCTGGCTGAATGTTTTGAGGCTGACGCATAGTTTGATCTCTCAGGTTAAAGGTCACTCGGCGCGCCCCCTCCGAGACCCCTGTAACAATTGCTTCACCGTGAGGCAACTCAAATTTGCATACTTCAGCTCCATGCTTGAAAACATTGAAAGCAAAAAAGTTTGGAGTTAACAGGAATGAACTCAGCTATCCCTTAGGGCGATCTGGGACGCTAACCACCTCCGGCAAGCCCTCCGATAGACTGCCGAAGCAAAAAGGGGCGTGGATTAGCAATTTTAACTTTTTAAAAAGTACACGATGAAATTCTTTTCATTTTTGGGGGTGGCGTCGGCAGAGCGTTTAAAAAAAACGAAAAACGGAAATAAAAAAAGCTAAATTACTTACGGTTGGTTCTCACTTGCTACTAAAAACTGGCACGGTATTTAGGAGGATTTCTAATTTTTAAAATAATGAGAAATATTTTTAGGAACAATGGGTGAAGAAGAAAGAAAAAGAGGGCAGTAGGAGGAAATCGTTTGCTGCATTAAATGGCTCTTCATCTAGCGTTGGTTCATTGTATTAAGTAAATCGGTTTCTTGCTTTAGGATGACGAACAACCGCCGAACAGAAAACCATTGAAAAGGAATACTAGCAAGAAGCTGCATTCAACTTCGGTAAGGCTGAGTTTTGTTCATTTTTTTTGGGTTGATCTTATAAAACACGCGGTATTTTTTCATGGGTGCAATTATGATCGTTTTAGAGTAGCTCAAGTGACAAAAGTGAAGATGAATCGAGTCAATCATCCGATGGTCAACCATTTTATTTCGAGATTCCTGTTGCGGTTTGTCATTTTTTTGAATAATGCGTAATTGAAAGCTGATAAATTGAAGAATTAGCATGTACATAAACTGTAATAATTTTTAGGAAACATATGCTACAATGAAGGCAGATGAAAGAAAGAGGAAACAAAAAGAGCTCAATCGAATTTACAAGAACGTGAACGGTGAAGGAGTTTGCTTTGGAGAAGAAATGGTAATTTTTATTGGTATGTATCGATTACACTGACAGCTTTTATGCAAATTTTATCAAACGGTATCAAAAAAGTGATAAACTTAAATGTTTTTTACCAAGATTATTTTTTGCCATGGCGGAACCGCGCAATTCTAAGGGGTTGGGGTACCCGTGCGGTATACCCCTTCCTAATATCGCCCCCCCCCCCCCTCAACTTTGCACGATCCCCCGGTCAGAAAGTGTTTTTAATCGAGAGAGCATGCTTTAAACTATATTAGAAATGAAAATACTACAAACGCTTCAAAAAGGTCCATTATTCGTATATTTGAAAAGCGGCCAGTGTAATCGATAAGTACCTTTGCATTTTAATTTTGCATGCTAAAAACGCGTTTTCTAGGAAAATGATACCAACAGTAAAGTTCAAGAGAAAAAAAAATTTGCCTGCAGCATCCGAGGATTCTTTTATCGAGCCGCTACAAAAAGACCCAATAAAACTGAAAATCAGAATTGATCCGCTTGAGAAACTTGTCACTTGTACGCCAGTTGATAGGTAAGGAAATTTGTTTTATTTAAATTGTTTTATTTGTTGTTTTACTTAAATTAACCAATTTTTTTAGAGCACGAAAGCAAACTGTAGATGAGTCTAAAATTCGACCCAAAAAGCCATCAGTACAGAATAAGCCGCAACAGCGAAGTTAAATATACTTTAAACCTTTAAAAATAATTTAATTTTTGATTCTTTGCCAAGAGATGGTGAAATTGCCAAGCAAACACCTTAGTTCAAGAAGCAACGATCTCCACGATTGCCGCAGGAAACAGTCGAGGCCGAAAATGTTACCAATACTGGTAAGGGCTTATGTATTATGTATTGAATCCCATTTTTTAGTACCTGAAGCTCTTCAAAAAGAAGATGACATATTGATCATTGAGGAAAAACCCTGCGAGAAGAACAATTTGAGAAATAAGAAATCTCAGGTAAATTGTCGCTGTGTCGTGTGCAATAAAAATTCAGGTTGCTACTGGATACTTTGAGTTTAGCATGACACCTTTTTTTGGCAATGCCTTATCAAAGACGCAGGTATGGGGTGCTTTTTCTTTACAAAATCGCAAAGTTTAGGGCTCGGTCCTGTGGGGCTGCGATGACAGATGATGGCGTCTCGTTTGTGAAGGAGCTTGATGAAAGCGACGCTAAAGAATGTCGGTGGAATTCGTTGCTTGAAAGAGGAGTAAGGGTTAGTGTTGAGGTTTTTAAACAAAAGCATTCACTGAGTTCTTTAGAATGATTCAACGGAGCAGGTGTATCGAATAGGGAAACGGATTCGTTTGACACAGATTCGGCGAGATGTTTGTTTTCTTTTGTTGGTAAATCATATTAATATTTTTAGGGAGTTGTTCGATACGCTTGTGCCGAAAAAGGGTGCTCGAGATCATCTCAGAAAATTGGCCATGTCATTTCTAAACCCGTCCCATTGCGGGAAATTGACATGGAGCTCGTCGAGAAGAATGAGGCCAACAGAAAAAAAGAACAACATGGCCGAGAAATGAATCAGGTTTTACTGTTCAGTAGAGTATTTTTAATTGTTACCGAGCATTTATACGGGTTAGTTTTTCATTATTTTGTGGCCATAGGCTATTGCTTACAATTAGATAAATTGTTCTTATACTTTCAAAAAAATACGAAATATGTAGATTGATGGTTGAAAGAGGGAAGACGAATGAGTATTCCCACCATCGATTATGATTTATTCAGTTCAGTGCTAGTACACACAAGCTTACATCTTCGTAAATCATGCTTTTTAGTTCACCACTTCAACTGTGAACACGATTTCTCGATAGAAACCATTCTTTCACGGACGTATCTTGGTCGCATGGCCGCTCAATTTGTGTGCTAACCTAGGTATATAGAAAAATTTGGTGTTGCCCTAATCGTGGCTCATTTGCATGCAAAGAAAGAGCATACATACAAGCAGGTGGGACATAGATGGATTTGGATAGACGAAGAAGGGAAAGGGGTGTCCCTTCAGGTAGGCCCAAGGGATCAGAGATTTCTCTCTTCTTTTAATGGTTACGTCATTTACCCATTCTCCCCTTCTTGATACCCTTGTTCTTCTTTCAATTTCCTCCCAAATCTCCCGGTCATCACCTACAAACGAGCAAATAAATCGGCGAACGTTTGAGGATTCATTTTTAACATCTTTCTCTATTGTTAGTAGCCTGTGAGCATGTCAATTTTTAGAAACTACTATAAGCTTGCTTTGAGTTTTCTAAAGTTGACACGTTTTAGAAAACGAACTATTCTCAGTCCCATCACCTTGAATTTCAATTTCGAATATTTTGTTTCACCTTCACTTACTCCTTTTTTTTGAAAGCTCGGACTTCCAGCTGAGGATTGGGAAAATATTGCAAGTGATTCCTCTTTTTTTAGTGTAATCGCACAAAAGAGACAAAATACCCGCGCACGCGAACCAATCATTTCAAGGCTGGGAAGCGAAATTTATGGGATGATTTTCGAGAAATTCATTTTACAATATAGATTTTAAAGTGCATCTTTTGATAAATTGAGGATGACTGCATTACGGGACTTCTCTACATTTTGACCGCTAGATGCGCAAAGAAAATTGAGCAATATGTCGGATTTGAGTTGAACATCTGGAGGGAAGCGAGAAGTCTTTTTTTCCATCCGGTCAAAGATATAAATGTCACCATTTTACAACCATAACAACACCGCTTTTGCGGGCAACTAATTTGTGCATATTTAAAGATTAACTACAATACTACAAAGCTACCGTAAAGATGATATTGTAATTGTGAACCAGCCTTTCCAAAATCATCGCTTTCTTTTGATAAATATAGCTGAAAATTTTCTATTTGATTAAAAAACCTTTCAGTTTGACTATCTAGTTTTGCTCTGAAACAGATAAAATTTGCAATTTTTTTATATGATAAGAAAATCTGGAAATCCTTCACTCTCATCACTCTCAAAAATTGATACAGAATACCGTATTTCTATTTCTCTGATTTACAGTAATCTTTAAGGTTGGTTGACTGATAATTGATTATATCCAGCTTTGAAACCTATAAAATTTCGCGTTTTGCTTTGAACTTTCCTCAAATCTCAACATGCAATCAGTTGGATTGAAGGTAATAGCCGGATATTGTTAGAGAAAGAAATGAGATGAGGAAAAGAGAGGTGCAGCTAAACAAACATCAGTGATGACCTTGTGCCCCTTGAAGGAGACCCTACCATTGCCTAACCATTGAGGATATCGACGGGGAAATCGAAGAGAAAAGGAAAAGAGAAAGAAAAGAGAAGGAAAAGAGATATCACTCCTTCCGACCAATCCCTTTTCTTTCTTCTGATCAATCTTTTTGATTGGATCTCCACAATCCCTCATTTTCCTCCAGATCTTTTGAGAGATTGGTTAAAGTTTAAGGGCATTTCTCTCGATTAGTCTTTTATTTTTTAAAAAATAAACTTTTAAACTACCGTAATCTTATTCAAAGTTATTCCAATCCCTGTCTAGGTTTTGTTTCTGAGATTTTTGCTGAGCTGGTAAAGTCAGGAAAGTTTTATCCAATCTAGATATCAATTTTTATATAGTATCCTTTACCACACAGAAATCTAAAAAGATCGAATAAAACTAGAGCCAAGATTACGATAGCTTTTGAACGTTTCCACGTTTTAGAAAGCTTTGGCAGGAAAGGAAATTGTTTTGGCAGAAACACTAGTTCTGCCCAAAATTCCCGAACACCTTGTGTGGGCCACTTCAGTCAATCCAAGCTCCAATGATCGTTCTCCTTTTTTTTCTCACTTACAAGTGAATTGTGTCCCCCATCATTTCCTTTCAAATCACATATGGTTCTCTTCCCATTTCTTTTCCCAAGTAATTTGCTCGACCCGGTCATTGCCCCCAAAAAAAACCTTTCCCTCCAATCCTCAACTCAGCATCCCGGTTGTCCCTCGATTTATAGCCTTTTCTTTTTTCTGATCACTCAAAAATCTTTCAAAGATTCAAGATTCAAGAATAAAACTTTCTCAATTGCAAAAGTTTAAAAAAAGCAAAACTTTTTCTCAATTGACTTTTCTCCTTTTTCCTTTACTTTTCTCTTAAACAGGAAATATCAAGAATGCTTCACCGAATTTTAACGCCTCACCACTTTTTGAGTTTTCTCTCTATTTTTATGTACTAATTTGCTATTTATCTGCTAATTTGATTGCTATTTATTTGTCTTATTTTTATTTACAATCAATGAGAAGCTCGACTCTTTAAGCAGCTTTAAGCATTTCCGACTCCGCCCCTTCTCAGATTCCCTTTTGCCTACCCCAAAAGCTTTTCACTCTTAAAAAGCTGGCAAGAAGGCAATCTTTTATTATTAAATATTTTCTTTCTTTAAAGTGCTCATTTTCAAGCACAATTCTTTAGAAATTCTTTAGAAACAATTAGAAACAGTTACAAAATCGTTATCTAATTGATTTCCTTTGATCTCTTTTAATGTTTATCCATCACAATGAGTTATTAGTGACCGGAAAAAAGTTTCTCTTGACAATGGCAAAGAATGGATGATTTGTGAGTGGGTAATTTGGTCATGGCTTGTCTGCATTCGAAGAATTGAAGACTTGCGCAATCTTTTGTCTCTCTTTTGAAGGCTCTGAGATTTCTCCGAACTATTTGATCTTATCTCTAGCCTTTGGAAAGTTATGAAGGCATTAAAGTGAGTCAGTTGATCGAGAAAGTAGGTATAGATCGAAAAACAACTAATCAAAAACAAATGAGTACTGACTTTTCTGATAACATACTTAACTATTATCATTCAAATTGGTTCTGTTTTGTGTTATAGCGATTGGCAAACTGGTATTGCATTCGTTAAGCTCCGAACTCTTATCTACTTTTGAGAATTCTATTTCTAAACCCAAAACCCACAGCTCGGTTTATTAACAATCCTAACATCTTTGTGGTGATTTTTCCTAACTTTCTCGAGACCAAATCAATCTAGCTGGCTTGGAACTTTTGAACATTTTGATGAACCCTAGCCGAGTACGAGAGCAAGTATACCTATGTTCTGGATATTCTGGAATAGCCGTCCTTCTTTCTATTCACCTTTTTAGGGGGTGTTTCCCCTCGGAATGTCCCATCCTTTGTTCACTTTCTTTTTCGAGGACCCATCTTTCTCTCTTCTCACTCCTCTGAAGAGTGATCACGCATAAAATCGGGACACCAAATTTGTCTGTCTATTTCTCTTTACCTCTATGACCCTAAAGAAGAGAAAAAGAGAAAAGAGAAAAGATTTGTGTTTTCAAAGCATCCCCTTCCACACACATCATGAATACCCTATATGAAGAGTTCTACAAATTCTCCGTCTTTTCTTTTCTTCTACTTTTCAACTAGCTATATCTCACTTTACTAAAAGGAGATTAGTATTCGAGAAGAGTTGGCTTATGAGGGTTTAGCATTGTCATTTTTTGATTTTATATTATCAAAGTTGTTCAAAAAATGATAGAAACCAGGTAGAATTGAGTTTTTCAGGTGAATTCATAAACACTATTCTCTACAAATTTGATTCCTTTTCTCTACAAATTTGACTCCTTTTCCCTACAAATTTGTTTCCTTTTCCCTACAAATTTAATTCCTTTTCTCTACCAATTTGGTTCCTTATCTCTACAAACTTGGTTCCTTATCTCTCTAAATTTGCTTCCTTATCTCTTTAAGGTGGGTTCCTTATCTCTACAAATTCAATTCCTTTTCTCTACAAATTTGTTTCCAAATGTTTAACAGCTACTTTAAAAACCATTTCATCAAATCACATTCTATTTTGATCTCAAAATTGACAATCTGGCTTCGAGTTGAAATGATTTGATTTGAAAATTGACTTTAACTAACCCAAATACAGTTCAAATATAATTTTTGACTTTGTCAACTTAATAAACTTGATGTTAACTCTGTTTTTATTTCTCTAATTTGACAAAATATTTTCAGAAAGCCTAGGAACCGAAACGACTTTTCTATTTAACTCCAAAAATTATTTAATTGATGGGTACTTGAGCTACCTTATTGACTACCGTGTTGCCTACCAACTATGCCTCGTTGTACGGTAGTTACAGGTAAAATCTCTCAAAATATCCCAAATCTAAAACCTTTCAGGTGACGGTCACACAGTTGTGACCGGATGGCCTCCAGATAATGAGGATGGTGCCTCGACTTCTTCCAGCCCATCTTTATCTCCACCATCATCACAATCATTCAATTCACCCACAAGGAAATTGTTGCCTAAGAATAGGTTCAAATTATTTGCTTAACAAAAAAAAGAGATCATAATTTAGACCAAGTAATCGTTTATGGTTTCTCCATAAACAGTTGACATTACCCGTTTGGGCGGTTGTGCTTCCATCGGCTGTTCTGTTGCTTTTGATTGGAATTGTCTTTGGGCTATTGCATCTTCGAATAGATCATCTAGAGCGACATTTTCTTCATTCTTCGTCAAATGAGGTTTCCATTGGTTTGGTGAGTTTTTTAGATGCTCAATCTTTCGCTTTTCATCTATATCGTTTTATATTAGTAATCTTAAAAGGGCAAAAACCTAATCCGAATCTCATAAGGACTTGTTCATTTGTTAGTTGTTTCCATAGAAAGCACAGAGCACAGATAAATTGAATAAAGCTTTCAGTTATTTTTTTCTATCGTAATTCATTTTCTATTTTGCACTAGATTTAATCCAAAAGCCTCAAATTTATCGTTTTATATTGACCTTATGAACTTTTAAAAGGGAAACTTTTAAAAGAGTCCCAAAACTTTGGTAGGGTATACTAGTTACCCTATACAGTTCAACTTTGACCAAAATTTTCTCTATGTTTTTACACTAGAGTGTACTAAGTAAATTGTGGTTTTCTATAACCAAATTTCATAAGGAACATTTTAAAATCAACCTGAAGTCGATCTGACAATTAGAAATCGAGATATGGAGGAGAAGAGAAGAGTCGCCAAACTCCGACTCTCTATACTCCCCCCCCCCTAGACAAATCTCTAGACAAATCTCTAGGGTCATCTCAATTTTGACACTAATTTTCTCTATGTTTTTATCGGTAAATCTAAAAAAACAAATTTTACTTTTCTATAACCAAATTTAATGAAGATTCTTGTAGGACTCAAGCCTAATCCCAATCTCTCATCTAGGAAAAGTGAAGGATGAGAGTGAGGGCAGGTGATATCAAGCTGAGACCCAACAAACAATGAATCTCTTTTCTCATTCTCTTTCAAGAAAAGTTCTCTTCTTTCACTTTCCACCTCAACCATACTACTTCAGCTGTTCCGGGTTGATTGAACTGCTTGAGGGTTTTTGTTTAACTTCTAATAACATTAGGGTGTTCTCAAATACGTAATGCTATAGGAAATGCTATAACTTTTAAGTATAAGGGTTTTAAAAATTAGCTTTTTTTTATGAAGGGAAAAGCTCTGAAAGCTATTTGCTATTTGAAACAAGAAAAACTATTTCTTCATTCTTCCAAGCTATTTGAAACAAGAAAACTCTGAAAATGAGGATTTTGAAATAAAAAAACTCAGCCTTATGACTTTTATTAACACCATTTTTCTTCTGTCAACTCAACGAATGTCTACGAATGGGCAAAAAGTTTAAATCAATGCATCAATGCAAATTTAAATCACTTAGCCTAACAGTAGTACCATATTTTCTGATTTTTAAAGTAAATCAACTTTAAGGGAACTGAAATAAGGGAGCTGAATATCTTTGTGCGTATTTGTTGCACATCTCATTTCTCCCTTGCACTCAACTGGATCCCTCTTTCCTTGAGTGTCGTGTTTGGGGTCATTTATTGGGCAAATAAGGGAGAATAGCCAGCTCATTTACTAATTCAATCACAATTTTGTTCATCTTTTTTTTTCAAAGATTGATTGACAATTGACAATTGACAATAACAATTGACAAAAAAATCATAATCACTGAAAATTCTTTTCGCAAACCTTTAAAAGTCTTGTTAATAAAGCCAATTGCTTGATTTTTTTTGCTGAACTCAGCATAACTATTCCATTTAGATTTGCCTCAAAAAAAAAACAGGTGTTAGAACCATATTCAACGAATCAAAAAATGACAAAGACGCTTTGAGATGCAGCTGTCAAAATTGGTACCTTTAAGGAAGAAAAAGACAAGGGACAATCAATGAGATTCGAGGAAATTAATGTTTTTTTGTGATTTCTATCTATAAAACTAGTTTTTATTGATTGGCTAAGCGTGGGAAATTGATAAAAGAAAAATGTTTTCAATGAATTCCGGGAAAATACATTCAATGAAACGATGAATGGAAAATGCCCATAAATTCTTTTTTAAAAAAAAAAAGGAAAAGGATTGTTGGCTAAAGCATACAGTTTTGTACTTTCCCCGCTTTCACTTGAAGAAAAATTAGATTTCTGGAAGCGTAGATTTCTGAAAGATTTCTGAAAGATTTCTGGAAGATTTCCGGCGCCTTCCGCCTTCTATATTTCTGTGTAGGCGTTATCGGAGAATAACACCTGAATTCATGGATTTAAAGCATAGAATTTCTTGGAAAAGCAGCAGTAGCAATAAAGAAGTTCACAAGAAAAAGTAGATTTCTGGAAAGTAAAACCTTTTGCTTTCCGGGCAATTGCTCTAACCACTGAGCTATCCAGTACCTTAATCTGCCAAAATTTAGACATACCTTAACCTGGCTGAATCGGAAAAGGTCTGGTTGTTGTTTTCGAAAAGCATAAGCAAAGCTTAACCAGTTTTAAATTGCCTGGAGTTGGATTTGTGCAAAAGTTAAGATCTTCTTGTCTTGTTAAGTCTTGCTTTTAGATTTCCTCGTATTTGTCTAGCTGTTAGCGATGTAAATTATCTATCCATAGGATTCGTTAAGCTCCGAACTCTTATCTCCTTTTGAGATTTGAGATATCTCCTTCTATTTCTAAACCCAAAACACAGTTCGGTTTATTTTTTGATTAGAAATTCCCATGGAGAGTCCATAATTTCATCCCGTTTCTTCTTTTTTTTTGCGAGCGAGTGACCAAAAGTGCCGGCAATTCTCCTTCTTTTTCCTATTGTCGACAGCTGACTAAGCGATTTCCTTTTTCTTCATTAAATCTTTGTCTTTGAATAAATGGCCTTTCCCTCAAGAAAAGAAAAAAGAACGGTGAACAAGACGAATAAAAAGTGCTCCCCATTTTCTCTACAAATTGGCGATTCTTTTTTGAGGATTTGAGAACTGAAATTAAGGGATGAAAGAAAAATCCTTTAAAAACTGAAAACCTTCAAAACTATTGTTTAATCTCATATAATATTCCAGGATTCTCCATCGAACACCACTGAAGCTTTCACAAGAAAGCCACGAGCTGTCCGATATGATCGAGCCCACAATTGTGTCTGCCCGCCAGGTTCGTCCGAAAAACCCCTTTGTGGTCAAGTGGATAAGTGAACGGTCTCTTGCTCGGTACAATCCTGGTTCGATCCCCGCCACATCCCATTGATGAGAGCTCTTTTCAAAGAACTGATCAACTAGATCGTGGCTAGAGAAAGTTGTGTCATATTCAGGTTGGAAAAAGCCTTTAAGTGGATTTCAACTAGGATTTGACTCTACAGAGAAAATTCACACCTTTTTGGTGGTTTGAAGAGGCATGAAATCATAAAATGCAAATGAGATCATTGAGGGATGGAAAAGGGGAAGATTGTCGAGGATTTTGAACAAATAATCGTTATGTATTGTTAAAGGGGAAGGGGGGGAAGAAAGAAAGGAAGAAAGAAAAGAAAGAAAGAATATGCAATAGTTGATTCACAGACAAAACAGTTTACCAATTTTTGGTATGTTTTATGTTTTTGAAAAGTAATTAAAGAAATTTCAAAAAGTAAACATTTATAAAGTTCAAATAAACAAAAGGTCAAAAGATCGGCTAAGAAAATGAAGGTGGAATTAGGCTCGGGACGGAATCTGCCCATGTCTAGTTTGTAACGCTCATGTCTACTTGTTCCTATATTATTGTAAGATTATCTAGAGAAACAAACGAGATCTTGTTCTTTTAACTCTTTCGAGACACTTTAAACCTTCAATCAATCATGCTTTATGACAAATAATTGATGGAGTGATCATTTTGAGTGAACATGAACGATTACACTTTCAAAATCGACTTGATTTTTGGAAAGATTGAGCTCTTTTGAAAGAAGTGAGATCAAAGTTATTTCTTAATACAAGATAACAGAACCATCAGCTTAACTAGGCATTGTGTTCAATTGGATAAGTGATCTTTCTCTTGCCAGTGATCCACCGGGTAATTCTGGTTCGATCACCGCTACGTCCATTGATCCTTTTACTCAATTTCTTTCGATAAAAACATTTTTTTCTATTCTATGATCTAGAAACAATTAGTCACACAAAATCTTGGACTCAATTCGGAGATTCGATTGAAAGCAAAGAGACTTTACAATTGAATGAAAGAAAGGAAAGAGAGAGAAGTCCAAACGACAAGCTCATTTGGGTGCCGCTTTGATTTATTGGGGATCTGTCATGAAAAGAAAGAAAGAAAGGATACCCGTTTTCCTTTCTCCTTCTGTTCCATACACCTGAGTACGTAAATAACGAGGCTAGTTTATATCACTTGGGGAATCAGGGATGGGTTGGTCAAAATCCACGATCCAGAAGTCAGGAAAAGCATCAACAAAAAAGTGACTTTAATTTATTGAATAAAGAAATCATTTCTTTTGTTGATAGTTTTTTTTCCAATCAGCTTATCAACTCGGGTTCTGGGCTTAGGTTTTAGCCCAAAAAGTTAGATTGATTTTTTTATTGGTAAACTTGTGTCGAATGAAGGTGAAAGTCTACCACAATTTTTGACGATTATAATGCCTCGAGAAGTCATTTGCCTTTCAAACCAACACCAAGAAACGTTGGCTTATTTGACTTGAATTAATCAAACTGAACCAGATACAACTGAATGTTGAAATTGTTAAGCGAATTGTTAAGCAAATTATTAAGTAAATTGTTAAGCAAATTGTTAAGTAAATTGTTAAGCAAATTGTTAAGCAAATTGTTAGTGAAATTGTTAAGCAAATTTGAAGCAAATTGTTGAGCAAATTGTTAAGCAAATTGTTGAGCAAATTGTTAAGCAAATTGATCAAATTCCAGGTCCAAAGGGCGACGTTGGACCACCGGGACCACCCGTAAGTTTTCAGCAGAAAATATTCAATAAAGCATGTTAAAATAGGGCCGCAAGGATCCATTTGATTGGGAAGTGTGTGCAGAATTTTTTTTTTAAAGTTTAGCTTAGAAATTCCTTAGAAAATGTTGTGCTTGGTGATTCCTATTTTCCAGGGTCTTGCGGGACTTCCAGCTCCATACTATGCTCGGAAGAAGCAGCACGAACAGCAACTTCAACCAACTTCTTATACAGTGTGTAGTGGTAGTCTTACTTTGGTTCTTCTGAGTAGTGTTAGAGCTAGTTTTCCTTCAGTTCTTTTCGTTATCGTTTCGTATTTCTTTGCAGCGTCTGGATCCAGCGATGAAGCGAAAGTTGAGATCTTTTGGATTTCTCTATTCCCCGGATGGACAAGCGATTCAATTGAGAGGGCTTCCCGGACCGCCAGGACCGCCCGTAAGTTGTTCAGCTTTGGAATGTTTAGTTAAATTGTTGTTAGTTCAATAAGTTGGCTTAAAGAAGTCAACAAGTAACAGACTTAGAGCCATTGACTCAACTGATCCGTTTTCTAAATCGTATCAACTCTTAAAAGCTTGTAATCTTGACTCTAGCTTTTCAAGCTGCCAATCTACTTTTGTATCTTTAGAAATCTTTAAAGAATTAATTAGAATTAGATCAAGTACATGAATTAGAAGAAAGAGAGACATTTACAGTAATGCAAATAGGATTTCTACGGACTTGGCACTACTTATTGTAAAGTAAAGTGTAACGGATTACGATAAATATTTCAAGAGTTGTCTCGTTTTAGAAAACATTTTATTGAGAAGTCTACTGTAGCTTAAAATTCAATAAAACAGAATAAAATGCATGTGTTTGAGCTCTCTTTTCCTCTGTCGTCACTCTGTCGTGCTTTTCGCCTTTTCAGCGCAATTCTTCAAAATTAAACAAACTCTGGAAAAAAAAATTGATGTCCGTTATTGCATTATTTCAGGGTTCAAAGGGTCAACGTGGTTATCCCGGATTTCCAGTAGGTTTTTTTTTGCCCAAAATGCATGTCTCTCTTTTCCTTCAAAACTTTTGCCTATCAGCTTATCAGCTTATCAACCATTTTGGCTTTTATAAATCAAAAAGCACCAATGTTTTCGTGATCGTTCAACACTATTTTCCCTAGTATGCACTTTTCGGTTTTTCTTTTCGGCTTTTTCATAAGCACACTGTTGCTATTACGATTTTTGCAGGGTCCAATTGGATTGGATGGACCACGAGGATTGCCTGGAGTTCCTGGAATAAAGGTTGGCTTTTGCTAAACTACAAATGATAACAAAGTGCTTAAAACTATAATAAATAGCTTTAAAAAGCTATTTATTAATATCTTAGATAATTTTATTTATTAATATCTTTGATAATTCTTAGTACTCAAGGGAAATTGATCATTGGGAGCTTTAAGTGTGACTAGTGACAGCTTTAGGTGTGGCAAATCTTGAGGTAAATAAGGAAAAGCAAAAATCTAGCAAGATAGCTAGCTTTTCTATGATAGTTTTTCTTTTATTTCATAAAAAAAAATCCATTTCTCGTTTCTTGTTCTAGTCTAGTTTCAAATTATGCAAATTTCAAAGCTATCCAAAATAAAGTTTGCTTCCAAAAGTTAGAAATGTTTGATAAAAAATGATATTTGGATTTATTTTTAGGGTGATCGAGGAGATCGTGGAAATCCAGGACTCCCAGGTTTATCTGGACCAAAAGGAGATAAAGGAGTTTGTCTAAATACGCCGGTTTGATTAAACTTTAAAAAGTTAAACAAAGTTTTAGATGACTACTGGCCCAATGCTCGGATCTCCAATGTTGGTGGCTGGACCACCTGGACTTCCAGGTACAAAATTGAATTCAATTGAAAGCTCTAAAAGAGTTGCAAGCTTTAAAAGATCTCATTGTTGTCAGGTCCACCAGGAAAATCCGGTCGCGACGGTTTAGATGGATTAATTGGGCCAAAGGGTGAACGAGGATTGCCTGGATTTGATGGAGAAAGCAAAGTTTGTTGCATTAGAATTAGATCTAAAGTTCATGTGAAGATGCAATACTTGTAAGATCTCTATGGAATATGGATCTAACTGATCTATATTCCATATAGATGTAACTATAGACCTCAATCTTTCCAGGTCGGTCCAAAAGGAGATCCCGGAGAGCCAGGTCGAGATGGACTTGCCGGGCCACGAGGGCCACCCGGTGAACGAGGGCCTAAGGTTTGTTTGAAAAATAAATCATTGAACAGTTTTCTATAAGCTAATTAGGGTGAATCAAGCACAATCCAGCAACAAGCTTCGCAGTGGCTTCTTCCGGGTCCTGTGGGTCCTCCAGGTCCTCCAGGTACCCCGGGAGAGCCAGGCCTTCCTGGGCTCTGTACCCAGGGCAGCAAGGTATCCTAATGTGATGAATGAGCTAACATGGAAAGTCTTGCTAACTAAAAAAGCTTCTGAGAATTGTCCGTCTTAAGAAAACTAATAAAAGACGAGTGTTGATACTAAAAAGAAAACGATAACCGACCGCAAATACTGTAATAATCGCGCAATCGCAAAAGTTTTTTCGTATTTTATTTTTTTCCAAGCCTTCATTCTTTCAATGCGTCTTTGATTTCAAAAAAATCTAAATCTCAGCTATTTTTTGATACCAAAGCACGCATTGTAGCTTAAACAATTGTCAAGAAAAACGCGTTCAAAGCTAGCTAACACTTCGTATCATGATTACAGTATTTGAATTTAGTTCGAGAGTTTTCTGTTTTGAAAACTGTCGACCAAATCAAATGCTTTAACGGTTCACTTTAGGGTGAAAAGGGTGAACGAGGTGAAAGAGGAAATATCGGGCAACCAGGACAACCAGGACAAGCCGGATTTATGCAAAGTGGAAAAATGGGAAGAGGAGATGGACAGCCTGGACCTCCTGGACCACCGGGGAGAGATGGAAGAGATGGGGAGAAAGGCGAAAAGGTTTGTTTTATTTTTTCCATACTTCCAGATTTATCTAACATTTGCTTTGGAAAGAAAAACAGCTGTTGCTTTCGGCACCTTTGTACTATTTTTCCATAACATTTGAGTTTTTCTTAACATTTTTTCTGTAATCTTTAGGGCGATCCGGGAAATCAGGGAAAAATGGGGCCAGAAGGGCCAATCGGGCCACCGGGAGAGGCTGGCAAGAAGGGACGACGTGTAAGAAAACTCATGCTAAATTAAAAAAAAACTAAATAACAATTCAATTTGATTTTTTTTTTTGGCATGTTCACATGTGAAGTGACTGAGTCTTGATTCATTGGGTCTTTGGTGCATCTAATCTTTCATTTTCGAGCATTTCTAATACAACTTTTAGCATTCAAAATGTTCTGTTCAGTTCAGTTTAGTTCAGTTCAAGAAATCGCTTTTTTTAACTTTACTAGAGACGTATTTTTTTAGGGTAAACCAGGTCTTCCAGGCCCACCTGGCTCGAATCAGTTGGGTAATGTCGATGATTTGGTTAAAGAGATCCTACCAGCGATCAAAGAGAAGTTAACGGAACTCCGAGTGAAACACGGATACCCTGGACCACCAGGATTGCCAGGACCATTGGTAGGGAACGATGAATTCTATAAATCAAATACCGTAAAAGTTCTAATAGAAGTGCCCTCTATAAGAGCATTGTGTCGGCTAAATGTCTTAGATTCTAGGCTTATATTTTCTTTTCTAAATTCGATCCACTGGGCGTCAACTGACGAGTCACAACCCAGTGTCATCATTCGGTCTCGGCTTAGGGACGAAACCGAACTACTATAACTTTAATCACATGGCATTTGCCACCCAGTGAAGTGACTTTGGTCACGAAACCTTTGGATGATGCTCTGATCCTCGGGTCATGACACCTCTTGTGACAGAAGGATCTTCGGAAGGATCTTCGGAAGGATCTTTGTGAAGGATCTTTGTCACATGATTGTCTTTCTTTTTAAATTTAATTTAAAGATACTTCTTTTAAAAACCAATATTCTCTTACTAATTTTACTTATAATTAAAATACTTTAATTAGATGACAAAAAGAAATCACCCATCCTCTCTACTTTCATTTGATACCCAGAAACAAACGTACTGGCGTCAAGATATAAGCGATTCTTTGAGTAAACTTAGATTACTCCTACAGAAGTCTTTTCTATTAGATTCTTTTATTTTACGGTAATTTTCAGGGCCCACCAGGCACAAAGGGTGACCGAGGACCACAAGGATTGCCTGGACATCAAGGAGAGAGAGGAGAACGAGGAGATCTGGGAGCACCAGGATTACCCGGGCAACCCGTTAGGAAAATCTTTTTTTGAAAGGCAATAGAAACCTTTTAGGGTCAAGTGCTGGAAGTTTCTCCATCAACGAGTGACGGTAAAGGAGTGATGGGACCTCCTGGGCCACCGGGGATTCCCGGTTTACCGGGAACACCTGGGGAAAGAGGAGAGAAAGGAGATAGGGGTGATGGATTGCCAGGACACCCAGGAAGTCTTGGTTTACCGGTTAGTACTTATAATGATCATTCGTTTTCAAAACATTTCACATTTCAAAAGGTATCTCATATGTTTTTAGGGTCCTCCCGGTCCGATGGGACTTCGAGGTCCACCAGGAGCTGAAGGAAAGCTAGTATGTTTGAAAATTTATTAAAAATTTAAAAAATCAAACACGTTTGCTGTGAGCAAAAAAGGAACACTAGATCGATTATAAAATCGATTTGATATTTGATTGCTGTGTGAGGTTTGGAAAGCACGTTTAATCGTTTTGTTGATCATATTTGTGATGTTGTTTAGTGAATGCACATTAACAAGATATGAACTTTTAAATGAAAATAGTTGAAATTTGCTTTGTGTCAAGAAATTTGACTTAATTTTCAGGGAAAACAAGGACCAACAGGCCCAAAGGGAGATCCAGGGATAATGGTGAGTGAAATCATATGGAAAACAGATGAAAAGAACTACTAGAAAGTATTGATCTCCTGAAAGAAATTTGGATACTGGTGTTTAACCATCAATGATTAAATTTATCTTTTAAAATACATTTATTCATATGAATTATGTATAAACAATACAAAAATATCCTTAAAAGAAAAAAAAACTAGTCACCGGGATCGAACCCGCCGGTCTGGCTCGCCCTCCCGACTAGGAGACGGGGCTCTTAACCAGTCAGCCTTGACAGCCAATTGAGACTACCTGAAAAACTCGTTTTGAAAGAGCTCCATGCTACTGACAAGTGCTCGATCTTGATCTAAAAACTGGGACTTTAACCCTTTTCTACTTGATCTAGTGTAACAAGAATGTCTTCTAGGGTGCTCAAGGCCAAATCGGTCAACCAGGCTCACCCGGAGAGCCAGGTTTACAAGGAGAAAAGGGTGATCAAGGGATTCCCGGTTTGGATGCTCCTTGCCCGATTGGACCCGATGGTTTACCGATGGAATTCTGTGCATGGAAGAACGGTGATGTGAGTTATTTAGAGAGTTTTTTTTTAACTGAAAATCTAACCCTTACAAATTTCTTCCTAGAGTTCAAATGTTCGCACACATTATGGGTAAGATACGATGCGGAAATTTCCAAAAAAAAAAGTCCCTATAAATGTTTGATTCAAAAGTGATTGTTTTCTAACAGTTTGAAGTGCTATAATTCTTTCAGTCTGATGAGAATTCTCTTGACAAAGCGGCATTGAAAAAGAAAAAGAGAAGCGATGAAAGAGAGGAGAATTTGGGAAGCAAGCAATCATCGAAAAAACATCACAAAAAGCATCATGGACACGATTTGGCGTGGAATGATTTGGAGAATTTCGAGAATCTAATCATTTAATGAATGAAATTCAATGATTACATCTAATTACTTTTAACTTTTGAAGTGATTCCTTTGTTTTAATAGCTAACGATAGAAGATGGCGCACAATTGCCCGCACTTTGATCAAATCAAATCAAATTCACATTTTGAACTTTGATCCCTAATCGAAATTCATTGTTTTCTAAGAAAAATGAGCTAGATTTTGGAAATAATAAGTAAAAAGGAATAGATGAAGCTGTTTTTCTTTCATTTTAAGCCAAAAAGGAATAAATGAAGCTGCTTTTCTTTCATTTTAAGCCAAAAAGGAGTAAATGAAGCTGCTTTTCTTTCATTTTAAGCCAAAAAGCAATAAATGAAGCTGCTTTTCTTTCATTTTAAGCCATTGAAACTAGTTACAAAAATCAGAAAATCACGATTCCGCCGCAGGAAACGCGTTTCGTAACTTTGCAGCGCTCTAGCAAAAGTTTAGAAACTTTTCTGAACAAATCCAGAAAACACACATTGCAGGAGAAATATATTCAATTTGATAATAAAAAAAAGAATTGGATCGATTGATTGACTCTTCGCTAAGCTGGAGAAGCTGAATTGAGTGCGGGTAGATTGTGCGCCACCGCGTACAGCCAGTTAATGATCTCAGGCAAAAACTTTTGTCTAATTTTACAGGAATATCTTGTCTTTTGTCTGCTTTTCATGTTCTTTTCCCAATTTTTTTTGTTTCCTGCGTTTGTTTTGTTTGTTTAAATAATTCGCTTTCTAAAACGTGTTTCAAATTTTCGAAAACTAGTATCTACAGACAAATTTCTATAAAACGAACTTCGAAAGAACGAATTTAAAATTCTGAAACGTGTTTAAAACAAAATTTCTGCGTAGCTGCCCCAAATGAAATCACTGACCGTCCAGGGCAGCTAAGCACAAAATTTGAGCCACATTTTTGGGCCTTTATATCGAAGTTTTCGATTCCAAGCGATTCGTTATCTCGAACTTCGACTGTATAAACTGTTACAGGAACCCAAATGGCTTTAATATAAAGCCAGAAAGGCTTTATATTAAAGGGCAAGCCTTATTCTTAGGTTACTGTAACTGTAGCTAGCTTTTCTCCAATCTATTTGCTTTAATGATTCTATAAAACAGATAGATTTGTAAATAGAGTCAAGATTTCGGTAGGTTTTTGAAAATTGGCCGTTTTAGAAAACCCATTATTGTTGTCTAATCTTTCTTCAGAATTTTCCTTCCAAATATAAGCGAGAGTTTGAGCTCGCTTGAGTAATCTACCGTAAATACTGTAATAGTACCCCACTCTCATAATGACGGTGCGGAGTGTTGCGTAGTCTAGCTTTGAACGAGTTTTTCTCGACACTGGTTTATGCTACAATGCGCGCTTAGGTATCAAAAAATAGCCCTGAATTTCAGCTATTTTTTTGAAAGTACGGACGCTTTGAAAAAATGAAATACGAAAAAACTTTTGCGACTACGCGACTGTACGAGAGGGGGTGGGGTACTATTACAGTATTTACGGTATATGTTTCCTTCAAAGAGATAAGTCGCTGTTTTCTTTGCTTTGCGACTTGTAACCCCTATTTAAATCACTAAAAGTTTTCAGTAAGTAGGAAAGCTGAAATCTCTCTTTTCAGAATCCAGGGGAGTCTTGGGATGGAAGAGAGCGGCGTTCGGTATGAAGAAGTTGAAAAGAGAATTGTTTAAATTCATAAGGAATTCAAAACGAATTCATAGCGAATTCATAACGAATTCATAAAGAATTCATTCAAAACGATATATTAATGATTGAAAGTATTCTTAAACCTCGATAAATCCTATTTTCTGACTGCCACTTAACGGGCTCATTATATTGAATTGAAATTGAATATTGAAAATATTGAATTGAAGTCATTAAAATGAATTTTATGCCATTGAAATCTCTGTATAATTCTTTTGATTTTCATCATTTTTCATGCATTTTCACTTGATCAATCTTTTTTTTGTTCTTATCAAAATTTTATTGAATTTTTCAGTTTTTTTTAAGGCACTTTTACCCTCATTCTCTTGTTTTTTTTCTTTTTTTTTCTTCTCGTCGTGTGATCAGAATCTGTAATTGATTTTTCAAGTAAAGTCTTTTTTCTCTTTGTAAGCAATTCGTTCTAACAGTTCTAAAAGTTCTAAAAGTTCTAAAAGGTGGAAAATTTGGAGAATTCTCGTATCTTTTCTTTAGGATTTTGTCAATTCTATTTTTCGGTTCTATTTAATTTTTGATTCAAATCGATTTAGGGTTTCAAATCGATTTAGAGTTTAGCTCTTCATCGAATAAGATCAGAATTTGGTTGGAATTGGTGAATTGAATTGAGTGAATTGAATTTAGTGAATCGAACACAAAATCTGAAAGAAAGATTCGTAATTCTCTTTATATTTGGTTGTCCAGTTATGAATGCTATTCAAATGCTATGCTAATCAAATTTTTACTATTCTCTAAATTTCTCAAGATACCGAAATCAAGAAAAAGATATATATGAGTATTATTCGAAAGCTGAAGATCACCTCTACATTTTGATATAAAAAGCTTTTGAATTTGTCGAGCTTTTGGGCAAATTGACTGCACAGAAGAAGAGGTGGCCAAAAAATGGAAGGGTGCCTTTGGATCAAGTTTTGGCTCCGCTCAAATTGAGTAAACCGTTTGATGTTTGGCCAATAGATATATCAATACAAGTTTTTTTTAAATATAAGAGTTTCAGAGTATCTTTACTTTTCTTTTCTTTTCTGGGCGGTTATTTTACACCATAAAACTTGAGGAATAGCTAAGCTGGAATGGGTTTTTTTCGAAAACGACCTCTCCCTTTGTGCAATCAATTTGCCCAAAAGCTGAACAAACTCCAAAGCTTTTTATATCAAAATGTAGAGGAGATGTTCAGCTTTCGAATGATATATAACACTCACATATTGTATTTCTTCGAATAGAAGACCGGGTAAAGAGTATGATCGCGTACTCCTGCGTAGCAGCCCTTTTTAAAATTTCTTTTCTGCATAAAAGCTTTCAATGAAAAACTATAGGGCTGGAAAATGACTCAAAAATACCACATGAGCTAACAGATTTTTTGAGCCATTTTCCAGCTCTATAGCACTTCATTGAAAGCTTTTATGCAGAAAAGAATTTTTAAAAAGGGTTGCTACGCAGGAGTACGCGATGATACTCTTTACCCGGTCTTCTATTCGAAGAAATACGGTACATCTCTTCGATATCTTGAGAAATTTACAAAATAGTAAAAACGCGCATTCATAACTGGACAACCCAATAGCCAAAAAAAAAATTCTCTTTATAGCAACTCTTTTAGCAAATTCACTAATCAAAAAATGATTTTAGCAATTAAATTTGATCATTTTATTCTTACAAATTGAAAATATCGAAAAAAAAAAGAAGAAAACACAGCACATTTCACGAAAATTACGAGGGGAAAATCATTTCATACATTGAGCATTGAATTGAGAGAATTGAAAGGATCAAATATTTTGACATGAAATGAAAATAAGATTTGCTAAGAATTCTGGACGAAGATCTTTCCTACAAATTTTCAAAAAAAACATGACTAAAAACCCAGGTAAAACAAAGGGAATACCCGATAACAGCACCAAAAATGACAGGCAAGAGTTTAGGACAAAGGAAATGGGGAGAAGAAAAGAACCCGATCATTTAAACAAAAATAAATGCAGCTTTTCATTTCATTCTTCCAGCCAAAAGAATAACAGATTCAGCCACTGAAAAGAATTTCTTGATTCATTCATTCAATTTAGTGTTAATCTAGTTCTCGAAAGTTGTTAAACAAAAATTTTAGCAAAATTTTATTAGAAAGGGAGTAGCTTGAATGCAAATGGTGTTGAAGAGGACAAATAATGTTGCCATTCAAGGCATTTATCGAGGCCATACTCATCGTAAAAGCAATTGATTTAGCTAGCTTTATAGAAAGCTTTATAGAAAAAGCTAAAAACGAGATCTACGAGTTAGACTCAATAATAAAAAGTATATCTTGATCGATCTTGATGCTCATGACCGAAAGTGGATCGCCATCGCCATCGATCAAGATGTAGAAAGTACATCTTGATCGATGGCGTTAAAGTTAATAAAAATTTTCCATTTTATCCAGGTACTCTGGATCGATAAACATAAAGTAAAGCATAAGGCCCTATCTTGGCGGCAAGAGGATACGTGTAGATGTAGCGCATTGGTAGAGCCTTAGCCCGCGGTCGGCTAGCGGTCGCGGGTTCGGATCCCGACGCCGATGTTTCTCGGCCAAGTTTTTGGGGCAAGACTTTCAAAATTTTTGAAAATATTGATCACCCTTTTGATCAAAGATCAAGCTTTCTAGTAGATCAAGATTTGTATCGTTTGATTGAGCTCATCAAGTTCTATAGAACAAGCCATAAAATTTGCTTTAACTGAGAAAAGTTAGAATAAATGGTTTGGATTGCCTGGATAAATGCCCTATTTGACAAAATACTTTACTTCTTCAACTTCTCTTGCAAATTCTGAACCTTTTATGTGTTTAGTGAGGATAGATTTGACCAGACATTTGATAGAAGAGAAGAAATGGGAGAGGGAGAGCGAGAGAGAGTGGGGTGAGTGGATAGATAAAGGTGTGGTTTAGTATTGAGACAAGGGTGCAGTCTGGATTGTTCCCACGTCGGCTCCACTTCTGAAATGAAAATAAGCAAGGATAAATTTAACCAAGAGCTAGCCAATCCTCGACAACACTCCACAACAAAGGATTCACTTCAAAGGAAAAAGCCGCTCTACTTAACACCAATCTAATTCACAATATCAAAATCTGAAAATTCTAAAGGTGACGGGAGGTGGTTGACTTATAAAAATCATATCTTTTGTTATATATTTATATTTCTTACACAGTAAAATCATCGGGCAAATCGGGAACGGGCAAGAAGGCGTATCGAAGGAAGAGAAGCAAAATGAGAAGATTGAGCGATTCGAAGAGGAAAAGGAAGACGTGATCGACACGGGCAAAGATTCGATTCCATTCCTTTTCTACCTCAAATTTCAGAAATTAGCCTTATGATTTAAAAGCTTAGCTTTATGCTTCAGAAGTTAGCTTTATGATTTAAATGATATTACTAAAGTTTCACTTGAACTAAAATCAAATTTGTTCTTTTTTTTTGCCTCAAGCCAGCCGCTGTTGACTCTCACTTGTCGAAAAAAAGAAAAAGTTTGTTTAGCAATTTTTAAATAGAAATTATCTTTAGCGTTTAGCAAATTTCCTTCAAAAATTTCTAAAAAATCTAATCTGGCTAGGCTCGAATTGGGAATTGACTTGGCTTCGAAAATCTGTGTGTTTGGCTAGACTGTTAGACTGTAATGAAAACATCTGTTTTTCCTTTTTTTTCCCCTTTGACAATTTAAGGTTAGTTTTTCTTCTCGCATAAATCCTTCGATTTTGACTATTTTGATTATCATTCGATGCAGAATAAAATTGCGCATCAAATGATACCAAAATCAAATTAAAATGTAATTTCCATGTAAATTTATGAGGCAAAAGGTTAATTCCCGTCCATAATAGGCCGACTTTAGGCTTTTAGCCAATAACTTTACATGAAAATCACATTTCAAGTTGATTTTGGTATCATTTGATGCACAATTTTATTCTGCATCCAATGATAATCAAAATAGTCAAAAATTGAAGGGTTTATGCTGAGAAAAACACAAAAAAAGGACCGACATACATTTTCGTCAAGCCATAGTAAAGTTTTAACTCAAAAAGATCACGGTATTGGTAGAAATTGGCTATATTTGCAAAAATAGATTGTTACAACAGTACCTAAGCAAGAGTGTCATGTTAGATTATTTAAATATTTTCTAAAGTCGAATTTCAAAATTCTAGAGAGCTGGAAGCTGAATTGAGTGTTAAAATTTGGCGGGGTAGATTGTGCGCCACCGCGTACAGCCAGTTAATGATCTCAGGCAAAAACTTTTGTCTAATTTTACAGGAATATCTTGTCTTTTGTCTGTTTTTCATGTTCTTTTCCCAATTTTTTTCGTTTCCTGCGTTTGTTTTGTTTGTTTAAATAATTCGTTTTCTAAAACGTAACCCAAATGACTTTAATGTAAAGCCAGAAAGGCCTTATATTAAAGGGCAAGCCTTATTCTTAGGTTACTGTAACTGTAGCTAGCTTTTCTCTAATCTATTTGCTTTAATGCTTGCTCAAGACTTACCCTTCCATTCCAGGCGGCTCTTTCTATCCGCTCTCGATAAGTTTTCTGTGCTCGTGCCACTTCCGTCAATTGAATGTAAATTGCGGCCAGATCCGGGAATTTCGGTCTAAAATTTTCCCATTCAATCCGATTTTCTCTTTTATTCAAAGCAAGCAACGAAAAGGCTATTTGGCTGAGCTTGGAGAAGAAATTTGTTCACAATTTACCGCAACAATTGCGCTGTTGACGTTTTTACAACGCTTTCTGCGCTAAAATGGAAAACTTGGAGTGAAAAAATTGTTTTGTAAATAATTTTCAAAATGCACTCACGCATTCTTGATCATTTCAATGGGCGCATAGTTGTTCACAGTTATACTGTCGACTTTTTTCATCGGTGACATGATCAGTAAACGATAGGCGGCATTCGAAGGCATTTGCTCGGTCTGGATGTACGACCTGTAATACATTTATGGGTAAGATAAAATTCTCGGATCGGATCGCATTGTTCTGTGAATTTGGCTGCTGTTTTATTGGCGTAATGGTTTGGCGGGATGCCAATTGCAAAACTAGAGCCAAGAGTTGCAAAACTAGAGCCAAGAGTTGCAAAACTACACCCAAGAGTTGCAAAACTAGAGCCAAGAGTTGCAAAACTACACCCAAGAGTTGCAAAACTAGAACCAAGAGTTGCAAAACTAGAGCCAAGAGTTGCAAAACCAGAACCAAGAGTTGCAAAACTAGAGCCAAGAGTTGCAAAACCAGAACCAAGAGTTGCAAAACTAGAGCCAAGAATTTGGTATTGAATTTAGTCTAATGAAAAAAAGAAATTGGTATAACGAAGCAGAAATACACGGATTCGCTCCCTCAATCCAATAGGGAAGTACCTTGTACCGGGGACCTTGGCCAAATGGCGAACGATTACGCGAGCACACAAAGAATATTTTTGCATCGGGATTATTTTGTATTGATACAAGATATTCAGCTGTAAGTTTTGCCCGGAGTCGGAGACCAACAAATGCACTTATTTAATGTTACCTTGAAAGCCCAAGAAGAGCCATTGATATCGCGACACCGACTGCGCACAACATAATCACAACAATAATATAGAAACCGAGAAGGGGGATTGAGTTCGATTTGGGCATTGCACCGGCAACTAAATTTGGGATAAAGCTAGAGAAATGAAAAAGTACGTAAAATACCGATATCTAGAAGTACAGTCATCGCCAAGAGTGAGCCAAGCCCAAGGGAAACCTAGAATTTACAATGTTGATTACGTTTGAGAACAGGACTCAATCGAATAATGAATTTTTCTCACCTTTTCATTCCTTGGTCCATCATTTGATCCGGGAGAGAAAATTCCCAAAATTGAGAGCGCTGAGATGAGAAATGTGGGCACAACGATCACTGTCACATAGTAGATCGGTCGACGATTGAGGTGAAGAATGTAATGAACCTGAATTCGGTAATCAGAAATCTAGAAATCTAGAAATCTATTAAGACAATAAACTACGACTTTAAAGAGTTCGTTAAGTAATTGATCTCTTGAAAAGAAGGCATCAATTTTGCTTCAATCAACCTCAACACGATACTCTCCATACTCCATAAATCTCATCTGTCGAACAGTCACATTTATCACTTCCCATTCAGCGTTACCCTGAAATCTTTTATTCAAAAATTGAATTCAAATGGATTTCTGAGCAAAACCGTGTTCTTTCTTGGTAAAGATACTTCTATTCTTTCTTTCTTTCTCTCTTTCTTTCTTTCTCTCTTTCTTTCTCTCTTTCTTTCTTTCTCTCTTTCTTTCTTTCTTTTACCGCAAAGTAGGCATCATTTGGTGGCTGTGTGGCGTTTACATCCATTTCTTGGACATTCAAGAGTGGAGACGCCAAGGCAACGGCACAAAATTGTGTATCGAAAGGAAATCTGAACATGAAATCGTAAAATTTAACTATTCGATCCTTTACAATTCGATGTTCAATCGACAAAGCACCGAGGTGAAAACGGGCATGTTGATTTTCACTTCACCATCGCTTTGCAATCGCACATCAAAGCGATTCTCAGACAACATCTCTTTCGTCTCCATACTGCAATTTGATTTGATACAAATCTTGAATTGTGATCTTGATATCCTGGTATATATTTATTGGGTTGTGTGAATTGAAAACTGCCGGCTATTATCATATGTGAGAGTTTGAGCACTTTCTTCAAAAAGAACCCATTTTGGTGTCAATGGAAAGTTGTAGAGAATCAAAAATAAAGCTTATATCCAAAGTTTCAGAACGATTCAAAAACTGGTTTCAGATTTCAGAAGAAATGCCAAATTTACGAATTTTCACAAAACTTGCATTTTAAGCGAAAATACTAAGTGTATCTTTTTGGAAATTTGGCTATAAGCCTGATTTTTGATTCTCTACAACTTTCTATTAACACCAAAATGGGTTTCCTTTTGAAGAAAGTGCTCAAACTGGGACATCTCAGTCCCCCATTTTTGAGTCTCACACTGACTCGCTCTAAAATAAATAGCCTTGTTTGAGAACTTTTTGGCGCATTTCCCCATACAGCCCGGACCTTTGCCCCTTCTGTTTACTATTTATTTCCGGATCATGAGTAATGAGCTTTGCGGGAGAACACCTTCGATTCGGAAGAAGCAGTCAAAAATTGGCTTTGAAAGTTTTTCGATTCAAAACCAAAATCCTACCACGAAAGAGAGAATCCGCAAATTGCCTGTAAAATGGGCAGAAGTCGTCAATAATAATGGAAACTATTTGGAATGAATTGATGGTTTTATGTTGAATAAATTTTAGTTCAAAGTCCCGCAGTTTTCAAATTCACCAACCTAATATAATTTCTTGATCTAAATACAGAGAATTGAAGATCTTGATTACCGTGAAGCTACGATCAAAAATATTCAGCCAAAAACTACCGTAACCGAATTGGGGCACAATTTAGAGAAGATAAAATAGAAATTTTAAATGTTTTACTGGAGCTAATGTCGATTTTAAACCTGTTATAGATGAAGATTCCGGTCCACGCGGGGCGACTGTTGTCCCCCAGATCTTTGTCCCCACCCCAGACCTTTTTTCCCCCTTTCTCCGGGGCCCCTTTTTTTTTTTTTCCCCCTCATGGCACACAAGGCAACCTGGTTCCATTTTGTTGTTTTTTTTTTTTTACGGGGAGGAGACGCCACCTCACCTGGATATTTCGCACCTTGTGAACCGGAGACAACGCATGGACGCACGGGATATCAACTGACACTCAGCAACGCGGAACGCAATCGTATTTTCCTTTCTTTTTCACACCATTTCATCGATCGAATCCGCAGATCCCTTTTTGGAATATTTTCGAACTCCACGACCTCCTGGCCTTTTCCAGTAAGTCGCACCAGGGGCAACCATTTCCCACCCTTTTTTTTTTTTTTTTTTTTTTCACCATTTTTCCAACGATTTTTTCATTAATGATTATTCTTTCTTTTTCTTTCTTTTCTTTTTGGAGAACATTGGGAAAGAATAAAAACATTTCTATTTTAATATGGATCCTGTCCTAAAAAGCAAATCACGTGGATATTCGAACTCTAAATCGGATGAAAATTTTGATAAAAAAGGACAAACATAATCACTTTCTTTTCTTAACTGTTACCGTACTTTTTTCTCAGTTTTATTTTTCCCTTTCTTTTTCAATTTTGTATCTTTTCTTGAAACTACAGAATCCTCTACTTTTTTTAAATTTGGAATTTCTACATCTTTCAGCCAAATCTATCAAACTAACTTTCTTATCAACGATGAGTGCTAATGAAGCTAGATTATCAATCAATTAGCAATCAGTTCTATCCTTTAATATGAAGTGATTTGTGGACTCTCATAAGGATACAGTTGTCGGGGTCTGGATTCGCTATCCATCGTTCCCTCCCTTTTTTTTTCTTTTTTTCTTCCTTCCTTTCCCCCCCATCTTCTCTTTTCTTTCTCATTCTTTTTTTACTTTTTCTTTTTCTTTTTTTTTTTTTTTTGATTTTTTTCCTTCCTTTTTCCCCATGTCTGATTTTAATGCTGCTTCCGATTGGATCTACTACCAAGTCTGATTTTGGAATGCCCAACCTGATCTGATCTCCACCAATACCCACTTTTATGCCCTTCCTGTTTTCTCCCCACTGTTTTGTCCCTTCCTGTTTTCTCCCCATCTATTTTTCACTTCCTGCATTTACTTTTACCCTTATCTCCATTTTTCATGTCGTTTTCCGCTTTTCTTTCTTTATTTTTCTCCATTTTATTTTACACCTTTTTTTTTTATCGTTTATTATACTCTTTTTTTTATTTTTATACTCATTTTATATCCCTTTTGTTTATAATCCCTTTCTTTTCCCTTTCAGTTTTTTTCCACCGTTCATCATTTAACTCTATTTTTGGGACGTTAACGATTTACTTTTCCGTACGAATTCGAGCTGATAAACAAAGGTCCAATCGGTGAGAATCCGAGGACAATCGCATTCTCTCGGCCCTGTTCCCCCGCTGACTCTTTTTCTTTTCTCTCATCCAATCGGTGACGGCTGCTTTTTCATTTTTCTTATCAAAATCCATTTCATTTTTTTTTTTTTTTTGCATTTTTTCATTTTTCATTGTTTTTGAGCCAAACAGCATCTCCAGGTATCAATCGAATTTTGTAAAATGGGTACACTCATTTTTATAATATTTCTTTTTTTCTTAAATGAATTGTCCTCATTTCTCCACACAACACAATAGAAGGAGTCCAAACATCGCTACTCTACCGCTCTGTCCACTGGATGACGATCCGTTTGATGTGTGCTTGATCCCCGTCACCAACTCACAGCAGAATGATAGCCGTCTGAATGGAACGTTTGGTTTAAAGTGGGCTACCTAATAACGGCAACGGAAAGGTTGGGACCTATGTCTAGAGATAGATATTTTGCATTAACTTGACCTGACTTATCAGCGCATACAACTAGCACACCACTCCCACATGACAGCTATGGCCACTTCATGGAGAGAAAGGATTAGATCCAGCTCAACGCCTATGAGTTCTAGCCTATCCAATTGGTAAACCCAATAATAATAACAAACTCCAACCGATTCCCTGACCCAAAACCCTAGTCAAATTCACTATATCTTTCCCATCTCTGAGGCCTCTTTGTTCGGTGCTCGGGCACAATCTCTTCTCTGGCACGCCCCGGACAAGTGTCCCTCAGCGCTTCTTCTTTCATCTGTCCTATCCGAACATTCTTCCCCAATTCTAACTAATATTTCTGTATTTTATAGGTTCGGGCAGAACTGATTGGACTATCTTTTTTTTTCTTCAATTAGAAGACAAACTCACTTTCTGGCCTCTTCTTTTTTCTTCTCCCCGTTACGAAAAGAGATATTCTGGTAAATACCATCCTTCCTTTCCTAACCGGTACAAGGTGTTGATGCGAGCTAATCTCCACCCTTTGTCGGAGAAAACGCCGCTTCAGAGAGTTGCCTTCCTTATGGATCCTAGCCCACTCCTGAGAGCATCTTTGCCCCAAATTTGGCTGGATTTCATTCTAGTATTCTAAGCGTTAAGCTCGTCGATCCCTGTTAAGCGAAAGCAAGAAATCCAAGGTTGAAACTAACCTTACCTTCGCTTTTTTATTTTAGTCCTTCCTGATTACTGCTTAAAGGGAGTAATTGTGGTTCTAGTTTTTCCGTAATATTTAAAAAACAATATCTGACTTTAATCTAGCAGACAATATTCTTAGTTTCTTTCTCCCCCAAAGTCCAGTGTCCCACAAAGAGACTGGAAAAGGCAAACAATAAGTTCTCTACTGAAATTCAATCTCCCAAAAGCTGCTCCTTTTTTTTTGCTGACTTTTTGATTAATATTAAAGAAATTTACTAATCAAAGCCGACTATTTAAATTTAAGAAATCTAAGAATAGGAATACGATGCAACACCAACATGAACACAACATACAATAGGAAATCTTTTGAGAGAACATGCAGAATCGGCAAACAAGTTAGTGAGCTCATCATTTAGCAAAGGAGCTAAACAGAAATCGAATCAATGATAAATCGATAATCAAGTATATTTTATATTTTATACAGGGTGCGTCATAATTATTGTAACAAGAGTTCAAAGACCGTTTGTGATGTCAAGAATGTGATGTCAGCGGGCGTAAAGCCAATAACAATCAAAATTGACCTTCATGCAAGATGGAGCTCCCTGCTCACATCGAAGAAGACGGTTCAGGACTTGCGTGTGGCCAACTTTTCCCTCAGTGATCACTAAGGATGAATGGCCTCCAAACTCACCGGATCTCAATGGAATGGACTTTTCCATTTGGGCAATCTTAGAGGCTACCGTTCACACGAAAACACACGAAATTTGGATTCTTTGAAGAAGTCTTTTGACCAAAGGATGGAAGGCGACTCGGGAAGATGACATTCGGGCCGCAGTGGAGGCATATCCGAACCGATTAAGGGCTGTTATCAAGGCAAAAAGGCGATCATATCGAATGATCTCTTGTTTCCCCTTTTTATTTGTTACTGTTAAATAAGCTTATTTCTGTTTAAAAATCTTCTTCCAGTGAAACTTCGGGGGAGGGTGTGTAAATGCCTTGAGTATCTTGTTGCAGCAATTATGACGCACCCTGTATATTTAAATCATGATAAATATCTTATTTCTAAAATCTGATATCTTAGATATTTCCTTCTACTACTCTTTTTGTGTCGATGTCTTTTTGGATTCCCGGATGGATTTGCCGATGTTCTTGCCGGATCACCCTCGGATAATGTCGATGTGCAAAGGATTGGAGATAGGAAATAAAAATGATATAAAAACAATAGAAATAACGCATTCTAAAAAAATTCTCTTTATAAAATATAAATACGAAATATTTTCTCTTTGTTAAAGAAAAAGCGAAGAAAAATAGGAAAAAGAAATTTTGTTAAAATCAAAACAACATTTCCACTCGAAATGCGCAGACTTCACGTTAACCTTAGATTAAAATAAGCTAAGATTACAGTTTCCCTCCATGTTTTAGAAAACGGAGTCAGAATCATCGTATCAAGAGAAATCGAAAGTTATAAAATGGAGAGAAGAAAAGCAACCCCATTTCCTTTTTCAACTTCATTCTATTCACTTCAATTCATTTCCATCAAGCCTTTTTTCTTCTTCATCACACATGAAAAGCCTTTAAACTCTTGTTTGATCAAAAAAAAGGTTGCAACTTCAATTGAAAGTGTGCTTTTGTGTTTTCTTTTGCGATAACTTTATTTTTGCAAAAAGAAAGATAGACTTTAAAGATAGTCTTCGAACAAGTTAACTACCTCGAAGAAAGCGAGATCGAGTGCGTTCTGGTGAATGGTTAGCACAGCTGGCGTCCGGTAAGGGTCCCAGGTTCGAGTCCTGCGGCCCACAAGTTTTTGATCGCCCCGTTCCAACATTCTTCCGTGGTCGTCACCCGTAATTTAAGGCAGACGAAAAACTTATGCCCGCCGGACTCGAACCCGCTACCTTTCGCTAATGACCATTACACCACAAAGCACTGATTTCCTTTTCAGAGGTAGTGAACTACTACACAAAAATACTATATTTCAAGGGTTCATCTTGTCGCAAAGTTTATTAATAATATTGTTAAAGCAACTTCTGTGAAAAAAAAGCACTTCAACTCGGAAACAGATTCGAAAACTATCGGATGCATTTAGAAATTGACCTCAATTTGATTCATGTTGAAAACTTGTTACTTTAAAAAATTTTGATTGAATCAATATCGATAAATACCACAAAGATCCCTCACCCTTAAATTCTATTCTTCTCTTAGCACAACTTTCATCAACAATCAGCCCATTTCTGGATTTTCTCTCTTTTCTTTCATCTTTTCCTCTTTTCTCATCAATGTTTGCGACCTTTGATTTCCTGGTTTCCCAAAGTCTAGAACTCTGCTTTCCCTAAATAAAAAGCTTATTTAAGCTTTTACTTCTAAGTTTCTTAATCATTTAAGTCTCAAACTTTACAATGGCAACATTCCCTATGGACGCTATGCAGTATCATTCATTAGTCAACGGCTTGACTTGATGATTTCAATCCTCAAAACTAAACGAGTGGACTCATTGATTACCCCTCCACATTAAGACATTCTACACCTAGATTCAATGACAAAGAAAACCTTTTTTGAGAAAAATCTCAACATCAAAGTGCATGGGAAAACGAGGAGAAGGAGATGTTCAGTGAACTCCGAACTCTCCTCTTTCCTTATCATAGTCATCTCAGTCTTTCTCCACCCCCCTCAAATACTCAAGAGAATTTGAGGAGAAGAAAAAAAGAGAAATAATCATTAATGAAATCAATTGGTACTTATATCTGAAAAGAATTTGAGACAAAGTTTAAGAAAAAGAACAGAACTTTGAGTTAATAAGACTAAGAGGGACATAATTTCATTAAAATCTATGGAACAAAAAAGAGTGGGGTTTTAGTAAAGAGTTCAGAGAGTTTCAGAAGATACTGAAAGAGAAGGTTGGGGAAAACGATCTTCGGACACGTTCTTTGGACTTTGGTGGGTGGATGGTGGAGAATGGGGTACTGTGAATAAAAGGGGAAAAAGGGGGAAAAAGTTGAGAGTTGAATTGGGAAGGGATGCAAACAATGTAATAGAGTTGTTATCTTGATTAGAGATGGGCTTTTTCAATCAGCCAACTAACTCAGGAATATTTGTGCTTCTGAAGCAAATTCTTGATCTGGATCTGACTCAACAAAAAAACTGAAACTGAAACACTGGGGAAACTTTTTGAGTCTTCTTTGAGTGGATAGGAATAATTGGCTTGAAGCTGGCTCAAAGCCAATTATGAGCTCCTGGAGTATCCAAGGAGTCTCTTTGGAGTTAAATGGGCGCATCCTTTGGAGTCTTTGGAGTCTCTTTGGAGGAGACATGACCTTAGCTTTGAAGCCTGCTTAGATTGGGAAACAAAGTAGTTTCAATTGAATGTTTAATCATTAACTTAGCATGTTGATGATTGAAAATACTCAACGCTCGTTTGAAAACACTTCAAACACATTCTAAAGCTTCTCAAACACATTCTAAACACATTCTAAATCTTCTAAAACGACTTAAATAAATTTCATAAAGGAAATGCAGCTGATGAAGCTTTTGAAAAGTATCAAAAATATCATGATCAGATCTTCTACTCCTATTTTGAACAAATGAATTGAAAAGATTGGGGAAATGGGATGGAAATGGGCAATGGGGCAATTTCTCTCTTGCTCTTTCAAAATCATAACTCAAATTTGAATCAACTTTTTGAGCCATTTTTGGTCGTTGATCAGATGAAAGTTGATCCATTGACAAAATGGAGAACTGAACAAAAAAGAGGGACAAAGTGCCCGAAAGCAGAAAAGCGTGGTGGGACTGGGGCAAGCTTCAGGTGGGTTCCTCTTTCATTCTCTCGATCTCTTTTCTCCCAAAACAAATGTTCATATTTCAGTTGATTTATGGTGGCCATTATCAGCAAAGGAAAGGAGTAGCTGAAAAAGGACTTTTGTAAAATGAATAAAGGGGAACCGGGAACTTTGTTTTTTGGGTCAGCCTTGTCATATGTATTGAGCTATGAACATAAAGAAATATCAAAAAATATAGAGAATATGATGACGGAATTTTATCCATGAATAATTCCAATGAAAAATGAAAAAGAAAAAAGAATAAAGAAAATGGAAGAGGTTAAAGAATTGGAGAGATTGAGAAGAGAGCTTTATGGGGAACATTGATTACATTAAACATTGCAAATTTACCGTATTTCTGTAATAGTAGTGCAGTCTTCGTAATAGTAGCGCAGGCTGGTTGAAAAAATAGTAGTGCGCACCAAATACTATTACAGAAAATACGGTATATGAAAAGAGTATGAAAGAATTAGAAATCTGGAGTAAAAGAGTGTTGATAAGAGATAAGAGTGAAAGAATCTCATATTATTCGATCAATAGTACTATAAGTTTTAACTAGTTAAGTTTTTAAAATTCATTCTCAATGCAAATCATGGATCTGCAAATTTCTAAGTGCAAATCATGGACTTGAAGTCTGTCTGAATTTGCTACCATCCGATCCCAGCTTTCTTAACGAGCTCTATAACTTAAAATTAAACGGAAAAAGAGTTAACAGAAATGGAGGGAATCGAGAACAAGAGGAAACAGGGAGAAGTGAGTTCAGTGTCCAAAATGGGAGACTGAAGGGGAAAGTAGGTGGTTCTTGGTAAGGACACTTAACGAAAGAAAAACCAAAATCCAGGAACATCTTTTCAAAAACCCTTTGCACTCACTTCAATGGAAAGGGAAAAGAAAAACAGCTTTAAGAGGAATGAAGAATAAAGAGAGAGAAAGGAAAGCAGGAAAGCAGGAATGTGCTAAGAAAGCCCCGCAACCATTAACAGGGTGAAATTCTCAAAGAAAAAATCAGCTGGAAAAGTTAAGCAAAAATTGATGAGGGCCAGGCAACAGGAACAATTCTTGAATGCTTAATTAGCGGAAGTTTAATTAGACATAGCCATAGGCCCCTGGCATTAGGTGTTCCTTTGTATTGATTCGTAGAGGGGAAGCGATGGAGTCGATCTCGATGTCCCGGGCGTCACTCATGCCAAATCCTTTCGGGAAGAATTTCGGGGTTAAATTCTTGCTGTAGTTTTTGGGCTAAAACTGCAGATTCTTCCAAACCATTATGTCACGGCACCAGGAAGTAAAGAATGCGATTCTGAGTAGAGAGCTTTCTCGTCCGATTCTCGGAGACCGTTTAGTCCAATAACCCCATTAGGTAGGCATCATTTAAAAACCCGAAGTGTCCCCTCCCGGTGAACCCTATTAAGACTACAGTAGTGCCTTCAAAAGTTGTCATGTTTCAGAAGAATTTTAAAGGAATACACTTACTCATCAGGAATAGAGAAGCAAGCTCTCCAAAGTGTTTGAAAATTCTCGAAATGATGTTCCAAAGAAGAAACGGAGAGAGCGGAGGGGGTAATCCTCTTAGATTGGTGCCAAAGATTCGTTTAATTCGAAAATCGTTGGGAATAGAAAATCCTTGCACCCACTTGCACTCACCTTTTATCGGCCTCTGCCTTATTCTGAAAACTATTACAGTGAATTCATTTTCCTCACAAAGTCATTTTCCAATGTGAGGCTTTTCCATTTCTTTACTGTCAAGCCTGCCTCAATAGCAACTTTGAGCTACAGTGCCACTCCTGCGATATAAAAAGTGCTCAAGCTTCTGGATTTGAGCTTCGAAGCACTTTATAAGTTCTAAGTCTCTCGGATTTGAAAGGCCCAGACGGAAAATCTAGCCAAAAATTCTGCGCATATTCCAATTAATTTTACATTTGCAAACGTTTAAAAGAAATAAAGTTTTGCTCTGGAAAGCTTTTAATGAAGGTTTAATGTCCGTTCAAGTTTTGAAATTGATGTTTTTGTTCATAGAGAAAACCTTCGATTCTCTTAAAAACAATAAGATTTTAATTTCGTGAATAGAGAATTCTTTCCCCAAAATGGATCTCAAATAAGCTTAGTGAGCAAATTCCTGGCCCTACTTGTACCCACCCACTCGAATAGAGCTTCTCTGTTGGGGGGTCCTTCCTTTCTTCTCTCTCTTCCTTCTTTAAACTCTTACTGTCTCCCTGCCAGCTCTTTGGAAAAGCTCGGGTTCATTAAAAAGTTTTTCTCAGTTTTTTCATTTTTCCATTTCATTTCATTGAAAAATCTCGAAAGCAGCGGTGTTTGGTGATTCGCAATCTTTTTTTCCGGAGCAGACAAAAAGATTAGTGGAACGGAGTGAAAGATTAGTGGGCGTAGATAAGGATTAGTGAACGTAGCCAAAGATTAGCAAGGGAACGGGGGATAAAGGTTAGTGGGTAAACGGCCAAAGATAGGAAGGCGGCCAAAGATTAGTGAACGTAGATAAAGGTTAGGGAACGTAGACAAAGTTTAGTGAAGGTAGCCAAAGATTAGTGAAGGTAGCCAAAGATTAGTGGAACGTGGAAGAAGATTAGTGAACGTAGACAAAGATTTGCTGTTCACAAAGATAGTGAACGTAAAAGATTAGCGAATCGGTTTGGTGAAAAAATTAGGAACAATTTTAATATTGGAAAACATTTAAATATCGAAAAAGATTTTGCAGATTTGCCTTTTTGGAGAGTAAAAATGGAAAAAGAAAAACCGAAAAGAATGCGAATTTTTGAATGGAGAAATTTGGGGATGACGACGAAGTGTCAAAAGAAGGAAAAGCTTTGGAGATGAACGAGAAAAAAGGAGCCATTCAAGCAAAGGAAAGATCACTTTTTTGTCTCAAAGTTTAACCCTTTTACACTATAATCTAGTAACTCTTTTTTTGAAAATTGAAATTTCAAAGGAAAGCCTCAACACAAAAATCTGATAAGATTAGAGTGAAATAACGAATTTAATAAAGTGAATAGCCTGACTGATTCCGCGACCGGAAAAACCCTGGGTATAAATGCACAGCTGAATAGCTTGGGACAACTACAAAGTAAAAGAAAATCTCTGTGAGCCTTTTTTGTTAAGAAAAGTGTTCTTGGTGTCGCTATCCATCTGGCAAAAGTTCCCTGATACAAGTCTAAGCAAGTTCATAGCTCATCTTGGAAAACGTTTAAAAAGGGGTACACCTCCCGTTAAGCCAAAAACCAGTGAAGGTTGAAACCGACTCTACGGTTCATTAAAGCACCCAAGTCCAGAAATTCCAGAAGTTTAATTTGTTTTGATTCGTATCTTAATTTCCCTCTCCCTTCACAGAAGAAAATCTATATATAAAGCGGGTGGAAGTCGTTGTATCTGTATGTCTGTCTGTCTGTCTGTCTGTCTGTCTGTCTGGGTTCGTCTTCGGTAGCGGCCTGGCCCTGGTCTGTCTGTCTGTCTGTCTGTCTGTCTACAGTCTGTCTGTCTGCAACAGTCTCCAAAATTCAAACTGTCTTTTCTGTCTTGCTTGTCTGTCTTCGTCTGTCTGTCTTGTTTATCTGCCCGGGCGCGCTACCGAACCCCCAGTGAACCGTTTGCCAGCGAATTTTTCCGCCGTTTAATAGAGAATTAATACGGCGCCAAAGTAACGCGCTTTTGGATTTTTAAAAAAAGCAAAATTGGAGTCGCGGGGTCGAACCTGTGGGGCGGGAGACCGGCGCACATCGGCGCGAAAATGCAATCGAATTGGATTTTTCCGGGAAAGTACGGTTTTAGATGCGGTGGGTTGATTCTTTTCGAATCTGAAGGAATTTTTCAAATCCCCTTTGACAGAAATTTTTAAATTGAGTTTTAGCGGTTTTTTGGTCATTACTTTGTATGGGAAATTCCTGCAGCACCCTCGCAGTTTGGGGTTCGTAAACTCGACAGCAAAAAACGAGAACAAAAAACGCGTTAATTAATTTGATTCTAGTAGACGGGGGAACATTTTGATGCAAAATCATCAAATTTGCTCAACTCCTACAAAAGTTATAATATTTTCAAAAAGAAATGAGAAAATTTTAAAAATTCTCTATTGCATCAATTTTTTTTTGTTCAAAAGAACAATGTAGCTATGTATCGTATTCACTCAAAACACTTCATGAATATGCAAAATAAAATAGTCAGGGGGCCCAAAAAAGAACCAAAAACTCCCATATATCTTGTGCTGGATGATCGTCAAAGCGCCTCTATCTTCGCCTTCTCCCTGTCACGAGCCTTTATGTTTTAGTGTATTTTGCAAAATTCTTTAAAAATGTTATAATGAAAATCAGTGATTTTGAAATCAAAAAAAATTGCGCATTCGAGACTTTTCTAAATTTTCATTTCTCTTTTAAAATGTTATAACTTTCGGTAGAGCTGGAGCAAATTTTACGATTTCGGCAATCAAAATGTTCAGTAAGAGTCTCTGAATCAAAATTATCCCCATGTTTTGTTCTAGCACCCTCGTGTCGAGTTACGAGCCCCAAACTGCAGGGTACCACAAAAATTTCCCATACAAAATGACCAAAAAAACCGCGGAAACTCAATTTAAAAATTTCTGTCAAGGGGATTTGAAATTCAGGATTCGGAATCAGCAAAATACCTCGCATCTAAAAAAGCAAAGTACTCCCGGAAAAAACTAATAGAAAAACGCATTTTGAGCCTTATTTCGCGCCGATGTGCGGCGGGCGCGTGGCGATTCATGGCGCCACGGCGACAAAACCCGTTCTGCCGGAAAACATCCAGAAACCCGCTGGTTAGGCGAATTTTCCGGCTGGTAGGATTGGATAAAAACAAAAGCCAAAATAACAGTAGTTCTTAAAAAAATTGATTCTTTCTTAAACCAGAGACTCTTTTCGCGTCTGCACTCAACTATTAGTGTTCTTGTCGGACCAAAAGCCAACTGCTGAAAAGTGACGTTCATTTGATTCAAAATGAATGGAAATGAATTCTGAAAAATGAATTGAAAAATGTCTTGATTCTGTCCATTTTTGAAGCAATCAAAAAAGAAAACAAAAAAAATAGGAATATTCAGAAGATGTGACAGTCTTTCCTTCCTTCCTTCCCTCTCTCCACCCCTCAATCCATCCAATCATTGAGTCTAATAAAACCTAAAACCAGGAATCAAAGCCCAAAAAATGAAACGAAATAAAGCAAAGAAAAGAAATTCATGAAGGCAAAAGGAATTTTTGAATGAATTTTTGGTGTTTATTTCAAGAATACTTTCTAGAAAAATGGATTTGAGAATTTTTAAAAATAAAATGTTTAAAAGGGATGGGGCCTAGAAGAGGAAGGCCTGCGGCTAGCCCAGAAGGAGGAAGGGCCTGCGGTTCAGTTCGTGAAATAGTGGAAGCTGGGCCTACGGTCTATCCCAGCAGAAGAGGTGAAGGGCGCCTCTGGCGGTTCATCCCGTCCGGATCGGGGGGTTAACAACGCGGGGATAGTCGTGGCTTCGACTTTTGTGGGTTCCCCTCTGAGCGCCCCAGCCCGGCCATCATCGGAGTAATATCGGCTACGACACAATCCACATCTCTGCCTCAGTACCCCGCACGGCCTCCGTGCCTCTTCCGGCACGAGGGATCAAGCAAAGGCCGAGAGGCGATCTAATCACGGGACATCAGGATGCCATATGGACAACAATCAAGAAATAGGAAACACTGGATGACAATAGCAAGGGGATAGAGAAATGTGGAAGCAGGTTGGGATCAGCGCCAAATAGGGAACACCTGAGTAGCAAAGACAGATGAAAAAAAAAAGGATTCCAAATCTGATTCAAAAAAAAATGCGCAAATTCCGTCAATTTCTAGTTCAACTTTTATTGAATTTTTGTGTTTTTGAAATTGAAAAAGAAAAATCGAATAAACTAGGCTTGATGAAAATTTAAAAAAAATAGGCTTGGCACTCGTTGAATTTTGGTGGTTAGGTGATCGGTCACTTACTGCAATGAGCCTTGAAGCTAAATTAGAAAAATGATTGATGATTGATCCCTCATCTTTTGATCATTCACTTGATTCTTTATTCTTAATCGATGTTCTAAAAATCATGTCTATCCACTTTCCTTTTCACTGATCAAAGACATTGAACAGAGGACAAGGAAAAAGGGATGAAATTCCATCCAAATATCAGGTTCAAGCAAGGTTTTTTCCCTGAAACAAAAATCATTTCTTCTCTTGTTTTTATTCTTGAAATTGTTCAGACAAAAGCTTAAGACAAGTTGAGATTCGAGATTTGAGTCGGATCTTTAAAAATAACAATCCAGATTTGATTGATTTCTTTGATTGACTAAAACTATTGGAGAATCTTTTCATCTCCAGAACATATAAAGTTTGTAAAATTCAAGATACAATGAATGAATAAAGTTTCTTTTTTAAGCAAAAAAACACTTAAACAAGGAGAAAGGCAAAAGAAAATTAGGGAAATGGCTTCTTACATCGCATCTTCATACTGACGGCTGGGCACCCGATAATATGCCAAAAAATAAATTAAGGTTTAAGACAACAAAGTTCTTCATCTCGAGTTTCACCACTTCTTGTTGATCACCACCGAAAGTCAACGGAAATGGCCGCATTTTTGGTAAAAGGCCTTGACTATTCAGCACAGGTAAGGATTTGTGTAGCTAGCTAAAAAGCAATCTCAGCAATTTATTTAGGTAGTTATCCCGGATCATAAGCGCGTGAAATTGCTCGGCACGCTGACCTCGACAAGTTCAATGGATTTGCATTTTGTTCCTTTGAGATTTGAGTCGAATCTTCAAAATAACAATCCAGATTTCTTTGATTGACTAAACTATTGGAGTAATCTTTTGCATCTTTTAAAGATTCATCTCCAGAACATATAAAAGTTTGTAAAATTCAAGATACAATGAATGAATAAAGTTTCTTAAAGTAAAAAAAAAAACACTTAAACAAGTGAGAAATGAGAAAAGAAAGGGAAAAATGGCTTCTTTATTCCCTTTTTTATTTCTTGTTCTTTATTCCCTTTTTATTTCTGTTGAATATCTCTCGAATCCCACGCGGATTTCCCATTCGGCGGATTTCTCAGGCAAGAAATTGGAAGAACTCAATATCTGGGCCTGATCTCATCTTTTTCACTTCCAAATTTGCACACAAATTGCAATTCTATTGAAAAAGAAAAAGAAGCAAAAGATCTTTTTCAGCTTAATGTGAGTGAATAAAAAAACGAATCAAGGTTTTAGACTTTTCAAGCTTTTAAAATCTATAAGCGTCAGGACAATGTCAATGTCAGACAATGTCTAGCCTCGGTGCGCCCAGATTAGAGCAAGAGGTCTCTTCTCTAGAGCTGACTAGAGATCCCTTCTTTAGCGGAGTTCACTCTTCCACTGGGTTGGCCCATTCATGGCTTGAGGTTACTAAAGCAAGAAGCTCATCTTTCTATCTCATCTCTCCCTCGCCTCCACATCGCCGAGTGAAAATATTCCCCATCTTTCTCTATGTATTTATGTGTAGATTTGGTATTGGTTCGGACTGATTACGCTTATCAGTCCTGAATAAAGTATGAATATATATATATATATAATGTCAATGTCAATGCTTAAATGTCAATGTCAATGCTCCCAGCCAGCTGTTTCTTATCATTGTTTCGAGCTCGAATTACCATAGCATTTTTATATAAAAGCCCTATACGTCTTGTTGATTATTGATACAGATTCGTCTGGAAGCCATAATGAAAAGCGGAATCATACTCGCGAAAACCCATGCCGTAAATAGCTGTAATAGTACCCCCAGCCCCATAATGACGGTGCGGAGTGTTGCGTAGTCTAGCTTTGAACGAGTCTTTCTCGACACTGGTTTATACTACAATGCGCAGTTTAGGTATCAAAAATAGCCCTGAATTTTCAGCTATTTTTGATACCAAAGAAAGTACGGGTGCTTTGAAAAAAATGGAATACTAAAAACTTTTGCAACTACGCAACTGTACGAGGGGGGGTGGGGTGGGGTACTATTACAGTATTTACGGTAAGTTATTAGATGTTACATTGATCCATAAACAACCCTAAACGTCCGAAATGAACTAAAACCTAGATTTGTAAACTTGCAAATTTATGGGGAAAACACAATGAGAATTAATAAGCGATTTTGTTTTCTTGTATTCCTTTTTTCGATTCTACTTCAATTTCAACAGAAAGCAAAGGTAAATGAAAGAACGATTACACCCGAAATATGACACAACAAATGATTTCCCCATGAGACAGGTGAATTCTCGGCAAGTTTTCTAAACATTATTCATGTTCACTTCTTAAAACCGTTCATTTATTCATTTAAAAACCCAATAAAACGTCATTCAGAGAAAACGATTGAACAGATTGATTTGGAAAATTTGTTTATAGACGTAATTAAAAATTCTCAACATTTTTGATTTAAACACCAAAGTCGATTTGTTGGATGGAAATCTTTAAATCATAATTCTAATATACATATATATGCTTTATTCATGGGGCGAATAGGGCCCGAATCAGATAATCATAACTGCATATAACATATTGCTACAATACTCTCACCGAAAAAAAAAAAGAGAGAAAAACTAAAGATAATACAGTAAGAGTACAGTTAGGGAAACACAGATACAAAAAAGATTAAATATAGGGCAGATTTGACATGGTAATAAGATCTAATTCGTTCACAGATACTTTCAATTTTCCTACAGACGAGAAGATACTCAGACGGGAGCTTATTCCCAACCCTACTAATTACGGTTCGCGCAAAAAGAATGATAAATGGAAAGATGATGGAGATGAGAACCGACCGAAATTTGATAAGGATGAATTTGTTTTTTATAGACGTAATTAAAAATTCTCTACGTTTTTGATTTAAATACCAAAAAGTAGATTTGTTGGATTGAAATCTTTAAATCATATAATTCTAATCATAATTCTAATCATAATTCTAATTATAATTCTAATTATAATTCTAATCATAATTCTAATTATAATTTAATCATAATTCTAATCATAATTCTAATCATAATTCTAAACATAATTCTAATTATAATTCTAATCATAATTCTAACTATAATTTAATTTAAAATCTAAATCAATGAACTCTCCATTAGCTGATTTTTCACTGCTTAAGTTCGATCATTTGAAAAAATGTGAAAATATAAAAGCTTTCCCGTTTGGCATTAAAAGGTGTTTTTGTAGAGAAAAAATAGGGCTTTTTTGAGCTTTAAATTCCTTGGGTTTACTATTAAATTGGTTTGAAAAAGACTAAAAGAATAAGAATACTGACTCTTAAAAGAATACTGACATTTCATGTGCTCTATAAAAGAAACTCGAATGTTTTTGAATTTATTGCATTTCAACCTTTACCACTACTAGAATCTGCTCTTTTCTGGATGTGAGAGTTTCAAATCCGAAAAAATTCTGACTAGATTCGAATTCTAGTATCAAATCCAAAAATTGCGAAGCAGCGACTAGCCGTTGTCGAGGACGCTTGGATCCGAATGGATAGACGCCTAGGTTTTTTGCTTGGGATCATCATCTTGGGATCGTCATCTTGGGATCGTCATCTTGGGATCATCATCTTGGGATCATCATCTTGGGATCACCATCTTGGGTCATCATCTTGGGATCATCATCTTGGGATCATCATCTTTTGCTTGAGATTCGAGAATGGGAAGTGGTTATTAGAAGACCTCGATTCGATTTTCCATTCACTAGTCAAGTTCTTTTGACTTTTTGGTTATTCTATACTTTTCATAGTTAAAACAAGAAAAATTCTCAAGAATTTAGGTGAATGAAAGCCTAGAATCGGTGCCTATGGCTGTGGTTTACTTTAAAAAAAGCCTAGATAATTGAATCTTGCGATTTTAAATGCAATTTGTGTATTTCTTGTCATCAAAAGAATATTGATTAACCTTGTTTCTTTGAATGAAATGTTCGTGTATTCGAAAAATATCATTTTTCGTGTTTTTTCATGATTTTAATTGATTCTCTTTATGTAGGAAATAGAAATTTCGTTTGTATACATTTGATTGTAAAAAAAAAACAAAAATAATAATAAACACCGGTTCAAAGCTATCACAATGAGCACAAAGAAATAAAAAGAAATTGTATACCGTATTTTCTCTAATAGTAGTGCACCCTGAGCGTTGCCTTAGATTGCTGGAAATCTCGAGAACCGCTTATCAGAACCTATCGATATGGGGTCGGAAAATGTAGCTGACGATGAGATCTAGTGGGGGATTTGAGTGTTGAGCTTCTGGGAAAGCTTGGAAAGCTTATAGCCTGGATCCCGGCCAACAATCCAGATTTGATTTATGGTAACTCAAGCTGTTATCGCATTTTCCCAATAGTGCACTCTGAGCGTCGCCTAGATTGCTCGAAATCTCGAGAATCGCTTATCAGAACCTACTCGATATGGGGTCGGAAAATGTAGCTGACGAATGAGATCTAGTGGGGATTTGAGTGTTGAGCTTCTGGGAAAACTTGGAAAGCCGTAAAATAGTCATCAACTCGGCTCGCCCGGGCGCACTACTATTAGAGAGAATACGGTATCTAAAATTAGAAATAGATTTGATATGGCACAAGAAAAGTTAGGTAATTAAACTAGTAAATTAAAATGAACACAAAAAAGACTTATTAAAATTCATTTTTTAAAACTAGATAAAATCGGTAATATCTAAAAGCTTATACTTAAGAATTTTACATCAAAAAAATACCCGTTTATTAATTTGAGTGACGATATGTGTAAGGAAAAGTTCGAAGAGAAAATTATTGAAGAAATTATTGTTTTAAAGTGATCGAGGTTCTTTTTTTTCTTTTCTAGAATCGTTCGACGATGATGTCATCCTTGAATTGATTGTTTGCTTGAGGTTGTAAAGAAACAAAAAAAGGAAAGTAAAAGACACCACAAAACAGTTGAGAAGCTGTTCCAAAAAGTAAGCCTTCCCCAAGCAAAGCTGTTCCAAAAAGTAAGCCTTCCCCAAGCAAGCTGTTCCAAAAAGGTAAGCCTTCCCCAAACAAAGCTGTTCCAAAAAGCCAAAGACCAAGCTAAGCCAAGCCAAAGCCAAAGCCAATCGACCTTGGGCTGGAATTTCAACCTTATTGTTGCATTTGGTTCTAAAACCTTGGCTTTGGCTTTGGCTTTGGCTTAGCTTGGCTTGGCCTGAAAAATCTAGTAACAAACCTTGACCTATCTTGGTCGAAAGGTGTATTACCCTTACTATCTCATTTTTATTGATTTACTATCCCGAAAAAGTGGTTGATTGGTTTAACGTAGTGGCTTTGCAAAGAATTATTGTTAGGTTTAGTGCCGTACATTTTCCAACTCTTCAGCGGTTTTCTTAAAAAAGAATTATGGAGAAGATTCACGCTCTCATCTAAAGCACTAAAAGTAAACTAGGTCAAAGTCTAGGTTGGACCAAAATCCTAGCATGATTTCGGACTGCATTGTTAAGCTAGAGTCAGCTAGGTCAGCAATAAAGGCCTAATCTTTTTTGGAAATCGGCTTAACTCTTTCTAATCCTAATCTACTATATTGCTTGTTTCCGTCAGACATAAATTAGTCTTCATAAATCTGACTCTTAACTTTTCTACCTTGATACCTTGACCACTTACTAGACACAACAAAGGGTCGAAAAAACACAGATAAATTAGTGACAGTAAATGGACAAAGAAAATATTCTAGATGATAGATGAAAATAAAAAGAAAGCACACGGGTAAATGCACACAGAATGCGGCGAGAACTAATCTAAAAAAAGGGAGAAGCACGAGGGGATTATTGGAGGGAAATAACACAAGCATTTTATACCTGTGTTTCTTTTCTCTTCCCAGCACCGGTTTGCGGTTTCCGAGGTAGTGATTGTTGATTGGAGGTGGTCATTGGTCGGCCATCGCCTGATATTCGAATCCCTTGTTGTGGGGAGGGTTCATCACGAGCTGATACCTGAAATTTGGATCAACTGAATACCTGTTATTGAAATGCTATCACAAGCTCAACTGTACACTAAAGTAAATAGACAATTTGCTTATTATTAACTAGTAGGTATTAACTTATTATTAACTATTAACTTATTAGGTTGTCCAATAAGTAATGCGTGTTACTTATTTCGATGTTACTCATCGAAACCAGCTTCATTCTATTATGACGGACTTCACTCTTTGCTCGGACGATGGAGAAATGTTGTTGATTGTTGTGGAGAATATATCGATTAATAAAGTTCTCTTTTGTTAATTTTGTGATATTTGAAAATCGTGTCAAAACACGCATTACTTATTGGACAACCTAATATTATTTACTATTAACTTATTATTAAGTATTAACTTATTATTAAGTATTAACTTATTCTTAACGATTAACTTATTATTAACTATTAACTTATTATTTACTATTAACTTACTATTAACTACTCAACAAAACTGCTTACTATTAACTAGTGGGTTATTAGCTTTGTAAAAGCTACCGTAACCGTAAAGCTACATTTTTTTGTTATTTTTAGACAATTTATATTATGTTAAATGTAAAACAGTCAGGCTAGAATATACAAAAGAATCTTTTAGGCTACAAATCCTCCACAATCTTTTCACGAACCATTCCCGGATATGAAGATCCAGCGTGAATCGTGTCCGTGTTCACCAAAAGACTGTGATGTCCTGGAGGAATTGGAGGCACAAAAGGAATACTTTCCTGAAAAAAAAAAGAATATTAAAAAGAGTTAGATAATAAAAACGAACTCTTCTCTTCGTTACAGGGAAAGTGGTCTCTTTGATGGGCACAGCGGTCATCATCGGAATTTGAATTTGTTGATGATCATCCGGGCGAGGAGTTTGCACCTCTTCGATCGGTGAAAGCATTGGATCGTGATGAATGATTTCTCGATCAACCGTTGAAGCAACACCAGACGATGTAGTTGCAGCAGGACGAGGTGATTTTCTGCAATTTTAAAGTATAAAGCTCTTAAAACAGAGAAACAATTTGAAACAATTGTACTCTTGTTTCCATTTAAGATTAAAAGTGTTTTTGTTTTTTATAAAGTTAACAACATTCATATAAATATTAGCAAAAACTCACGAGCGCATATTTTCAACATTTTTGAAGAGTTTTCCTTTAACAATGAGATCTCCAAATCCTTGTGAATGAGAGAAAGCATAACCAGATCGAATTGATTCGCGCATTGATCGTCGAGTTGTTGTTGGTCGAGTACGGCGAAGAGTTGCTCTGAAATGAGATAAAGTTTATAAATTCAATGTCTTTCTTTAGTGTTTTGATCGACGCGAGTAAGTAATTGCTAATAAAGGAATTACCGTAAATACTGTAATAGTTCCCCACCTCCCCTCGTACAGTCGCGTAGTTGCAAAAGTTTTTTAGTATTTCATTTTTTTCAAAGCGTCAGTACTTTGAAAAAATGCGTCTTTGGTATCAAAAAATAGCTGAAATTCAGGGCTATTTTTTGATATTTAAGTGCGCATTGTAGCATAAACCAGTGTCGAGAAAAACTCGTTCAAAGCTAGACTACGCAACACTCCGCATCGTCATTATGGGGGTGGGGTACAATTACAGTATTTACGGTAGGCAGTTCTTTAGAAAAAGCTCAACTTTCACCAATGAGCTTTACAGTATTTACGGTAGGTTTTCCAGAAAGTCTTTTCGTTCCTTTTTGGTAATTCCGTTGAAAAATAACAAATTCAAAGTAACCTATGGTTTATTTCATTAGAAAGGTCAATTATATTTTGTTTCATTAGAAAACGCAAGGAGAATATCTACCGTAAATACTGTAATAGTACCCTCGTAAAGTCGCGTAGTTGCAGTTGCAAAGGTTTTTTAGTATTTCATTTTTTTCAAAGCGCTCGTACTTTCAAAAAATGCGTCTTTGGTATCAAAAAATAGCTGAAATTCAGGGCTATTTTTTGATATTTAAGTGCGCATTGTAGCATAAACCAGTGTCGAGAAAAACTCGTTCAAAGCTAGACTACGCAACACTCCGCACCGTCATTATGTGGGTGGGATACTATTACAGTATTTACGGTAATTACATAATACTTTTAGAAATTAAAGCAAATCAAATCTTTCTTTTGATCTAAACAATGTTTAACTCAAACCTTTCCCTTTCCAAATCCTCTTTTCTTTTTCGTGGACTTTGTGGTCTCATCTTGTTTCGTATTCTCAATCGATCAGCAAAAGTTGGATGAACATCTTGCCAAAAGAATCGTACAACAATCACAGGCATCAATAGAATCACACAAACCTGAAAAAAAAAAAATGGCAAAGGTTGCACAAGTTGCACAATTAATCAATTGTGCAACTTGAGTCATTCCTTCGAAATTTTCGAACTTTTGTTAACTATATTTTAGAGAAATGATCAGCAACGATTTCAACAACAAATCTACAATGAAATTTGAGATTTTAATGACTGCATATCCAAATTTTCTCTCAAATCTCTTTACAATTTGATCTTGTTGACCTCTGCTGTTAAGTGATTTCAAAAGAATGCTAAGCCCTGTTCACAATATTTGTTTGACAAGAGTACATACAATCAAATGTCTTGATGTTCAAATTGATCTTTTCTTTGATCTTTTCCTCTCTCAAACAACAATTTAACGATTTCAGAATATTTTTTGATATGTGTCATATAAAATATTTCCAAATTTAAAGTAAAATTTTTGTTTTCTTGTTTTTGTTTTCTTTATAGTTATAAAATACTTTGTGATGATTTAAAATAATTGCATTTTAGGATTTAAAATATGTTTGCTGTTTGCTAATAATAAAATAATGTTTGCTCGTTGGTTAAAAGTTGATCAAACTAGAGTCTTGAGTCTTGAGTCAAATTTCATTCATTGCATTGCTTTCATTCATTTCATTCATTGCTTCAATTTCATTCATTGCTCCATTTCGACTGGTCATTTCTTTTCGTTTAGTGTAAAGGAAAACGGTGATCAAAAACAGATGGTCGAAGAGTTTTTCGGCTTTTTAGATTCTCCCAAAAAAAACCCCAAATGACCCCAAATAAGCCCCAAATGACCCCAAATGAACCCACATTTCCTACCGATTTGTTTGTATCAAATTCTGATCGACCAATGATCCAACAGAGAAATGAGCAGAATGGACAAGTCATCGGGATCAGCGCAAAAACTCTCCACTGATCGGCTAGTGAGAGCTTGATCTAGTGAGAGCTTGATCTAGTGAGAGCTTGATCTAGTGAGGGCTTGATCTAGTGAGAGCTTGATCTAGTGAGAGCTTGATCTAGTGAGAGCTTGATCTAGTGAGAGCTTGATCTAGTGAGAGCTTGATCTAGTGAGAGCTTGATCTAGTGAGAGCTTGATCTAGTGAGAGCTTGATCTAGTGAGAGCTTGATCTAGTGAGAGCTTGATCTAGTGAGAGCTTGATCTAGTGAGAGCTTGATCTTGTGAGAGCTTGATCTAGTGAGGCTTGATCTCTCACTTCAGTGAGGCTAGTGAGAGCTTGATCTCTGACTTTGAATCCGGCAGCTGTAGAAAATCGAGCTATTGAGAAAATCGAGCTATTGCTATGGGTTGAACTGTTTAAAAAATAAGCCTATATCATCGTCTAAAGCTTCAGTAATCCATCATCACGGATTTTACGCAAAACTCTAAGCAAAATCCAGTTTTAAAATCAAGCCAATGAGTCCATTAAGCGCGTGTGAAAACACGTTGTGACAAGAAAGATAGAGATGTTCGTGAAAACACGAAAATTGGGAGAGCGAAAATTGGGAGCTCATCAAATTTCCACAGAACTTTTGCTGGCTGGTTCGGATTCTCTCACGACCAAGAAATCTTGTCTGCCATCCTCTTAGCTGACTCTCTGATTTCAAGAAATCATTTGTTAACCTAAACATTTGCTATAATTGATCGTAGTTCTTCAATTCTTCAATTCTTCAATTCTTCAATTCTTTAATTCTTTAATTCTTCAATCCTTCAATTCTTCAATTCTTCAATTCTTCCCTTCTTCAATTCTTCAATTCTTCGATTCTTCAATTCTTCCATTCTTCAATTCTTCAATTCTTTAATTCTTCAATCCTTCAATTCTTCAATTCTTCCCTTCTTCAATTCTTCAACTCTTCAATTCTTCAATTCTTCAATTCTTCGATTCTTCAATTCTTCCCTTCTTCAATTCTTCAATCCTTCAATTCTTCAATTCTTCCCTTCTTCAATTCTTCAACTCTTCAATTCTTCAATTCTTCAATTCTTCGATTCTTCAATTCTTCCATTCTTCAATTCTTCAATTCTTTAATTCTTCAATTCTTCAATTGAAATCTCAAATGAAAATCAAAGAGTGCTCATTGACTCATTCTAAACAAAAATTGAGTCAACTTTTTTCTAAACTGACACTAGGAAAATAGATTTGATTTCTAATTGACTTAATGTGCATTGTCATGAAGGAATATTTGTTGTGATCACAAAATACGTTTTGTGATCCATCGAGATCAAACGGATGAGTCATTGAGAGGAAAAAGAGACGGAAATGGATGGAGAAGAGCTTTCCGATTGATTGATTGAAAAGAAAAGAAAAGAGTCTCTTTGTTTTTTTCCACACTTTCTCCGTCCTGTTCTTCTTTCTGTGAGAGATCCAGAGCTGTGGGGAATGATTGGGGCGGGACAATCACCTCCTCTCCCCCAAAAATACAGACGTTTGTTTTGGTGTCACGTAAACCAATGGCCAAAGATAACCTATATAAGATGCATCGAAAGCTTTCAAATCTTCAAATCATTTCCGATCTAGATCAACTAGATACAACTCTGATAACTCTGATATTTCAATTGATATTTGGATATTTGATATTTCAATTTCAATTGATTCAATTGATTCAATTGATTTCAATTGATATTCCTCTCTTTTCACCTTTAGAATAGATCAAATGCATCAATCTCAATCAACTTTAATCCTTTTCAACTCAAGCTTTCCAGATACTTTTCAATCTAAACTCAATAAAGAAAAGATCACTTTTGACTGATATCTGTTGACCGTTTTGATTTTTGCCCCAATTTCCCCCACTTCATTATTTACCCGTTCACAGCTTTTCCTCACTAAAGCTTTCAATGAAAACTTTCACTTTCAGCACAACAATGCGTTCGATCATCGCCTTTGCCTTACTGGCGACAACTGCTGCATTCACACTTCGTAAGCGCTTTTAAACAATGAACTTTTAAATCAAGCTTTTTAATCAATCACTTTCAAATCAACAATCTTAGCCGACAACGATGAGCAGCGTTACAAGAGAAACTGAAAAGATTGGTGGACAATCCGGGATTCGGAAAGATCCAGTGAGTAATGAAAAAAGAAAACTTTAAAGTAAATTATTCTTGAGCCATTTATCATCACCAATTTCAAGGTTGAACCAACTCCATTCGATGTGGAAACCATGGAAAAAGAATGAGCCAAATCTCAGTCAGCTCCGAAAAGACAAGAAAATCGGTGGAGAAGCCGGGGATAACCCAGCGAGCAGACAAAAGAGAGACTTTGATGTGGCCAAGGATAAAATTGGAGGAAAAGCCGGGATTCGGCCTGAGGTGAATAGAATGTTCATTAGAGTATTTTGAGATCTTCAGCCAACACCCGTTGATGTGAAGCCATGGAAGAAAGCTGAGCCGAAGCTCCACGAGAAAGTTGAAACGAACAAGGCTGAGGCCAAGATTGGAGGTTGGGATGAGACGGGGAAAGGGACTTGTAGAGCTTATGTTTTGAAAGCCAAAATCTAAATGATTTTTCAATTTCTAGGCTCTGCTGGCATCCGCCGAGACAAGCGGGAATTCGACGTAACAAAAAACAAAATTGGAGGGGAAAGCCGGAATTCGTCCAAAAGAGGAAGAGAAGAAATTCGATGTGGCCAAGGATAAGATTGGAGGTTGTTAGAAGTTCAATAAAACGAAATTAACAAGAGATTTCCAGGTGCTGCTGGAATCCGACGAGACAAACGAGCGACTCATGGAAAAATTGGAGGAAAAGCCGGAATTCGTCCAAAAGCGGAAGAGAAAAAGTTTGATGTGGCCAAGGATAAGATTGGAGGTGAGTCAAGGATAGATTGGTGGTGATTGATCAAAGGTTTTCAAAAAGATAACTACAACTGCCACTATTTCTTTACAAATTACAACAAAATATAAGTTACCTCACTAAGATTGGAGTACTGATTTACTTAGAGGTTTATATTTCAAAATCATAGTCTAGTTATTATCTACTGATTTCCCTCTCTTTCTTCCTTGTGTTTCCTATTTCTTCTTGGAGAAAGAAGGCGCCGATAGCTCAGTGGTAAAGCTACCAGGCAAGCAGAAGGTCGAGAGTTCAGTGCCTTCGGTTAATTCTTTGCCATTCATTTCTTTTCTTGATTATGATAGTGATTTGTGGACTCACATCGAGGATAAATAGTTTTTGGGATCTGGAATCGAGGATAAACAGTTGTTGGAGCATAAACTGGAATGGGTAACGGATCTGGATTCGTTGGGATCTGGATCCCAAACGGATCTGGATTCGTTTGGGATCCAGATCTGGATTCGTTTGGGATCCAGATCTGGATTCGCTTGGGATCCAGATCTACATTCGTTTGGGATCCAGATCTGGATTCGTTACCCATTCCAGTTTATCCACTCTAATTTGCATTTAAGGTTTAATTTGATAACACTAAATTTACTTTAAATTTCCAAATATTCTTTGCTATTCATTTCTTTACTTTACTTCAATAGTTGTCTACAAGTTTTACGATACTATGGGGTTGTTATGTTTATTTTGCAATGCAATTTTAGGCGCTGCCGGTATTCGCCGAGATCCACGAGCCACTGATGGGAAAACAGGAGGACAAGCCGGAATCAGACCCGATAATCAGGTAGAGATATCATTAAGAGTTTTTACTGATTCTACAAATCACGGATAATAATTCAAAAAGGTTATTCAAGAAATTCCAGCCAAGCACTGATGTGAAACCCTGGAAGAAGAATGAGCCAAGATTGGGCGGAAAGAACAACTAAATTGCTCTTATTGCTTGATCTTATTGGTTGATCTTATTGCTTGATCTTATTGCTTGATCCTATATGCTTGATCTTCTTTCCTTTTCATATATATTTCCCTGAAAATCGATTTATTTGAAATGTTTATCGAATTCGAATCTAAACACTTTTCCATTTCTCAATTTTTTTGAACAAAATTCTTTCGTTATTTGAACTTTCACAAAAATATTTCCCCCAACTTTTTGTATATAAATCGAATGTAAATATTGATAAAGCTTTAAGAGAAATTTGATCTTTTCATCTTAAGCAATTACTTTAGCAAAAAAAAATCAAATTTAGTATGGTTTTTTTTTTTTCGTTTTGAAAACGAATCCAACATTCGGAACCAATTTTCCGAATTTATCTAAAAGCTTAGATCAATTAAATTCGAGTTTTAATTGGTTTGGTATAAAATAAAACTCAATAAAATGGTTTTAGCAAGACTCAGCTTAGAGTCCAGTCAAAGCCAAAGAGTTTTAGTCTTTCCAATTGGTAAACTCAATAAAATAAATAACTCCAATCGATTCTCTGACCTCGAAAACCCTAGATACAAATTTACAGCTAAATATCTTTTTGTAACATCTAAAAAAGTAATCTCTGGGGCCTTTTGTTAAGGAAAATGTTCTTGGTGCTGCACACAATCTTTCTTCAGCTGGCAAACGTTCCCGATACAAGGTGTTTCCCTTTGGGGTTGGGGAAGCAGCGCTAAGCAACGAGTTGGCCTTGCTCTTATGGGCAAGGCCAACATTCCTGTCGCAAACTCCTGTCCAAACACTCTTTGCCCCAAACTTGGCTCAATTTATACTATTTCTCAATTTATATTCTAAACGTTATGCTCGTTATCCCGTTAAGTGAGAACGAGGTTGAAATTATTCAAGGTTGAAACTAACCCTACCTTCAGCTTTTTTTTTGTTTTAATCCTTCCTGATTACTGTTTAAAGCGAGTAATTGTGGTTCTAGTTTTTGCGTAATATTTAAAAAACCCATTTCTTACTTTTAAATGTTGGGAAGCAGCGCCAAAGCAAATTCGAGTTTTAATTGATCGACTCAATAAAATGGTTTTGAAAGTCAGATTAGAGTCCAGCCAAAGCCAAAGAGTTTTAGTCTTTCCAATTGGTAAACTCAATAAAATGAATAGCTGCAATCGATTCTCTGACCTCGAAAACCCCAAATACAAATTTACAGCTGAATATTTTGCACTATAGAAAATCTCTGCGAAAAGATTGGCCGAGGTGCTCTTTGTGCACCCGCGTAATCGCTTGCCGTCTGGCCAAAACCCCCTCGGTATATGACTGAAATGAACCGACCATCAAGATCGAGAACCAAAACTGTGTGGTGGCCATTGTCCGAAAAGCGACATTGTAGGAAATGGCTGAGGCTGTCTTTGAAAGAAATGAGAAGGGAAGAGCTGAAATTTGAGTCATTATTTCAGTCATTTCAGTCCAATCAATTAGAGATCACTCTAAACTCTCTATTTCTCTCTATTTCTTTCATTTTTAAATTCAATTACAAGATTTTCATTTTTTTAAAAGAAATTTGCATTCCTTAAGAAATTGAGAGTTTCGAGTCTATTCAAAAATTTCAATTTTTTTTTTTTCAATTTTAAAAATGTGAGTGGCTTGTGTTGAAAAAACAAAAGCTTTACAAGAGAAAGTGCTGAAAAAAAAATGATTTTTAAAAAAAAGGAAAAAGTGAAATCTTTAGCGATTTTTACATGGATGATTGAAAATCTCGATTAAATATTGGAGGAAATCGAAGCCGAACAAATCCTCCCACAACCAACGGAAACGAGGAAAAACTGAAGATAAAGGTAGAAGTGATTTTGTAGCTTTTGATCAGGTTTGTTTCAAAAGTCAGTTTTCTGTGTGAGGTCAATCTAAGCAAGATCTAGTCCTGCCATAGTTGCCGTAGTTTTGTTGAAGTCAAAAAAGTCCCTGGATTTGGTTTTGGCCTTACTTTTCCTCACTTTCCCTGGCCTGGTTTAAAGGCCTCACAAGGGAAAGGCATCAAGCAAAAAAAAGCAAAAAAGTTTGGCTAGAGTGGGATCGAACTTGGGGGGAAAAAGTGTGACAGGTTTGGCAGTCTAGAAGACTATCCACTAGACCACCGAAGCGGTTGTTGAGCGAGCGTGTGACGGGTTCTTAAAGAGACTGAAATTGAATCCAGATTGAAACAACCCTGGTGTTTCGAAACGAAACTGAGATCTAACTTTGTGCAGTTAGATCTCAGCCAAAATTAAGAGCCAAGATTACTGTGGCTTTTCGAAAATGGACACGTTTTAGAAAACGGATTATGTGAGAGGTGAGAACGGATTTCACGGTCACTAAACAACACAATGCAAAACAAAAAGATGTATTTTGAGAGAGAGAGAGAGAGAGAGAGAGCTTTAATTAGTTCAAGAAGTTCTCAACAATCGTTCTTTTTTTCACTGATCACTCACAAAGTACATCTTGAAGGGAGTTTATTAGACCACCTGAATTCTTTAGCCAATTGAGATTAAGGTTTAAATTTCAATTTAAATTCAACTAAAACTAAATTTCAAACTAAAAGCATGCCATTGTGTGAGTGAATTTCACAACCAAACTCTGAGTGAATTCACACAAAAAGAGGGAAAATGTTTGAATGAATTTTTCTTATGCATCTAATTCTTAGCTTTCATAGATTTTCCACACAAAAAAAAACTTACTAATATAGCTGACACGATAGGCTGCTTTAATGAAAAAAGAGCAGTTTTTGGGTGCGGGAAATTTTCGTGGTGCTTTAAAAGTAAAGACTACCTTCGTAAAAGATGAAACAGAGCGCGAAATAGAAGAAAATCGATCCCCAGAGGACGATGTGAGTGATGGCTGTCCAATAGTAGGTATCAAGACAAATCTAGAAAGTGGAAATCATGTTGATAGTTTCGATATCGAAACCTGATTGGGAGCAGAGTGTTTTAACTGATCTCTAATGGTAATTTTAAGCCAGATCGGAGTCAGATAAAATACTAAATCAGAAACTGGCAGGCTAAACCTCTTCTGATTTTCTGATCTTCTGACCTTCTGATCTTCTGATCTTCTGATCTTCTGATCTTCTGACCTTCTGATCTCCTGATTAGCCTTGAGAGTTTGTAAACAGTAAGGCTACCCTCTACCCTGGTAAACTAGACCAGCCTGAGCAAAGCAAAGTCAGATCAGAACCTGACGCTGACTTGTCTGACTTAAAAATTCCGGAAATATCCCTGCTCGGATTAGCTTGATTTACCTGTATAGTGACAACGATGAAAAGAGCTGTGAAAGCGGTGAACGCTAGTGCGGGATAATCGTTGAGATCTCTCCCATTTGGGTCAATCGCCTCAATGAATGTACCGTATGGAACGAAGAAGATCACCAAAGAGCTGAAATTTCCTGTTTAATTTTTAATTTGCGAAAATCTTCCATAAAACTACAGTTAATGACAAAAAAAAATCCCCAGCTCATATGTTTGTTGGCTTTTTTTTCTCTCACCTGATCATTCCTTGTAGCACCGAATAGATGAATATTCTCATATTAAAGAATAAATTGTATTGACCGGGTAGGTAAAGTTTTGGAAATCTAAAAATTAGTGATGATTGCAGAAAAATTAGTGATGATTGTTCAATAAAAATCCACCTCAAACTCGTATCCGCATCCACATCTTGATCCAAAGCTCCCATCGCCAAAACGGGTAATGCAGTGAAAAAAAGATTGTAACAAGCAATGAGGATTGCATCGAAAACCGTCTGAAAATTATTATCAATGATTCATATTTACTTGAAAAAGAAAGAAAGAAAGAAAAAAAAACCCTTACCTGTGCAGAATATCCGCAAAAGAACGAATACCAGAAATGAGTGAGAGTGAAAGAAAAATTCTTATAAAAGAAATAGCTCAAGAATTTGCACATTCTGATATAAGACCATCTAAAAAATGAATTATTTGACTTATTTGACTTTTTCTTTACCGTCCGTGCACCAAAAGTAAACGCTCCAAATATTTGAATTGTCCAATTGAGTAATCAGAGGCCAACACGGCTTGCATTCCTTCTTGTCCTGGAAACAAGGAATGGTACTGTTACAAATTGATACAAACCAGAGATCCCGACTCCAATATGAGCTGTTTTAATCATCGACACATCATTCGCTCCATCACCGATTGATAGGGTTACCGCTTTTTTGTTTCTTTTAACCAAATCAACCACTTGAGCTTTTTGAAGCGGAGTCACCCGGCAACAGATCACTGCCTGAAAGACAACGATGTGCTTTTTAAACTTAAACGTATCAACTTTTGAAAACACTGTAATCTCGTCTTTTTCTTATCTAATCAATCGACTTTTTATTTCTTTCAATCTACTAATTTCAATCAATCTTTTAATGTCCTTCACAAATCCTCACAGAATAGTAAAGAAAGAAATTCCGGAGACAGGATTGAACCCTCAAGCTGTCTCCGGATTGAACCCTCAAGCTATCTCCGGATTGAACCCTCAAGCTGTCCCCGGGTTGAACCCTCAAGCTACCTCCGGGTTGAACCCGCAAGCTATCTCCGGATTGAACCCTCAACTTCGGAGCTCGATCTCGACCTTCCGGGCAAGTGCTTTAACCATTGAGTTATCCGATATCTTCTAGCCAGAAAAGAAAAAGGAAATATACGGGGGGGGGGAAAGAAAGAGAAGGACTAAGAGTAGATAGCTTGTGGTAAAAATTAGAGACAAGAGTTTTCAAAAGTTGACACATTTTAGCAAAGAATGATGAATTAGAATGATGTTACCTGACATTTACAAGCGATTTCCAAAAAAGTGGCAGCTAAACGATCAGTGAGAGCAAATCCAAGAGAATCCCCATTGATCACCAGCGCCACTCCTCCACCTTCTCCACTGTTTGGCGACAATGGAGCGCCTATTTGAGTTTTTTTCATTTTTTTTTTTTTTAATTCTTTAAATTACAAATTAATTTTCGGGTTTAAAACACGAGATTCTTCCAATTTCAATTTCAAATAAAAAGAAAATTTCATTTCAAACCTCTGTTCGCTGATTGTGTTCCATTCTGGTTATTTGCGTACTCTCCTTCTTCATGAATTGTCTCAATATCAAATCTTTCAGGCATCCGCGCGCTAGCCGTTGGTGGACGAGCTTTCTGTAAAGAAAAGATTTTCAACTTTCAATGCAAAGAACTCATTTTGAATCGAATCCAAATCGAATAAAAATGAAAATCCAAAAAAGTTTAGCATTATCAATTTTTTGAATCAATTCCAAAATGAGTCCTATTGTTCAAAATATTTTTTTTGAAGCAATTTAGTAAGTGCAAGTGTGTGATAAAAATGCGGTGGGATGTTTGTGAATGAACAAGGCTTGGTAACTCGCAAAATTTGTAGCCTCCTTTTGTAGTGAAGAAAATATGGTAGAGATCTCTCTACAGACACACCGATAAATGTTCGATTGGGCGATATTCTCGTCGATCGATGATGCTCGTCGATAAATTCTTCTTTTCATCCTTTATCTTCTCGATTTCTCTCACATAATTGATGATCTCATCAATGTATCTCTCGACGGCTGTCGTGCATCCGAAACGAGCCGTTCGTGTCTTCAAACAAACACAACAGTTTTTGAAAGTTTGAAAGTTTGAAAGTTGAAAGTTTGAGCATCAGCAAATGCTTAGGAATTTTGAAAAGAGAAAATTGTGAAAGTTTTCTTAGAGATCAGCCAATGCTTGGGAATTTCGGTGAGAAGAAAATCGTAAAAATTTTTGCAAGCAAAACTTTGAGAAGGAGCAATCACCTTCACCATCACTTGAGGGGTATTCCTGCCAAATAAGGTGTTTCGTAAAACATGTCAACTTTTAGATTCGGGTAGATACTTTCAAGCATGACTTGGCTACCGTAACCCGTTACAGTAACCTTTGCGACTGCTGTAGTAAAGATTACTGTAACCATAACTAACTTGGAGATAGGATCACCAAATATCTATAACGATTAGGATCTAGACTGGGTTACCGTAGCTGGAGATGCATTGGAATGCCTACCTGATTCAGGTTTACGGTACTTTCGAGAGTTGACACTTTTTAGTAAAGACCTTATTTGAGAAGATTACACTCTAATCACACGCACATGCATTCGACAAACACTTGCGAAATCATTAGTTCAAAAGGAAAAGGGTTTTCGAAAGTTTGGTAAACTACTAAGTTTTCTATGACTACGTGCTGACTAGAACTGGGAATTTTCGGTGTGAACGTCAATAAATGTTCAACGGAAAAATGCTATATCTTGGTCAATTTCACTCAAATCTTTTGTGTTTAATTTCAATCGATAAAAAATTCAATTCTGCGTCAATTGATATCAAAAAAGTTTTGAGTGAAATCTGCCAAGTCAAGATCTGCCATTTTTCCGTCGTACACCTATTGGCGTGCACACCGAAAATTCCTAGGTCTAGTGCTGACACAATATTTGGTAGTGAAACTGATTTAGACCGTACCGCAGCCAGGGCCGCATCAAATGCCCTCCATGTGTCTCTCAGTTGGACATCCACCTCTTGTTCGCTATGTCTAAAATAAAGCTAATTTACATTTACACCTTAATTGGAGTTTTAATTTTTGATACAAATGTAAAAACACATGTACCAAAAAACGACAAGTATCCAAAAAGAAAGCAAAGCTTTTTCACTCACCCATCAATGACCATAATCTCGCTCATATCATCAGTCAACAGGTGACAAGAATAGGCAATATTGATGGCTGTTTCTGAAGTTTATTTTTCAAATTTTATCTCTAACTGAATATCATTTAAAGCATTGGGTATTAGTAAAACTATCAAATAACCAGCCGAAAATTTTTCTGGTTGGATGTTTTGGGCGATATTGATGGCACGCATTTTTTCGTCGCCGTGGCGCAGTCGGCGCGCTTGTCTACGGCGCTTGATTCGGGTTCGACCACCCGTAGTGCCACTTCATTTTGACTTTTTAAAAATTTTAGTTTTTTGGTCCAAAGTCGGCTGAGATTACGTACAGACGGACGAACAGACACTGCTCTTTTATAGACACTACCATTTTTATAATACAATAGTTTCTTACAGTTTTATCTCCGGTGAGCACCCAGATCTTGATATTCGCTGCAGCTAGTCGAGCGATTGCTTCAGGAACTCCGTCTTGCAGTTTATCCTCGATCGCAGTCGCACCCAGTAAAGTTAGATCTGAATAATATAATAAATTATCCAAATATAATATCTATTCCATTCATCAACCATCAATTTCCCCTTACTTCTCTCCATTTCCTCATACAATGCATCCAATTTCTCATCTCGATTGTACATATCAACAGCCGCCTCTCGCTGTCTGTTCTGTAAAGTTATCTTTTTTTCAAAGAGTTCAATTTTTTTTACCATCCAATCATCAAAAGCAGCATTATCGATATCTTTATAAGCCAGACAAAGTGTTCGCAATCCAATCGCCGCAAAATCGGCCAAATGCTGATTTGTGGCGTCCAAAAGGAGAGGAGAAGTCGAGGGACTCAATCTAAATAAAATTCGGATTAAATCCTGAACTCAAATATCTTTTCCAATATCCAATACCTAGCCATGACCATCATATCGGCTCCTTTACAATAAAGTCGGATCTTGTTTTGACTGTTTCGCGTGATGACCGACATCCGCTTTCGATCGTTGTTGAAATCGAGAATACACAAGAGTTCGTAGACCTAGGAAGGGTTTATTTAAGAAAAATTCAATTTCTAACCTCTTCAACTCCATTCAAACTGATGGTGATCGATTGAGGGGTTCGACTCCGAAAAACAAAACCGAAATTGCGAGCCGCGGATGTTAGGGCGGCTTCGTCAGGGGATTGAGCCTAAAATTGAGATTTTTGAGGTCAAAAGTGCTTTGTTTAGATGGATAGCTTACAATTAAAGACAAGAGTTGTGCTTTTTGAGCATCAGCTTGATATCTGTAGTTCTTTTATTTAAATCAAACCTGATAGACGAGCCTTCCATTATCCCTTTCGGGCATCACTGTATGACATAAAGCGAGTAATCGAAAGAATTCGGTCACTTCAAAGGTTCCTTTACGACACGCGTCCAATAAATTCCAATCGTAGAATTTGAACTCCGGCTCGTAATCGGAATTCCACGAGAAATCGACGGATGGAGTTGTCTGAAAAATTCTTTGAATCAAACAAAAAGTGGATAGATTGGATAAAAACAGCCAAGATTACTGCAGATTTCGAAAGAAAGTTTTGAAAAGAAATCAAGTCAAGCACTAGTTAGTAACTAATTCTCTTACCTTGCACCTTTAAGAACCCTCTAAAATAATTTGAACCGAAGTCGAAATAACAAGAAGATCGCGCTGTGGGAGATTATTTAGATTTGCGTTTTAGTTAAAAGGAATTGGGGCTAAATTGAACTTTACGGTCCAGAGCCAAAATTATTTCATTTCTTTTAAATAGTATTTTTCATGCTTAGTGATGCATAAAAAAAGACAAAAATAATGGGGGAAAAATTTGTAGACCAAAAAAATCGACTTTTTGCTTATTATTACTGTTTTGACCATAAAGTTCACCCCTAAGATTGAACTTTACGGTTCAGATTCAAAATGACTTAATTTTGTTAAAATAGTATTTATAATGCTTCGCTATGCACACAAAAAAACACAAACATAATAAGGAGAGAAATTTTTAAGCCAAAAAATTACACTGTTAATTTTGAGCTTTTGGACCGTAAAGTTCAATTTAGCCGGAATTGGTTAAGTTCAGTTTATACAGCATGTACAAAAAGATTCGAAGACAATGGAGTAGAAGGAAGCCGAGAGAAACGAAACAGAACCATTTTAGAAAATCTAAACAGGAAACATGGTCGAAAGAATATAAAAAGAAAGGAAAGAATGAGGGGAGAGGGAGTAAACGCGCTACAAGAATATAATAGTTTTTACGAAGGGGAAAAACTTAACGGAACATCGCATAGAAGCCTGACAACATTGACGAATGCCGAAAAACGAAAATGAATGGCAAAAGAGGAATTTTTGTGTGGGGTACGGTATCGTATCCACGCTTTAGAAAGCGCGTCGCGCCCTTTTCGCGCCAGTCTCTTTAAACCGCACGTAAATAGGATTCTAACGCACTCACCTCAGTGATATCCAAATAATTCCCTCTTGAATCAATCGCATCTCCATATCGCACTCCATTTATCGTACACTTATTGAATGTCATTATATTCCTTGTTAAAGTACCCGTTTTATCCGAAAACACGTATTGAACCTAGAGAATTCATTTGAGTGTTTCCTTTTTTCGCCAAACTTGTCCCAATTCTTCATTCAGCGTTGTCGATTGTGCTCTCGCCGAGACACTGTTCTCTCCATTCTCATAAAACATTTCCTTATCGTTGTTTATCCAAAATGAATGGATAAATCGAATCACTTCCACACTAAAGTAAGGCTTTTTTTGAATTATATATCAAATGTTTTTTTTTTGTTTACCTGACATATAACGAAATTGGCACTAATGTATTGAGCAAGATGATATACGAAAAGAACATCAGAAATGAGATCACTGAGATTTGTTTTCCGCCCTGAGATTGAAAGTTAGCATTAACATTTTCGAAATATAAATTATATGATCTTGGCAATTTGATAGAAACAAAGCAATTTGTGGGCAATTTGTGCGGTAAAAGCCTCAGTTTATAACTTGACAGAAAGAGAAGGGATGAGCCAGAGATCCGGTCAGATCAAAACCAGAACCAGAACTCTAGCCAGCTCTAAAACCAATACTTCTGGTTCTGGTCAGCCTTCTCGATCTGGTTCTGATAGTGAGCCAAACTACTCGGGTCAGCCTTGCCTTGGCCTGTTTGTCTAGAACTAATTAGTTAGTGTAGAATCATCGATAACGAGAATTGCTATAGTAGTACTTTATCTTGATCATCCCATCCAGGAATCGTGCTATCCCAAGGGAGATAAATCGTGAAAAATCGTCCAGTTGTCCACTCCCAAACACCGCAAAGAATTGTACAAATAAGGCACATTGCAAGTAATAAAAGAACAATCTAAAATCTGATTTAGTAGAAATAAAGTAGACCGCGATCACCCCAAGAATGAGCACATTGAGGAATCGATCAAGACTCGTTCTCTTGAATTTCGTCTTTCCTGAGTTCATCATCAATTTGGTGTCTTTGCCAGCGAACACAACCACACCATAACACCTGAAGAGTTTTTTTTAATGAAAGTTTCAATTTTTCAATTCACCATCTAGTATTCTTCAAAATACAGCCTCGAAGAAGAATTTGATCATTTGTGATGGGAAAAGTCTTTTGTTGCCAAATCAATTGCCCTTGAAATCGATCCAATTTATTGTTCGGTGCCTCGCAAACGATTTCCCCTGTAGAATCTTGATATTTGCTTTTTGAAAAGTGAGTCAAAACCATTGAAAGCGCTAATTTGATCTAAATCATCGCCCATTTCAGCCGTTTCCGGGATTGCGCCTCTCGTTTTCAGATTCGTTTCCCCATCTAATTCTTTTGTTTCGATATAACAAATTCCATGGGGTTCTGAGGAAGAAACGACAAAAAGATCAGCCTAAAATTTGTTTATTTTACCCTTTATTCTCTTTATTTTAAAGTCTTGATTCCTCTTGACTAAGCATGTCTACTTACCATAATCTTTCCGACCTAAGCTACCATAATCTTGTCTCAAACTTACCATAAACTTTCCTACCTAACCTACCGTAATCTTGTCCTCAAACTTACCATAATCTTGTCTCAAGCTTACCATAATCTTTCCTACCTAACCTGCCGTAATCTTGCCTCAAACTTACCATCATCTTTCCTACCTAAGCTACCATAACCTTCTCTTAAACCCACCATAATCTTTCCTACCTAACCTACCACAATCTTGTCTCAAACTTACCGTAATCTTGTTTCAAGTTTTTACCAATCTATTCAAGCTATATTCTCTCCAATCTATCCAGTCTACAGCTAGACTGAATAAAATTAGAGACAAGATTACGATACTTTCCAAAAGCTGACATATTTTAGAACAAAACAATTTTCTTGAGAAACATATTTTGAAAGCAAAACAAAAAACGAACCGCAACAAATTGATTGCTCATCATTCTAATCACATCACCGACTTTCACATTGTGCCACGGTTCTTCCACCAAGCGACCGCCTAAAACAAACTCATCTTATTTATTTAAAGATAATATGGATTTAGAAAAGTGAGTCTAAAATTATCTAGCCAATCTTCAGAGAGATTCAAAATCGAAAGTTTTCTATTCAAAACACACCTCTAACCACATACGATTTCCGATTGTTCACTTGTCGATCGGAAATGTGTCGTTGCTGAAAAATCATATCAGCTATCAGTACTCGATAACTTGTTAAACTTTGTTAACTTTTCGCTATCAGACGCGCTCCACCCCTTTTCCAATTAACAATCTAACTTTAAGCTCTAATTTCTTGGTTTCTAAGCTTTCCAATTTAAATATTCTTGATATAATTAGATGAACCAAGTCTTTCTCTATTGATTTTTATAAAAACTATTTAAATTGAACAGCCTAACCTCAAGAAATTAGAGCTGAAAGTTGGATTGTTAATGGCAATTGCGTTTCTTTTTTATAGGTCACCTTTCCTCTTAAATAATATCTTTTCTAAACTTAAGAACTACCATAATCTTGTCCGAGATCTGCTCCAAACCAAAAAGTACCTGAACTCGTCAGGTAGACGCTTTAAAAAGTTATAGAACATCTCATACGCACCCCACCCCTTTTCCCGTTGCCAATCTAACTTTAAGCTCTAATTTCTTCGTGTTGGGCTTTTCAATTTAAATATTCTTGATATCGTTGGTTTTTGTTTTTTTAGGTTTTAGGCGGTTTTGTTCTTTTTCAAAGGTTTGCTAGAGGCTCTTAACTCTCCTACCCTGGGTTGGGATTTTTTAGGTTTATTTGTTTTACTATAAAAAAAAAAAATAATTTATTAGCTCCCGCTTAACCCCCCCCTTTGTTTTGAAAAAGAGAAAAATTTCTTTTTTTTGGTTCATTGGAGTCAAGTTTTCTTTCGAATCAAGTTTAAGGCAGCCAAGTTTTTCTCTATTGATTTTTATAAAAAACTATTTAAATTGAACAGCCTAATCCCAAGAAATTAGAGCTGAAAGTTGGATTGTTAATGGTAAATTGATAATGGCTCAAAGTTGGATTGCTAAAAGGGGGCGGAGCTACAATCTTAACTTTTCCTCACCACATCATCATATCCATCTTTCGCAGCTGAAACAGCCAATACAAATATAAGTGGAATGGCTGTCGTGTACCAAGATATTGATGAAATTACAGGAATAAACTAAAAAAAATTGAAAATAAAGGCAACTTTTGTTGTCTTACTTGTAAGATCATAAGCACTAAAAAGTAAAAATTAGCGATTCTCGTGAATTGCTCAAAGAGATTCTGTGGGAGAAACGTCAACAAATTGTACTTTGACGTCTTGATATAGTTGTCCTAAAAAGAATTGAGATCATCTCTTCAACTAAACAAACTCTTAAACCAACCGTATACTTGAACTGTGCATTGTAAGCGGAATCATTCGCTTTCAAGTGTCTTTCTTCTTTTCCTTGTATCGATTCACCATTTTTCCCTCTTAATCGATCCAAAAATCCTCCAAACATTTCCCTCCACCTCCAACCCTTTCCACTTTTCTTCTTTCCTTCACCAGTAGCGCTCGTCGATGAGAATTGTGGATTGATTCCTGAAATTGTTTTCTTCTTCTTGCAATCTTGTTTTATTAAACTCTAGTTTTCATCTACTACTAAGAAAGTTTCACTTTTTCTTAGCTTGGGCTATTTTTAAGTAGATCAGGCTCGAAATTGACGACCGTAAATACTGTAATAGTACCCCACCTCCCTCGTACAGTCGCGTAGTTGCAAAAGTTTTTAGTATTTCATTTTTTTCAAAGCGCCCGTACTTTCAAAAAAATGCGTCTTTGGTATCAAAAAATAGCTGAAATTCAGGGCTATTTTTTGATACCTAAGCGCGCATTGTAGCATAAACCATTGTCGAGAAAAACGCGTTCAAAGCTAGACTACGCAACACTCCGCACCGTCATTAATGGGGGTGGGGTACTATTACAGTATTTAAGGTAGGTTTCCTAGTGGATTTTTTTCTGAAATAATCAAATGCAATCATTCTTTTCCAGAAAATGCGATCACTTTTTTTCCAAAAAAGGAGACATACTCAAAATAGAATTCAAATTGATCTGATTTGACTGAAATGAAATTTGTCTTGACTTGAAGTCAAACTACATCTCGAACTTGACTAAGAAACAATCCTTTTAAGCATACCTTTTTCTTGTGGAGTGCCCGGTAGAGTGGCTGATGGCGTGTCACGAGCCGGAGCTACGACCGCTGAAAATGAGATGATAGAAAATATCTCTTGAATCCGAATGACGCATATCAACCGTAGATTTTCGAAGCACGGTCAGGGTAGTTTAAGAAAATGCCTTAGAGAAAAGGTACAGTAAGACTCCAGAAGCAATGGTCTACGGTTAGAATATTTATATTTTTCTTATCAATTTCCCCCAATACAACAGGCGAAACGATTTCAGTTCATTCAAATCATTTAACCCATTTTCCCTGGTTGATTTCTTCAATTCTCCACTTCACTCAGACACACTTTCAGGAGGAAAACAAATACAAGAAAATTGAGAAAAAGGAGGAAAGGTTCACTTGTTGGCTACTCACACAACAACACAAATCACACCTTTTTCCATATAAAACACAGTTTTTCATGGCTTTTTGAGGAAAAATTTGAACAGTCAATAACCACGAAGCTTTCTGTTTGAGGGGGAAATCAATTTTGGCATGGGCACTCAATTTTTCGTGACGTGGTTTGGGAATTGAGAAAAATGAGAAAGTTTCGTAATAAATGCATTTGCAGAAAAAGCTTAATGAAAAGCTTAAGATTATAGATATAGATAAAAGTTATAGATAAAATTTTAGAAATTTTAAATATGATAGCAAGGGAATAGCAAGGGAAATGAATTTTTCACCAAAAAAAGGCTTTTCATCGTTGAGAGAATTGTGTGAAGAAAGAGTGTCAAAAAGAGAAAAAAAAAAGACTCGACTTTTCTTTTTTGAGCTTTCACTGTCAAACACGAAAAATGAGTTGCAAACAGTTTTGTGAAAAGGTAAAGTGTTAGTGAAATAAGTGAATATTTATAGAAATATAGTTTTCAAATAAGAAAACAATATTCACGAATGCTTTAATGGTAAAGAAGAACAACAGAAGAACAACAGAAGAACTTCAACACAGAAGAAGGGGTTGAAGGGGTTCAAAGTTTTGGAAAAGTTCAGGCAAACGCGCAACTTGTAAACAAAATACAATTGATCAAAAAAAAAAATCAATTGTATTGCTTTGATTTAAAGTAATGAACAAAGCTTTCAAACTAGCACTTGCAAAAGTGAGTTCAAAAATCTCCGCCGATCTGATTGACGTCTTCAAAAGCTACTCAGAAAGCCACTTGCCCAGTGATTGAGCTTATTTGATCCCCGCTTTACCTGCTTTTACCGCTTCATTGTTCGTTTCATTCTTCGCCTCAATAATCTCCTCTCCAATACTTTGTGTCATTTCAATCGATTGGCTATTCACTTTTGCATTTAACGATTTCACCTTCAATATTTTTGTCTTTTTCGTTTTCTTTTTCCCCTTTTCTTCTTTTTCTGGTTTTCTTCTTTTCTTCTTTTCCTCAACAGTTTTCAAAGTTGAAGCAACGTTGCTTTAGAACGAAGATTGCATCTTCATTCGTCTTCCCCCCCCCCCCCTCTTCCCCCCCTTTCTCTCATCCCCCTCCTTTTCCTCAACAGTTTTCAAAGTTGAAGCAATCGTTGGCTTTAGAACAGAAGATTGCATCTTCATTCGATTCTTCTTCACCTTCGTCACCTTTCCAATCAATGATATCTTTTTCGGTTTAGCAGAAGAGATTTTTAAGTTTTTCTTGGATTTAGCGGGTTTCTTTTTAGGATTCATCATTGAATATGTTATAGCTTTAAGGAAATTTAAATTGTAGAAATTGTAAGAAGCAAATAGAGAGTTAATTATGGTAGTTCAGGGCTACTGCTTTCGCGTTGCTGCGAGATATTCGAAGAAAAGAAGAAAAGAGGAATTTGTGGATGAAATAATAGAAAAAATGAAAACTCTTTTTGCGGTGCAATTCTTTCATCTCAGCTTTCTTTTTGAATCTATGGCTTCTAGAAAAATGGCGAGGGATCTTTACAAAAGTAAGATTTAGAGCTGATTTCGAAAGCTGATTTTAGACTTGGAATATTTCGATTAATCAAAAGATTTAAAATCAAAAAACTGCTGACAGCAGATTTGACAATACTTTGGGATATTCTTCATGTTATCGATAGATCATTTTAAAATGAGTATAATTGTCGTGACGATCTCGTGATCGAGATCGAGATCGTCACGTATGGAAATGGCCAGCTAGGCACCTATGTGCCGAGACCAACGCCTGAGTTCCGTTGAAAAAGCAATGTGAACGAGCTGCCGACGTGTGCCGTGGAGTGTCTCTACCCTCCCAATCTCAAACCACTGAACCAACTATTATCGTTGTAATAAAGATTATATCTAAACCAACAATAATCACTACAAACATCAAGACAGGAAAGCAACAGCTACTATTAAGAAATCAAAGCTATACAATAATACAATAATGTTTAGGGAGAAGACATACTTTGACTATAGTTTCAGAATAAAAGCAAAAGTTTAAGAACAATGAAAAAGAAAATTTTTTAATTTTTAAATTTTTTATTTTTCCTTATCCCCATTTCTTTTCCTGTTTTTTTCCTATTTTTGATACTTTAAAATATAAATGGACAATGGTAGAATTATCAAATGATGAATGATCAATAGCTACAGTACTTTACGGTTATTTTCCTATTTTTGATACTTTAAACTGCCGTAAACTGCTATATTTGAGCTATGATTTTCGAAAAATTAAGTTAAGAACAATGCAGAAGTTTAAGCAATAGCAATGCAGTTAATCTTGAGCTTTGACGATGATAGTTTGTATGTAAGAGTTCTGAGGGAATAATTGTAAAGTGCTAAAAGAATATAGATAATAGAGAAACTTTAGAAAAAAAGGACTGTGTTTTAAAAAAAAGAGCCATGAGATATGCTCAAGAATCTAGTGCACAAAGGGCACGCATCACTCTTTTAATGACTCAGACAAATTTCTGTAAAATCATCAGAAATGAAGAAGCTACTATGAAAAGCGTTCAGACTAAAAAATCAGAAACGGTTTTCCGAAGGTGCATGACTCGACAAGAAAAGGTGTGATAAGGACACACAAGAAAGTCCGTTGAAAAGAAAAGGAAAGGAAAAGGGAAAAGGAGAGATCGCAATGGCACTCCCACTCTTTCGTTTTTTCAAAGCCATAGTTATTCTTTTGATTCCCTTTTTTCTGATTTGGCCTTTGATGGGTATTTGGGGGTGAAGTCGTTCGGATGACAGGCAAGGGGGGAAAGGGTTCAATCGGCTGGTGAACACATTCGGCAGAGTGAATCATTCGACAAACACACATCTTCCCTTCAATCCATCCATCCATCCATCTCATTGCTTTCCAATTTTCCCTCATGAATGTAACTATTTAGATTTTGCAATAAGCTAATAATGCTAATAACTTTTTTTTATACTAGTGTACTAATAGCTGTTTTTCTTTAAAGCATTTTGAGATGATATAAAAACAAGTTACAAGGATTCAAATCTGAGCTGGAGCTGGAGTAAAATCAATCTCTAGAGTAAAAGCTGGAGTAAAAGCTGGAGTAAAATCAATCTCTGGAGTAAAAGCTGGAGTAAAATCAATCTCTGGAATAAAAGCTGGAGTAGAATCAATTTCTGGAATAAAAGCTGGAGTAGAATCACTTTCTGGAGTAAAAGCTGGAGTAAAATCAATCTCTGGAATAAAATGGTAAAATCAACCTGAATAAGCGAAAATCAATCTCTGGAATAAAAGCTGGAGTAGAATCAATTTCTGGAGTAAAAGCTGGAGTAAAATCAATCTCTGGAGTAAAAGCTGAAGTAAAAATTCAATTTCAAAAATTCAAATCAAGAGCTGAAGTAAAATCAATTTCATTGTGAATGGTAAAGAAGAAGGCGCTGAAAGGGTTCAAAGTTTTGAATAAGTTCAGGCAAACGCGCAACTTGTAAACAAAGTACAATTGATCAAAACAAATCAATTAATCAAAAAACTTTAAAAGTTTACCTTGATAAAATTGTCTTAAAAATAAATAAAAATAAAATTCTAAAGCTTTTTGAAAATTAAAAATTTGATTGCAAACTAGCGGCTTTATTTTGGAAGATGTTATCATCTTTATTTTGAAAGATTTTACCAATGAAGAGATCAAAATAAATAAGAACAAATCAATCTTTACTTAAAATATTTAAAATTTATATCCATTCAAAGGATAATGTTTCAAAAAGCCTCACAAAAGAATTCGCGTGGTTGTGGAATGAAACGAAGAGACGAAACGTGCAAACAAAAAAAGATCTTCTCTTTCTTTTTTTCTATTCAAACCCGCGAGGTATTGTTTGAATTGAATTGGATCAAAAAAAAAGCTTTGCTACGATAAATCAATATATATCAAAACTGACATAAAAGCCACTAAAATCTAGTCAAGTTTATCTTTTTCTCTAAAAACGCTCTGATATGCCAAAATTTCAATTCTACGCCCTAAAATTACCTAGAAAAACAACTTTTGGAATAGGAATTGGTTCATATTAGCTTTTTAGAGCTTTTTTAAAACGCGAAAAAAGGTGCGCTAATGGGCAAATTTTGACTGTTTATTAATTTAAGTGACGTGTAAGGAAAAGTTCGAAGAGAAGGGAAATTATTGTTTTAAAGTGATCGAGGTTCTTTTTTTCTTTTCTAGAATCGTTCGACGATGATGTCATCCTTGAATTGATTGTTTGCTTGAGGTTGTAAAGAAACAAAAAAAGGAAAGTAAAAGACACCACAAAACAGTTGAGAAGCTGTTCCAAAAAGTAAGCCTTCCCCAAACAAAGCTGTTCCAAAAAGCCAAAGGTCAAGCCAAGCCAAGCCAAAGCCAAGCCAAAGCCAAAACCAATCGACCTTGGGCTGGAATTTCAACCTTACTGTTGCATTTGGTTCTAAAACCTTGGCTTTGGCTTTGGCTTGGCTTGGCCTGAGAAATCTAGTAACAAACCTTGACCTACAGTACTGGACAATGAAATATGATATTTGAAAAAAGATCGTCACTTTCGCGCGTCGGTAACTCCCTTGTCTTTAAGTTTAAACTATTAGTGTTATACATTTTCTGAAAGCTCTTTTCAAGGGCTACACAATGGTAATATTAATATTTAGAAATACGGTAAAGACAAGGGAGTTATAGACGCGCGAAAGTGACGATCTTTTTTCAATTATGATATTTCATTGTCCAGTAGTGTATCTCGGTCGAAAGGAGTATTACCCTTACTATCGCATTTTTATTGATTTACTATCCCGAAAAAGTGGTTGACTGGTTAAAAGTATTGCTTTGCAAAGAAAATTGTTACGTTCAGTGCCGTACAACGTTTTCCAACTCTTCAGCGGTTTTTAAAAAAGAATTATGGAGAAGATTCACGCTCTAATCTAAAGCACTAAAAGTAAACTAGGTCAAAGTCTAGGTTGGGCCAAAATCCTGGCATGATTTCGGACTGCATTGTTAAGCTAGAGTCAGCTAGGTCAGCAATAAAGGCCTAATCTGTTTTGGAAATCGGCTTAACTCTGGAGGGGGGGGCGACAAAGTAAAAAAGTAATAAAAATTTTTAAATTGATCAATAAGATGTTTAAAAGGAAAAAAAATCAAACCATTCACATCTTTTGATAAACTGTTCACAAAACTCTGTGGAGATTCGCAAGCTAACAATCAAGATTTGCACAAGTGATAAGTCTTTGAGAAAAAGAGAAGAAAAGAGAAAAAAAAGGTTATCGAGTAAAGAAGAGAAAGATCTGATTGGTCATCCGATGATTCATCTAAGCGCGTAAACAAACCATAAAAGGGAATAAAAATGAGCAAAACCATAGGAATTGAGTAAACGAGTCAAAGGCTTCATTCGTCACAAAGGAATTTCAATTCTTAGCAATTTAGCTTTGGATTGAAATTTAAAATTTACAAAATTCAGAGCAAAAATCATAGAAAGCAAAGTTGAGTCAAGTCAAAGTATATGTTGTGTTCGATTTAGATTTCCGTCCGATTTAGATTACAGTCTATATCGGACGTCCACGATAAGTTCAATCTAAATCGGACGGAAATTTAAATCAGACACAACATCTAGATACTTTATTCAGGGCCTGAAATAAAGTGATTTAAGATTAATTTATTTAAGATTAATAAAATTAATACTAGATTTAAGATTAATACACATGAATTCATACAAATAACACGAAAAGGGCCGATAAAAAGCAACACGATATATGTACATGTAAGATATGGGGTAGCACAGATAATGTCAAGAATCCACTAGAGCTTTAAGATCATGATCATCTACAGATAATTGAAAGGTTTTTGGACTATTGGACTCTCTCAAAACTCTGGAACTCTGGGGGAGTCGATTCCAAATTCTGGCATTTCTTATTGGAAAAGAGTTACCGTATTTTCTCTAATAGTAGTGCACCCTAAGCGTCGCCTAAATTGCTTGAAATCTCGAAAAGCGCTTATCAGAACCTATCCATGTGAGGTCGGAAAATGTAGCTGACAATGAGAAAATGCTTAGAGAAAATGCGGTAGTTGGTTTAAAAGGCATAGATATAGACATAGAAATAGACCATAGTACCCCTTGCTCTAGCAAATTTTCTATTTAACGAACTATTTTTACGGAACCTAAACAATTTGTTGAATCGATTCAATTCAACAAATCGACTCTAGTTGTTATTTCAGGATATTCAGTATGAGATCTACAGTATGAATAAGATTATACTCGATTGCCGTATTCTCTCTAATAGTAGTGCACCGTGAGCGTCGCCTAAATTGCTGGAAAGCTCGAAAAGCGCTTATCAGAACCTATCGAGGGTCGGAAAATGTAGCTGACGATGAGATCTTGTGGGGATTTGAGTGTTGAGCTTCTGTGAAAACTTTGAAACCGTAAAATAGTCACCAACTCGGCTCGCCGGGGTGCACTACTATTAGAGAAAATACGGTAAATAGTTAATTACTAGGCTAATGGCTAGGCTAAAGGTTTGCCTAAATGCCTTAAACCCCGTCAAATTTTGAATCTAAATGAATAAACGACTTTTCAGTCTCAACCAATGCGTCCTTACATCAATTCACCCCAGACAGCAATGATGGGAACGAGCGGTTTCACGAACGATTAAAATAGTCACCAACCCGGCTCGCCGGGGTTACTATTAGAGAAAATACGGTATACACAAACCTATTTGTGTAACTTATTGAAGGTGATTGGAATTTCTAAAACGAAAGAACCTCTCATTGAACTAACCGTGGGATTAACTTTGAATAAATCTCGATAAAGAGGGATGGGTTGCCTGCCCTTTTACAATTTTGTAACATTCTATTAAATCCGTGACCAAAAGAGACCAAATTTAAGGTCAAATCGAAACTAATCTACTCAACAAATCAAAGAATTTCTTTTTCAAACCAAATTCGACACAACCAAACCTATCAGCTCTTGGAAGAGTTATGAAATGCCTTCTCCTCTCCAAACAGCCCAGCTTTTTACCCATTTTTCAGAAAACTTTGCCCTTTATCGAATCCAAAGAGATCCAAATTCAATAAATTTAAGCTTTTCTTAAACCTTTCCATGGTACTTAAAATATGCAAGGATTTTAGGTGTACAATACCTTTGAAATCAAATCCAAGCCCAAAAGCTCTTTGAAGAGTTATGAATTAGTTATTATTGCTTTAAAAACAATGTAGAAAGCAAAACTACAAGTAGAAATTGCGCAAAAGTAAGAAAAAATAGTTAAAGTTGCAAACAAAAATGCCTTCTCCTCTCCAAACAGTCTTTGAAGAGTTACGAAATGCCTTCACCTCTCCACCACCCAAATTCGTCATCACCACCCAAGTCTCAGCCCAGATATTCACTCTTTCCTTTTTTTTTAAATATAGAAAAACTCACCCATTTTTTTTCCTTCTTCTTCTTTTTCTTCTTTTTCTTCTTTTGTATGCTCAGGCTATGCGAATTTTTATTCGAAATCCTATTCGAAATTTTGAGGCTTTTCACGAAGAGAGAAGAATTTCATCGCCCTTTCATCCAAAACCACCAAAATTGATGGAAATTCGGCAAAAATCGCAGTAAATTAAAAAATTTCGTTTTTGAAGAACCGTTCTGAAATGTTGGCATCGATTTTTAAATAGAAAACGATTTGAATTTAAAGCACAGAAAGAAAAGCAAATTTTTTTTTTGATTGACTTCAAGCTTGAGCTTAGAAACAAAGTATAAAAAAGCTAAATTGTCGTTTCTTTTTTTTGTCTGCATTTTTGGTTCCCGAATATTGGGGTGATGTTGGAAAAGAGAGAAAAGAAAAGAATTGCTAGGAGACGAAAAAAAAGAGAACCCAACAATACCAACATTTTTTGAGAGCATAGAGGGGAAAGCCTCAAAAAGGGCTCGATAAAAAAACCCTTACGAAACTACTCCACCATGTACTTTATGGAATTTTTTTTTGATTCAACAAGTAAATCAGTCAGAATTTAGAAAACCATTATATGGTATGATCAAGATGTAAAGATCTAAAGAACTAAAGAATTAAAGAACTAAAGAACTAAAGATATAAAGATGTAAAGATGTAAAGATCTAAAGATCTAAAGATGTAAAGATGTAACGAACTAAAGAACTAAAGATGTAAAGATGTAAAGATCTAAAGAACTAAAGATATAAAGATCTAAAGATCTAAAGATCTAAAAATGTAAAGATCTAAAGATCTAAAGAACTAAAGACGTAAAGATCTAAAGAACTAAAGAACTAAAGCTGTAAAGATCTAATTTTTAACTAGGGTACTCTTTTTTCGAAACTGAAACCTTTTGGGCAATAAGCATACAAATTTCTACAAAAGCTGAATTGACTAAAAAACTAAACAATTTTCAAAAGTATCTTTGATGAGAGAAAAACAAGGAGAAAAGTTTCCTTGCTCAGATTGAACAGGTGAATTGTAAAGGGTTAAGGGGAAAAAGTCGATGACACTCTCTGGAGTTTGAGAATGTTTCAATGATGGACGATAGGAAAGTAAAGGAATGCAAAAGAATGACATTTTGCTAGGGATTTAGCACTTCTAAGGTTTGATAGGAAAGTAAAGGAATATAAAAAAAATGACATTTTGTTAGAGATTCATCACTTTTAAATCTCTAAAGAATAAGATAAATTTGTTTATCTAAAAGGATAAGATTATCAAGTGATCTTGCGTATCTTTGCGTATTGATTCAGCTAATCAAAAGTAGAGTGTGTTCCTCGCGAGTAAGTAAATTACTCGAGGAATTTTGCATGAGTAATTTTTTACTCGAGTAATAGCTCGAGTAATTGTCGAGTAATGCGTTTTCTAAAAAGTGCGCCTGCGCGAAAAAAATATAAAAGCAATTTTTTGCGCAGGTTTTGGGGTAGGCTAATTTCCGCAATTTTTTTTGAGCAACTGGGTCGTTTTCGCAAATCGCCATAACTTTCTTCTAAGTGGGCCAATCTTTATGGTTTTGGTTTCATTTTGTAGATCTCAATAAGTGCAACAAAATGAAACCAAAATCATAAAGATTGACCGACTTAGAAGAAAGTTATGGCGAGTTGCGCGAAAGGACTGGTCATTTTGGTGGTCATTTCGTTACACTCGTTGCATATATACAATATGAAACCAAAATCATAAAGATTCGCCGACCTAGAAGAAAGTTATGGCGAGTTGCGCAAAAAACCTAGTTGCGCAAATGACCCAGTTGCGCAAAAAATTTGGCGCAAAGTAGCCTATCCCCAGATTTTTCAAAAAAAATCAGTTTTTACATTGGAAGGGAATTTCCGACTAAATCAGTTAAACGACTGAGTATCTTTAAAAAGTGTCGTATATACCGCGGGGCTCGTCATTTTTTTGCAATAATTTTTGCTAAAAGTACGGTAATTTTTTCCCAATTGTGCGTTTTAAAAAACGCATTACTCGCGAGGAACACACTCGGGGTAGGCTGGTTTCTGCAACTTTTTTTGAGCAACAGGGTCATTTGCGCAACTGGGTCGTTTGCACAACTCGCCATAACTTTCTTCTAAGTCGGCCAATCTTTATGATTTTGCTTTCATATTGTATATATCAATGAGTGTAACGAAATGACCACCAAAATGACCAGTCCTTTCGCGCAACTCGCCATAACTTCCTTCTAAGTGGGCTAATCTTTATGATTTTGGTTTTATTTTGTTGCACTTATTGAGATCTACAAAATGAAACCAAAATCATAAAGATTGGTCCACTTAGAAGAAAGTTATGGCGATTTGCGAAAACGACCCAATTGCTCAAATGACCCTGTGCAAAAAAAATTGCGGAAATTAGCCTACCCCACACACTCCTCTACTCAAAAGCCTATCAACTCTATAATTATAGCAACAATTCAAACAGCTAATAAAAGCTAAAATTTGAATTGATTGACTAATTGATAAGACAAAGATATATCAACATCAAGTACTTTTTGTATAGTTTCTATATTTGTGCAGTATCTCTACAACACAGCAATGAGAGTTTACTCCTTTTCGGTGAAAAGAGGAGTAGAAGAGAGGAGAGCGCTCAATTATACTATGCAAACAAGTCTCCCCTTTTCACTCTCAGTCAGTTTCCCCTGCATTCCTCTCCGGGTAAGCTCTAAACTTGAAAGTTTACTCGAGAATTCCTCTCGATTTTCATCCAAAATATCAGCTTTATATTATTTTTACACCGAAAAAATGATAGCAAAATAAAACCAGTTAGCTAGTTCTTTCTGAAAGTTACATGATTAGACTAAAAGTTTGTAACTAAAGTGAATGCGAGTGGAACTAAAATTTTTATTTTTATCGTTTCTTTTTTCAAATACTGAGAGGTGATCAAGAAAGTGAAAAGAAAGCTAATCAATTTTGGAAAAATCCCAGAAAAACAAAAACAGACTGGAAAGAAACGCTTGGTAAAGTTTCAAGGAGTTCGAAAAATGGCTTATCGATTTTTAAAGCTACTATTCTAATGATTTCATGGAGATAAAATTGGTTCAATCAAACGCTTGGTTGGTTCAATCAATCGGTTCAATCATAAAATTAGTTCAATCAATCCGAGCAATTGCAAACCCATTGACTTATTTGGATTTTGAGAACGTATCGATTTTCAGAATAAAGCTCAATGATGTAATAGAGGTTAGGAACAGATCTGAAAGTCTGAAGGTTTTTAGAAGATTGAAAAAAGGTCTTAAAAGCAATGTCTTTGCATCATTCCTGAAAACTGGTGCCCGATCAAAGCCAGAGCAATGCAGCTGATCGCGCGCAGAATGATCGGTGTTGGGAAATCGGGAAGAAATTGAACAGAAATTGGGATGAGAGACGAAAAGAGAAGAAGAAGAAGTAAATAGAAAGTGTGGACAGGGGTCTTGAAGATGGGAAGAAGAGAAATATTTGGGAGAGAAGGGGAGAGGTTGAAGGGGTTGACGGGGTTGGGGAGGGGGGTCCCAGTGGTTCGCTCACAGGGGCCGCCGAAAGCAAACATCCGCCCTCCATGGCCACCTCCATTCCCCTATTAAATGAAACACTCAAAGAAATGATAATATGAAGAGAACAGAAAAAAAATAGCTCTTTAAATGAGCTTAAAGCTTTGGTTTTTGAAAACAATGAAAAAGAACTTAGTAGTGAACAATTTGTAGAGCCAATCTTATGAACGCCTTTTCCCAATTCAAAGATTTAAATGAAATGACAAAGGAAAACATTTTGCCATTCGATTGAGAGTTATTTTTTTGTATCTAACCGAAGACCTTGGAACAACCCGTATTCCTCTCTCTTTTCGTTTCCCTTTTTTGATCTCAGGTAATACTGAAAAGGAAAGACAAACACACAAAATCATCGTCGAATTTCAACTCACCGAATCGCACATTTTTCTGTGCCTTCAAAGAATCTCTCTTCGTTGGGACGACTTTATTGATCGTGACGTTTCGACGTTCTGGAATTCTTGGCAACTTTTTTTGTGAACATTTTTGGTTACCTGTCGCAGTCCCAGGGAGTGTCGCTTTCGCTTTTTTGTACATGATGATCGAAAGGAAAAGTTGATAATATGAATAGCACTGAAATTTTGAATATAAGAAAAGCCACAAATTTCAGCTACGTACAAAAAAAGCAATCGATTTTCTTTTGAAAATAAATAGGTAGGTAAAAGAGAGACGAGGAAAAATCGAAAAAGACATTAATTTTTTTCTCGGGATGGTTGAGGTGATCGATTGCTGGAGCGGTAATTTGTTTTTTTGAGGAATTTATGTATGAGTTATCGCTTTCGAGAGAGACCCATCTCGGGGATACAGTTTTTGCCTTTGCTTAATTAACCTCATTTTCAGACTTTCAAAAATGAAATTGTAAAGCAAAGGGTCGGTAGTGAGATTCTCTCAACTAGAGTGTTTTCCAAAGCGCATCATCTTTTGAAAACTTCCGTACTCCTGGTTCTGTTTTTTCTTATTTTGTAGGAGTTCCGAATGATACCGAAAGAAACACAAAAAAAATAGTAGATTTCACAAAACTCGATCTAAAATTACGGTAGCTTACAAAAATTGGCGCGCTTAGAAAATGCTGTAGTTGAGAGAAGCACACAAAAGTTTAAGCTAGTACGTCAGACGTATATCAATTGCTGAATTGATGCTTGAAGCAATGATTCGTTGAGAAATCAAATCCCAGTAATAGAATCAAAAACCCATTCGAATTTTGAAGGTGCTACCGTACGGTAGCAAAAGAAAGCGAGAGGGAAATTGATGGATCCAGGAAAATTGTCGAGAATGAGAGCTTGAAGGGGAAATGAAAAAAATATGTGAAAGTCATGGATGTGATTGTTGCCATGGAATTGAAAAATTTCTCATGTACAATTTCGTTTGCGCCGATTTTTTGAAACAATTAGAGAAAACTCTCGGGTGCCTCTGGAGACCAGTAATTATGGCCGATAGATGGCGGTGAGAGATTGAAAAAACTCACAAATACCTGGGGATTTTTTTTTTTGAAGGATCGAGAAACCAGCCACTCACAACCAATCATGTATTTGAATAAACAGCATTTTACAAATGGTGACATTCTTTACATAATTTTTTCGTTTGACAAGCGGTACTTAACCGGATAATACGAAGTCTTAGTTTACTGCATAAAAACTGACCTAGTTCGCTCGTGTCTATTGTTTATCTTTCATTTCAATGCATTTTTAAACGATAAATTTATTCGGAAGTACACACACACAAGAGAAATCCAACGTACCAAAGGTCATATATAAACAACACGAAGACAGTATTTAATGATGAAATTAAAAAAAGACTAGAAAGAGAATCAATTCAAAGTAAACAACTTACAAATTTGAATACCGCAACTACCGCAACAAAAACTTTGGTAATTTTTATTACCAAAGTTTGACGTAGTACTCGTTTCCGTTCTCTCTCAGCTGCTTGATGCGTCCAAGATGTCGAAGACTTGGAATCGCCGTTTTGAGAGCCAGTTTACCCTAAAATTATTTTTTAGTCATGGGTAGAAACTTTTAATAGACATTTTAATTTTGCTTTTTAAATCAAATACTCTACAAGACCCTCTTAGGAAAAGTAAATTGATAGATAAATCAACTAACCTTGCCCGTTAAAGATGCACGAAGTTGCTTTTCAGTCACATAGGCTTGCCCTTTCAGTTTGGCGCATTCCTAGAAAAATTAGCCTGGTTACAAGCTAAAAATAACTGACCACTTTCCGCCATTCGTCGGCTTTAGCCTTTTCGTGGATAGCCAACTTGATGTAACTTCGTTTGAAAAGCTTGGCTTTTTCGATGAGCAGTTTGTCGATTCTTAACACAAAGAACTATAAGACAAAATAGAATGGCTTACGTAGTAAGGACTTCATTGCATTCCGTGACAGTTAAACGCTGACGAATGTACGTTGGAATTGCGGCAATATCCTGCTCGGATAGGAGAAAACCGTCTAATCGGTCGGCTACCTAAATTACAATTGAAACAAATGAATCAATCAAAGAAAATTACCTCAGAGTTTAGCGTGGCTTGTTGGAGAGCATTTGTTTTGTTTTCTTGTACCAGTGAAACGGCCGCCAACTAAAATCCAAAATGAAGAAATCAGCAAAAAAACATACCTTGTTCAATTCCGGTTGCTGTGCTGCAAAACGCACACCTCTCTAGAATTAAAAGTCTTAAATTAAGACAAAATCCATAACATATCATAGTACATTTCACTTACCTTCTCAAGCAGTTGCTTTACGCTCTCCTTGACTTTTTCTTGCTGATCCAAAAGTAGTTCGCGTTCTTGCCTTTGAGCCAAAATTGTCGCTTCCAAAGTCGTCAACTTCTTTAGTAGTTCCGCGAGCCCATCAATTTCTAAATAATTACTTGATTTTTTAGCCAAATGATTACTTGATACCTGTTGACGTGGAAGAGCAAGCTCCAAGCTCGAGATGATTTCGGTCAACCTAATAAAAAGTTTCATAAACTTTTGAAAGTTACCTCTGCCAGAAGGGTTTCGTAGTGTTTGATCAGCGGAAGATATCCCTAAAAAATTCCAAATATTAACTTGGAAAAACTCTTTACCGAGCTGATAGTAAAGGTGCCATTAATTTCTTTGCCCTCAACCATGATTCGAAGCTTCGGATCTAAAATAGCTTTACAACACATTTTGACTCATTAATCAAATTCTTATGTAAAAGGCTGCAAAAAGATATGTAATGTAAACAACGAAGTCATGGATTTGGGCCGTGGCTTGCAGCTGTCTTTGAAAATTTTAAAGAGGCGCCAATTCTCCCGTTTGGAGTACGGTAATATTTACCCCGCAAGCGTTTAACATGCAATTTGACGTTGTTTCAAACAAATAGGTAACCAAAAGAGTAATGTTTAAAAATTTATTTGACAAAAACTAATTAAACAACAACATTGACGGTTTTTCCCATTAACTTCCCGATTGGAGATGTCGAGTGAACTAACTTCCCATCTTCCATGGCCAGCTTAACCGATCCTGACCAAAGACCAAAAGCTGATCTGATCTAAATTTCAATAATCAGATATATCAATAATCTGGACCAACAGATAACTCAGCTTTCATAGCTGACTGCGGACCGATAACATGCTTACCTCATAAAGCAAGTCCGAATATTTTTCCATTTTTGCGTCCTTTGTCGTGAGTCGCACAGACAAAGATTTACCATTGTAGAGAACAAGAAGTTCATCTTGCTTAGCGCTTGTTTTGCTTTGTGGCCCGTTCTCGCTAACTAGCCAGATCTAAACTGAACAGTTCAAAAAGTATGTGAACATCAAACCTTGATTCCCCCGGCATCCTTAATTTTGGCTTGCGCTTCTGCCAACTCCACATCCACTTTCATTCCCGTGGGCGGAGTTTCAAAAAACATTGGTGTACCGGTAGCCTAAATATATTTTTTCATGAAAAGCTTGGTAAAGGTAACAACCTGTTGAATCTTTTCCTTGTGTGCATCAAGAACCAAAGATAATTTACACCCTGGTGGAGACACAGTACAATAAACAGAGGCTTTGTCGGTTTGCACTAACTTGGCCTAAACTTTGATAAAAATGTTAAAGCAAGAATTCAAACAGCTTTGCGTAGCTTCTGAATGCGATTCGTGACCTCTCGAGCCAATCCTTCTTCTAGCAACGTATCATCTTCCGAGACATCGACAACCACGATAGTCTCAAATCATTACTTTTTAAACTTTCAATTTTTCTAAGACGTACATTAACATCGGAATGATATTCATGGTGTGTCGCCGCTTGATCACCCATCCCACTGTAGCTGACTGAAACCTCTTCGCTTGTCAATTCGTATCCCACTACCACCAATTTTCCTAAATGTCTCAGTAAAGATCAGTTTTACTCAAAAGATTAACAACCTTCATTCAGAAATTGTGCAAGCTCTGCTTGACTAATTTCTTTCTTCAAATACTCGGCCACTTTCTTCTGATCGCCTTTAAGTCGAGCCCCGAGTAAACGGAAGTTAGGTTCAGCCTAAAATTATCTATTGGAGAGTTGGTGCAAAAACTTACTTTCAATCGAACTCCATACTTTTCCTTATCGCTGCTCACAACAAGCTTGCGCACATTTAACTAAATGAATCTGTATTTGATACAAACTATGTGAGACTTGCCTCGGAGAGAATGTAGTGACTCAAATCATCAACATCGTCAAGAAATTGTGCATCTCTGTTGATTACAATCATCTCTTTGAGCGGATACTAAATCTCATCTTTTTGCCTGTCTTCGAACTATAATCAAACCTTGATGGCAATGCCTTTACGATCTCGCACTACTCGGACCAATTCCATGACAGACCTCATAGCCTAAACACACTAGTCAATTGTACTTTTTGTCTAAAAACCTGAACGCTTCTTTCAACACCTTCATCAATGGCGTCTTCATTTGGCTTTGGAACCAGACAGAAATGAACAGATTCTTCAGTGGCCCCAACCACCTAAATATTTTTTCGTTGTAAAGTTTCTAGATGAACCTGTTTGAGATGTTGCCACACGTATTCCGAGAAGAATGGTGTAAACGGTGCCATCAAACGGCAAATGATGGACAGCACTCGGCATAGTACTGAAAGGGCCACGGCTTGTTCTTCTATACCACTTTCTCCCTAAAATAAATTCTTAAGCTACGTTCAATTAGATAGTCCAATCCAATTCAAGTACCTTGATGCGTTTCCTGTTGAGGCGAATGTAGCAATTGGTTAACGTGTCGAAGAAACGTGTAAGTGGCGCAACGACGGCATAAAGACGATACCTAAATGATACTATTACAAAAAATAATGTAACCTTTAACGTACTCATTCATTTCCTGTTGTTACAAAACGCACAAGAGAATTGGTGAAGGACTCAACCCAACGATCCATGACATTTCCGTCCTTGGCAAGTGGTACGAGCTCAAATGGAGCTCCACTTTCCTAAATTAATAAAGCTTTTTTTTCATCAAACTGGCACATACACTTTCATAAGTCTTCAAGTTTTGAGCCAAGAAGCGATACGCATTAAACCAAGGCAGGAAAACATCTTTTAAAAGCTCATTGACTCCACTTTCTCGGAAACGCAAATTTTCTCCACGAACCACAGGCGAGTTGATCAAATAGAGTCTACAATAATTTTTTCAGGATGCACACATTTTTCATACCGAAGTGCATCTGCTCCATATTTATTGACGATTTCCATAGGGTCCGGATAATTCTTCTTTCGTTTGGACATTTTACTTCCATCTTCGGCCAAGACCAGCCCATTGCAAATCAGATTCTAAATAGAATCGTGCTTTTCTTGTTGCATGCTAGCTTTCTTAAGATACTGATTTAGTTTTTCCAGTTCATTAGTATCGAACAAGATGAACCTCACAAGAAGTCTAACCTTGAATGGTGGCTTCCCAAAAAGACACGTTGAAAGTACCAATAAAGTGTAAAACCATCCTCGAGTTTGGTCAATGCCTTCAGCAATGAAGTCCGCAGGGAAATTTTCCTAAACAAATTTATGGTACGCAAATCAAAAAACAGTTTAACCTCAAAGATTTTTTTTCTTTCAAATGGGTAATGATTCTGTGCATAGGGCATCGATCCAGATTCAAACCAACAATCGAACACTTCGCTGACTCGTTTCAAAACCCCTCTTCCTGTTCGTGAAGGAATGGTAATATGATCAACGCTAAAAATTTTTGCCATAGGAAAAATAAACTATATCACCTTTCTCGGTGAAGATCGGTTATCTTTTCGCCGCTCAATTCTTCTAGTTGTGCAATTGAACTGATGCACACAATTTCTTCTCCGTCATCAGAAACCTAAAAAGGTTAAATGATCAATCAGTAAAGATCGGCTAACCCAAAGATTTATTGGTGTGCCCCCAAAAACGATTCCTCGAAACTGCCCAATCACGCGCATCACGAAGCCAGTTTGCAAAACGCTTCTCTTTGACTATTGAAGGAACCCTAAAATGAATAATACAAAAATTAATAAACAATACAAAACCAATAAGTCTTCTCATTGTTCTCCAATAGTTTTGGCACGACTTCTTCTACTCGAATGAACCATGAAGGGACTGCTTTGTACAGTAGTGGAGTATCAGAGCGCCAGCAGAAAGGATAAGAATGTTCAACTTCGCCGCGATGAACCTAAAATATTTCTAGTGTTTTCACGTTAATCAAAAATTAAAGTTGAACTTGCCCAAAAAACACTTACCAGATGTCCCCTTTCCTTTAAATTCTTGATGATGAGCTTATCTGCTTCTTTGACATACATTCCAGCCCAATCAGAGACTTCATTGGTAAAGCTAAAAGATTCAACATATAGTCATTTTAATAAGATTTACCGGCCAGTTTCATCAACAGGACAAACGACCTTCATATCTTTAGTGATGATTTTGTTTTCAAGGCAAACTTGGAAGTCAATCTAAATAAAGAAATGAAGAAAGAAATTCACTCAAAGCATACCTCTCCAAAGTAAGGAGCTTCATGTACAACTCCCGTTCCTTGATCAGTGGTGACGAACGTGTTGACGAGGACACGGAAAGCATTTCGCTCTTGGCGCATATGTTTGAAATATGGAAACAGCGGTTCATATAAAGTACCCTCGAGTTTTTTTCCCGGGAACTGAATTAAAACACATTAAATTAGTGGCAACTTTGCTCAACCTTTTCCAAAATCTCCAAATGATCATTTTTGAGTTCTCCAAGGCGGCATTCCATGACAATGTATTCGACATTTGTGTTTTTATCTGAATAGAACAAAATGACTCATGGTCTTAAAATGTAGTATACCTCGTGCCAACACGTATTCTAAGTCTGGATGAACAACGAGAGCCAGATTAGAAGGCAGTGTCCACGGTGTGGTGGTCCACGCGACCAAGTATCGATTTTCCATATTTTCAACTTTGAAACCAACGCAAACTGAAGTATTCATAAGAAAAGTAGAACAAATTTTAAAATACCTGCCGGATCGTTGACCATTTTGTAATTTAAGCCAGCTTCGAAATTCGATAATGGAGTGCAGCAAGCAGTAGAATAAGGCATCACCTGAAAGTCATGACTGATTTGATTTGAAAAAAGGGGCAAACCTTGACTCCTTTGTAAACAAGGCCTTTCTTGAATAACTCTGAGAAAGCCCACCACACGGACTCCATGAACCACGGATACATCGTTTTGTAGTCATTCTTGAAATCGATCCATCTAATTTTGGTATTGATAAACTATATAACTAAATGAAACTATATAAATATATACCTTCCCATTCGATTAACGCTGTGTTCCCATTCAGAGGCATAACGCATGACAATCTTTCGACATTCCGCATTATATTTATCAATTCCCATGGCCATGACATCAGCAGGTCCACTGATGCCAAGCGCTTTGTCGATTTCATATTCCTAAATCAGCCGTTAATCGTTCGTAAAGTAAACTGTATCCAAATATCTTAAGATCGATAACTTACGACAGGCAATCCATGGGTATCCCAGCCGAAGCGGCGCTCCACATAATGCCCAGTTTGTTGAGCCCAGCGTGTCACAACATCCTTGATGGTCCCTAAACAGTACATCTAGTTTTGAAAACTGTTTCAAAGGTACCTGCAAGAATGTGCCCATAATGAGGCAATCCGGTAGCAAAAGGCGGCCCATCGAAGAAAGTGTAATGCGGTCGATTCTTAGCCAGTTCCAGCGATTTCTCGAATGTTTTGTTCTCGTTCCAAATCTTTAAGATTTTCGCTTCTTCTTCGGCGAAATTAATCTTTTCTGGCACATGCTCAGTGGACGAATCCATAAGGCCCTGAAATAAAAAAACTGCATGAAAAGAAAGCAAGATACAAGAGTACTTAAAAGAAACGCATAATACTCCAACAAGGTATCAATAAAACACCTATTTATGCAATTCAATGTCCAATTACATCATGATTTTACTAGATTAGCATTGAAATGTGTAAATCTGACGAAAAATTGAGATTTTGCGTTTGAAGTTTCTCTTTTTCTGTGTGGAAAGTAAAGAATGTATACGGTGAAAAGAGCGCTGTGCCAACAAATAACGTCATGTAAAAGGGGGAGCTTTCTGAACTGCAAGTGATTGACAGAAGCGTAAAAGCTACGCACTAAAATACTTTTCGTAAAGAAACTGTCGTCTTCAATTAGAAAAAATGCGGGGAAATGGCGGCAAAAATTTTGGTGTTTTGATGGTTGGGAGGGACCACTTTTGGCCTGGCTTCGTCGAATCTAGTGTTTTGAGCATTTCGTATCGATACTTTTCTTCTATTTCAGGGTAATTGTATATGCTGAAGCGATTGGTACTAATTTTAGAGTATTTTCAACATGTTTCAAGTTAGTATTGCAGCTTCCCAAGTGTCATCAACTTTGAGATAACGTTCGGTGGTTAAAGTACAGCAGACTAGAACACAGGGCAAGTCATGAAATAGGATTATCAAAAACGTGCTTAAATTAACACCAATCGCTTCAGCATATATCTGTATCTTCAGAATAGAAGAAGAGTATCGACAAAACACTAGATTCGACTAACGAGGGAAGGTCACGAAATGAAGGTGGCTAATCGAAATGAGACCTAGACCATCAGATGCAGAATTTTACGCTGATTCCGAATCTGCTGTCCATTTTTGCTAGATAGGTCGGAATCGCAAGGAATTTGGCAAACAAATTTTTTGACCTCTCTTATAACGCTTATGCGCTTGTGACGGAGACATGGTTGCGTAGTGTAGCGGATAACGTGTGGGAATGCAAAACTGGAGGCCGGGGGTGCGACTCCTTTAAAGGTTTCTTTTTTTTGAACAGCTGTTTTATAGTGTTCCCTCATCCGCCTTCTCTTCGTAATTGCTAAATATTAAAAAATTTTGTTAAAATATTTCTATTTAAGTGTTCAACAACAAATAATATAAATATCATAACAAACAAAAAATTTAACAAAGATGGGAACAATCGATGAAATTAATAAAATCGAATGTGCGAAGCTATGCATCGCAGCTCATACGCTTTTATGTGTTGTGCTAAATGTAGTATTGGACTATGTTTTACTCATTTCATCGATTGTTCCCATCTTTGTTAAATTTTTTGTTTGGTATGATATTTATATTATTTCTTGTTGAACACTTAAATAGAAAGATTTTAACAAATTTTTGAATATTTAGCAATTACGAAGAGAAGGCGGATGAGGGAACCCTATAAAACAGCTGTTCAAAAAAAGCAAAATTTCAAGGAGTCGCACCCCCGGCCTCCAGCTTTGCATTCCGCTACACTACACAACCATGTCTTCGTCACCCGCGCATAAGCATTATAAGAGACTTTTTCCGCAAAATTTTCTCTACAAAACAAAAGATACAAAATATATGTATTTAATATTTTCATTTTAGTAGTGAAAGCATTCTAAAAGTATTTATACCTAGCTTGGGATTTCTGAATGTCATTATGAGAAGCGTTTTATCTGAAGCTGTACAATAATTTCTTTTTTAAAGCTTGGAGTAAGAATATCTGGTCCAAGTGTTCTTCATCGAAAAAAAATCCGGTCTAACAAATGGGCACTTTAAAATCTCGAAGGTGGAAAGTGGGAGAGAAATGACAGAAAACAAAAATATGAGTGACCAATCCTCCAGGAAAGCCCACACAACACTCAAAATATGTGACAAGCTCTGTGTGTCAATTATCCTCTTTGTTTCTCTCAAGGTATCACTTTCTCAGTTACGGATGATTCCTATTTTCTCACTTTTTTACGTCAAAATAATGTGTTCCCCTCAAGTAGTGCATTTTCTAAAACATGTCAATTTTTAAAAACTATCATAATCTTGTTTTTCTCCAATTTATCTACACTTTAAAAGCTCAAAAGTGATATTGTATCATTCTTTGTGAACCGGGCCAAAAGATAGGTAGATATCCAATAAAAAATAAACTCTAAAAAAGCTGCTGCTAAAAAAAGCTGATAGGCAGATATCCAATCTACCTATCTTCTTTTGGCCCGATTCACGAAGAAGGATACAATATCACTTTTGAAATTTATAAGAACTATAAGATCTATCTGTATTACCCTCATAAGTCGACTCTTTTGTTTATTTCTTTGCAAAGAAATCTCCAGTATTCCTTCACATCGTCAGTTTTCTTCTCGGTTCACTAACCATCAATGACATTACCTTCACGAGAAAGGAGTGAAACGATTAAAAATTTACGACTTTCGATCCCTTATTTCGCTGGCCCTTTACCTTGACGCACTGGTTTTGTCTTGATTTCAAGGAGAAATCTTCTGAACTTTTGAAATAAACAATGTATACTTTTATCGATTTCAATAGTTATTGCTGTCTCATTGCAATGTGAAATCTGATCCACATTTCTTGTCTAGCTCTTTTTCCATGTTTCCTATCTCATAACACTCTTTTTTTTTCGCATTTTACTACTTTCTAGTAAAATGTTTATGTCATATTTTAAAACTTTTCTTTGCAAGAAGCGTTTCTCTCCATTCTCTCCATTTAATTCAAAGTAAACAATGTCTTAAGACGTCGTTGAAAGAAAGGGAGATTATCGGACACCAAACACACAAGGAAATGCATACTTCATTTGCATTTGAAACCCCTACTCGAAATGAATCTTGAAGTTTTGAATGAAGTTCGTATGAACTACTCTTATGCAATATTTGGCTATAAAATTTGATCCTATATTCTCTCATAATGGAACACTTTACTGGAGATGTCAAGTGAAATTCCTTCAGATTCTCGGGTTCAATTCGCAAATGAACTACTCGAACTACTTAATTCTCAAATGAACTATGATGTAAAGGTTCATAAAAGATAAAAACTACAAAAGTCGTCAAGATTATGGTAGTTTTCGGAAGTTGATATACTTTAGAAAACACTCTTTTTCCAAAAGTCTTCAAGAATAACCAAAAGAACTCATCGAAGCTAATCTCCTCACTCATTCATCACCCTCAAATCGGTGATTTGTTTCATTAGTCGAGAGGGGGAAAAGAGTGAACCGAATTGTCACCTCGTCCTTTCAATTCCTTTTGATTTGTCCACAAGAAGAGGGGCACTAATATCCATCCATATGCTGTTTAGTGGAAGGGAGAAGACCTCTGATTGTCACATTAAACCGCTCTAGTCAAGAAGAAGAGAGGACACATCACTCTCTTGATTGACGCAAAGCTCATTTCTTGTCTTTTATTGGTGCGCGAAAAAGAACATAGCCTTTGGTAGGGTCAGCTTATGCAAATTAAGCACGCTTCTTGACACACCGCACCATCTTTGACCCTCTCCCAAAAATGGAAACAGCTGAAAAGAGATAGCCCACTCTGACGCAACGATTTCCTCTTTCTGGTTACTGTAACGTTCAAATTTTTAGTCTTTTTTGATTTTTATCAACTTTTACCTTATAAGAACCTACCGTAAATACTGTAATAGTACCCCACCCCTCGTACAGTCGCGTAGTCGCAAAAGTTTTTTAGTATTTCATTTTTTCAAAGCGCCCGTACTTTCAAAAATGTGTCTTTGGTATCAAAAAATAGCCCTGAATTTCAGCTGTTTTTTTGATAACTAAGCGCGCATTGTAGCATAAACCAGTGTCGAGAAAAACGCGTTCAAAGCTAGACTACGCAACACTCCGCACTGTCATTATGGGGGTAGGGTACTATTACAGTATTTACGGTAGATCTTGTTTCCAGAATCTGAAATATTTTAACTATTTCAGTTTTGCTATTGGATAGAATAGCTTTTTTAAATTTCTAACGCCTCTTTTCTCTTTTTGTCTTTCAGTTCTCAATCTTTCTACGCAATGGTAAAGCCATATTCGATAAAATTTAAGGATTTTGTTTATTTTCACCAAGAACTAGCCACCCTAATCTTTAGAAACTTTCAGTAATCGTGAAACAATTAAAGACAAGTGTATTGTGGTAGAGAAGAGAAAGGGGATGGGGCTAAAGGAGAATCGGTGGTGTCATTCGATCCAATGTCCCTCAAAATCCCATATTGTTGCGAGAGAGTTCGACGCCTCTTTTCTCTTTTGTCTTTCAGAATACGTTTATTTGCTTTTTTTTATGTCCGTCCACAACCATATTACATCGGAAACACTTTAGTCCCTTAAATTAGAGTTTTCTAGGGAAAAAACTGACGAAAAAAACTCATTTGTCTCAACTTTTATCAACTTTTATTATCAAATTTGCTGCTTTTTCTAAAAGATGAATAATGTAGAAAGCTTTCCATCAGATTTTTTCGATTTAATTTTGATTGATTGAAGAAAAATCGAATCAAATCAAATTGAATCAATCAAAACTTGAATTGAATGAGTCGAAATTATCCTAATAACGGCAAAATCTGAAGGAAATATTAAAATAGTTTTCCAAATTCAAATTCCTAAGCAATCCAAATTCCTAAGCAATTCTAAAGCTAGCTTATCTTAATTTTTGATAAATCTTTTGTCTTATATTCGAATGATTTAAAACCAAACCAATAAGTCTGTTAGCCAATAAAGTTGTAAGATGCCAATAAAGCCAAACCAATAAATTTGTAAGGGGATTTGGGGTAATTTTTTTAAATGAGATCTCTCATTTTTCATCCATTTCACTTCTTTTTTATTTCCTTTTTATTCCACTTTTCCCTTTTCTTCCACTTTTTTTCTCTCTCTTTACCTCCAAGATTTCTAATTGGCAGCTTCTCTTTGGAAAGGGTGAGCTCTTTTCCTTTACCCCCCGTAATTTTTGAAGCGCTTTCCAAGAAATTATGGTCAGTTCTCTTATACCACTGAGTTTATTGTTTTTTTTTTACGTTTTAGTCAATTTAAGCATGAAAAAAAGATGCAGTTCGAAAATCGCGTCGAAAATTTGCGCAGCTGTCTGCGAACACGAATGTAATTGGGTCTCTAGAGTACATCACATTTTCACCGCACAACTGGAGATTTTAAATGAAACCCTTTGAAGGGTTTCATTGAGCTTTTTTTTTGAAGGGTTATATTTAGCTTGTGCAGCACTTTTTGTAGGTTTTTTTTTTGGTTTGACTCTGTAACACAATGTTTAAAGGTTCAAAGGCTTTACTGGGTTTTTATTTAGTTTGCAAATGTTTGCAAATGTTTCAAATGCAAATGCAAATGCAAAATCGTTTCTTATGCTTTTGTGTCTCTCAAAGAAACTCTAAGCTATTGTGCTTTTCTAAAGACATCTAAAACTACCGTAATCTAGCTGTCAATTTTGGATGATTAGCTGGGAATTCCTTATCAAATGATAAGGCTGATCAAATGTAAACAGCTGTTCGACTACAGCAGTTTTCTAAAATAGATATCTTTTAGAAATTGAATTAAAAGAAAACAAGATGAACATTACTTCTTTTTGTTGGAAATAACTTGTAAACAAATACTTGTAACGATCAAAATCAAGATGCTCAACTCAGTAACGATTAGACGACATCAATCTCTCGGGTAAACACAACTTTCCCATTGATTTCAAGCAAAGAATCTTTTTTTCGCATATCTTTTCTATTTTTCGATGAAATTTTAATGCAAAAAGTTGAGAGTTTTTCTGAAGAGGCTAATATTTTTGAATGGATAGCTGATCGAAATGCGTGGAGAGATTTTGGCACGCGATCCTCACACAGACATTGCATATTCATTTCTCTTTCCCTTTTTGCTCCTCAAATCTCTTCTCATTTCCCCAAAAACAAGAGATTTTTTCTCTTCTCTTTTTATTTTTTACTTATTCTCTGGGACTATGTATAATTTTTATATGCTTCTGGAAAATTGTTGCTAGAAAATTTGTCAAGTTTGCCTTTTGGCCTAATAACTTTCTTCTTGTTCTTGTTCTTCTTGTTCTTCTTGTTCTTGTTCTTCTTGTTCTTGTTCTTCTTGTTCTTGTTCTTCTTGTTCTTGTTCTTCTTGTTCTTGTTCTTCTTGTTCTTGTTCTTCTTGTTCTTGTTCTTCTTGTTCTTGTTCTTCTTGTTCTTCTTGTTCTTCTTGTTCTTCTTGTTCTTCTTGTTCTTGTTCTTCTTGTTCTTCGTGTTAAGCTCATATCACAAAATTGAAAATATATTTTATATAACTAATCATTAAATACTATTTTTATTACTATTTTATTATTATTTTATTACTATTTTATTTAGATTTATTCAAAGAAGCTGATAAAACCAGAGGTTAAACCATGGTTGAATGAAAAGGGATTACGAAATGCTGTATTCAGCTTTACCTTAACTGGTTAACATTTGTGTACACAAGAGTTGTTTTCAAAGAAAGTATATGCAAAGAAAAAGGTTTAGTGAGGGATGAGTAGCCGAAAAAGAGATGACCCTCTTATGGTCAAGAGAGGGAAAATTGGGGGAACAGGAAAGAACAAATCGACTCATATGATCTTTAAGAAATGTTCCCTTTACTTCATAAATATCTATGCAATTGTTCTCATTCTTGCATAGTCTGTATGGAAATTGATTATGCGAAATGAGTGAACTCTGGGGAGACGGGGTCACAATGTCTCTCTTTCGATCCCAATTCCCCCTCATTGCCCAATCGTCATTGTCTGGACCCGAACTCGAACTTTATGAGGCTCTATATATGGATTTTGGGCGCACACCTGATTGCTTGTGACTCGTAATTGCATACGGAATCAGCTAAAAAGCAGCTAAAAGCAGCTCAAAGCACTTTTGAAATTGTGCTTGAAAGTTTTATTCTGTAATTCTGGCTAAAGTTTTAATTGATCCTGGTTTTAGACGATCTGATTTGAGTTGATCTGATTTTAGTTTAGTCTAGCTAAAGTTCTTACGGTATTTAACAAATGGAATGATTTTTATTTACTCAATTTTTATTGTATTTCTTTATTTATTTTATTCTATAGCTTGGAACACTCTGGTACACTAAAAATTGCTGGATTTTGATTTACAGTTTTAAAATATTATCTTACTGTTTATCTGGCTCCAAATTATCTGAGCTTATCTTGATCTTTTTTGAAATGATTGATCAAAATCCTTTTCCTATAGACTGTCAAATATTTTCTAAACAAAAAATTAACCCTTGAATCCTTGAATCCTTGAATCCTTGAATACCTAAATCCTTGAATCCTTGAATCCTTAAATCCTTGAATCCTTGAATCCTTAAATCCTTGAATCCTTGAATCCTTAAATCCTATCCTTGAATCCCGAATCCTTGAATCCTGAATCCTTGAATCCTTGAATCCTTGAATCCTTGAATACCTGAATCCTTGAATCCTTGAATCCTTGAATCCTTGAATACCTGAATCCTTGAATCCTTGAATCCTTAAATCCTTGAATCCTTGAATCCTTGAATCCTTAAATCCTTGAATCCTTGAATCCTTGAATACCTGAATCCTTGAATCCTTGAATCCTTGAATCCTTGAATACCTGAATCCTTGAATCCTTGAATCCTTGAATACCTGAATCCTTGAATCCTTGAATCCTTAAATCCTTGAATCCTTGAATCCTTGAATCCTTAAATCCTTGAATCCTTAAATCCTTGAATTTCCAAATTCCATAAATTCCCATTTTCTTGTGAAGATGCTTGAGTACAATGGTTGAGTCTCATTGTTTGACACAAGCAAGAGAGTATGGATAGAGTGGATTAAGGCAAATGGTCGATCCACAAGATGTTCCCCACTTCAACGATTACAATGAATAGAAGAACGAAAAAGAAAAGGGACAATATCTGCTTCTTTTTTTTATTCTTTATATACAACTTCTTGCACCAGCTGACCCTGATGAAGCTACTTTAGAAAAAGGGTAGCTTTAACAGTGAATTTTCTTTTATTTTCATTGCTTTTCGTTGCACTATGCCATTTTTTTTTGTTTAAAGCTCTGAATGAAAGGTTTTCTTTAGAACCTTTTTATCTACCTTGCATTTACGGTTTAAAATTTACATTTATAAGCTAGATAAATGCAAATTCTGCTTAGGAGATTAAAAAAGTAAACCGTTTTCCCCTCTGTTTCTTGTAACTTTTTGGAAAAGTTGAACCAACCCAGGACTTTTACAAATGTGTGATCCACCAATAGAAATCTCAAACATACACAACACACACCCGTAATACTTTCAAAGACATTTCGCCGTCATGATACCCATTTCTTGGCCTACCTTCACCCCCTTTCTTCCCAATTTTGTCCCTTCTGGTCGTGGTTTTGATTTATGTTCAAACTAATCCCTACTCGGGCCATTCTCCTTCATTCTGTTCTGCTTCCTCCACTTCTCCATCCAATCTTTTTCATTTCTCACTTTCTAATCCCAAACCATTCACTCACAAACTCATCTTCTTCCTCGACTTTTCCTTTTCATTTGTCTTTCATTTGTCTTTTTTTTTTTTTTCTTTCATTTGTCTTTCATTTGTCAAAGTTTCACTTTCATTTAAAACAGTAATTAATTTTCAGTTTAAAATTTCGTGACAATGTTGAGATGACGTCGATTTCGTTACTTCTGATAATATTGCTCGCACCTTTGCGGAAAACATTGGAATTTATTGGTAAGTGTTACAATGGGAAAAGTTGATACTTGGAACGAAAAAGATATTTAGTGTTTTAAATCGTGTCCTTTTAAAACATGGCAACTTCCAGTACCGTAATCTTGCCACTTTTATTCAATCTACCGTATTTCTTCGAATGAAGACCGGGTAAAGTATTATGATCGTGCTCACCTGGCAACCCTTTTAAAATTTCTTTTCATAAAAGCTTTCAATGAAGTGCTATAGAGCTGGAAAATGGCTCAAAAAATCTGTTAGCTCATGTGGTATTTTTTGAGTCATTTTCCAGCCCCATAGCACTCATTGAAAATTTTATGCAGAAAAGAAAAAAGGCTGCTACGGAGTACGCGATGATACTTTTCTTCTATTCGAAGAAAATCGGGTATCCATTTTCTATCTTTAATTCCTTTACATTTTTGCATGAACAAATCGATTCATAAGTTAGAAAAACTAGAGAAAAGATTACGATACTTTTTTAAAATTAGCACATTTTAGAAAAGACATTGAGAGAAATAATGAGTTGTCGTTTAGCCAATAGAACTGATTTGTTTATCTCTAAGCTTTACGTTTTCTATTTCTTACTGTAGCTCTTCCTCTTTGTTAGTGGCACCCAGCTGAATTGTGACAATGAATAGGGCAAAGATGTCGACTTCTTTTGACTCGATCGCCATAATGTGGTCACTTCATTGACGCGCGCATGTAATTGACCGTTTGAGAAGAATCTTTCGAGAAAAGGAAAAGGGAAAAGGAAGGGGATAAGTGAAATGAGAGTAACAGTGTTACCGAAGAGCAATTGTGAATACCCATCTCTTTATTGCCCTCCCCCACTCACAAGACCCCATCATTACACCCATCAACCACAAGGCACACGAAATTCTCGGATTTTGGGGGAGAAAAGTTGAGGGATTAAAAAAGAATATTAGTTTTATTCGCCAATTTGAATTATTATCAAAAATCTCGTTTAGATGAAAGTTTTTAGATGAAAGCGCTTGTCCATTTGGTTGGCAATCGTCGGGAAGTGCCTGCGTTCGACCATTTTTGATAGCCAAGGTTGGCATGAATAGAATAAAATGAAATTTTTGCGTTTTCTAAAACTACCGTAACCTTATTTTTAGTTTCATTCATGCACTTTTTGTACCATTTACTTTCTATCTACTTTTTGTATCTTTTGGTTCATCGTTACTCTCACAGAATCAGAAATAAGTAGATAGAATAGACAAAACTAGACGGTAGTTTTCTTAAAGTTGACAATTTTAGAGTTTTCGAAAACAATATTGAAAAGAAATTTTAGGATAAAGAAGGCGCGCAAAAAGAATGTGGACTTGCTGGTGGACGGCTCGTCTCACCCACTGATTCGCTACTTATTGGAGATCTCGTCGATCTTCTACAGGTAAAAAAATATTAGACTACATAAAAAACACGAGGAAATCATCAGAATATTATCTTTTAAAGAGCCTCTACGATTTGGGATTAGCTGAAACAACTTGGTTGCTTGGGTCGGAAGGAGAGGATTTCACGGAAAAAGAGGCCGATTTGTGGAGAACATCCGCTTTGAGGAGAGATCCGACCGGAGAATATAGAATGTAAGGCATTTACATCAAAACCTATTACAACTACCGTTTATTATTAGAGCTAAATTTGATTACAATACAACTTACAACTATTATTTTAAGAAGTAAAGTTCTTTTTTGCGGCTATTGATGCTAAAATTGATCCGAATATGATCCAGAATCAATACAATTCGCTTGTCGTGTGATTTGAAAGTGTTCAAAACAAAAGAAAACTGATCAAAAGAGGTTTAGTGGGAAGAAAATGATTTTGAAGAGAGGGAAAAATGATGAAAAAATGACAAAAAGAATCGCCTAATATAAAGGCACAATTACAGTAATCCGACGAATAAAAAAAGTCGCGATTTATTGGGTTGGTGAATTAAAAACTGTCGGACTTTGAACTAAAATTTATTCAATATAAAACCATCAATTCCTTCCAAATAACCTCCATTATTATTGACGACTTCTGCCCATTTTACAGGCAATTTGCGGATTCCTCTTTCGTAGTAGGATTTTTGGTTTCGAATCGAAAAACTTTCAAAGCCAATTTTTGACTGCTTCTTCCGAATCGAAGTGTTCTCCCGCAAGCTCATTACTCATGATCCGGAATTAATAGTAATCAAAAGGGGCGACTTCTGCCCATTTACAGGCAATTTGCGGATTTCGGATTCCTCTTTCGTAGTAGGATTTTGGTTTGGGTGTGAGACAAGTGTGAGACTCAAAAATGGAGGACTGGAGATGTCCCAGTTTGAGCACTTTCTTCAAAAGAAACCCATTTTGGTGTCAATGGAAAAGTTGTAGAGAATCAAAAATTAGGCTTATAGCCAAATTTCCAAAAAGATACACTTAGTAGTTTCGCTTAAAATGTAAGTTTTGTGAAAATTCGTAAATTTGGCATTTCTTGAGAACCAGTTTTTCAATCGTTCTGAAAATTTGGATATAAGCTTGATTTTTGATTCTCTACAACTTTTCCATTGACACCAAAATGGGTTTCTTTTGAAGAAAGTGCTCAAACTGTTACTATATGACAATAGCCGGCAGTTTTCAATTCACCAATCCAATAGAAGAACCAACCAAACGATTTCAACATTCGAGTTGAAACAATTATCTTTCAGAACAGCCGTCCCAGCCTCAGCTGTTTATCCCTTCGTCTGCAGTCTTTCACATATCGCAAGGAGAAGATTATTTATTTCAACAACAATTGATACCAAAAGGTGAGAAATCCTTCATCCTTCATCCTAAACAAAATCCTTCATCTTCTAGGCGCTGTCCATTTGAGCGGGAATTCCCCGGCGTCAATCTATTTCTACCCGCGTCAACTAACGGATTTTGTCGCTTTACCGTGCACAGCTGAGGGTCATCCGACACCAAGAATTACTTGGCACAAAAACGATGTTGAACTAGTGAGTGGAAAGGTTGGAAAACAAACAAAGATCAACTCTTTCCAGGTCTCAGCAACCGATTCGAATTCCTCATTTCTTCTATCGGGTGGCACACTTTTAGTTCCAGCGACTCCAAATCTTGCGTACACGAAATTTCACTGCACCGCCTCTAATAAACTCGGTATGACACATTCAACTGTGCAAATGATAACTCGAGTGTGTTCCTCTCAGTATTACGTTTTCTAAAAGGCACCTATTTTAGAAAACTACAAAAAAACTGTTAGTTTAAATTTGAATCAGCTCAATTTTGGTATTATTGACTGAGCCTTTTAATTCCTCATCGAGATGATACCAAAATTGAGCTGATTGAATTTAAACTAACGGTTTGTTTGTAGTTTTCCAAAAAGATGTCTTCTAGAAAACGCACACCCTAGGTAGAACTAGTCTTGGTACTTGAAATAAACTCTAAAATAAAGTTTTAGGCTCGGTTCGAGGCGCATCCGTGTTGGTGAGAGCGGCTTTCGTGGAAGCATTTGCAACAAGGAGATTCGATGCATTCCCGTTAGCTGATGGAGGAGCTCGACTTGAATGCATGGCACCAGCACATCAACCAAGTTAGTTTAAAGATGTTTATCATTCTAATCCTAGTGATCAAGGGGTTTCAATCAAAGAATCAGCTTCTCCAAAATAGTGTAGCGTTTTGGTTTCCAAAAATTTCAATCATTTTGAGTTAATTCTGGCTTTTTTTAGAGCAACATTGAAAAATTCACTGTTTCTCTAGCGTTATCTCTAGAGAAATGCATAAAAAGTTAAACAACACATCAAAAAAACACTGTAGTTTATCAATCACTCACTTATCAAACAAATCACAACCAGAAAATTGAATCCTCAAGTCTGAAATCTAGCTAACAGCACGACTCAACTTACTAACACAAAAAGAAACAAGATTACTTGAGCTTTCAATAAGTTCGATCAACAATTTCTAGCAATTATTGCATGATCTGCATGGCTTATAAATGAAATACGACTTTCGTTTTGTGCTGTAAAAATTCGATTGCCCGTCACGATCAAATTGGACCCCTTCACCTGGCAATTCAAAGAGAATAAAACTTTCCCCCCAAAAGTCTCTCCTCATTTCTCCTCATTTCTTTTCATTTCTTTGATTACTCTTCTCTGTTTTGTAATCGAATTCAAGGGGAAAACCTCTCCCGGGGAAACGCCTTCTCTTCAACTTCTCTTCAACTTCACTTCCATTTCTTCTCCCTTCCTTTCCCTTCTTTTCCCTTCTTTTCTCCTTCATTCGTCTTCATATCTTTTTCGAAACTTTTAGGGGAAATCGGTTTTCTTTATGGCTTTTCTTTTCAAAACTTTCTTCTCTGATTGAAGGAATTTATGTGTGAAAATTTTCGGCTCAATCTTTATAGCTGTTAAAATATTGATGAAAAGAAGTTGGCTTTGTCGGCATTTATCAGTGAAAATTTTAATGACGTTTGTTCTTTTTAAATGAAGCTTTCTAGAACATGTGAATTTTCGAAAAGTACCGTACTTTTGGCTTTTACAATCTGGCTTGTGTGTATCTTTTCTTTGATTACTCTTCAAAGAAACTTTTCTTTAGTATTTATTATTATCTTCTCTTTTCTTTAGTATTTATTTTCGATGAACCATTACAGAATCTGAAATTTGATAGATTAAATAGAAAAAGAGACAACTTACAGTAACCCAGATAGTTTCTATCGTATACTTTGGTTACTGTAACATCTCGGATTATTGTAGATTGAAAAATCTAGAGACAAGATTAGTTTTAGTTTTAGAATGGTTGAGAGGAAGAGGCTTTAATGCTAGTTTTTATCTATTCGTTTTATTTAGGAATTTGATTGGGAAATGAATAGAAATCTAGATTCAAGAAAGATTTTATTTAACAGAAAGCTATCTAGTAACTGGTAAGCATCTAGTTTAACTAGAATTCGGATTAGATTTATAAGCTTGATCACTTTTTACAGGCTACGATTAGCCATAGACGAATAAAACTCTTAGGCTTTGCACCGCATTTCGTATACTTCGGTGATGGGAATCAGAGAGAATTTTGGGGGAATTGAAGAGAAAAGAGACAAATTTGGCCGCAGTCATTGCTTCTTCTTTTGTTCGATTTAGCGATAGAAAACAGAGAAGACCCCCAATCTTTGTCTTTCTTTTTTTTCTTCTTCGATTTCTTTTTCGATTGAGTGCCACTTCTGATGTGATTTCCCCGTTTGGGTCTATCACCGATCACTATACATTTCCTATTTCACTAAAGTTAAGTCGTTTTGTTTTTTGGAGCAACTATAGTCGTGACTTGGGTTTGCAAGAATTCTGGGAACTAGTTTTTATTTTGTTTGAAAGTCTTCAGCTGTAAAAGAATTTTATTGAAAACAGGTCCTAAATCTTACTCATTTTACTCCCCATTTAAGTCCCATAGTCACTTCACTGCTTTATTTTCCATGTTTAAAAGCCTTCTAGGTACTTGCGAATAAGATTTGAATCGTTTCAAGGGAATTGTGGACGAAATTGCAATTTCGTTTGAAGGGGGGAAGGGTTTATCTGAAGGAAAAGAAAAGAAAGGGAAGATTCTTTTCTTTATAAAAGGGCGCATCGAGAGACATCCCATTTGAAACCCATTCCATCCGCTTCTTCCCTTTGGTCTTCCCCGAATAGGGCCTGTTAAATTTCGACCCTCTTTTTTTCTTCTTTCATTTACGTCATTTTCATTTTGGCCTTTTTAGCATTCATATATAGCTTTAATATTTTGATTAAATAACAACAAAATTGCTATTAGGTTGATGCAAAAGTCTTTTTCATTTTTTTTCGTACTTCTTTTGAAAAATAACAAAGTCATCAATTAACCTATGGTTTGCTCTAAATGAAAAGTGTTTATTGTTCAATTTCCCATCTTTTTAAGTCAATTTGGGTTCACTTTCAAGCAAATTCGAGAGTGAAAACGGGTTTTTCATAAAAATCTATAAAAACCTCTATAAAGAAATTGGCTGAATCAATTTCTCTGAAAATCTGAAAAAATATCTAACTTTTTGTGCTCTATCTTTTATTTATTAACATCAAGATTGGTTTCCTTAGCTAAAGCGTCTAAAATACATCATCGAGCCGTCGCCTTTTTGACTACCCGACTTCAGGCTCTCAAAAAAATCTAGACATAAGACATTTTAAACTCGTTTTAATGTCATTTTGCAGAAAAATAATTGGCCTTTCGAATGCAATAAACCGTTGTTCAATTGGTGCATTTGTTACTTTTTAACGGAAGTACGAAAAAAATGAAAAAGACTTTTGCATCAACCTAATATTTTTCTTTGCCCGCTGTCATATCAGAGTTTTAAAACGCGTACAAGGGATACACTTATTCAAATCGATTCTTTCAAATCTATGTTGACTACATTTGTTCCGAATTCCGATAAAGATAATCAAAATTTTCATTTAAGACATCCTTAGCCTAATAATTCAAACAATTCAAAAACAGAAAGTACTCCCTCTAAAATGTCCTCCCTCAAAAAGTAAAAAAAGTACTCCGGAGAGTACTCCCTCTAAAGTGCCTCCGTAGGTTCCAGTTAAAATATTCTGAGATTCCTCCGAGCAATCCATTTTCCAATTAGAAAACAGTAAAACTAAAATTGAATGCACACATTTTACAAAAAAAGTCATTCAAAAGGCCCAAAGATGGCCGAGATATGAGAGTGAGAAGAAAAAAGGGACACTTTTTGAAGCATTTTCTTGTTTTTTCATTTTTCATTTAACTTCTTAGCCTAATAATTGAGTCAGATATACTGGAAAGCCTATAACATTGCCTTTCTCAGATTTTAAAACTAGAATTGGTAACTCTGGCGATGCACTATAAACCTTATTGAACTCTACAACTTTACAATTAGATCTCGATTCTGAACTAAACTTTGAGCCATCTTTGATCGCTAAACTTTGAGCTTCATAACTATTCTCCTTCAACTGTACCAATGCATGAATTTATTTAAGAGAAAGCTTCCCCATTTTTCTGCTTGGTTGGGTTCAGTTCTTTGATGGCAAACGAGACGATTGAATTAGTTTGGGATCTGTCAGTAAAGAGAAGAAGAAGAAAAAAGAAGAAGATCCTCTCTTTTCGATCTCCCCCCAAAACTCCCTATTGGCCAAATTTACTCAGTTGTCCTCATCGCTTTGCACCCAAAAAAGTAACACTCTTCCTATGGTAGTCAATAGAAACGAAGAGTTTTTTGCTTGGGGTTTGTTTGGTTTTTCTTTTTCTTTAAAGTAGTTGACAATTTCTTTATTTTGAATTACTTTGCTTAACCAGCTAGCCAGATCAAAACCTATCCTGTTTTCTAACCTGACCTCATTTGATCAATAGGGGACCAACAACCGGAACTTGATCTGGATCTGGATCTGGACTTGAAACTGTCGAGACCTAAACCAGAATCTCGGCCTGGATTGGACTTTTGCCTGAGATCTGGTCCTGGATCTGGATTCAGATTCTATGATTCTGGATATAAAAGCAGCCAGACTGGTCCCAACTTCTGGTATAACCTGTTCTAAGTCTTCAAAAGGATAGGATAACTGCAACCAGATTGGACATCACCTAGCTTGAACGGTTCCAATACGGTTCATATTTTGATCTAATACGGTTCCAATACGGTTCTTTTTTTGATCTAATACGGTTTCAATACGGTCTGATATTTTTTGATCTAATACGGTTCCAATACGATTCCAATATGGATCCTATTTTGATCCAATACGGTTCCAATAACGACTGTTTCGATGACTTTACTTGCTGTAGTATCTATTAGTTTCAAGCCTGAATTCCTATTCCTTCCACATAGAAATTCTCTTTCAAGTCTCGTATCAGTTGTTCTCATTCTTTATTTTTCTTGCCTTTGTGGGCGTTCTGTTACAACAGCTGTCTATATTTTTACCCTTTTCCCTTGAAATCGACCTGTTTCGTCGTTTCGCCGTTACCTCAAATTGAGTGATCGGATGTTTTTTTTGATTTTCTGTATTTATCATTAAGTAATCAATAATTTTCGTCAAAGTAACCATCGTAAAAAAGGCTTTATGCAAGTCACCGATAAGAGTTGGAGACATTTTGAAGAATCTAACCAATTATAGATAACTAGGTATTGATTTATTGAGGTTATTTTGTGAAAATGGATTTACCGTATTTTCTCTAATAGTAGTGGACTCCGCCGAGCCGAGTTGATGACTATTTTACGGTTTCTAAGTTGTCGCAGAAGCTCAACACTCTAATCTCCCACGAGATCTTATCGTCAGCTACATTTTCCGACCCCACATCGATCGGTTCCGATAAGCGCTTTTCGAGATTTCGACCAATTTAGGCAACGCTCAGGGTGCACTATTGGGAAAATGCGATAACAGCTTGAGTTACCATAAATCAAATCTGGATTGTTGGCCGGGATCCAGGCTATAAGCTTTCCAAGCTTTCACAGAAGCTCAACACTCTAATCTCCCACAAGATCTTATCGTCAACGACATTTTCCGACCCCACATCGATAGGTTATGATAACTGCTTTTCGAGATTTCGAGGAATTTAGGCAACGCGCAACTACTATTAGAGAGAATATATGGAAAATTTTGGGGACTAAATCGGCTAAATCGGCTAAATCGATTGTGCTAAACGAAAATCTGAAGTTATTTTGGGGTTAAAAGTGCGTTAAAATCCTCAATTTTCATGGTTGCCGAAAATCTGGTGAGTACACTTTTCAGTTTCGCTCTAAAATTTGGAAATCTTTTCCTCTTTCAATCATTGCCTAGTGTTTGTGATGAAAAAGAGAGAAAGAGTCGCTTTGACGATAGGCAATTTCTATTGGGAAATCCCCATCTTTCCCTCTTCTTGCTCTTCTTCCTCTTCTTCTTCTTCTTCTTCTTCTCCTCTTGAAGAGCTCTTCTATAGAAGACCCTTTCGATGGAGGAGAATCTCGTGGGAGTTCCTTCCAATTTTAAAGGGTTGAAAGCACTTCTTGTTTTCTTTTTGTTTTAGTTTGTCCTCACTCCTTGACACCCCCATTTTGCTTTATCAACTTTTATCCCCATTTTGTTTTAACAACCCATTTTCTAAATCCAAAAATTATGTACATTTAGATGAGTCTTTTTTCGAAAAGCATTTTGCATCGAAAAGCATTTTAATGTTAGCATCGATTTCAAATTAGCTTTTCAATTCTTTTACAAAAAAGTAAATGTTTGTTTGCTCAATGGATTTGATTTATTTTTAGTTTCTTTTATTTCTTGAACTTAAGAACTAAATTAGCTTTCCGCTTTTCATTCCCCTTTTAGTTTACTTTTCAGATTATTCCGAAATAATCCTTTCTTTATCTTTTCCAAAATTAATATTTTACTTCATAATACGAACACTTCGAAATCATTTCTAAATGAAGCATCTGTTTCTAATTTTACGAGTGTCAAATTAGCGGAACTTTTCCCATTTTCCTCTTTCTTTTGACCGAAGATCTTTTCATCTCATTTTTCTTCGATCCAGATTTTCAGTCCAATTCCATTTCGATGACGACTCTTTTTCTTTTGTAAAACCGACGAATTTCTCCATTTTATGGGAATCTCTTTAGAATCTACATGTTTTTTTGTGAAGGAAATAGTTTTCAAGTTCTTTGATTGGTCATTGAAGAACGATGATTCTGGATATTTAGATAAAAACTACCGCCATCTTTTGCCTAGCTTTACTTAATTTAAATCGAATTTGAATCGAATTTGAATCGAATTCGATTCACAATTTGATTCCTCATCAAATAAAATCAAAAATACGCAAATCAGACAAAATCTGAAGGGAAGATTACGGTGGTTTCTTTTTTTAGAAAATAGAGATCACTCAAGCCTGGTAGCCATTGTTTTGATTCGACTTCACCATCAAACAGCTCAAAAAAAGAAAAGCATTCTCTCCATCCTCTATTCTTTCATTAATCCATCAAATCGGGGCCCCGCTCTTTATCTTTCATTTCGAAGTCAAATATTGAAGTTCGAGAGGGAAAAGGGGGGCGTTGAAATCAAACAGAAATGGATTTCTTCACCTAAACGGCTTCCTTTTCCTCTCATCACTGAACACTTTCCCATCACACAATCTAATCTTTCCAAATTCTTATTAACCAATCAAAAAGTGACATTCTATTTGCTGGCTATTGTGTTTTCGATTTCAATTAGGATTTGAGCCAAATTTCAGTTTTCTTTTTTTTAAGTGAAAACAATCGTTGATTCAATCATTTTCTTTAAGAACTTACGTGGCTTTTTCAGCTTTTCCTTTCTAGATAAAGCTATAAATAGATAAAGCTATAGATCCCTTCTAGATAAAGCGATTCAAATCATTTAATCAAGCTAAATCATGGCTAGAGTGTATCCTTTGTATCCTTCTCAAACAAGTGTTTCCTTAAAACGTATCAATTCGTAATCTTGCCTCTAGTTTTTATCCAATCCATCTATCTTTTGGTAGAACGCTGTAGAATCAAAGGAAAAGTGATAGCTTAGATAAAACTACAGGTTACAGTAACCCAAGTAGACAGTAGAAACTATTTGGATGATTGTAAAATCTACAATTGTAACGTGCTAGACAAAACTAGAGACAAGATTACGATGAATTTCGTTTGAAACGTTTTAGAAAGCATTGAAGCATTGAAGCATTGAAAGCGTTGAAGCATTGAAAGCATTGAAGAATTCGCAAATAGTTTCAAAGCATAAATTGCTGCTAAAAAGCTAATTTCTCTTAAATTTTCCATGTTTTTAGCTTTATTTCTTTATTTCTTTATTTCTTCTTTGATCAAAAAGCAAAAGGCGGCTGTTCTTTTCTTTTCCTTAACAACCAAAAGAAATTGTTGATTGATGAGACTAATTTCAGATTTTCGGTGTTTTGTTTGTCAATCTCTCTCTCGATTTTCCACCGCTCAACTTTTTTGATATTGATAAAAGCTTCAATGATATTGATAATAGCTTTGTATTATCTTTGTATTAGCTTTTTTTTCTTGAATTAAACCTGAATTGAATTAAACTTTCAAGTGATTCAAGTGGCTTAAAAAGATCTCTATTTTTTAAACTCTATTTTCTCGATTTTCTCTATTATATATATATATAATCTAAAGATCTCTATTTTATCTCCATCTTCACCTTTATTCTCTATTTTTCTTGTATAACTTTGAAATTTCTAGACTATTCACTTCCCTATTTGCCAATTTTGATCTTCTCAACACCAAAATCACATCATAATCACACCAAAAATCACATCAAAATGGATTGAAGAAGCGAATCGAAGGAATTCTTTTCTTCTTTTCTTCCCATTCTGATCGTTGTCGTATTGTGAGCACTCGCACAATGTTTTAAAAATTTTAGATCAGTTTTCATATGAGAAATGATTGAGTTTATTCTTTGAATCTACCCCTATTTGTCATAACATTTGTCTCACTAACCCAAACGATTTCACTTCACTACTGAACTTGTATATACCGTAAATACTGTAATAGTACCCCCCGCCCATAATGACGGTGCGCAGTGTTGCGTAGTTTAGCTTTGAACGAGTTTTTCTCGACACTGGTTTATGCTACAATGCGGGTTTTGGTATCAAAAAATAGCCCTGAATTTCAGCTATTTTTTGATACCAAAGACGCATTTTTTGAAAGTACTGACGCTTTGAAACAAATGAAATACTAAAAAACTTTTGCGACTACGCGACTGTACGAGGGCGATGGGGTACTATTACAGTGTTTACGGTAAGTTTTCCGAATCCGTTTTCTAAAACGTTTCAACTTTTGATTTTGAAAGTATCGTTCCTCTAGGTTTTCAATCTTTTCCAAGATTACTTTAGCTTTATGAAAAGTTGAAAACAGAAGGAAAACAGAAGGAAAACGTTAGACAAACGCATTCAGAACGCATTCGCATTTGAAAAACGCATTCACCTCACTCTACAGCACTTGTTTTTTACACTACAGCACATCAAGCACGAGCCATTTTCTTTTTTTGCTTTAAAATTTGATCTAGCTTGCACCAAAAATGTTCACAAATTGCACAAAGATGAGCACAAAGATGAGCACAAGAATGAGCACAAAGATGAGCACAAAAAATGCACGATTCGTTTTTATATGCACTCATCCACTCGCACATATCACCTCACCAAAAAATCACCAAAAAAATCACCAAGCAAAAAAAAAAATGGCACGAGAATTACTTGATCAAAAAATGGCACGAAAAAAAAAAATGGCACTTCATCACTCGCACTTTCACACTTTTTACACACAAATTTTCGAGTTTCTTTTGTATTTATGATGGGAAAAGATTTCCAAAATTTTCCAAAAAATTCAGCCCATTTTTATAGAGTTTTTTTTTGGGTTTATAAACGAAATTTGATTGTTTTTGCAAAAGCTCAACTTTTTCAAACACTTTTAATCAGTTTTTTTAATCAATCAATTTTTTAATCAATTTTTTAATCAATCAGTTCAATCAATCAGTTCAATCAATCAATCACTTTTAATCAGTCATTTTTTTGTGGCTGAATTTCACTTTTGACTTTTCGAAACATTTAGTGGAAACATATAGAAATAAACCTGAAAAGAAAAATTTGTATTTGCACGAATTGCACACACAAAAAAAGAAATGAACATGCACCTTTATCTTTCCGCATCACAAAATATGACTGACTTTGTTTCGTTGTTTCGGGAGTGAAGCTAGCTTTTAGCTAATTTATTAGTTAACTTTTAAAGTCAATATGTTTTTATTAGTTAACTTTTAAAGTCAATATGTTTACTTTCTTTGTTTCATAGAAGATTTTTAGAGCTTTTCATTGATACCTAAAGCTGAAATGAAGCTTGAGTCAATTGATTTGTTCTTGATTTGTTTTTGATTTGTTATAAGATCAATGGTTAATGGTTTGGCCTTTGACAATGTATCAATAATCTTAATCACAATCAAGTTAATCTCAATCTTGATTAGAGCAATAGCTATTAGAACAATAGCTATTAGAGCAATAGCTTTGGTACTATTTAAAGCTTAAAAGTCTTTTATGCAAAAAAGTGGTTATTTTTAATAACTAGGTTCACTCAAATAACGAATAAAAGTCAAGCTTTCGAGGTTTTTCTGATATTTTTTGTTGATTTTCCTTGAATGAGATCTTCTCCATTGGCTGATTGATGAAAAGGCTTTAATGTAGAATTTTGTGTGAGGGAATTCCCTTTTTGTTTTGCTTGTTTTATTCCACAACAGCTCTCAAACGTGAATTTTCGAAACTATCGTTATCTTGGCTCAGTTTTATGCAAGCTCTAATTCTGTGAGCATTCACAAATATAGGGAAATATCAAAAATGGATCAAAACTAGAAAAGTTACAGTAATCTAGATAGTTTCTATTGAATACGGTATTACTTGAGTCACTGTAACATCTACAAATTGTAGATAGATTACGAACCATTAGAGATTACGGTAGATCAGCTCTGATTACGGTAGATCAGCTCTGTGTCCCCCTATTCCCACTGATGCATCTCTCCTCATCCGACCATCGTTCTCCCCTCTCTCCCCTCTTATCCACCCATTCACCCCATTCCATTAGAGATTACGGTAGCCAGGATTACGATAGTCAGGATTACGGTAGCCATGATTATGGTAGCCATGATTATGGTAGCCAGGATTATGGTAGCCAGGATTACGGTAGCCAGGATTATGGTAGCCAGGATTACGATAGTCAGGATTACGGTAGCCATGATTATGGTAGCCATGATTATGGTAGCCAGGATTATGGTAGTCAGGATTACGGTAGCCAGGATTATGGTAGCCAGGATTACGATAGTCAGGATTACGGTAGCCAGGATTACGGTAGCCAGGATTATGGTAGCCAGGATTACGATAGCCAGGATTATGGTAGCCAGGATTATGGTAGCCAGGATTACGATAGTCAGGATTATGGTAGCCAGGATTACGGTAGCCAGGATGACGGTAGCCAGGATTACGGTGGCCAGGATTATGGTAGCCAGGATTACGGTGGCCAGGATTACGGTAGCCAGGATTACGATAGCTTTAACGAAAGTTGTCATGTTTTAGAAAAAGTGTTTTTGTGAGAAATCCACTCAGCACACGAATCACATTGAAATGAAATCGTCTATGAATGTTTGAAAAGAACAATTTCTACTTTACACAATTCAAAATCACTTAAAGCACTCAACTCTCACACAAAATGCACAATAAACTTTTGATAGTTTCGTAGAAAAACTCTCATCAAATAACAAACCACCATTTGCTTTGACACGCACAAAAAATTCCACTAAAAAATCTTAAACAGCTTTGCACAAAAAAAGAAAAGCAAGAATCGAAAATTCGAAAATCGAAAAATTCAGACCATCGTCAGCGGAATTCGAATAGAAATTCTTACGGTAATCTGTAGTCAACAAGTTTTCTTTGATTACTCTTTTGTTTTGATTGCAAAACGATTCCTGTTTTCTTTAAAATTTCCTCAAAAAATGAAAGCATGTTCCCTAGCAATTTTTTAATGAAAAAAAAAAAAGTCAGCACAATAGAATATTTCCTTTTTAAAAAATCAATTTGCACCGCTTGCGTGTGTTTTAGAGTCGATCACTTATGCGTGGCACATTGGTGGATCAACGGAAAGATATCGAGCACAAGATCAACGAGTTTTCATTTCCCTTGATGGAACGCTTCTCTTTTCACACGTGCTTGCTGAAGATGATGAAAGGTTAGTCAAACAATGAGATGATAGACGATGAGACGATAGTCTATCGACGATAGACTTCTGTTTTCGAAAGCTACACTAATCGTTTTCATTTGGTATTAGATTTTGAATAGATTGGCTGATCAGCTGATTAGCATTTGGCTGTCAGCTGATCAGCATTTGGCTGTCAGCTGATTAGCATTTGGCTGATCAGCTGATCAGCATTTGGCTGATCAGCTGACAGCTTGATTACAGTGTCTTTTAGAGAACGGGAAGCATCATGACTATCTAGAAATTTCAATAGTAAGATCACGATCACGAAATTCTTTTCGAAATTCTTCAAAATTGAAATTCTTCCAGTTATGCCTGTTCTCTCTCATTGGCCTCAATGTCTTCTGGACATTACGGTCCATTCTTTCGTTTACGAGTTCCCCCTGCAACTCTTCCATCACCAACTAGGTTCGTTTTAACCTTTAATATCTATTTAAGTTTATGACAAACATTTTAGAGAAGCTTTCCCACCAAGACTCGAAGTCGGTCATCCACAGCTTTTCCCAGAACGACCAGCTCCAGGCGATACAGTCTATATTGAATGCTTTGCGTATGGAAAGTGAGATTTATTAAAATAGCAAAACGTATAAACATCTTAACAATTTTTTTTAGCCCGGTTCCATCTTATCGATGGACAAGAGTCGACGGGAAACCTTTACCTGATCGAAGTACCGTTTTGAATCACGATCGAGTGTTGAAAATTGAGAACCTTCAACCACACGATCAGACAAGGCAATCACTATTTATCCTTTAAAAAAAACAAATCCTTTAGATATAAATGTACAGCAGCAAATGTAAAAGGAGTGGTGAGTGGGGAAGTGACGCTGATTTTGGCCGGACCACCAGTTGTTCTTCTTCCGTTAGCTCCTCGATTAGTTGCAACAGAATCGGAATGGTCGCTTGAATGTACACTTCCGTCATCTGATCTCACATCACAAGTAAATAAAATCTCAGTAGGAACTATAAAGGAACCAAACAGGAACTATAAAGGAACTATAAAGGAACTTTAAAGGAACTTTAAAGGAACTTTAAAGGAACTTTAAAGGAACTTTAAAGGAACCAAATAGGAACCATAAAGGAACTATAAAGGAACTATAAAGGAACACAAGTCACAATAAAATAAGAGTTCTTTGTTTCATAATATGTTAAACATATCAAAAGCTTTACTTTTTTTTCAGGTTGAATGGTTTCGAAATGCTCGTCCCTTGGTTCCACTTCTTATGCCAGCACACGAACGTCGCCGATTCACGATTGATCACAATTTGTACGAATGATTAATATAAATTTATTGTCTTAACTTTAGATTACTCATTCGAGAAACGAAACCAAATGATACCGGAATTTATGAATGTGTGGTCAGCAATGAGGTAAAGAAAAATTTAGAATAGAATTCAAAGATCTTTATCAGATTGGATCAACAGTCAGCTCTTCGTTCATTAAAGTGCTCGACGCGGCGCCAAGATTTCCGCCTCTTTCAATGCCATCAAAGGTTTTTGCGTTAAAAGGGACAACTTTGGTGAGTTCATTTAGAGTGATCTTTGCAAGATATTTGCAAGATCTTTTCAATTACTTTAGATTACTATAAACAGAGTTGCAAAAATTTCTTTCTAGAGACTTCCATGTGTTTATCAAGCCTCACCATTGGGAACAGCTTTTTGGTCGACTGGTGGCGGGACAAATTTGCCCACAAAAGGGCGAATCAGAGATCAAAATGGACTACTTGTCATTGAGAATCTTATTTCAGGTATGTAGATTTGTTTTGTTTTTTTTATTTTTCTACATTTAGATGACGCTGGTCTTTTCTTTTGCATCGTTCGCAATCGTCTTGGCGAAGATCATGCAGCTGTCACTTTGGTTGTCAGTGGTTTGTCACATCTAAACAATCGGAAAAACTCAAGATTTTCAGATAAAAAAGAGATTCGCGCAAAGAATGGGACAATGATCTGGGAAAGCGGACGAAATGTCACTTGTGAGGTTCAGCATGAGGTGGGAAATGTTGATTTTCACCAATTTTGAGATCACCAATTTTCAGGAAGAAGTCGTCAGGAAGCCCTCCTTTTGCCGATCTATTTTTGGAGAATCTGATGGGATCTCGATATCGAAAGGATCCCCACCAGCACCATTAAAGGTTTGGCAATTTTGAGAACAAAAAGGATAAAAGGATTTCAGGTGAATGCTGTGAACATTTCTCGTTTCGGAGTCGATCTCTATTGGATTTTGCCAGCGCAGCATCGAGAAACACGACAAAATCCGGTAAAAAGAAAGAAATTAGCTGCTTTTTTAAATGAAAATATTAGCCTGTGGAAGAAAGTTTCTTGATTGAAGTGCGGTCGAAAGATGATCGACGATGGAAAACGGTCAATCGGTCAATGTTTCAGCGAATTGAGAAATCTGTGGATCGAACAACGGTCGATGATCTTTTACCGAATCAAGACTATCAGGTAAGTGATTAGAAAAGGAAATATATGCAACTAGTCGGTATTTTAAAAGCAGACATGGGAAAATTCCAAGCCAAACCTAATTCGACCATTGTTTTCTTGACCTTTTCTTGGTCGATTGCTCTGCAATTTTGCTCTACAAGCAGAGAATCCCAATTTCTATTTGTAAACAAAATTGCAGAGCAATCGACCAAGAAACGGTCAAGAAAACAAAGATCGAATTAGATTTGGTTTGAAATTTTCCCATGTCTAGTACTCAATTACAGTTCCGTGTGCGCTCGGTGCTCGGCGGACAGATCGGCGACGCATCAGCGCCAACAGAATGGATTCACACTCCGGCAAGGCCACCCACCGAGGCTCCACAAAGTCTCTCGTGGAAAGCACTCGATCAAAGCACGATTTTCGTTGAGTGGGATGCTGTGGAACAGGTTTGAAATATCGACATTTTTCCATCAACATCTAAACTCTCAGGAGCATTCATCTGGTGACCACCTTCGCTATTTGGTGACATGGTCAGAAGAGGCGGCCGAAGGGACGTATACAAGTACGCCAAAAATTCTAAAGCACGAGATCGAATCCGAGCATCCGGCCGTCCTTGTCCGACTCAACTCTACCAGTAAAATTTCGTAAAGAAACACAAAAACTTTATATTAGATGGATGTCGAGCAGTTATCCTTGAGGTTCGGGCTTTAAACGATCAAGGACCATCAGATACAGCGACGGATGCTGTTGCATTTGTGAATTCAAAAGGTATTTCATGTACCCAATCAAAACACTGTCAACTTTTTAAAGCGTCGTACTTGTTTTTAGATTCTTAAATTTCAGGCTCAATGCGTCATGTGAACATCACCGAAATCCAGGCCTTAAATGCCACTCATTTAAATATTTCTTGGAGTTGGCATGGAGCGAGCGACTGTGACGTCACATTTGCCATTCAGGTTTTCATGAAGTCTTTGTTATCAAATCCGTTTTTCAGATTGAATGCTTTGCTCCGGATCATTTGGTCGGCCCTTTGACCGTCTCTGCTTCATTCACTAAATGGATGGTCGGCGGATTGAAAGCGTCAACAATTTATCGATGTTCTCTAACACCGGTGGACCCTAGTGGAAGACTTGGAGCAAGAACAGAAACAGTTAGACTTTGTTTTCACATCTAGAATCTTTTTATTCAGGAAGCTGTCCGAACCGCAAAACCACCTCCACCCGCAGCTCCTACAATTGGGCGGCTGGGATTGGCTGCAATGCCGGATGGACATTTCACTACGATTATCGAATGGACTTCAGTTGATTTCGGGAATATCACAGATACCACCGAGCTTGGCTACAAGGTTTTAACTTTTGCATGTTCAATCGTTCAGTAAATGTTCAATCGTTCGTTTTAGATCTTTGTCTACATTTCTGAAACCGCTTCCGATGCTGTTGTTTTGAATATGCCTCTGAAAGCGCTAGTCGACCCTCAACAACCATCTGCCCGTTTGGATGGCTTACGACTCATGTACAAATACACAGTACAGGTTTGACCATTTAGAAATTCCCATTGAAAGTCACCAAAATTTTAGGTTGCTGCCTATAATGCTGGAGGACTTGGACCAAGGAGTGAAGCTCGATCATTACGTCTAGGAGCCATGCCTTCTCCATTCATTAGTTCTTCGCCAAGAATCTCAACAATAACTTTATACCTCATTTTGATTTGCCTAAATTTGAGATTTATTTTCTAACTTTTTCAAAAAAATGTTGCTCATCTGTAAAAGAACTCTTTTTCTCTTCATTGGCCTAGATTTCTATCCATGATTCTGTTCCAAAATCCTCAATTGACATGCCATATTCGATTACCGGTGTTCTTTTTAAAATTGCTTTTATAAATAAAATTTATTGACGCTCAAAACTAAACCATCGCTAATGATGGGATAAAGAGATTGAATACAAATTTGTACAGAGTAACATTCAATATTCTAGTGCTTATGATGTTTCTTGTGATGCTTCTTGTGATGATGCTCATCAGAATGCTCGTGATGTCCGTGCTCGTGGTGCTTGTGCTCATGGTGTCCATGTTCATGATGTCCGTGCTCATGATGATGTCCATGCTCGTGATGTCCGTGCTCGTGTCCATGTTCGTGGTGCTTGTGTTCATGATGCCCATGCTCGTGGTGTCCGTGCTCGTGTCCATGCTCGTGGTGCTTGTGTTCATGATGTCCATGCTCGTCGTGTTCGTGTCCGTGCTCATGATGCTTATGATGTTTCTTATGATGCTTGCCATGTTTCTTATGGTGATCATGCCCGTGCTCATGATGATGGCCGTGCTCATGATGTCCGTGCTCATGATGTCCATGTTCGTGATGGTGGCCGTGTTCATGATGTCCGTGTTCGTGGTGCTTGTGTTCATGATGCCCATGCTCGTGGTGTCCGTGCTCATGATGATGTCCATGCTCATGATGTCCATGTCCGTGCTCATGGTGCCCGTGCTCGTGATGGTGGCCGTGTTCGTGATGTCCGTGCTCATGATGCTTATGATGTTTCTTATGATGCTTTCCATGCTTCTTATGGTGAACGTGGGCATGCTCATGATGATGGCCATGCTCATGATGTCCGTGCTCATGATGTCCATGCTCATGATGGTGGCCATGTTCATGATGTCCGTGTTCATGATGGTGGCCGTGTTCATGATGGTGGCCATGCTCATGATGTCCGTGCTCATGGTGGTGGCCGTGTTCGTGATGTCCGTGCTCATGATGCTTCTTATGGTGTTTGCCATGTTTCTTGTGATGAACATGCCCGTGCTCGTGATGGTGTCCATGTTCATGGCCATGCTCGTGATGATGACCGTGCTCATGGTGTCCATGTCCATGTCCGTGCTCATGATGATGGCCATGCTCATGGTGTCCATGCCCGTGCTCATGATGCCCATGTTCATGATGGTGGCCGTGTTCGTGATGTCCGTGCTCGTGGTGGCCGTGCTCATGATGCTTATGGTGTTTGCCATGTTTCTTGTGATGAACATGCCCGTGCTCGTGATGGTGTCCATGTTCATGCCTGGTGTCCGTGTCCATGTCCATGTCCGTGCTCATGATGATGGCCATGCTCATGGTGTCCATGCCCGTGCTCATGATGCCCATGTTCATGATGGTGACCGTGTTCGTGATGTCCATGTCCGTGTTCGTGATGTCCATGTCCATGTCCGTGCTCATGGTGCTCATGATGTTTCTTATGATGCTTTCCATGTTTCTTATGGTGAACGTGGGCATGCTCATGATGATGGCCATGCTCATGGTGTCCGTGCTCATGATGGTGACCGTGCTCGTGATGTCCATGTCCATGTCCGTGCTCGTGATGTCCATGTCCATGTCCGTGCTCGTGGTGTCCATGTCCATGTCCGTGCTCGTGATGATGACCGTGCTCGTGGTGACCGTGTTCGTGATGTTTATGATGTTTTCCGTGCTTCTTATGATGAACATGTCCGTGCTCATGATGAGCATGAGAGTGATGTTTCTTCTCTGGCTCGGACTCAGAGCTGCTTGATGAAGACGACGACGACGAAGACGAGGACGAGCTTGAGCTGTCCTTTTTGTGGTGCTCGTGGTGATGATGCTTGTGTTCGTCTTCAGAAGAAGAGCTGCTGGAAGACGAAGACGAAGAGCTAGATGAGCTGGATGATGAGGCGGGTTTCTTGTGCTCTTTCTTATGATGTTTCTTGTGATGGTGCTTCTTGTGAGCCTTGTGCTCAGGTTCGGATTCGGAACTGCTCGAGGACGAAGAAGATGAGCTTGAAGAAGATGATGAGCTCGATTCATGCTTCTTGTGCTTTCCATGTCCAGCCTCCGAGTCAGAGCTTGACGAAGAAGATGAAGATGATGAGGAAGAAGAGGATGACGATCCAGCTTCTTTTTTGTGGTGTTTCTTGTGATGCTTGTGCTCTGGCTCAGAGTCGGAGCTGCTCGACGAGGAAGAAGATGATGAAGATGACGACGATGATGATGAGGATGAACCAGATTCGGCCTTTTTGTGATGCTTCTTATGATGTTTATGTTCATCTTCCGATTCGGAGCTGCTAGATGACGATGATGAAGAGCTTGAAACGGCGTCTTTCTTGTGGTGTTTCTTGTGGTGCTTCTTGTGATGCTTGGGCTCGGATTCCGAGCTGCTAGATGACGATGAAGAAGATGAAGAAGGACGAGGAGGGCCAGACTCATGTTTCTTGTGATGATGTTCATCTTCTGACTCAGAAGAGCTGCTGGAGCTGGACGAGGAAGAAGAAGATGAGCTGGATTGGTGTTTCTTGGTTTTCTTCACATGGTGTTTCTTGTGATGATGCTTTCCATGTTTGTGCTCTGGTTCAGATTCGGAGCTGCTGCTCGACGATGAAGATGAAGAAGAAGAAGAAGAGCTGGAGTCTTTCTTGTGATGGTGATGTCCATGCTCAGCCTCAGATTCAGAGCTGCTTGATGAAGAGGATGAGGAAGAGGATGACGAAGAAGAGGATGAAGATGAAGAGGCATCTTTCTTCTCTTTCTTGTGGTGATGATGATGATGATGCTCAGGCTCCGACTCCGATGAGCTGCTTGACGATGAAGACGATGAAGAAGAGCTTGAAGACGAGCTAAACTTTTCGATAATTCTCTCTTTGAGAGCTTTTTCCTCAAACCTTGAAGCCTTGTGATCTTTTTGTGATGTTTGTGATGATGCACTCCTTCGGCGGGATGAACAAAGTGCAAGAAATCTAAATTGAGTCGTTTACATGTAAGCATTTCATTTTATAAACCTCTAATAAGATATTTAAGTATAGAAATAGCTTAGCTATCATTATTTGATCATTAAAGATTAAAGAAACCAGATTAAAGATTAAAGAAACCAGCTTAAAGATTAGAGAAACTAGATTAAAGATTAAAGAAACCAGCTTAAAGATTAAAGAAACCAGATTAAAGAAACCAAAATATTAAACAAACCAGCAAACGTGATGTGATGATGATCATGCTTGGAGTGACGCTTGGCCAATTTGTTGAACTCGTTCTCAAAGTCATTTTTGTGATGACGATGATGATGAGATCCAACTTCTTTTAGAGCGGCCTTAAATTTAAATGTAAAAACCTTAACGATTACAAATTCTCAAATTATTTGTTTCTCTAGTTGCCTACCTTGGCCTCATCTCTTGAAATGCGTCCACTTTTGGTGTCATCATGGTGCGAGAAGATCTTTTCTAAAATCCTTTGTTTAGAACTGAATTTCTTACGGTAGATTACGGTAGTTTGAATCTACTTGCCGTTCATCTACTTGCCGTAATTTGTCAATGTTACAGTAGCCCAAGTATCTAACATATCTAATCGTATCGATTTATCTAACATAGAAAGTAGAAAGTAGAAAGTATCTAACGTTGAAGGTAGAAAATGCTATTACTATACAATTTACTTTTTGTTTATGGTTTACAAAGATGCAAAAAGATAGATTGAATAAATCTATCAATTTTCAAATCAATTTTACGATATTCTTCTTCTACGGTTTAGTCATCTACTTGAAACAGAAGAATCCAGAAAAGAAAAACTCACTGATCTCCTTGACGGTGAGATGATGAGAGTGATGATGCTTGGGATGAGGCATGGCGACCTTCCGAGTCCAAATCTGAGTCTTCAAATGGAGAAGTCTCAAGAATTGGGGCAAAAGTGTGATCTTCCGCTGATCGAGACCTCCTTTTATGCAGCCAGCTATCCCCTCAAGATCGGCTTATCTAGTCGTTTCACGGGTTTATTTTTTCTCTTTCTTTTTTCCTCTCATTTCATTTTACTACAGCCAGAAAGTACTGGAAATGGGTTGTAATCTCGTGACACCCGGAAAATGATTCCGTTGAATCAGTTGGGTCTTCCGATCTCCGGTTTTCTTTAAAAAACAATCGAGAAATGATCTGTGATGGAAAATCGAATTCTTCGAATCGAAAAAATTCTTCAAATTGATAAAGTTCTTTGCAAGGTATAAACCATAAAATTTCGAGAATTTATGAAATTTTTAAGGGATTTCGTTTCTGGAATTCGCTTTTAACATTTGAGTGAACTGGTTTTGAAGTGAACTGGCTTTGGAAGTGAAATGGCTTTGAAGGCTTAGAAGTGAACTGGCTTTGAAGGCTTAGAAATGAACTGGCTTTGAAGTGAACTGGCTTTGAAGGCTTAGAAGTGAACTGGCTTTGAAGTGAACTAGCTTTGAAGTGAACTGGCTTTGAAGGCTTAGAAGTGAACTGGCTTTGAAGTGAACTAGCTTGGAAGTGAACTAGCTTTGAAGTGAACTGGCTTTGAACACAAGTTCATGAAATTTCAATGATTTTCATTAACAAAAACACTGAGAATTCTTTTGATCAGAAATCCATTGATACAATTGATCTCTGACTTATTTTCATAGATCTCTTTGTTTGAGATGAGATCATTGAAATTCGATTCAAAGCAATCGATTCTCCCGCTGATAATGTCCATAAAATTGGTGCTTAAATTTTATTAGGACCAAAATGGACGCGATGATTTTCTCCATTGTTTTCGTCTCTTTCCCAATACCTCAAAAAAGGGGTCAAAGGATAAATGAAGCTTCAATTCAAAGAATTCAATTCATTTTGGAATCTCTTTCTTTCCTTATCACATTCCCCATAAAACGCGAGAAGCATCCCAACGATCCCTTTTATTGCTTTCCCCCAACCAAAAATTTTCTCCACGTGTGATCTCGAGAAATGACTCGAGAAATGAAAAACAGCACTCAACTACTGAAAATGCTTAGTTCTCATTGTGGGCAAAAGATCGCCGAGAGCTATAATTCGCTCGTTATAGAGACTCAATGGAATGTGTTTGTCTCAATGTAGTCATAACTATTTCTCTTCCCTTATCCAGTAGCATTCTACCAGTTTCCATCAATTTTTATATCAAAAAATATTAGCCCTACTCAAAGTCATAAATATCATTTATTGCTTTTTCAAAAAAAAAGCTCAGCACTTTTACTTTTACTTCAATTCGAAAAAGGAAGTTTAGTCAAAGGTTTGGGCATTTTAAAAGTTACTAATTTTGAAAAATACCCGGAGAATCGGTTATCGGGGAAATAAGTCCTAAAATTTTTACATGTTGTCTGGGGGAATTTTCCCCTATAAACTTTACAATTCATTCATAGATTTGTAGAAAATGAAATTGAGTTTAGCTAAACAAAGTGAAAACAATAGGGCAAAATTACCCAGACAAGGAGCTTTTTTGAATGTTTCAATGTTATTCGTGAACCGTTCCATAAAACTCTCATAATTCTTTTTCTATAAATGTACAATTATACTACAATCTTATAAACTTACTTACAAAAGCCTCGAAAAAAAAAAGTAGTTACACTTTTCTAAACTTCATGTTTTTTTTCTTGAGTTTTTCAGAAACGAAAAAACGCTGAAAAGGGGCAAAAGGAGCTCTGCACCAGGATCAATTTTATTCGATTCTTTGTGTTTCGAAAGAAAAGCCAGTCAATGCTATTTTGAATGCGAATGAGAAAATCAATTTGCATATCCAATTCTATCCGCATAAGGCAAATTATTGATGGTTTGCATCAAAATTCTGCCTAGGATTCAAGGAAATCTGACGGATCAAGCCAAATCGTTCAAAATTGTTTGTCAAAAGCGAGATTTAGATCTAAAACCTTTTCGAAATGCTCCTGAAATCTCTAGCGTCTATTCTATTGATTTAAAAATCAGATTCGAATCTAATATGCAATCCTGATGCTGACAAAAAGCTGAAAAACACTTTAAAACCAAATATCATTTGTTATTTCCTAAAAATAGAGCCTGGTTTTGACTCGAAAATCATTCTGATTGCCCATTTTCACTACTTTACACTCACTCTCATAAAAGTTTATCACTCTGGGTAGTAAAGTGGGGTCTTTCTTTTTTCCCAATTAACTCACTTTTTTTTTGCTTCCTTTATTTAAAAACTGAGGCAATTCGGGATCTTCGGGCAATCATTTCTTACTTTTTACGAGTCCTTAGATTGTGTGCTCTTTATTTGCCACTCAAACGATTGCGTGCAGTTGTTTGCCAGCTTATCACTTTTGGTAAAGCAAGAATGGAAAGCTCTGTTTTATGAGATTTCCCTTTTCTCCTTCTTTCTTTCTACCCACAAATCGCTTGTTTTCTTTTACGGCAACGTGGATTCGTGGAGAATCTAATAATGCTGATTCCTGGAAAATCAAAAAACGCAATCGCCTGGAAAGAAAGCCTGAATTTCTTTCTCATTTTGCTTTGACATTTTTGAAAATAAACATTATTAGTTGAAAAGAAGATTGTTGAAACGGTAATATTCCAAAGATGATTCTCGCGTTTCAAGCAAAAGCAAAAAAACTAAAGAGCAATCAGTCAGTCAGTCAGCTGGAATCAACCAACTGAAATTTTAAAATAAAATTTTTATTTGTTTTTCAACAAAAAAATAGAATCAAACTCAAAATGGGAAACGGACCTTGAGTCGTTTCTGGGAACGCATTGATTGATTTAAAAATCACTCTGATTGCCCATTTTCACTACTACACTCACTCATTGATCGTGGCGAGGCTATATCCAACTCATCCCAGGTTTTCACTCAACGATTTCTTCAAGAACTAATGTTTTTGACGATGTAGGATCAACTGATAGCAAACTAAGAAAGTTGTGGTTTGAAAAATTTCGAGCAACTTGACATATCTCCCAGCTGGACTGCTAGACTTCTCCTTGTCTTCTGAGGATTTATCCCCAGAACAGAATTTAGCAAGCCAGTTTGCAATGTTCGCTTTGCAATATTACTAGCTTGCTACTCGTGCAAGCTTTTTGCTTCAAAACACTCCAGACAGAGTAACAAGGGGAAGCTTGGAGAGCTTGGTGACCACTCGGAAAACAATAAATTCGAGGAGATTGTGCCTCACACTAATCCTGAACTTTGCGAGCTTTCTGGTCTTGCTGAAACGCTCAATGACGTGCCCCAAAGTAGAGAGATTTCTCATGGAAGTAAATTGTTTTTGAGGAAATTACAAATACACGTCTTGATCTTAACACTAGCATCCACGAAAAAGTGACAATTTCCATCTGATGTCACAGCTGTAAAAAGCCATAACCAATTGTGGGATGCTGGTTCTGCATCAATGAAATTCGCTGAATTCGAGAATTCGGCTTAATCTCCGAGTGGATGCGATTATCCTGCTTGTTAAGATACTCTTCAACAGTAAATATCTTTTCATCACTGAACACAACATGAAGATGCTGGTTGTTCCCTGAAACTTCTCAGCAGGGACTTTGAGTGTGCTAATCGTTTAGCTTGTGTAGCCACCGACAACAAATGGACTTTGTTCTGCTTATTAGTACTCAATTAGATGATTCCTAATTTATATTTGACAATTCTAAAAGGTACCTTCTTGGTTTCCAGGTCATCCCTTCTTTTCATTTCAAAAGCTTGCTGTCAAAATTAAATGATCTTTAATTTAATTATTTTTTAAATAAAAAAACAAATTTATTCGAAGCGTAAATCGAATCAACAAATTTTCAATAGAAATTTTTTACAAATTACTTCAATCAATTCACGTGATTAGAGAATAGAACATTTGGACTCCTCGGTCTCCTCGGTTTCCTTAGTCTCCTTAAGTACCTGCTTTTCGTATCCCACTACACTAAAAGGGAAATTGTGTCAATTGGATAAATGTTAAGAGAATAGGAGAAACTGACATATAGATTATTGCGCTTTCCATCGAAATGTCCAGAGCGACAATTTTGATAACATTGAGCCCTCTCTGTAAAGCGAATGTGCCAAGTCTGAGGCAAAACCATCGATATACCTTACCTTTAAGACACAATCCGAGAAACTCCATTGCGAAAAGAATTTCTGGTAGGCAGGACCCCCCAGAAAACCGGGCATTTCCGCAGAAGTACCGCCATAGTGACCATTTTTGTCATACACCTGGGACGTGACAATACTCCGGAAGAAAACGATGGTTTTAGAAGAGCATCCCCTGGCAAAGCCTTTTCGATCCCATCTCGATAGCCCTAAATTAAATTTTATCTTAAACCTTCTATATTTATTTGCTATTATATTAATTGATGATTATACTGAAAATCATTTTGAACCAAAACGTTTTCCATATTAGTTATTTCCGTGGATCCATTTCAAAATAAGCAAAAGATGGTTATTAATAAAATAAAACCTTAGCAAATTTGCTTTATTTATTGAATAGTGATCAAATAGTGAGTACCACCGATGACATTTGAAGAAATATATGGAACATCCTCGACAAGCTTCTCATCCGATTCCAAAACCAAATAATCTCGGAACTGAACCCTTGAATATCAAACCTTGTCTCGAACTTATCTCCATCTAAAAACTCCTTCATATAAACCCAATTCTGTATAATAAATAGCAAATCAACGTCCGCAATAATAGCCCTAATAAAAAATCTTTGCATACCTTCGTTATAAATATTCATAGCCGACCCTTCCTTAATGTTCTCATGCTCTCCATGGTTCCAAGTGGCAGCGAAGTGTCGGTTCGGGAAAGGAAGTGACACGGAAAAGACCAACCGGAGCACGCAAAGAGTCGTTTTCCTCGGATTTCTCCATCAGGCTTTGCGAACGACTTCGAATAAAAGAGAAATTTCCGGTATTTCCTGAGCAAAGCTTTCTAAATAATATTAGTTTTAGAAAGATAATTTAAACATCATTTCTTTTTATTTTAAAAATTAGTGCTTTACGGATAACGGGGGTGGGGGTAAGTTTTGGTCAAATTGTAAACCGATTTTAGATAGGTTTTTGTTAATGGAATGAAGAAAACAAAGCTGGATTTCTGGAAAGCTACCAAGTTATAAGCTATCTAAATCTTATTAAAACTTTTGACTTGAGGTGCTTAAAATGAGCTGCAAGATGGGCCAAAAAACCTATCGTAAAGAACCTAAAAACCGTTATCCGGAAAGAACCTAAAATTTAGTAATTTGAAAAACTCGATATTTTCATTAATTCCGCATCTTAAATTCAAACATACCAAATTTTACATCGTCTCCCGCATTTGCCATTTAATTCGAAAAATCGGAAAACACTAAATTAAATAAATTAAAGATTTAAAGCGAATTAAAGTGGTTGAAAGATTTAGAAGTTAGGTAAAGCTCTCGACGCAGAAAGTAAATCTTTGGAACTCGTAGAATTTACTAAAACCTCCTTGTTGTCTATATAGAAGGTACAAGGTTCCAAAAAAATCTACATCTGCGTCGAAACCTTACCCAAGCTGCTAAACTTTTCAACCTCAAACAACCTAATTCCAAAAAATCCAGAACATGAGAAGAGAAACAAATAATGCCTCGTGTTAATCGCCAGATGGCTTTTATGCCATAGAGGAAGAAAGACGTTTTAGATTTTTAATAACTTTATCGGTGATATGGAAAGACACGGATCTGAAGATCAACAGAAGTGGAAAAAGACCGAGAAAAGACGGAGAAACCCTAAAAAATTTAACAATTTTAAGAAGAGAACAGGGAGGGGATGGAAAAAAATACAAGGAGTAGGGAACAATAAACACAAAACAACATTTACAAGAGAGAATAGCACGAGTAGAACATGAGCGCAGAAGACAGGGCGACGATCTTCAAAAGAATAAATTCTTGGGAGGGATGGGGTTGGTTTTATAGGAGAAAAAGGGAGACGCCGTCTTGAGTACGGTAGCTTAGGTGTACCTTAGAATTTAGCTGGAAAGTTGCTAAACCGTACCTGAACTGCCGGAATGGAGGTTTTTCTTGCTCCTGAATTATACTATTTCATTTCTTTGTGCCTTTACTAAAACTTTAATGAATTTACATTGTAAATTTAAATATCTTTTTGGAAATGATCTGACATAGTTTCAACTCTTTGGCCATTAAAGTTTTTTACTATTAATAGCTAGTCTATTAAAGTTTAGTTTAGGCATTTAGGTGTGCCAAAAATAGAAACGAATGGCCAGCGAGCCTAATTATATGATTGATTGATTAAAACAAGGAATCTGATGACGGGTATACAAAAGTCAAAAAGTAAACCTTGATGGCGGGCCGAGAATCCTTTGGATTGTGCTCTGGGAAATTACCCATTCTCATCTACCGTGATCTATCGAAAGTGTTAAGGGAGTCTGAGCGCGCTCAAGAGTATGCAGTCAATATTTTTTAAGCTTGAACATTATTTTTAATTCCGACGGTTTCTCTGTTATGTAGAATCAAAATTTAACGTTATTTAAACCCTTCAAAATGACTACTTTCCTCACAAATTAAATTAATCAAAATGCTTTATTTGTTGTAGTGATTCAAGCTAATCAAAAAAAAAAGTCCAAAAATCGAGTAGTCAATAGTCCTACCTGTGGACATGGAGTCAGGGGTTTTGTTCCATCGGGTTTCGTGCTTTTCAAACTGACATTTCATTGTCAGTGCATTGGCTGTCAGGGCTGGGAGTTTTAACAAAGGAGCAAATGATAACCTGTTGGTCGGACCACTACTCATTCCCAATCAGGGATTTCAGTCTCATATTAACCCCCATTGGTGATGTGTGCCAGATTGGAAGCGATTGAGTGAGAAAAGTGGCTCTGTGTGATTGGTAGTATCTCGGTGAATCACCTTTTGATCTTTTGTAGTATCCAGTAAACTAAAATTAGACAGCGACAAAACAACTACAGATAACACTTAACAAGTGCTCACGATCTCACTTTGAGTCCAATTGAGTTTCCAAAGAGTCAGAAATAGATTTAGTTAGTTTCCAAAAGATCAAAGTTTTCAATGTGTCAATCGGCTTTAACTTTTAAATGTCATTTTCATAAAACTAGATATAAAAACATGATGTGTTGGACTTGGCTCAACCTCGAGTCTTAATCCAGGGAAAGGGATCAAATCGGTGAGCGGTTGGTAGCTGATTGATCGTTATTGCAAAAGCTCTCAACAAAGAAGTTCGTCATCCATTTTTCATATTAACTTTAGTTGAATGGTAAAAACGAAAAGAAAATAGATGTGCTCTAGTGATCACAAAGGACGGCAAGTGATTTTGCAAGTCATTGTTCATTTTGAATAAAATTAGAAAAAAGTTTCTTTTGTGTGGGCGATCCGGGGAGTGTTCTCCAGTGACATTAGCGGGGTGAGCAAAATGGGCGATGAACGGACAGGAAAGTACTCATTTCTGGGCTCATTCACATCATTCATCACCTCACTTACGGAAGAATCCTTCCACATTGGCACTCTTCATTTCAAGTTAGCTCATTTAAGGTTTGAGTAACTCTCAATGTCAGCCACTTTGCATAACAAATGCAAATTGAATATGAAACAGAAAAGTCACAAGTAGACCAGGGGTACAAGAAAGTTAGTTTTTAAGAGATAGAATCTCTAAGAGCTTGAAACTGAAAGTATCAAATAGAATGAAATATAACTAAATAGAATCAATTAGGAATCAATTAGAATCCATTAGAATCTAAATAGAATCAAATAGAATCAAATAGAATCAAATAGAATCAAATAGAATCAAAGATAATCAAATAGAATATTGCAAAACTTGGGCATAGTACTGTAAATAAAGGCTGTAAATGTGATAGTAGAATATGAAGAAAGTAAATTTAGTAAATGATAGGAAGCAAATCTTTAGCCATCGCAGGGGCAGCTGTCGTCTACACAGTTGCGGATCAATCCCATCTTCTCAGTGTGAGTTTTCTAGGAAAAAGTTACTGAAATGGGATTTAGGGCATTTTACACTCTTATATATGTTCAGACATTCACCGCACTTCGCTCAAAATGTCGTGCTAAGGGAACACAAAGATGGCACAATTAAAAAATGGGAGTATGATGCTCAATATGATGATGTCAGTTGTCAAATATCATAATCAATTATTGGTTGTTGTCCATACAGATAGGATTGTGTGTGAGTGCTGATAGGATATTAAAGTATCAATGTATAGTGTCTCTTTAACTCAATTAACGAGCAACCATTTTAGACTGTTCCAGACCCACCAGTCAGATACTCATCCAAAGGCCACCTGAACGTATCACGCTGGTTTGTTATCAACATTTCAAAAATAATCTTTCTTTGCTCAGAAATGGAATGCAACGTTAGGCAGCAGCTGTCGAAGCCGTTTTTGAATACACCGCTCAAACAAAACAAAATTGACAGGGACAGTGCTGGAAAATGTTGGAGAGATCACATATGGAGTCGAGTATGGAGGGCACCCAATACAATCACTGCTGTCAAGATTTGTATGTTATCGTTGTAAAAGGATGCAAAGATCCCAACATATTTGACCCTCTTTATCGAATGATTTCGTAGTCGACAATGCCTGGGGTCACTGGGGAAAGCACTTTTCAATTGGCAAGTGACTTGACAATTTGCCATTCAGCATCCACAAGATCAATATGAAATGTAACAGGTGCAAATTCTAGCAATCTGGACTTTTTTGAATCAATTCATTGCTTAAATTCGAAATTCGAAATCTTCGAAATCTTCAGTTGATCGCCGATCTAACGACTCAAGTTGGTTGTGCCTACGTGAACATGCCACCTCCTGGATAATATGCCACCGTTTGTCAACATTCTATCCAAAGTAATTCATTCTCTTTGAACATCCCTCTTTTAAAAAATCGTATCCTTTATATCCATTTACATACAATAAAAGTGTTGTTGACTAAACTTTAAGTCAAGATAGTTCAATTTAAATCAGTCTCTATTTTATTCTTCTAGGAGCCTGTCAAGCGGCTAAAGCAGCTCTACACAAATGGAGTTACCAGTTGTTCAGCTTGCTCAGAAACCACAGCTCCCATGTGTGCTCCACTACTGGATTGTGGTACTAAGGCTGTCGGATAAATGATGATTTTATGATCATGTTGATTCAAATAAATATCTGCATCGAATCTTATGTATGCTGTAGAAGGTATGTGTTTGTGTCGCAAAATTAACCGCTGTTCTCATTGGATGAGTGCACTCGAATCCTCAACGTTTTGCAAAACAAAGTTACGCTTCTGTGGTTTCTGGTTGTACAATTTATTAATTGCATATTGTGGCTTCTCTCCCATATTATCAGCATTATTCCTATTATCCTTGATCATTATCCCCTCTGATCATTCAAAAATATTGGGTTGGTGCATTGAAAAACTGTAGCTTGAAACTGTAGCAAAAAAAAAATGTAGCTGACGATGAGATCTTGTGGGGGATTAGAGGGTTGAGCTTCTGCAAAAGCTTGGAAACCGTAAAATCGACATCAACTCGGCTCGCCGGGGTGCACTACTATTAGAGAGAATACATATATAGTATCAAGAAAAGTTCTGCAACTATCTCGTCATCTATTGGGTTGGTGAATTGTAAACTGCCGGACTTTAAACTAAAATTTATTGAACATAAAACCATGAATTCATTCCAAATAATTTCATTATTATTGACGACTTCTGCCCATTTTACAGGCAATTTGCGGATTCCTCTTTCGTGGTAGGATTTTGGTTTCGAATCGAAAAACTTTCAAAGCCATTTTTGATTGCTTCTTCCGAATCGAAGTGTTCTCCGCAAGCTCATTACTCATGATCCGGAATAAATAATAATCAAAAGGGGCAAAGGGTCCGGACTGTATGGGGAAGCACCAAAAAGTTCCCAAACAAGGCTATTTATTTTTCTAGAGCTAGTCAGTTTTGCAACATGAGGGGCGTGCCGTGTCGTGGATGAGGAACGATCTTTGACTTGAGGGCCTATTCTTCTTCAGGGATTGATTCACCTTCCCAACTGTTCACCGTATTTGATTGCATTAACGGTCGTCTTGCTATCCAGCAACTTCCAGTACACCACTCCCTCCATATCCCAGAAAAACGTTAGAACATAAAACTCTTCGGGTGCAGGAACTCATGAAGCATGACATGACGAATATATCCCGGTGGCAGGATTGTCGAGTGCAACAGAAGAAGTGAAGAAAAATACGAAAAAATAAAAGAGCTGGAAGCATACACTCTTTCTCGCACAATTTGAGTGGAAATGTTGAAGTAACCAAACGCCCTTTCAGCTGGTCTAATGCTTGCCGCTTTTTTTTAACTGCCGCGTTTTTTAACTGCCCCGAATATATGGTACATATGAAATCGGATAGCAAGGTTTGAGTACCATAAACGGCATGGAGCCCATTCTTGAAACATTTATTGAAAAAAAAAGCCCGCGAAATAGCTGGCAAGTTTTCATAATTCACCAACCCAATAGAATGAATTTTTGTTGGTTGGTTTGTTGGTTGGTTGGTTGTTCGTTGCGGTTGGTCGGATTTCTATCTGATCATGAACAAGCTCTCGAGAAACATGAATAAGACCAAGCAAAATGAACTAATAAGAGTTGATAATTGGACTGATAAATACTCAGTTATGAAGTCAGAATCAGCTGATTGACAAATCTCTAGTGGAAGTTAACCTCTTCGAGTTTTAAAAGTTTCTGACCTCTTCTTTAAGTGATCTCAAATCAAATCTCTCGATTGAATTCTCTGTGACTTCATCAGCTGATTCTGACTTCTTCTGATGATTCTGGATCCTGATGCTGTCTAATTCTAGTCCAAGTTTCATTCTTTTTCACTCATTCTCGTTAATCCTTCAATTTTGTGAGTATTGGAAAATATTTGAAATACTAGCTTAAAAGAAAATTGATTCTATTCAACGTAAAATGGTTATAAGCTAAAATGAAAAAATTTACAAAAAAGAATTTCTTTACCGTAAATAATGAGATAGTACCCGACTTCCTCGTACAGTCGCGTAGTCGCAAAAGTTTTTAGTATTTCATATTTTCAAAGCGCCCGTACTTTCAAAAAATGCTCTTGGTATCAAAAAATAGCGAAATTCAGGGCTATTTTTTTATACTTAAGTGCGCATTGTAGCACTAAACCAGTGTCGGTAGAAAACTCGTTCAAAGCTAGACTACGTAACACTCCGGCACCGTCATTATGGGGGTGGGGTACACTACTGTATTTACGGTAGGTTTCCAGAAAGTCTTTTTCTAAAACTAGTCCAAGTTTCATTCTTTTCACTAATTCTCGTTAATCCTCCAATTTTGTGAATACTTCAAGTGCCGTCTTTGGTCAGTGTTTAGCTGAAAAGCTCGTATTTGCACATCGAAATCGTATACTAAAAATTTGAGTGATAGAGTGAAAGAAGAGAGCCTCTTCTAATCGTCTTCTCTTCCTTCTTTCCTCTTTCCTCTTTCTTCTTTTCTTCTTTAAAAATATAAACCAAAGAAGAATTTTTCATTAGTTTCTTTTTGGAAATTCTGCCTACAGATTGGTGTTACCATGAAGAAACACGGGGAAGAGGCGTGAATAAAGCAGGTTAAATTTATGTCATTTTATGTAATTTATGTCTAAATTTTTGCTTATCCATGATAGGAATCATTTATGAACTCTGAGAGAAAGTTTTTGAGATAACCTTTAAAACTTTTAAAGCTTCTTTCTTAGTTTTGCCTTTATCGGAAGACTGACATTTATTGGGTTGACTGAAAAGTTTTCTTCCGGGTAACCAACCTACTGCTCGCCCCCATGTGGTCACCGCTTCCCAAAACTTAACCCTGGTTGTAGAACTGGTCAACCCAATTTCGGCCCATTTTGACCTAAAGTGCGGGTTCTCTGTCGGTCGAAATGGGATCCCAAGTGCCTGTAAAAAGACCTTCTTTGCTCTTCTTTGCTTCTTGGTTTCTTCTTTGCTCTCTTTGTCTTTGCTTTTCTTAAAGGTTACTTTTTGAAATGAAATAATCAACTAATTAAATCTATAATTTGTTTTATCAGAAAGTCCTATTATTTATTTACAAAGTGCCCCTTTAAGAAAGTTTGGAAAGCTCGCGTTAGTTCATTTTTTTAAAGATGTGAAGTCGAGGAGTCAAAAACGATGAAACTCAAAGTTTTGATTTGAGCACTAAAAAGTTTTATAATATTTCACAGAAACCTATTTTAATGTTAAAAGAGAAAAGACAGAAAATAAAAAGCTATGTAAATAGACAAATTTTTATAATATTTCACCAAAGCGGTTTCATTTTATGTCCATTGTAAGGATTGCAGGAAAAAAACAAGAATTCCCGTTCGGATTGGCTTCAAAGCTGGCTAAAAATTGCCTAAAAATGAGCTAAATGAAATAGTTAAACTTTTTATTTAAGGCAAATCAGACATTTGTCGCCTAATTCTTCATTTATAAATGAAAAGTTAAGTATAAGTTTGAAAAAGGTGGACAAGAGTAGAGGCTAAGCTAATATTTGAGCTACGGTAACACATCAGATTGAAAGCTCAGATCAGATTGAGAGTTCGATCAGACAAGCTCAGATCAGATTGAAAGTTCAGATCAGATTGAAAGCTCAGATCAGATTGAAAGTTCAGATCAGATTGAAAGCTCAGATCAGATTGAAAGCTCAGATCAGATTGAAAGCTCAGATCAGATTGGAAGCTCAGCTCAGATTGAAAGCCCAGATCAGACTGAAAGCCTAGATCAGATTGAAAGCTTGTATTCTAGCGGACTGTATTCTTCTCAAGTAAAGCAAGTCAATTTCCAAAACGATCGTAATCTTGCCTTTCTTCCAATTCTCCAAGTTTCCGTTTTGCAATTACTACAAGAAACAAGATTATTGTAGTTTTAAACAACAATAGATTGAACTGGGCCAAGATTACGATTATTTTCAAAAGTTTGACATGTTTTCAAAAGTTTATTCTTTGAGACGAACACATTCTAACCATTCATTTGAAAGTCAGAATCGAAATTCGAATGATATCAAAGCTTTAAAGAAATCTGAAAAGTTGCCCCTATTGAAACTATTTAAATTTTGCTTTAAAACTCCATCAAAACTAGTCAAAACTATAAATCAAATGTCAAAAATACGGGAAAAAGACAAGTTTCCTCGTGATTATTTCAAAAGTTTCTCTTTTCTTCTTTGAATCTTATCAAAAAGATGAAGGCTTTGTAAAGAATAGAAGAAGAAAATGAAGAAGAAGAAGACGAAAGGAGAAGGAGAGTCTCATTTCCCTTTTCCCCGTCGTTTTCTTGGCATTGTCGTAAATTTGTGTTCTCTCATTTCCATTTCTATCAATAAATTCGGCTTTTAAATTCTCACCAATTATTTCCCTTTTCTTTTTCCATCATTAAATTTTATGTTTTTATTTGATAATCCCCCTCTTGTTTATTACATTTTTTATGTTTTAAAACTCGAAGAAACTCGTAGAAAATTTAAAAATTAAATAAAAACTCGAATCAATAATGTTCGGTGAGAATTTATTTGAATATTTTAATCTCAAAGATAAATAAATCAAATTGAGAAGTGCTTGTAAAAAATCGTGCTTTTCTCTTTTATTTCAATTGATAACGTTTCAAGAAAATTTATTTTTTTTCTTTTGAGAGCTGCTGATTCTAGTATTGAAAAATTTACATACCGTAAATCATATAGTAGATTTATGGGATGGGTACCACTATTACATAATCATATGTATTAATGGATTAATGTAACATCTAATAACATCTAATATGGATTAATGTAACATCTAATAACTTACCGTAAATACTGTAATAGTACCCATCCCATAAATCTAAACGTTTTATGGGATGGGATTCGGGCTTAATTGGTTTAAGAATTTTGTTTTAGTTCATTCGGACGTTTAGGGTTGTTTATGAATTAATGTAACATCTAATAACTTACCGTAAATACTATAATAGTACCCCACCGCCCTCGTACAGTCGCGTAGTCGTAAAGGTTTTTAGTATTTCATTTTTTACAAAGCGCCCGTACTTTCAAAAATGCGTTTTTGATACCCTAAGCGCGCATTGTAGCATAAACCATTGTCGAGAAAACTCGTTCAAAGCTAGACTACGCAACACTCCGCACCGTCATTAATGGGGGTGGGGTACTATTACAGTATTTACGGTAAGAAATTGTAAATTTTTCATTTTAAACTATGACCATTTTACGTTGAATAGAATCAATTTTCTTTTCAAATAGTATTCAAATATTTTTCAATACTCTAATGCTGTATTAGATATTAGATGGTAAATGCTTTATTAGAATGATATGTTATTCTCAACCCCTCAAAATCAATTGATCCAAAAAGAAATAAGTAAGGGGGGAGGGGAATCAAATGAATTAAAAGTTTAGAATCCGTTGAAAGCTTTTTTAAACAATAGCCCCTTTTGTCCAAAGCGTACAAAAAAAACGTTTAAAAGTGAAATGATTTTCTTACCCACGTTAGTCAATCATTAAACCCTGTTTTGAATCTCGAAAAAATCGATGTGTGCAATTCTTAAAAGTGAAATGATTTTCTTGATTTTTTTGATTCTTGGAAATGATTTTTTTAAAACAATTAGTTTTCTTTTTCAAAAATAGCTTTTTATATTTTATTGCCGATAAAATATTAGTAGATGGATAGATCTAGACTTAATACTAATATTAATAAAATAATAGGTTGATGCATAAGTCTTTTCGTTCCTTTTCGTCTGCCGTTTCAAGCCAACAAATGCACCAATTAAACTACGGTTGATTCCATTAGAAAAACCAATTATTTTCTGCAAAATAACATTAAAACGGGTTTTTAAAATATTTTATGCCTGGATTTTCTTGAGAGTATGAAGTCGGGTAGTCAAAAAAGGGCTAACTCGATGATGCGGTTTAGACACCTTAGCTAAAGAAAACCTATCTTCATGTCAATAGATAAAAAGATAGAGAAAAAAAGTTTGATATTTCGCCAAAATTTCAGAGAAATTCATTCAGCCAATTTTTCCGTAGAGTTTTTTATAGATTTTTACGAAAAAGGCGTTTTTCACTCTCGAATTTGCTTCAAAGTGAACCGAAATTCATTTAAAAAGATGCAAATTGAACAAAAAAACACTTTTTTTATAGAGCAAACTATAGATTAATTGGTGAATTTGTTACTTTTTAACAGAAGTACGAAAAAAACGAAAAGACTTATGCATCAACCTAATATTAATAAAATATTAGTATTAAGTCTAGATCTATCCATAGAACCCCCACAAGAGGAGGGGAGTCTAAAAAGTCAATATTTCGAGGGGTCAGAGGTGTTATCCTAACAAAGCATTTACGATAATATAAATATGCTTTATTCAGGGGGCGAATAGAAGCGAATCAGATAATCATAACCGCATATAACATATTGCATATAGTAAAGAGATTCTGAAATTCGGCTCTTTTTTTTTGTTTATAGTTGTTGAGATTTGTTGTTGTTGCGCTTTCCTTTTCCCTATCTCTTTTTTTATTTTCCAGGGTATGCATGTGGTACAGTCTCTACAAATCTCAAACTGAACCTCTCGAAACACAACGAACGCTTCTCTATTTTCTTAGTAAATTACTTGAAGATTAGCTAGACAATAGTTGAAATCGAAAATCGGGGGTAGTCAAAACAGCAAGAAACAAAATAAAAAAAAAAAAAACAAGCCGGTTCAAGTTTTATCTCAAAAATTCCTTGCGTTCTTGGCTACATGATGGGTGAAACAGTTTTTAAAAGTTCATATTTCATAGATAAAAAGGCACTCAAAATGTGTGTCGAGTGATACTCGGTTGGTTAACTGAATATCTTTAGAGACCCATTATTTTTTATATGAAATATGAACTTAAACTTCACCATATGTGCCAAGAACGTGGAATTTTTTTTGGATAAACTTGAACCGGCTTGGTTTTTTGGATTTTGAGAAATTTGACGGCGCTGTTTTGAACGTTTTCTATTATGGCGCTGTGAGTTTTCTATTATGGCGGTACTACCCCGAAAATCCTTTTAAGATTATGATCTTTCCATTTCTAGGTATGGCCACAGATGTCTGGGCCTAATTCGCGGTGATAACGAAAAGAGCTTGAGGATTATCTCGAAAGATACGAGCACGATATAAAGGTTTGTGAAATAACTTCTTCTTACTTGCTTTCTTTCTTACTTACTTACTCCTCTCTACTTTACTCCTTCTTACTCTCTTTCACTTTCTTCCTTACTTTTACTTCCTCATTTCTCTTAATTTCTTTCTTACTTACTTTCTTACTTACTTACTTTCTTACTTCCCTTACTTTCTTCTTACTTTCTTCTTACTTTCTTTCTCTTACTTTCTTACTTTCCTTACTTACTTCCTCACTTTCTTCTTACTTTCTTGCCCTTCTTACTTACTTTCTTTTTTACTTACTTACTTTCTTACTTACTTCCTTACTTTCTACTTACCTTACTTTCTTTCTTACTTTCTTATCTTACTTACTTGAATTTTCCTGCTTAATCTATTTCGAGATCTATTTCTATTGAATCGAAATGGTCAATTTTCATCTAGAATTTTTTTGGCATAGATTGAATTGTTGTCAGTCCATTTGGAAATGACTAATATAAAAAGTAAATTAAGTTTGCAGTTAAAAGTAAAGTAAATTTGAATTTCTTCTTGTTTAATTTAAAACAAGTACTACATAATTGCATAGAAAATGAAAATGCAGCCTCTCCCAACGCCCCATCCACTATTTCCTTATCAGCCGAATCGAGGCTCGAAGGATCGGCTTACGTGTCTCTTTTTGCAATGAAAGAATCAAGAAAAATTCAAGTTTAATATTAAATAATCTTTAAATATTATATAGTATTTAATAAACGAAAGCGCAATTATAAAGAAACTAGCTTTTTTTGTATTTTCAGAAAATAGAAGAAGTTGCGAATCTCCTCGATAAAGCAATCAACGAATCGAAGCGACGTTGTGGAGAGATTCAAAAGGAAATTCTATTGGAACAAAATCAAGTCAAAATTTTTTAGATTTTAAATCACAAACTCGTTTTCAGCTTAAAATCGAGATACTTGCTCGAGAGTTGTGCGTTCAACGTCACATTCACGCATTGACAATCACGAGAAACGCCAAATTTTTCAATAGAGTCCGAGTTTTAAATCATTTTTATCGTTTTTAAACAAACCAAATTTCTCTTTTACTCTTCTCAAATCACCTTTTTCTTTTTCCTTTTTTTCTAAAACTTTGATTTCCGTTTCTAAAACGTGTCAACTTTCAAAAAAAAAAAACTACTGTAATTTTCAACCGTAAATACTGTAATAGTATCCCACCCCCCTCGTACAGTCGCGTAGTCGCAAAAGTTTTTTAGTATTTCATTTTTTTCAAAGCGCTTGTGCTTAAAAAATGCGTCAATTTGGTATCAAAAAATAGCTGAAATTCAGGGCTATTTTTTGATACCTAAACCCGCATTGTAGCATAAACCAGTGTCAAGAAAAACTCGTTCAAAGCTAGACTACGCAACACTCTGCACCGTCATTTAGGGGGTGGGGTACTTATTGGCAATAATATTTACGGTAGTAAGTTTCTTTAGGAAAAGCTCAACTTTCACCAATGAGCTTTACAGTATTTACGGTAGGTTTTCCAGAAAGTCTTTTCGTTCCTTTTTGGTAATTCCGTTGAAAATAACAAATTCACCAAGTAACCTATGGTTTATTTCATTAGAAAGGTCAATTATATTTTGTTTCATTAGAAAACGCAAGGAGAATATCTACCGTAAATACTGTAATAGTACCCTTGTAAAGTCGCGTAGTTGCAGTCGCAAAAGTTTTTTAGTATTTCATTTTTTTTTCAAAGCGCTTGTGCTTTCAAAAAATGCGTCTTGAGTATCAAAAAAGTAGCTGAAATTCAGGGCTATTTTTTGATACCTAAACGCGCATTGTAGCATAAACCAGTGTCGAGAAAAACTTGTTCAAAGCTAGACTACGCAACACTCCGCACCGTCATTATGAGGGTGGGGTACTATCACAGTATTTACGGTAGGTTTTTATCCAGTTACATTTCGAACTCTGGCTTTAGATCTGTCTTCTAATGTCTTATAATCTTCTCCTTGTGAATGAATCATTTGTCAAATTGATTCATTGATTAAATTTGGCTTAGTTTAGTCCTGATTTAGCCCTGGTTTAGCCCTAGTTTCTGATTTCTTTCAAAAGCTAATAGCTTAATCGAAAAAGAATTTCTTATCAAATTTAATCAATGACTCAATTTGACAAATGATTCACTCAAAGAAAAGCCGCTCCCAAAAAGGAAATTGAATTGTAATCCCGAAATACTGAAGGAATTTTTGAGAGAGAAGAATTCCCAATGATTACTTCACACTTATTGCAAAAAAAGAAAGACCGATCCTGCCAAAAAGAAAGACTTCAGAGCCCATTCTTCGGCGCCTATTAAACGCTTTTTTTTCGCTTAAAAAGTGAGGAATCTCATAAGAAAAGTGAAAAAAAGAGAATAAAAAGAATAAAGAGTGATATCTTGAATGCTTTTCTCTTTCTTGTTTCTCTTTTCTTTCCCCTTTTCTTTGCTTGATTCCCCTTTGATAAGAAAGTCGATGAATGGGTGTTTACGAGGGGCTCCAACCCTTCCAACCTCTTCAATTTTCATTCTTTTAATCAAGAATAAACCGCTTTCCATTCAATCATACACTATTGATTTTTTTTATTTTACAAAATCTCTCATTGATCTTTGATTTCAATCATTGATCATTGATTTCAATCATTGATTCCCCCATCAAGCTCACAAGCATCAAGCTCACCCTTCTGCCATTTAACAAGCAGCTTTTCTTTCTTCTAAAGTTTGACTGAGCTGTTTTCTAAAAGGCTACACTACTGGACAATGAAATATCATATTTGAAAAAACTTCCTCGTTGAAAGATCGTTGAAAAAAGATCGTCACAAAAAGATCGTCTGTAACTCCCTTGTCTTTACCGTATTTCTAAATATTAATATTACCATTGTGTAGCCCTTGAAAAGAGCTTTCAGAAAATGTATAACACTAATAGTTTAAACTCAAAGACAAGGAAGTTACAGCTTACTGCTTACCAGTTACTAGATACAGTACTGGACAATGAAATGATATTTGAAAAACGATCGTCACTTTCGCGCGTCTGTAACTCCCCTTGTCTTTGAGTTTAAACTATTAGTGTTATACATTTTCTGAAAGCTCTTTTTCAAGCGCTACACAATGGTAATATTAATATTTAGAAATACGGTAAAGACAAGGGAGTTACAGACGTGCGAAAGTGACGATCTTTTTTCAAATATCATATTTCATTGTCCAGTAGATGTATATCTAAAGAGTTTTATCTAAATTTTTGTTAAAAATACAACTGAAACCAAGCATTTAAACTATTTACAATACTTTTAAAGCTTTAAAACAATTTATTCAAAATCATTAAATTAACAATCATCATTTTCCTAACTTCGACTTCAGAAATACCCATCAACAAACACCGGACAATCATTGAGAAACGAGTACTTCACACAGAAAAGACTCAGAGAGGTTTGTAATAAAAAAAAGAAATTTGAAAGAAAATGATATCACTTTAGGCAGAACGTCGGAATCTTTTGATTCGAGATTCTTCGGAAGAGTTTGTGAAAGAAATTCCAAGGTATAGATGAGTCATCGACTCGCTGTCATGCAATTTTCCTTTTTAGACCAGAGCTTCTAGGTCGGCTAAATTCCGTTCAACCGATAACAATTGAAAAAGAACAAAAAAAGGAGTTTAAAAAAGGAAATACTCGGCGGATCACTAGAGACCACAATGACAGGTTCGTCGAAAGAAAAAGATAATTTGATTTGATTTGATTTGATTTTAGTTGTTTTAAGTTTAGTTGATTTGATTTGATTTGATTTTATTTTATTTTATTTGATTTGATTTGATTTTGATTTTTGATTTGATTTGATTGATTTGATTTGATTTGATTTGATTTGATTTGATTTAACACGTTGACGACAATGGCGTTTTTGCACAAACAAGCGCATGGGACAACGTTGTTTTTTTCGACAAAAAATGTCACCTGAAATTGTCACCTAAAAAATTAAAAATTTTAATAATCAACGGTTAAATCGACATTTTCCGGGACCAAGTCGAATATAGATACTACCCTACTTGCTTATTTAATATCCATCATCAGCAAACATAAATATGCACAAAAAAAAATCAATTTTGGTACTGTCACCTGACATCAGGTGACAATGTCCCAGGCGAACGAATATGTGTCAGACGGCATCAGGTGACAATGTCGTCAACGTGTTAAGAACAAAATCAAATCAAAATCAAATCAAATCAAATCAAGTTCTAAATTTGATTCTTAATTAATAAAAAACATTGTTAAGTACAATAAATTGTTATAAATTTTAGAAGTTATATGTTAGACAATTGCTCTTTTCACTAAAAATTGAAAGTTAGTTAGAAAGTTAGAAAGTTAAATGTTAGGAAATTGCTTTCAACTCTAGAGTTCCGTGATCTCAACGATTAGCTTTGATTCTAGACTTCGTAAAACAAAAATAGCATTATATTATAGACCAGTATCGATCTCCAAATCAAGGTACAAACATCAAATCAGTCCAAGATGATCCAGTGAGTCAAAGCAATCTTATTATTATTATTATGATTTCATTTCTCAGATTGACCACCCACCACAACAACTTTCAATGGGTTATCAAGAGTTTCGTCAAGATCGACAAAGCGCGGAAATGACAGGGACCTATCAAGAGCAATTAGGCGATTCACTTGGATACGAAGAAATGGCACACGTCGAGTTGCACATTGAGGGAGATTCTCGGGGAATCAAGAAAGAGCAAGTCGCTCACACTCATATTGCTTCATCGCAAGGAAATCAAAAACCGAATGAACGAGTCCCAACAAGCCATTCGCATGAAACTCAACTCATCGACAAGCATGAAGAACATCCACATGAACATAAACACAAAACGATTCTAGGGAAAACGTCATCAGCAATCAACAGAGCTCTAGAAAATCTTCATATCAAGAAATCGAAGAAAGAGACAAGAAGTGGATCCTCTGGATCAGAGGGAAGTCGAAAGAATACACAGGAGATTCATATTGTTTCGCAAGCTATTGCTGATCCACAAGATCCGGATAATATCGAGAATCGTTTGCTTAGATCTGGTGTACCACATGTGGATAAAACTCGACTCAATCAATTGGAAAGAGCTCACGAAGTCAACGAGATTCATTTTGATCAACAACCTTTATCGGAAACGGAAAGTGATGCATCGACGGTGATCTTGAAAGAAAAACCACAGGAAGAGAGTATTTCGGCTACAGTTCATGTACATCGACAGGGTGAACACATTCACACAAAAATCTCCCAATCTGTTGAAGAGATTCACGGGGTTGAGCCACGGTTTGAGCCACCGATTCCACCAAGGGCACCGCTTGGCTCACTCACTCCACCACCAATTCCACCGAAAAGTTATCGAGGCGAAGATGATGCTATGTATGTACAATACAATCAACCATCACCGATTCCACCAAGAAAAGTGCCGACAACACCGATTTCCACTTATAATCCATATACTGTTCAAAGTGAAATCGATAAAGAAGTGATAGAAGTGGGAAGTGTCGATAGAGAAGTGATGGAAGCGAATCGAAATAAGACTTTCTCTCCTGAGCCAGTTATTGATGAAGCTGGATATGCTGTTCCGGAAAGAGTTCTCTCACCACCACCTGAGTCAAATAAAGATAAGAAATGGACATGGAAAGGAACGAATTTATCATCGAGAAGCCGAACTCCGACCGATTATGAAGTGGCTAATTTGATGGCTGAAACGGCTAGAATTGGTCAATTGATAGAATAGTTTTAGAATAAAAAAAATCATTTTAGATTTGATTCACGAGTATCAAACGAGTCAAGAGATTCCACATATGGTTGAGCCGAATCACGTGAAGAGTCCCGTTGAAATGGAAAGGGTTTTGAGTCCGGTCGGTTTTTGAAAGATTTCATTGTGATTAGCTGTTTTCTTGAATTGTTTTCCCCCCGTTTACTAGTCATTCTTGATTTAGTCATTTACCAATCAATATTCTTGATCAATATCAATTAATATTCTTGATCAATATCAATCAATATCAAATCCCTTTTCAGGTGTTAAGCCGAGAGCATGAGGGGTTAACAAAATTGCGCTATGATGATGAGCTTGAAGAACAGCTGAGAGCATCAATCCTTCACGCAACAAAATCCCTCACTCAAACCGAGAAGAAACAGGTTTTGATAATCTTGATGAGGTTTATGATAAAGTTAAATAAGTTGAATGGCCAACTAATTCCAGGTGAGGTGAGGGCTCCGCAATCATTTTTTGATTTAATCTTTCAAAATAATCGACTATAAATATGGTTGAACTAATTGAATTGGCTTTTCATCCATTGAAAATCTATCGAATTAGACTTTAAATGACTCCCAGCTAATTGACTTCCAGCCAAGCCTTCAAGCCAATGCTTTCCTTTTCTAACATTACCAGCAGAACAGCCGGCCTAACGGTGCTTCAGAAATTGTAAAAATGATTGATAAGTTAATAAGATTGATAAGTTAATAAGTAAGTAAATAAGTTAATAAGTAAGTAAATAAGTTAATAAGTAAGTTAATAAGTTAATAAGTAAGTTAATAAGTTAAAAAGCCTTTTTTTCTTCAGGAAACTAAGCCCCATAAACAGCCGATCGAATACGCATCAATCAATCGCTCACCGGCAACAGTTCATCAGCAATTTGATGCAACTTTTTCTACAACATCCAGCATTTCTTCCACAGATATTGTTCATGAGGTAAAACTGAATAATTTGTATAGTTTATGAGAATGAATAGGTGATGTCTCGAAGAAATCTCCGTCTTGATGGAGTATCGATTCGACCAATCGACACGACAATCACTCCACCATCGACTCCAATGACAAAGTAAAGAATTTGATGATCGTCTGGCTATATACAGTACTGGACAATGAAATATCATATTTGAAAAAAGATCGTCACTTTCGCACGTCTGTAACTCCCTTGTCTTTGAGTTTAAACTATTAGTGTTCTACATTTTCTGAAAGCTCTTTTCAAGCGCTACACAATGGTAATATTAATATTTAGAAATACGGTAAAGACAAGGAAGTTACAGACGCGCGAAAGTGACGCTCTTTTTCAAATAGATATTTCATTGTCCAGTAGTGTAAATATCTAGTTATAGTTCGTATCTTAGTCATATAAAAACTATGATTTTCACTGAATACTTATTTTGATTCTTTGCCTCATTTCAAACTTCAGTCTTTCATCGGTGCCAACACACTCAATCGGGGATTATTTGAGAAGCACGGATAGGTTGGGAGATGATGAACTTTATTGAAATAAAGATCAACATTTCAGTCATCTATCAACACATCACGAGCACGAATTTCACGATTTAGTTGATGGGGAAAAGAGTGAATCGAAAAAGGTTTGAAATGGGGGAAAAATGGGGAAAAAATGGTTAAACATACTGTATAATTTGCTAGAATCTTTTCAATTTTCACGATTTCTTAAACAAAATCGAACTTTATCTGACTACAAACACTAAATTTAACCTTTCAAATTCAAATTCCCTCTTCAGAGTTCTCCAATCTACGATGAGGTAGCTCGCGATTCATCAGTGAATTCATCGATTCACACACCGACAACACCAACACCAATTGCTGCCAAAAGATCGGTGAGTACGTCCAGAAAGTAAATCAGAAGAGAATTTGCTTCTAAAAATTTCACTTTCCATTGATCAATCAATTTCAGCCAACCACCATCCACAAATCCATTCCATCGCCTCAAGCTTTTGCCCCGAAATCGGTGAGCACGTAGTTTAGGCTTCATTGTTTCATTTCATTTTATCTCCCGAATCTCTTTTTACTGTTCATCTAGCTTTGGAAGACACAAGTCATAAGAATTGTAAAATTTCAGCCAATCACCACCTCCAATCCCATTCGATCAGCTCAAATTTCTGGTCCAAAATCGGTAAAATTTTCTTAACAATCCTTGAGCTTTTCTCTAAATTTAGCCAAATCGATACGAGTTTGTCGATGGAAAAAAAGAGGCTCAGTTCTTGAAAAGCAATTTATTGAATGAGATCAAAGAAAAGGTAATGAATCAGGAAAAGGTTGGATATGTTGAAAAGAAATAGTGACTTTTATCCTTTTATACTTTTATTAGGCAAAGAATCACGAGTATGATGAAGTTGCAAGAGATGAGAAACCGAAAAAGAACGAGAAAATCGGGATTTCAAATGTTTGGATAAAGTTTTGGCTAGAATCTTTTGAATAGAAATTGCAGGAATCGATTCGACATTCGGATTTGCGTAAAATGAGAGAGATTTCGGAGAAAGGAGCTCATCAACAACAACATCAACAACATCAACAACATCAACATCAACAACAACATCAACAACATCAACATCAACAACAACATCAACAACATCATCAACAACAGCAACATCATCAACACAACAAAAAAAAAAAAAAAAAAAAAAAAAAAAAAAAAAAAAAAAAAAAAAAAAAAAAAAAAAAAAAAAAAAAAAAAAAAAAAAAAAAAAAAAAAAAAAAAAAAAAAAAAAAAAAAAAAAAAAACAACATCATCAACAACAGCAACAACAGCAAGGATATCATCACGTTCTGGTTAGTTTAAGCTTAATAAAGACAACGATACTTTTTGAAAGTTCACGCTTTTTAAATCAAAAGAATTCAGAACACTGGCGCCTACACATCGACGGTGGAGACAAGTTTTGGAGATGAGAATGTCTATGAAGAGATTGATCAATATCAGATTAACGCTGTGCAAAGAGGTGAATGAATTGATCGTTAATTTGTTAGCTTTCTTTTTCAGCTCCTCCACCAATCCCTCAATCAGCCATTCCACAACGAGTTCAAATGGCTCGAGAGACATTTGCGCATAAACAAGATTCGAGTGAAGAGCGAAGTAAGGATGAATCAAGTTCATTTATAAAGCTATGAAAGATTCTAATAAGTTTCTATTAAGTAGATTCTAATAAGATATAATCTTCAAAAGTCGATCTTCCAGGATACGAGGGAAATCGCTATCACGATGAAGCGGCTTTTGGTGAAATTGGCGAAGATGAGGCGCTTGATTGGGAGCTTATCTACACGACAAATGCAATTCGACAAATGAGTCGAAATAATAAATGGAGAGAGAGTATTCTTAATAAAGATCGCATACCAAAGGTATTTGAAAGAATAAAATGAAATCGTATCCAATCATTTTAGCCACCAAAGAAGCAACAAAAGGAAATACCCGATGTTTTGCCGAAAAACTCGCCATTTGTTGCGTGAGTTTTGAGCTTTTTTATGTTCTATTGTGCTTTCTAATTCTCAAAAAAGAAACTACCGTAATGTTGTCTCTGTGGAAAATACGAATAATTCCATCATTGCTGTATTTTTCGTTGCTGATAGTTCAGTGGTAGAATAACGGCTCGACTGATTTACGACTGATTTATCTGCACAAAGAGATCTTATAGAAAAAGTGGAAGAGATTTAAACATATAAAGCACAGAGATTATGAATCTAAAGAAATATCACAAATTCACTTTATAGATTTCGGAACAGTTTCAATTTTCAGGAAAACTGTCGAGCCTCCGCGAAGTAAGACGCCGACTTCATGGACAAAAAACGAGGGTTTCACCTTTTCGGTTCCCGGGATACAAAGGATTGATTCAGAGGAAACAGATGGTCAGGAATTGAAGATTATAAAGAAGATTATAAAGAATATTATAAAGAAGATTTTAAAGAAGATTTTAAAGAAGATTGTAAAGAAGATTGTAAAGAAGATTGTAAAGAAGATTTTAAAGAAGATTTTAAAGAAGATTTTAAACAAGATTGTAAACAAGATTATAAACAAGATTGTAAACAAGATTACAAAGAAAATCAAATTTTAGATCCATCATTGGATTTGAAAGAGAGATGGGGGAAAATTCTGAACGAAGAATCGAAAGGCGACGTTTGGAAAGAGGAAAGAGTCGAGAGAAAACATGTGCCACCACATGTTACAAATATCGGTTTGTTTTCGCTAACTTGCATAGCAATAGAATTATTGCCCTTTTTCCTAGTACATAACTTAAATTTCAGGTGCAACAGGCTCACAAATCCGCGTCCCAAGCGTTCCATTGCCTGTTCAACATTCTCATCCACAACCTATCAACCTTCAAAAACCGGTTTGTAACTGAAATTGTTTTGATTCTCTTTGTAAATCTAGATAATCTAGATCAACAAGATCAACAACAACCTTTAATTTCAGCAAAATCTTCCCCAATCTCAACGATCTCCTTCAACTCCTGATGCTCATTATTATCAAGGATTTGTCAAAGACATTCGACAAATCTACTCGTGAGTTAAACACTAAAAAAATTATAAAATCCAAGATTTAGCCAACCAAATCCAGTGAAATGGGAAAGAAGTCAATCAGTCGGAAACATTTACGAAGTTCCAAGAGGGAATCCTCGTCTAAATCAATCGAAACGAGAGACGCAACCGATTGTGATCGAGAAATTGGATCGACCAGTCTCTACTCCAAATGTGACACGAACCGAAACTGTGACAACACCGACATTCGTGAAACAATCAACGAGCAGTCATGTGGATACACCGGCAAGAGAAACATTCAGTGCAACGAGTCCAGCTCGGCTGATGAGTCCGCGAAGATTGGAGAGTCCTCGGCCAAGACCCGTTGATTTGAGTTCACTCAGAGCTGATCGCGAGTATCGGTTTGTGATTTATATTTGAAGTGAAAGAAGTTTCAATTCCAGTTTCTACTCTCTCCGCACACCAAGCCCGTCAACTCCAAAAAGGACGCCAAGTCCAGTCTTTAGGTAGATTGCTTAGTTTTTTTTCTTTTCGCTGGCTTTACTGAAGGTCTAACTTTGCTCAATTTGAGTCCTGACCTATAAAAAGTTGTACTTACCTGGTTTGATCCAGATCTTGCACCTGGCTTTGTAAAATTTCTGATCTTTGGTTCTAGAAAGATTTAAAAAAGAAATCTAAAGTAGATTAGAAAGCACGATTACGATAGCTTTTAAAAATTGATTTACTAAATTGATATCTATTGGTAATTGGTAATTGATTGTTAATTGATATCTAAGTCTACATTCTACATGTTTCAGAGAATACGCTCAAGTTCAATCTCGTGTCGAAAGCACATCAAAGGATGAACCGATTTATGATGAAGTTCAAGAAGTTCAAGAAGTTCAAGAAATTCGACAACCATCTCCAGTCAAACAATTCTATTCGCCAACTTGGCAGAGAATTGAGCAAGAAATCGCTCGATCCAATGCCCAATATATTGATGGTTTTGATTTAAATGTTTATCGAACTTTTGAAATATTTAGAAACGACTCAACATTATCATGAACACCGTCAACACCATGAAGTACACCGAAGTGAAGAAGCTCATCATCATCAGGATCATCACCACCATCAACATGTTCACCATCAACATGTTCACCATCATCCAGGTTTTCAAAAACTCATTTGCTTTATGAGAATTTGGTTTTAGAGACAAGAGTTGAAAATGAACCGCATGATTCCCATCACCATCACCATACCGATTACAAACATTTGAATGGGCACTCGAAAATGAGTGACGAAGAACGATTCGTGATCATTGGTGAACTGCAAAAAACCCCACTTTCGCCAAAACCAAAACCCGTTGATTTGAAAGAAAGAGAAATTGAGAGACGTCCTTCTCCACAAATAAGGAGAAAAACAAGGGAAATCCTCGAAAAGGAGGAGAAAGAACCCGAATTTATACAGACACAACGGGAAATATTAAGAAGAAGAGAGGAAAATCAGAAGAAGTTTGAGGAAATGTTGAAAGCTGAAGAAGAAAAGAAAAGAATGGCAAGAGAAAGGGAGGAAAGAGAAGAAAGAGAAAAGGAAGAAGAGAGGATCAGAATCGATGTGGAGAGGAGGGAGAGGATGAGGAAAGAAGAGGAAGAGAAAAGAGTGAAGAGGGAGATGGAGGAGAAGGAGAGGTTGAAGAGAGAAGAGGAGGAGAGGAAAGGGAGAGATCAGGAGAGGAAGAGGAGGGATATGGAAGAGATGGGCAGGGAGAAGGAGAGGAGGGAAAGAGAGAAGATCGAGAAGGAGGAGGAGGAGAGGAGGAAAGAGGAGGAGCACAGGAAGTGGGAAGAGGAGAAGAGGAGGAGAGAGATTGAGGAAAGGAGGAGGAGAGAAGAGGAGAAGAGGCTGAAAGAGGCTGAAAGCCGGGAGGATATGATGCGTATAGGGATGCGGAGAAGTCGAGGATGGAACCCATTTATGATACGGTTTATGAATCTCCAGGATTGGCTAGACCCAAACCGTTTGTGGAAGCGACTTATGAGGCTGTTGAGCGGAAAGGGACCTCAAATTTGGAGGTAAAGGAGAGTCCGAATAACAAGCTCACACCAACTGAGGTAAAGAAATATTTGAACTTGAAGAAATATAGAAAAATAAATTTAGGGAGGAAAATGGCAAGTGGAAAGATATGAAGATGAGGATGTTGAAAAGAGAACAATTCCTGTATTTCAAGGACATGTCATGCATGATGGAAGAGAGGTAGAGCTTCTTCTCTACTTTTTATAGTACTGTAGTATTGTATTCTATATTACTTTAGTATTGTATTGGGTTAGTGAATTGAAACGTAATGAATTGAAAAAAAATGTAGCTGACGATGAGATCTTGTGGGGGATTAGAGGGTTGAGCTTCTGCAAAAGCTTGGAAACCGTAAAATCGACATCAACTCGGCTCGCCGGGGTGCACTACTATTAGAGAGAATACATATATAGTATTCAAGAAAAGTTCGCAACTATCTCGTCATCTATTGGGTTGGTGAATTGTAAACTGCCGGACTTTGAACTAAAATTTATTGAACATAAAACCATGAATTCATTCCAAATAATTTCCATTATTATTGACGACTTCTGCCCATTTTACAGGCAATTTGCGGATTCCTCTTTCGTAGTAGGATTTTGGTTTTGAATCGAAAAACTTTCAACGCCAATTTTTGACTGCTTCTTCCGAATCGAAGTGTTCTCCCGCAAGCTCATTACTCATGATCCGGAATAAATAGTAATCAAAAGGGGCAAGGTCCGGGCTGTATGGGGAATGCGCCAAAAGTTCCCAAACAAGGCTGTTTATTTTAGAGCGAGTCAGTGTGAGACTCAAAAATGGAGGACTGGAGATGTCCCAGTTTGAGCACTTTCTTCAAAAGAAACCCTTTTTGGTGTCAATGGAAAAGTTGTAGAGAATCAAAAATGAGGCTTATAGCCAAATTTCCAAAAAGATACACTTAGTAGTTTTGCTTAAAATGCAAGTTTTGTGAAAATTCGTAAATTTGGCAAATTTCTTGAAAACCAGTTTTTGAATCGTTCTGAAAATTTGGATATAAGCTTGATTTTTGATTCTCTACAACTTTTCCATTGGCACCAAAATGGGTTTCTTTTGAAGAAAGTGCTCAAACTGTCACATATGACAATAGGCGGCAGTTTTCAATTCACCAACCCAATATTTCTATGATCAAATAGTTTATTCAAATCTTTCAGATGACAGTTTTCCCTTTGGCTTCCGCTCATCACGTTGATCAAGTTCATTATCAATTAGGAGAAAATCAAAGACCACCTGGAATCCCCGAACATATCGATCTAACGTAAGATGATCAAATGGATCAAATGATCAAATGATCAACTAAACATTGAACATTTATTCAGAAATGCTGAAGAAGTGGTTGTTGAAACGAAAACGAAAGTCGTCACAACGGTTAAGAGGAGAGCATTGACGTAAGAATGAAAAGAAATGAAAAAAAATTGATTGCGAATTTTAGAGGTGAACTCTTCGAGGAGAATTATTCAAGTGAATCGAGTGGTTTCCCCCGATCAGTCCACATGGATTCACCTGTGCAAAGACTTTATGGGTAAATAAGCCAAAAAAAGAAATACACAGAAAAGCTATTTCAGAGCTCAAACCCTCGAGCATCCACACCTCGAATCGCCATTGAGTCGACGAAGTCCTCGACGGGAAATGATCGGCGATGGGGCGAGTCCAATTTACGATACCGTGCATTCGACTCCCGATCATTCACACTCGCAAAATCTCGGGTTTGATTTTGGACAAAATTTTATCCTTCTCCCTGTCTACATTGTGGCATTAACATAATAAATTGAATCTAAACGAGATCTTTGACAAGATCGCTCTCAAAATGCCAAGCGAGCGACACTCGGCTTTGAAAACCTTTCGACTTTGAAAACAAGCTATATAAAAAAGTTGAAAGCTTGAATTGTTTAGATAATAGGCACTGTTTTAGAAGACATACTTAAGATTTTACTCCAGAAAAATTAGAATGCTTGGTTCAATTTTGGCTAATCTAGGCGCTATAATTGTGAGCAATCTAGGCGCTATAATTGTGAACAATTTAAGCGCTATAATTGTGAGCAATCTTGTTTAATTTCTTTCGATTAAGCTCAATTCAAAGCTTCTGTCGACTATGATCTTCTGTCGACTAAATCTCGAATTTCATGCTTTTTAATGGATCAAATTTCTGTCTTTTGGCAAAAAAATGGCTAAAGAAATCTTGATTTTTACAGAAATTCTATAGGGACAAAAGATTTTATGAAGAAATCCGGGGCAACATTTCACTATATGACTAGCATTTGGTGGTTTAACATAATCTGCCTTTTCTCACTCAATAAAGGGACCATATGTCTGAAGGAAATCTTGTGGTGGGGAGGAGGGGATCTTGTATGAAAGGAGGAGAGAATCTGATGATGAAAAGAGGGATGAGGGGCTTTGCGTGTGTCATCTCCTCAACAGACTTCTTCCATCCTTCTTCCATCCTTCTTCCATCCTTCTTCCATCCTTCTTCCATCCTTCTTCCATCCTTCTTCCATTCTTCTTCCAACCTTCTTCCATCCAACTAAACCAAGAGTCGCTCTGATCTAAAGTTTTTAAGAGTTCTAAGGCAAAAAATCAGTTGCCCTTTTTAGACTGCGGTTACTATAAATGTAAATTTGTTGTAAATGTGGAAAATTCAATCTAGCTACTACAGTAAATCCTTTTTTGAGAAGCCTTTTGGAGAAGCCTTTTTAATTCAATTTAAGCTGTCATATTGAGCTAAATTTGCATTGAAAAGTTGATCTAGTATTGATTGAGTTTCTTTTGTTTTTACTTTTGTTTTTACTTTTGTTTTTACTTTTGTTTTTACTTTTGTTTTTAATATCTTTAAGGCTATACCACTTTGAGTTCTGTACTGATTTTCCAATTTTGATTCTGATTCTGATTTTTGTATTTTCAAAGTACACCAGTAAAAAGTGGTAAATCCTTGTTTTGAAATCAATTTCCCCCCGTGATTCGTGCATTTTGTGATGCCAAATGAAATCGAGTAATAGAAAAAGCCAATTCTTTTTTACCAAACTGTTATCTTCTGGGGTTTTCAAGGGATTCCTTTTCTTTCTTTTCATTCCTTTCTTTTTCATTTCTTTCTCTTGATTCCTTTCTTTTATTTACTCTTTAATAATCTTCCCTCTTTTCTCTTCCCTCTTCCCTCTTTCCTCTTCCCCCATCCCTCTCCCCCTTCACTCTTCTCCAAAAAGCTTCCCCCGAAAGGCTTCTCCCCTCTCCATTCCAATTCCTTTCCCCTCAAATCGATCGTTGTTTGTCTGTTTGTCTGCTCGCTTTCTCTCATCTCTTCAAATCTTTCCGAATTTTCTTTTTCTTTAATTTCTCTTTTCCCGTTGGATCTCTTGATTCAGTCTCTCTTCGTAAAGGCCGAAACATCCGAGGCTTGTTTACTGCTCTTTTCCATTTTCCTTTTCCCTAGTTTCACTCACTCTTCTTTCACATCCATTCCCCAAGTTACTATCTTCAACTTTTGCCCATTTCAATTCTATTTTTCGGTATTCTCATTGGATAGAGGCTAAAATTAGAATTAAACTGTCGATTGTAAGAGAGAATTTCAACATTTATTGCTAGCATTTATTTTCGAAATTGATTTTAAAATGGTAATTTGCATCCTATTATGGTAATCTTTGCAAATCTCAGGGTTTATTTTAACAATAACAATAAATTTGCATTCATAATATCAACCGTAAGAATGGTGATTGGCAATGCATATAGATTAGTGGAAAGTATACTTCATACTTTCCACTAATCTATATGCATTGCTTTAAATGCTAATTTTTCTATACAGGTTGTGTATTCTTTAAAAAAAAAAATACATTTATTGAAAACCAATAATGTGATACAAACAAAGGGTACATAATAAGACATAAAGGTTAAACACACAATTTTATGGCACTGCGGTGCCGTTCTCACCCCTATTTACCCCTATTACCCAAATGTTGTGAAAGAAAAAAACCCACTTGGTGGGAAAAAGAAACATTTTTATTTTGCCAGAGTGATTGAACCCTCGACCTTCCGCTTCAGAGACAAGACTCCTAACCGGTCGGCCATCTGGCCATTCATATGGAAATTTTTCGATTCTATGCTAATTTTGCAGCTCAAATCATCGATTTCCCTTAAACAATAACAGTGAATTTCCATTTCTTCAAGTCATTTTCGAGAAGAAGGCCGTGTTTTCTCGTTCTATCTACAGCAAAAAATCATATTGAAGTGAAAAAGAGCGAAAAAAAAAGGAGAGCGAATCGGGGCGATTACCGAATCGGCTCGAGTTGTGTCCCCCTTTTTCTCCTTTTTTTTTCTTTTGCTCCGATTTACCCTCCCCTATTTACTTTTCACAAAAAAAAGCGCCGTTTGACCAGTTTACTCTAGAACCCATCAAATAACAGAAAATTTTTGATTTCCAGCAAGTTTTCTAATTTTTCATTGACTTTGCTTTTCACGATGATCCAGTTACAACCAAATTTCTATTTATTTATTTATTTTGCAAGCCTTGTCCATTTGTCTCCAGCCACAGATTCATCGCCAATGAATTCGCCTTTGTTTTTATTCCTCTAAACCAAATTGGCCAGCTAGCTAGAAAATGGATAAGGAAAAAGAGAGATTTCCCTTTGCAGTTTCCCAGAGGAGTCGCTTGAATTGAGGAGAGAACCCCTGGAGGGCCCAGAGCTGAGGCTAGGCTGCCCCGAGTCCCTTCACGGCCCTTTTATCCCTTCAGCCCTGTTTAGATCCCTAAAAAACTAAAGCGATTCAGCCGTTTTTTCCCTATTCTTTTCCCTATTCTCCTTCTGTTTTCTGAATGTCGGTTCTCTTTTCTCTTCCTTCCTTTTCTCTTCCTTTCTCTTCTCTTCCTTTCTTTCTTTTCTCTTCCTTCCTTCTCTCTTCCTGCCACACATTTCCATCCTCTTCTCCATCATTTTTCCCCTTTCCCAAACAAGACAACACTCCCATTTTCCTTCAAAAAAAGCTTACGCACGCTTTCTTTTTTTAGTTCTTTAAGTCAAATTTTTCTTTTAACTATCATAATATAAACTATCATATCACTTTTAATTTGTGTAAACTACTGTACGGCATTAGAGCTTACTGTAGATAGATTGGATAAAACTAGAGCCAAGAATACGATTCTTTTCGACTCTTTAACTCTACCCTTCCATAGTATCCATTTGCCGAATCGGGCAAAAAATCGATGCAAATGTTTATTCTTCGATGGCAAAAGAAAGAAAAGGAAAAGAAAAGCGTTGTGTGCTTTCCCCTTCAAGAATTCCTCTCCTTTTTTGTGTCATTTTCTTGAAACCTTTTAAACTTTTTAAGCTTTATTTTTCTTTAAAATGAATCAAATGGGTTTTAGTGCCGAGGATCGAGTGCCAGCTACACCATTACAGGAACATTTCGAGACACAAAGGTATACAAAGATATTTATGAACAATTAAGTAGCATCCCTAAAATAGCTATAGTATAATAGGGTAAATGCAAGTTTTTAAATGACGTACAAGAATTTGATTTCAGATCACAGCCTGAGTATCGCTCAATCGGTACTAGTCCACCGGAAAAACTTTCCCCGGTTGGTTAACAAGTTTTTTTTTATTAAATATCATAATTTTAAATAGCTTTTCTATCGGTTCTAATCATTTTTTGAAGTAATTTTTACGCTAAAATAAGTCCTAATAAAGCCAACATAGAATTTGAAGAAAGATTTGAATCCTTGAAAGCAGTAAAAAAAATTTGATTTATCCTGTTTTTGTTGACAGTTAAAGATATAAATAGATGACTGTTTTGAACAGAGTTTCGATTTGAATAAAAACAGAAACCAAGAGTGAAAACGTGAAAACGAAAAACTTTTTTTAACACGTTCGGGACGATTCGGTCCACCGTTGGACGAAGGTCGTCTGGCCCCTGGAACCCCTGGGACCACCGGTGAACCGAACCGGTCCACTGGTGGACGAAATTTTTGACGCCCTATAACTTCTCAACTTTTTAAGATAATTTCAAAATGTAAAAAGATTCGATTAGTTCTTTTTGAGGCAGAAATATTTTCAAAATATGATTAGAGATTCGGATTCAGTATGAAATTTTACATTTAGGAGGTGTATTTCGGGGCTAATAGCTTTGCGAGACACCCCTCGTCCACTGGGGCAGTAACGCAAAAAAAAACGCCTCGTCGCGAATGTGTTAACACAAGCAATTATTCTAGGACGCTGAAGGGCAATATTTCGATCGTAACGGTGAATTGAGAAGATCGTGGCCGGTGAAGACTTACGAGGGAAATCAATTACAACTCGGCACACATAAATACAAATTGAAAAAAATGCCTGATTTAGATTCAGGTGAAAAAGGAAATGAATGAATAAAAGAGATCGAGATTTAGGTATCGGAAGTGGAGAGAGACCGAGTCCGGAAAGGAATGGAGAGGAGACGCCCGCTTTGAGGGATTGGGATCCACGAGTCATGCTTCATGCACTTTATGAGGTCAGCTTTAAGAGCTTCACTATTTCTATGCGATTAGAATTCTAACTACCTTTTCAGCTCTCCTATCAACCTCGACAGGAAACGAAAAGAGATCGTTTTGTGAATATGGAGGGCCACGTCGAAGTGCCATCTGATGAAACAGCGACTGTCGCTGAATTAGAAAGGAATTGGAAAGAACAATATATGAAAACAAAAGATGGACGATTACAAGTATTTGTGGTAAAGAAATCGAGGGATTTCATTGAATTTTTGATAAGCTTTAGACTCATTACGCGGGTGAGGCTCCAGTTCAAGATGTGTCTCTTCACGGAATCGAGATTGATGCGAATAGAGAAGATCGAACATTGCTTGTCCATGGAGGAAAGGAAAAGATCAAGGTTTTGCTGAGGTGGGGTAAAGAAATCGAGGATTTCATTCATTTAATTGATTTATTGGGTTGGGGAGAATGAGTCGGCGCCGAAAATGAAAAAAATGTCTAAAATTTCTATTCGACTTCGTCAAATAATATGCGTTTGATATGAGTAGAATGGTTAACTAATTCTCTACAAAATGACATTTAAAAGAAAATTCAAACAGCGCCTCCGCTCAAGAAAAAGCCATTTTTTCACAAAAACTACAAACTGTGATCTAGAAAAAACCATTGGTGGGATCTTCCTGCAAATTTGGCAACTTAAGTAATTCAATGTGCTCTATCTTTTTTATATAAACACCAAAGAAGGTTTATGTGAAAGAAACTGTTCAAATGATGAGTCGGACTCTTTGCCATTTTAACCAGCTGCGTTTGGAAGTTCATAAACTCCACGAAAGAAAAGCTTTGTGGAATCTCTCAAAAGTCATTTTGTAGAGAAATAGTGGATCCTTTTGATGAAACCAAACGTATGTTTAAAGAAGGCTTTATGTGTGCAAAAAGTCCCTTTAAAGTTTGGCGCCGACTCATTCTCCCCAACCCAATAATTGATTTAATTGATTTAATTTATTTAATTGATTTAATTGATTTACCGTATTTTCTCTAATAGCAGTGCACCCTGAGCGTCGCCTAAATTGCTCGAAATCTCGAGAACCGCTTATCAGAACCGATCGATGTGGAGTCGGAAAATGTAGCTGACGATGAGATCTAGTGGGGGATTTGAGTGTTGAGCTTCTGCAAAAGCTTGGAAACCGTAAAATAGGCATCAGCTCGGCTCGCCGGGGTGCACTACTATTAGAGAAAATACGGTAATTGATTTAATTCATTTAAATGATTTCAATCAAGTTACGGATACTTTAAAAGGCAAAAACTTGTATTTTAAAACTAAAATTGAGTGGGGTTGAGTGATTAAAATGTTTGATTCATTTTCAAACAATGTTATGATGGGTTAAGGGTTTCTGGATTCAAAAATTTAACATTTTAAAGCTCTCTTCTGGTTTTCTGGTATCAAGTGAATCCATCACCTTTTCTTAAACTAAAGATTTTGTTTACTGAAACTAAAGAACATCTTTCCTTTCTCCAACAAGGATTGAAAGAGTTCCCTCTTCCATACAATTCTTTCCACTTTAGGATCAAAAAATGCGACACAGCGGAGACGTTCGACAAATGGAGACAAGCTCTTCTCTCACACGCTGCCGCTTCCCGTTTGGATCAATATGTGGAACCGGTGCAAAGAGCCCTTCCACACATCTCAAAGGTGAGAAAATGTTTTGTCACGTTAGGCAATATGGAGGTTTTAGCGAATTGTGATTCTGGAGCTTGGTTCGACGTCGATTCGAGCAGGGATTCTTCATCAGAAACCGAAATTGCCACAAGTTTTCTTCCCGGCAATTGGTTGTGTTCTAGAAAATGGGCAGATCATTGTCGGAAATGAAGCCTATGAGCCACAGGTGGGTGGATGGAGAAAGGACCTTTTAAGAGGCTTTTCGAAAGCGTTTTCATAAGGCCGTCATGACCGACTGGCTAAGAGCCCCGTATCTTAGCCGGGAGGTCGGGTTCAATCCCGTCAACTGGATTATCGACTCTTTTTCTCATATATTTTATTTTTTATTTCTTTCCTATACTTAGGTTGTGTATTGTACTTTATTCATGTGAATAAATGTAAATAAAGGTATCGTAATCCTAGAATATAGCCTCCAATTCCAGAATCGACAACAAGGCGAGCTCGTGCGAGCGATTCAATGTGATCCGTCAATTGAGAGGTGAAAGAGAGTCAAAAAAAAGGTTATATGATTGAATTCAGATACACCGTCGACAAAGCCGTGACAAGAGCTTGTATCGAGAGAGTGATTCGAGAGCTTGCAATCGATCCAACGAGCAACCACGTCCTTCTCTCATTACCTCAAAATATCCCCTCATCGATCATTGGAGAACTTCTACAGACACTTCTCGGCGAACTTGGATTCAGGGTAAATTGATAAATAGATAATTTGATATGAATTCGATATGAATTCGATAATGATTCAACTTTTAGGCAGCTGGAATCACCCGTCAGCCATCATTAATCCTTTATTCGTATGATGTGACGACGGGAGTTGTTGTCGATATTGGTGATCGATTGAATATCGTGCCGGTTATTGATGGGTATATGGTCGAGTCGGCGGTTGTCTCGATTCCGATGGGCGCTCAGCAAATCAGAGATTCCCTCAGAACATCACTTGCCTCACATAATAAGGTGGGTAAAGTTGAAGCTTGCTAATTTTGACGCACTCAAAACTTTCGGTTTATTCGAAAGCTTGAATAGTTAATAAATCTATCGGGTTGGCTCTGAAGCACACGCTTCAGAGCCAATGCGATAGATTTATTAACTATTCAAGCTTTCGAACCCTCCCGTAACCACTCAACATTTCCCATAAATTTAAACGTTTTATAGGATGGGATTCGGGTTTAATTGGTTTAAGAATTTTGTTTTAGTTCATTCGGACGTTTAGGGTTGTTTATGGATTAATGTAGCATCTAATAACTTACCGTAAATACTGTAATAGTACCCCACCGCCCTCGTACAGTCGCGTAGTCGCAAAAGTTTTTTAGTATTTCATTTTTTTCAAAGCGCTTGTGCTTTCAAAAAATGCGTCTTGAGTATCAAAAAAGTAGCTGAAATTCAGGGCTATTTTTTGATACCTAAGCGCGCATTGTAGCATAAACCAGTGTCGAGAAAAACTCGTTCAAAGCTAGACGACGCAACACTCCGCACCGTCATTATGGGGGTGGGGTACTATCACAGTATTTACGGTAGCTGTTGGTTACGGTTACGGTAGACGAGTCACACTTTAAAGTGACATAGATTCGAATTCTTCGAATTGTAAAGTTCTGTACTCAATTCCAGGGTCTCTTCTCTTTCCAAACGCCGTGTGAGCGCTTGATTCTGCGATACGTGATGGAACATGTGAGTAGTAAAGGCTATAAAAGCTTTCGATAGCTTTCATATCAATTTCATCTTTTAGTCAACTTATGTTCCATCTGACTATGATGCCGAGTCACGAACCGGTGGAGACAAAAAGAGTATCTCGTTGACACAATTCAGACCAACGCCCAGTATGCCAACACAATTTGAAGTAGAGTTTTTACAACAACAAAAAAAATGAAAATCTATTCATAGATTGATGACTCTCGTTTCACATGTACTGAGGGTTTATTCCGACCAAAGAAATGGGCACTTGAATCAAAGGGAATACACCAATTGGTTCACGATTCAGTCACACAATCACCAATCGATAGTCGACGAACACTCTACAAGTGAGAGAGCATAGGATTTTGAATTCATTAGAAATGGACAAGTGAATGAGATAATGAACAAGCTGATCCACTTTCAGAAACATCTTTCTTGGTGGCGGAGCATCACTTCTTCCAGGATTGGCTGAGAAATTGGAGGCTGAGTTGGCGGCTATTGTTCCATCAACAATTCATGCACAGGTAATTGGGTAAATGAGGGCTAAAGCTAGCTACAGTGAAAGCTAAATATTTAATCTTATTCTTACTGACAGAAATCCTTTCAGGTTCACATTTCTCCATGGCGTTATCACGCGGCTTTCCTCGGTGCTCAGGTATGGAAAAGACTTTGAAAAGACATCTCTAAGTCTTCTGGTTTGACTTTACCATATTCTCAAAGTACTATACAGGGTTCTCAAAGTACTCAAAGTACTATACAGAATTACCGCAACAACTTTTTGGAAAAGTATCTGGGAAATGTCTAATTTATTTCAAAAGTGGCAAGTGTTATACGGAGAATTGTAGGCCTAATTCTCGGCAACATTTATCTACCAAAAACATCCCGATTGGACTTATACAACTCATTTAACAAGCGCTTGAATGAGCGCTAATCGACATCTCTCCGAATCTGTCATTTGGCCACTTGTGGCAGGTCCAAAAAGTTGTTGCGGTAATTCTTGGTCACCCTGTAGATTGCAGTAGCCATCGAATTGAATCTAATAAATTGAGCACACAATTCTCTCAACAACTCATTCTAGGTGTTCGCCTCAGCATCCTCTTTCGAGGATCAATGCATCGGCGCCAGTCAGCTCTCGAAATTTCTCTCTCAACTCCAAGCATCTGGATTTTAAATCAAAAAAAAAAAAACTAAAGTTCTTTAATTCGAAAGATTTTCCGAAGTGCAATTTCTAGAATCCATTTTCTTTTGAGTTTTTATCTTTTCCCTTTTTCCAAATGGGTCCAAAATTCCACACCGATTTCTTCATATCCATTTCTAAATTTGAATTGATCAAAATTTTAATGGATTGATTGATTGATTGATTGATTCATTGATTCATTGATTCATTGATTCATTCTTTGATTCATTCATTCATTCATTCATTCAAAATTCTTCCCAAATTTGAATTTATTTCTTTTTTTTTCTAAATACCAACCGATTTTCACAGCTATTCCATTTTTGTGCTTTAGAATTGTTTTGCCCGACTTTCTTGCTTGAAATTCGCTTTACTCTGGTAAAAAATTGATATATTTTGTTTTGTTTTTTTTATTTTTCAAACTTTTCTCTTCCAATTTTCTGCCCTTGTTCATATGTGATATTTCTATTTTCGATTTGCTAAAGCTTTCTTTTTTGTTTTCAATTTTAACATCAAATTGATGAGAGGAATATGTAGCGAAAAAACTGTAGGGAAAGTGGGAAAGATTGTCTCAAATTTTATTATTATCTCAAAGCTAATAAATTTTCATTTTTATAGAAAGACAGAATTGAAGAAGGAAAATGAAAAAAAATGAAAAAAAATGAAAGAATGAAAAAGCTGACTGAAGACGGGGCAGCACAAAACGACTGAAAACATCGACGACAAAGCTCTTTTTAATGTTTTAGCCTCTGAATTTGTATGAAACAAGAAGCTTTGTACTCGGCATTTAATACTTTAGAGTTTTCTTTCTAATTCCTAGCTTTGAGACTATTGATTTCAAAGGTTGAATTGAAATTGAAAAATCAGTGAAATCTTTTCTTTTTCCTTTATTTTCTTATTTTTTTTGACTTTTTCATACATATTTCCTATCGAAATTTCGATTTATAAATGCAAATTTATCAATTTTTTTTTGATTCAAATCCGTATCCGAGTTTTCGAAACTTTTTTAAATTTACTTTTATATAAAGTCATCAAAAAAAATGCCCTTAACCCATAGCTGTTCGAGCTCGCCAAATATGATATTTCATTGTCCAGTAGTGTATCTGGATACTCCGACAAAGGAGAATAGCTGTTCGAGCTCGTCAACAAGGGACCAAAGTGGCAACAGTCTGTGAAATGTTCTCCGTTTCGCGAAAAACCGTTTCTCGACTTTGCAAACGCCAAAAATTGGAAGGGGAAGTGCACTGACATGTGAAAAAGCGTCGACCACCAAAAACAGCAACAAAGGAGGATCGTTGTTCAGTTCGTGATTGGTCAGGATGTTCGTGAAGGACCTAAACGAGATGAGCTCTGATGGAGAGAAGACGCTTCAGGCGCGCTTCGGAGCTAATGTAAAAAACGACAAACGATTCGGAATCGACTCAAATCGGCTCGATTGTTTGCTCGACCGCCGACCAGCACCAAAGCCTCTGATGGTTTCGCGGCATCGGCGATTGCGATTGGCCTTCACAAAAAAAGGTACAAACATTGGACGATAGACGATTGGAAGAGGGTTCTCCGGAGTGATGAGACAAAGATCAACATGTTCAACCCGGATAGTGGTCAAATGATTCGATGATCTATTGAAACACGCTACAAACCCAAGTATCTTCGTCCTACGGTAATTCAATGGTGGCGGAATGATGATTTGGGGTTTGTTCACGTTTTTCTACAAGCTACCTAATTGTGTCTTGTAGCATATCGGCGTCCGATGTTAGTCCGCTGGTTTAGACGGTTTAGACGTTTGATAAAGGGAAACATGAATGCCCAAAAGTACAAGGACATACCGGAGACTCACATGCTACCTCATGCACAAGCCAAAATGGGACAAGGATGATTATTCATGCAAGATGGGGACCCGAAGCACGCAAGCCAGCTGATGATGGGACGGTGACTACAGATTCGGAGAGGATTTTTCTTAAGGATGCCGGCCTGGTTTCGTCAAAATGGAGTAAAAATACTTGGAACACCTCCCTGCAACCCCGACATCAACCCCATTGAACACTTGTGATCTGTAAATCGAAAATTGAAAGGAGAAAAGTTTCGTAACATGGCTGAACTGAAGCTCAAGTGGAACAAGTATGGATGTTGTTTTCTCAACAAGTATTGCTCAAATCAGTCTCATCGATTTCCCAGAAGACTCAATAAAATGAATACCGTATTTTTCGAATATTTTTTTTTTTTTTTTTTTTTTTTTTTTTTTTTTTTTTTTTTTTTTTTTTTTTTTTTTTTTTTTTTTTTTTTTTTTTTTTTTTTTTTTTTTTTTTTTTTTTTTTTTTTTTTTTTTTTTTTTTTTTTTTTTTTTTTTTTTTTTTTTTTTTTTTTTTTTTTTTTTTTTTTTTTTTTTTTTTTTTTTTTTTTTTTTTTTTTTTTTTGAAGACCCGGGTAATTTTGATTCGTTTTTTCTTTTTAAAATTTCTTTTCTGCATAAAACCTTTCAAATTCAATGGGAAGTGCTATAGGGCTGAAAAATGGCTCAAAAATCTGTTAGCTCATGTGGTATTTTTGAGCCATTTTCCAGCTCTATAGCACTTCATTGAAAGCTTTTATGCAGAAAAGAAATTTTAAAAAGGGCTGCTACCCAGGAGTACGCGATCATACTCTTTACCCGGTCTTCTATTCGAAGAAATACGGTAGTTCCGATAGATTTCTTGATCCCAAAAACCCCCGGGTACAAATTTACAGCTGAATATCCTTTTGTAACATCCACAATCTCTATCTAATAGTGACTGCGAAGTGTTCTTTGTGTCTCCAATCGCTTTCCATCTGGCAAACCCCCTCAGCATAAGGGGCTTCCTTTTTGGATCTTGTAAAGGAAAAGGATTGACGAGGGCCTGAATGCCCTCGCCCCCGAATGCGCGCGAATGCTCGTTCCTCCTCGTCATTATGTCAAATTTCCTCAGGAACCGTTGACCCAAATTTGGCTGTATTTCTGCCCACAAATTGCGCAACCATTTTTTCACCCAAAAATATCAAGTACAAATATGTTAAAAGCTACAAAATGTCACCAACTCTCAATCGCTAACCTTTAAAATATCCTCATTCCCTAAAATAACTCTTTTCTCTTTCAAAACTAGAGCCGTTTATTTTCCCCATTTAAAAATTGGATGTGTTGCATAAAGAATTTGAGTTGATATTTCATCAAAATTGGCTCTTTTGAGAATTCCTTCAATATGAATAGATTCTATTGATATCAGTTGATTGAGTGGGCTCTTCTCATTTTACTTCTTTTCTCATTCTTCTATCGAATACCGAATTCTCTCTACCTTTATTTTCGCCTTTTTTTTTTTACTTCCCCGTCATCATTTACGTTTAAATGATGATTTTTTAAAAGTAAATTTTATACTTTGTATTGGATTGGTTCTCTTTTTTCACGTTAACTTTTAAGAACACCAGGGAAATGAGCTTTCAATTCCATGATCAACTTATAGAAGACAAACCTTGAGCTTTCAATTCTTGATGAACTTACAGTGGAAAAACTTGTGTAGCTTCAATAGATTATGTCCTTCTTGTGAGTGTTTCTCTATCGTTTTCTAAAGTAGTTTCACTTTCAGAGACTACCGTAATCCTTTGGATAAGTAAACATTGCTTAAACTTTTTTGGGAAATTGCTTTTTCAGTAATTTAACAAATTTCAAGCAATTTCTATTATTTTAGATAATCAACAGGCCATTGAATCATTGAATTTTCATTGAATTCTCATTGAATCATTATCATTGAAAAGCAAAGTACCATTGTCTTTCGACTTAAAGATTTTAAAAGGCAACTGGTCTACGGTAAGAGTATCCCAGGTTTTCTGATGGCCACCAGATGATAAAAGTGTGGATGTGGATGATAAAAGGTGGCCTTTTATCATTCACCTTTTATCATCCACATCCACAAAATGCCAAAAGTAGATTTGATAATTAAAGTCAAGTTTATGATGGATTTTTGAAAGGATACACTTAGGAAAAACAACTTTTACTATTTACTTTGTCCTTTTTAAAATGTTTCCCTCAACTTCTTGATTTCTCGTCACTTTCAGGTACCCCGCCAGATGGCGGTTCGAGATCAGTTTTCTCCCGTTTCCATCTCTCAACTCATTGTCTTATTTCTTGTACTAATATTGGGAGAATGTGGGGTGAAAGCACAAGAAATTCCCTCAAATCACCAAAATCTTTATGAACGATCCATTCGGGTGAGAATTTTTGAAACATTTTTTTCGCAAATGAGATGAGCATAAAGGGCTTTGACGTCAAGCTATTCATTTGAAAAAGCGAGATTTTTTTTAAACTACAGTACTCGAGCTCATCTATTTTCCAAATAGCTTTCGCTTTCTAAAGCATGGAGTGTTTTTGCAAAAAAAACCTATTTACTAAAATGCAATAAGTGACTCATTGCCTAAGCCAGTGATCCCTGGTTCCCTCTACTTGTTCATAAAGGAATAATAATTCTTTCAACTTTCAGAGTTTTCCCTATTCGATGACGTTGGTGAATCTAGTGCCTACCGCTCGTGAAAATGTTTATGTAGCGGATTTATCGAAGAATTGGAAAACTGGAGAAGAAGATATTGAAGATCTTCTGGAAACATTGCAAAGAGAAGATCAACCATCAAGGAAACAAAAAAGTAATAAAAGAATGTTGATCTGATGAATGATAGAGAATAGATCGTGCATTCTTGACATCGTGAATATGGTAGAGAATAGATCTGGTGACATGGAGACATCGTGAATATGGTAGAGAATAGGTCGTGCATTCTTGGCATGATGAATATGGTAGAGACTAGATCGTGCATTCTTGACAAGTGCACTGGGAGGGGAATAAGCTATACCGTTGTCTTTTTGAAAGCAAAGAAAGTAATTCAAATAAACTAATCGAAATTTGGATTGGGTAAAAGGTTAGTGGACATATTGTAGACGTAGATTTGAAACCGATAGCTTTTTCCTCGAGATTTTCTTTTAGAAAACGCTGATAGGAATGTAGAGAGAATGCTTAGTTCAGCTCAAAAATAGAACAAAAATAGATCAAAAATAGATAGGAGAGCATCATTTTAAGATAAGTAAGCTTTCCAAATTGTCTTGATCAATTGATGGAATTGAAGCATTGAACAATGGCTTCTTCTGAACTAGAGTGTGTTCCTTGCAGACAACGCGTTTTCTAAAAAGCGCGCGCCAAGGATAAGCTACCGTAACCCTATGCTTTGCGTCAGCAAATTTTTCAAAATGCAAATGTACATAAAAATCTTGCGCTCTTTTTTTCTATTACTCTTTCCTTAACTCTATTCCTTAACTCTTAACTTCGCTAAAACTTAAAATTTTTTAAATGCTATTTAAAATTAAAGAAAACATTTAAAACGGGAAAAGTTAATAAGCACTATTAAAAAATTATATTATTTACGAATTCACCAGGCCTATTGTCCACATTTGCACTAGAACCATTCCAAAAAAAAATTGCACGCCCTAAAAAACCTAAATCCTTAAATAAAACTATCCATTACTATATTTTAAGAAAAGTTTGCAAATTTTTTTCGCGCGACCTTTATAGCTTTGCTTAAAAAGCGCACCTTTTAGAAAACGCATTGTCGGAAGTCTTGTCGGATCAATTGTCTGACAAAAAAGTTGTCAATGAAAATTTGTCTGACAAATTGTCTGTCAACAAGGAGCACACTCTATTCTGAACAATGGTTTCTTCAATATCCGAATTCTGTACAGTACAGTGAATGATAGATATTCAGCTATCTTATAAAATTAATAAAAGCAAAGAACTTAGATCAGAGTAAATATTCTGAAAATAGCTTCTTTAATATTCAAATTTCAGGATACGCTTGCCGTTTCAAGTTCTGCAGAATATTCGATGCTTAAAAAAAAAGGGATTTCTTTTGAATGAACGCAATCTTTACAAATGTTTCTCGATCATTTCACTCAAAACAAAAAAATATTTCTATTGGGCGACGGTTACTTTCATTTCTTTTTTGATCATCTTTTTCTCTTTTTATCGATAAAGTTTTCTTGTTTTTCTTGACACAAAATCAGATTTATAAGCAAAGAACTTAGATCAGAGTAAATATTCTGAAAATAGCTTCTTTAACAGGGAGTGGGACAAATGCGGCCTTTTTTTGCGCACCCGGACATTTGCGCACCTTTTTTGTCCGCAATTAGCCCATTAGCGCACCTTTTTTCGCGTTTTAAAAAAGCTCTAAAAGCTAATATTAACATCAAACCAATTTCTATTCCAAAAGTTGTTTTTCTAGGTAATTTGAGGGTGTCGAATTCAAATTTTGACATAACAGAGCGTGTGGAACCAATTTGAAAGACAAAACATTCACATTCAAATTACAATGGTCAAATTACAGAAAATTGTTGATTTTTCTCTTTGTATAAATCCGTCCGTTCGCTTCCACAAGCTCTGATATGCTAAAATTTCGATTCTGCGCCCTAAAATTACCTAGAAAAACAACTTTTGGAATAGAAATTGGTTAATATTAGCTTTTTAGAGCTTTTTTAAAACGCGAAAAAAGGTGCGCTAATGGGCTAAGTGCGGAAAAAAAGGTGCACAAATGTCCGGGTGCGCAAAAAAAAAGGTCGCATTTGTCCCACTCCCTCTTTAACATTCAAATTTCATCAGATTAACCATTTATTCATTTAAATCATTAAAAAGTAATCAAAAAAATATATGAAAAGTAAGTTTTAAAAGTTTTCAATCATTTGATCAAATCAAATCCAAATATCCGAAGTACAATCCCCGCCAGGATATCTCATTTCATGCGCAACATAAGGACCACCCTCTATCTAAAGAAAATATTAACGAATCGACAGGGTGACCAACAATTACCGCAACACACAAAAGGCCTGGCTTTTAACCAAATATGAAACCCATCTCGAAAAGTCTACTTAAATATCTTTAATATCAACATATAACAGTAACAAATTAACAATTATTGGGTTGGTGAATTGAAAACTGCCGCCTATTGTCATATGTGACAGTTTGAGCACTTTCTTCAAAAGAAACCCATTTTGGTGCCAATGGAAAAGTTGTAGAGAATCAAAAATCAAGCTTATATCCAAATTTTCAGAACGATTCAAAAACTGGTTTTCAAGAAATTTGCCAAATTTACGAATTTTCACAAAACTTGCATTTTAAGCGAAACTACTAAGTGTATCTTTTTGGAAATTTAGCTATAAGCCTCATTTTTGATTCTCTACAACTTTTCCATTGACACCAAAATGGGTTTCTTTTGAAGAAAGTGCTCAAACTGGGACATCTCCAGTCCTCCATTTTTGAGTCTCACACTGACTCGCTCTAAAATACACAGCCTTGTTTGGGAACTTTTGGCGCATTCCCCATACAGCCCGGACCTTGCCCCTTTTGATTACTATTTATTTCGGATCATGAGTAATGAGCTTGCGGGAGAACACTTCGATTCGGAAGAAGCAGTCAAAAATTGGCTTTGAAAGTTTTTCGATTCGAAACCAAAATCCTACTACGAAAGAGGAATCCGCAAATTGCCTGTAAAATGGGCAGAAGTCGTCAATAATAATGGAAATTATTTCGAATGAATTTATGGTTTTATGTCGAATAAATTTTAGTTCAAAGTCCCGCAGTTTACAATTCACCAACCCAATAAATTCAAATTAGCCTCCATCGGCATTCAGACAGGCCTGCAAACTAAAGAAATGAACTTTGGGAACTAAAGAAATGGGGCTCATAACATAATACGACGTTGTTGCGATAATTCTTGGTCACCCTGTAGTAACTACTACCTAAAACTTACAGTATTCTAGTAGCTACTGTGCTCGGAATACTTGAAGTATATATTATCTAATATCTACAGTATCCTAGCACCTCAAATACTTTCAGTAGCTATTATGCTCATAGCTCATCAGCTCATATTCTATCTGTTGCCTGTATGAGCTCAAGTATTTTAGAAAACACAGTTTCCTATTTTAATCAATTATCATAAAAGAGTTCACCTTTCCAAAATCGATAAGAAAATCTTGATTAAGTGTCATCCCTCCATCAGGATTTATATCAATTTGAAGCATTACACCGCCTTCTTTCAAAAGATTTGGGTAAAATTGAGCGTCCCATGGTCTAAAAGAGTTCTCATTGGCTCAAAGAATCTTTTCTATAAAATGACAACTGAAAACTCAGCTACAGCAATCTTCTCTTTACTTTTCTATCATCAAAAGAAAAGAAGAAAAGAAGATTACGCGAGTTTTTCGCAAAATCCAAAAAAAACTAACCGATAAAGCGATGTTGTGACATAAAGCCTTTTCCCATCGAGACTCAATTGAAGCATTTGTGGAGCTCCTTCGATTCTCTTTCCATTCACAATCAATGGTGGTGGCTGTTTCTAAATTTTTCCTTGAATAACTTGAACTTAAAATAATCAAAGAAACTTACAAAGTCATTTGTTTTAACGGTGATTCTACTATCCGTATGCAAAGAACCACCCAACCAAAGCTAAAGAAGAGGCTTTGAAAAGTCTAAGGCTTTCTTTGCCAAACCTGTCCGGTAAGCTTCGGCTTTTGTGGATCCGAGATATCGTATTGTCTCAAATCACCGTGTAACCAATTGGAAAAATACAGAAATCTGAAAGGATTTATGGGATTTCAATTGGAAGATTAGACTTGTCATCCATTGAGATCAGAATGTCGGTGATCAAAGATGGCATTGATGGAAGAGCCCAGCCATCGACATCCAATGATGGAACACTCAAAACACAGTCAGCAACATACTTTTCGGGATCCTGGAATCGTGGATTGATACCAAAGTAATTGATTTGGCTCTGATCTGGTTTAGCTAGAGATCTAGAGTCGTTGAACTAGAGATCTAGAGTCCTAATGCTAATCATTTTCATTTTTTACCTCTTTGCTTGGATGTAAATGAAAGATTGACGAGCCAAGAGCCGCTCCGACAAAGCAATCCGGAGATGATGGTTCGTGAAGGAAACGGATCTGTTAAAGGAGAGAATTGCGACTTTAAAAACTTCTATAATAAGGGAAACAGTGGTCAATCGACCTATCTGAAGGGAATTTCTCGCCAAACCATTTAAACAGCTGAATATCTTTATATTTGAAGGGAATTTGTCACCAAATCGGGGTAGGTTAGTTTCCGCAACTTTTTTTGCGCAACAGGGTCATTTGCGCAACTGGGCCATTTGCGCAGCTGGGTCATTTGCGCAACTGGGCCATTTGCGCAACTGGGCCATTTGCGCAACAGGGCATTTGCGCAACTCACCATAACTTGCTTCTAAGTGGGCCAATCTTTATGATTTTAGTTTCATTTTGTAGATCTCAATAAGTGCAACAAAATGACCACCAAAATCATAAAGATTGACTCACTTAGAAGAAAGTTATGACGAGTTGCGCGAAAGGACCCAGTTGCGCAAAAAAAAGTTGCGGAAACTAGCCTACTCCACCAAATCAATTAAAAGGCTGAATATCTTTAAAAGGAATCGAAATAAGGTTGAGTTTTGAACTGAAATTCCCGACCGAACCTCCAATGGGATTGCCCCTTGTGGGAGTGGTAGCTCGATCGTTTGTTTCTTCACTTTATTCTTCCAATCAAACACATTCACATTGTGACCGTATTTCCCTAAAATCATCATTTCTTATAATTATAATGCTAACGAAAACCGATCTGAAAATGTTCCGGATTAAAGCCATTTTTGATGAGATTCGGTACACCCCATTCTGTTGAAATCATCACATTCTTTCGTGGTTGATACCTGGATTTAAATTAATTTTAAATTAATTTAAATTAATGTTCCAGCTGCTTGCAAGAATGAACCCGGATATGCGACACCGAAAGATGCAATGAATCAATAAGCAAAAGTTTTCTTTTTGAACAAACCAAAAATCGTAATTAAATTGAAGATTTCCATTTGAATTCCAATGATTTTTTGGTTCAAACGTTTTCCCGTCAAGAAGAAGAAAATTGCCTTAAATGATTTGTTTTAACATCAGCTTTTTAACATCAACTTTTTCACTTCTTTTTCCTTACCTTTATTATTTCCATTTTCATCTCCAAGCGTTGAAATCATAATCGATCCATCAGCCAAACAATGAGATGTGTGTGGAAATGAAACGTTGTGCTCTTTCAATTTCTCGGATGGAATTACCTGAAAGAGTAGGATTTCTATAGTTCCTGGTTCCTTTCTTATGCCTTACTTTTTCCAATCTCAAATTCTTCGGATCTTTCACATTGATTATATAGATTCGATCCGAGTTCAGACAAGGAGCGATGAGGTGAGATCTGAATAAAGAACAAATCTATTATTCAATTCAAATGCTTAACCCATTCGAAACTTCTGCAGCGAATAATCGCTGCAACAAAAACTCAGGAACGGACCGCTGCAGCGATTATTCGCTGCAGCGCTAATTGAGCTATTTTCATTCAATTAATTGCTTTTTTCAGCATTACATGTATATTCCAATTGTAGCAGATCTACAAATTACGTGGGCAAAAAAGATGTTTCATATTTACCCGGAATCAATGCAGTCTCTGGTTTTGCATTGAAATGTTCCATAGTAGCTCTAATCTTATAAAGCCGATCTCCTGCAGGATCCAGTTCATTATCACAAAAACGCAGGTTGCGAAGAATAGATTCAAATTTTGCTCTTGACCTAATGTGGGACATGTGGGAAAATCCTCCTAATCCAGGCCTGCTACTCCAGTAGACACGAATCCTCGGTAATTTGACGATTCCCATTTGAAGCCAGGAAGAGCTTGAAAGATTTTGCATCGAAATCCTGCCAGTTTGTTTTCCTTTTTCCATGTTTATTAGATTCGCCTACTAAAATATTGTCGTCGATAAAATAAGAATAATAATCGATAGGATCTTGAAAAGTACTGAAGTCAAATTCAAATCGTTCTTCATCAAAAATAAATGGTGTAGGAGACTCTCTTACATCTTTCCAACCATAAATAAACTGCTTCGGAGTCAAAAATGTCAAAAAAAGGGCTTGGTCCGTAGACGAAAAAAAAGAAAAAACGCTGCGGTTTCGAATGGGTTAATCGTTTTATACCTTTGTGCTGATGGATCTCCATGACATGACGAACAAGCATTCCATCCAGTGTGATGCACTTCATCTCCTCGATTCGACAAATCCACTTTCGAGATCACCTAGATAATAAACATTTGAATGTTTTGAATACTTGTCCACTTACTTGGCAATAAGTTGGACTCTCTGGATCAACATCAACCGTGCACACAGCATCGAATCCATTAAGATCAACATTAGGAGTTGTCACAAAGATCACTTTCTCGCGAGGACCCTAAACTTATTCAAAAAAAAAGATTGAAAAAAGATCGAAAAAAGAGCCATTTCTTTCAGCTCTATAGATAGATTTGATTAGAATTCGTTAAAATATGATCTAAACAAGCTAGTGATCTAACAAACATTCAAATGTTTATATCTAGGTGATCTCGAAAGTGAATTTTGAAATTGGTGCTGTCTAGAGAGAATCATCTAAATTATAAGTTTTATTATAAGAAAAGAGGAAAAGATTTTTTGGGAAAAAGAAAAGAAAAGAAAAAAGACGAAAGACTTTCTAGACAGCCTAATATGTGACAATTTGAAAGAAGTAAAGAAGCAAAGAAACGAAAAATAAAAAAATCACCTTCTCTTTTCCTTCTTCTCTTCTTTAATTTAAAACTATTATTTTCCCTCCCCTCCCCCCTCTTTTTTTTTTTTTTTTTTTTTTTTTTTTTTTTTTTTTTTTTGGTTTTGATTTGAATTTTTTTTTATTAAGTAAAGATTTTTTTTTTTTTTAATTTTTTTAAAAATTTTTTTTTTTTTTTTTTTTTTAAAAGTTTTTTTTTCTAAAAAGACAAATCACAGACCAGAGAAAGGCAACAAGTCAAAGTGGGTTTTTTGATGCACTCCTAGTGTATTTGATAGAGTTTTGAATGGGGATTCCGAATCCGCTTTTAGTTTTTCCAATGGAGCTCTGTATCGCAAGATATCTGGCATTAAAGTTTACGTCGATTTTTCGGAGCTTTTATAAGTTTTATTATAAGAAAAGAGGAAAAGATTTTCTGGAAAAGAAAAGAAAAGAAAAAAGACGAAAGACTTTCTAGACTTTCTAAATCTACTCATTTTAAATCTATCTATATTGTTAAAGATTTTCAATAAGCAACAATAAGCTCTATGTATTATTCTTGATTTTATTACCTTGATTGCATCTTTCGGTGTCGCATAACCGGGTCCATTCTTGCAGCAGCTCATCTCAGCAATTCTAAATAAATAGTAATGATCGATCGATAAAATAAAAAGAGATTTTGATTAAAGAAGTGAAAAAAATATTGTCTGATTGATAAAGATAAAGATTTTTTTAAAGCAAAGATTGCAGAGATTTGATAATTTAGAAAAAAGAAAAAGGAACGCGTGACAAAATGCGACGAAAGATCGTTGATGATTCGAATTGATAAGGACAAATATTTTTCGACTAAAAAAAAATGTGTAATGCAAAGTTTCGAATCAAAATTTGTCCTTGAATTTCGATGGAAATTAGTGTTGAAAAGAGGGGGAATAAAAACAAACAAAAAATGGAAAGGAAGGGGGAAAGGAAGGAGCAAATTTTGGAGAAGAGAAATGATCAAAAGTAATGGAAAGAAAATTTGGAGAAAAGGGATTGTGACGATTAAAAAGGGGAAAGAAAGGGCAATGCGGGGACAAAAATAGGCGCCAAATGGGTAAAGTGAAACGAAGATAAACATAAACGAGTGATTCATTTACAAATTTAATATTTTCCTAGTGCTAGTCTGCTAGTCCATTTGCTTAAGCCACTTTCATTCAACATCACTTCATTCGAAACACAAGGAAAACCCATTTAAACAATTATCCATAAGTACTGGTGGTAAAGATATCAGTTGTTCTCATAAAGATATCATTTGTTCCCAAAGCATCGATGCTCTTCTCTTAGAGAGCATTTTAACAAGCAAAGAAGTCGCGCAGCCATTTTTTCGCCTTTATCATCAAAGTGCTCATTCGACAATTTGGTTATCTTCTGGAAAAGATTAAATCAGAAGTGGCCGCTTCTGAAGGGCCGCTTCATCTTCTGAAGGACCGCTTCATCTTCAGGGGAAGATGAGGGAACAGCCCAAAGCCTTCAGCTTTTCCTTGATTAACTTCTTGACCTTGGGTTATCATGCTGTAATCTGGCCCTTCCTTTGTTCGGCCTCTTTTTTTGCAACTTCAGCTACGAGCTGATCTAGCTGATTGGTGTATAATAATGCTGTAATAGTTGTCCCTTTAGGTAGCAACTCCCAGTGCATTCACTTGTTCCCATTTCTTTGGGTATCCCATCACCAATCTTCTTCTGGTGGAGTTCGGGATTGGGTTCGGGGTTTTGGTTTTCTCTAGGGTTAACCCACTGCTTGTGTCGTTGACATAAAGCACCCATTTTTTTATTGCCTGTAATCAAATGGGGAAGAAAAGAACGACGGTGATATCCAGAGCGACGAGATTGAGAGATGCTGCCATTTCATGTGGTCATGCTCATGTGGAATCTAAGTCCCAAATTTGAAAGTGTAGCTCAAGATATGGAAATGGTTCATCATTGTAACATGATCACACTCAAGTTGAATAGCGAAATCATGAGATCTTTATTTGTTGTCCTCTTTAATGAGATTAATCAAATGAATTGTTTCATCAAAGTCACTCGGACGGCTCGTCTTCAAGCGAAAAGTCATTAAATTTTGAAGTAATGATACCACCTTTGAACTGTCCCTTCATTCACTAATTCATCCCCATAAACATTGTTGATTTCGGTTCCACAGGCAGCAGTTGAATAAATTTTTTGAAAGCAAAATAGTATCACATGCCGAATATAATTCTTGGACAGTTTGCAAAGAAATCAAAAAAATAAAAAAGAATAAAGGAATAATTCATTTGAGATTTTCAGTAATCAATAGTAAAGAAGCAAAGAAAAGAAGTCTAGAGAGACAAATCACAGACCAGGGCAACAAGTCGAAGTGGGTTTTTTGATGTATTTGATAGAGTTTTGAATGGGGATTCCGAATCCGCTTTTAGTTTTTCCAATGGAGCTCTGTATCGCAAGATATCTGGCATTAAAGTTTACGTCGATTTTTCGGAGCTTTTATAAGTTTTATTATAAAAAAAGAGGAAAAGATTTTCTGGAAAAAGAAAAGAAAAGAAAAAAGACGAAAGACTTTCTAGATAGCCTAATATGTGACAATTTGAAAGAAGATAATACTTTAATAACTACTAGAAGACTAAACGGAAAGGACAGGCGATTGGAAGGGACTATGTTTAGAAAACTTGCCGAGAATTCACCTGTCTCATGGGAAATCATTTGTTGTGTCATATTTCGGGTGTAATCGTTCTTCCATTTGCCTTTGCTTTCTGTTGAAATTGGAGTAGAATTGAAAAAAAAGGAATACAAGAAAACAAAATAGCATTAGCTCTCATTGTGTTTTCCCCATAAATTTGCAAGTTTACAAATCTAGGCTTTAGTTCATTCGGACGTTTAGGGTTGTCTATGGATTAATGTAACATCTAATAACTTACCGTAAACACTGTAATAGTACCCCACGCCCTCGTCCAGTCGCGTAGTCGCGAAAAGTTTTTTAGTATTTCATTTTTTTTTCAAAGCGCCCGTACTTTCAAAAAATGGGTTTTTGGCATCAAAAAATAGCTGAAATTCAGGGTTATTTTTTGATATTTAAGTGCGCATTGTAGCATAAAACAGTGTCGAGAAAAACGCGTTCAAAGCTAGACTACGCAACACTCCGCACCGTCATTATGGGAGTGGGGTACTATGACAGTATTTACGGTATGTATTTAATATTATTTTGACTAGTCTCACTCACGTCGATACTCGCCTAACTTCGCCACAATGCTCTCATCGATGGCGAAAACTGAGGCTTTCGACGCGTAGGTTTGCTCGAAAACAAAGACATTCGGATTTCGATTCTCCACTTGGAGTTTGATATCTTTGACCATTGGTGCAGCGAGAATTGCGCCGGTCAACATCTAAACTCTGAAGTGTGTCGCTACCGTAACCACTCAAACAGTATCAAAAAATAGCTGAAACTCAGGGCTCTTTTTTTGATACCTAAACGCGCATTGTAGCATAAACCAGTGTCGAGAAAAATCTCGTTCAAAGCTAGACTACGCAACACTCCGCACCGTCATTATGGGGGTGGGGTACAATTACAGTATTTACAGTAGGCAGTTCTTTAGAAAAAGCTCAACTTTCACCAATGAGCTTTATTGTATTTTATGGAAATTGTTGGGAATGTTGCAAATTCTCGTTTCTCGTGTAGAAAAGGGAATTGAAAAAGAGATTTGATTGATGTGAATGAATGGAATAAATGAAAAGAAAAGCAATGAAACGAAGCCAATTTTATCCCTCCTTCTCGTCTATTTTCGTCGGATTTTGTTGATTTTTGGTAAGTTGCAACAAGGGAGATTTCATACATTTCATTCATTTTCTTCATTGTAAACTTAGCAAAAAACCTTTTGAATCTTCAATAACATAGAGAATGCTAAAATTGGATAAAAACTAGAGACAAGATACAGTAGCCCAGACATTTTCTATCGACAATGGTATTCCTTTGGTTACTTTAACATCTACAAGTTTCAGTAAAGCCTGAAAGATTGCTTCGGAAAAGCTTTGCTAAATGAAATGCCAGCTTATCAGACTAAAATTTCTAACTTGCATTTGTAACTTCAGAATCTTAACTAAATCCTTTCGTTGAACAGTCATTTGAATTCCATTCCCTGAAATCTTTGTGGGATCGTTGTATGTGAGAGAGTAAATTCCTCTCCCAATTCCCAGCTTTCTGCACACATTTTTTCTGCACCAAAGCCCTTCACGAGTAGATTGGGAAAAGATTCTTCTTTCCTCAGAAAAAAAGATATTCAGTTTAAGGATTAAATATTTTGAATGATCAAAGCTTTTTTTGTTTTTTTTTGCCTTTTTTTTTTTTTGGTTTGTTTTTTTGTTAGGGAGTAAAAAAAAAAAAAATAAAGGAATAAATAATATTAATAAAAAATTAATTTTTTAAATTTTTCAGATTAAAAAAAAATAAAAAAAAAAAAAAAAAACAACCCACTCCCCTCCTTTTTTCTCTTTTTTTTTTTTTTTCTATTTTTAATTTGGTGGGGGATTGATGGTTGGATTGTTATAATATTAAAATTTTCTTTTTTTTTTTAAATATTTGAAAAATTTTTTAAATTTTTTTATTTTTTTTTTCCTTTTTTTTTTTTTTAAAAAAAAGGAAGAAAAAAAATTAGGGGAAAAAAAAAAGGTCTTTTTTCCCACCCCAGTACTGGCGAATTACTTAGAAATGTATGAAGGGCTTTTTGTCGAAGTTTATTGAAGATTTTTTGCAAAAGAAAAAAGTTAAAGGAAAATGATTTTGTTGTTTTGTTGTTTTGTTGACATTTTAAGGGTTAATTATCGAATCTGATGTCAATTTGAGGGGAAAAGGCTTGGATTTGAATGGATTTCATTCGGAAGTCATTTCTTTTTCCCTTTTCTGATCTATTCCAGTATTTCAATGTAAATCTTTTCAAAAAGATTTCTTGTTTTTTTCTTTTTGTAGGATTTGATTGAAGAGTTAAATTTATTTAGATAAAGGTTTCTCTTCAGGGGAAACCATTGCATTGTATTCTTTTCGAAAAAAAGAAGAAGAAGAAGAAGATTAGTGTCATTTTTCTTTTTCTTTTTCTCTTTTTCTTTTATTTCATTTGAACAAATCTAAAGTTTTCTGAAGTTAATTTTTCAAAAAAATGCTCATTTACTCGACGGATTACAAGCTTTCAGATGAAAATTATAAAAGAAAAAGAGAAAAAGAAAAAGAGATCATCTGAAAGCTTGTAATGATCTCTTTTTCTTTTTCTCTTTTTCTTGTATAATTTTCATCTGAAAGCTTGTAATCCGTCGAGTAAATGAGCATTTTTTTGAAAACTTAACTTCAGAAAACTTTAGATTTGTTCAAATGAAGACACCAAAGCTATCGGAAGATCGCGGTCTCATCTCGGCATTCACCCAATGGAAAGACTCCCTCGATCACTCCAATTTCTCCTTTCCAGTTTGTTTTGAGAGACAATTTCTCATCGTAACCTTTAATCGAAATATTACGGTAATTTATGAGGTACAAATATTATAAAAAGTAAACAATTGTACTTCTAAAAAATAAGTTTGAACTCAACGCGTGATTAAACGGTTAACCAAGGGTTTTTTCCGTAAAACACATTGACCAATTGCTTTCATTTCTGAAAAAGCTTTCAATTGCAGAAAAATGTAACCCTTTTACTTGATTCCCAGTGTGCTATTAAGTGATTTTTTTCTATTAAGAGAGACGCACAAAGTACGCACAACCCAAAGTAGCTTGATTAGCTTGATTAGCTTAAGTTAAACGACCAATTTGACGCTGACGTTTCAGTGATTAAAAGAATATTTAGTTAAAACATTTGTTTCCTTTTCTCCCCGGGTTGAGAGATTTCCCGTTTTTCCGTTTTTTTGAAAAGAAGTCATGAAGAGGTGAATGCATCCAAATTACAGGAAGTGAAGGGACATTTCACTCGATATCTCTTTTCATTTATGAAAGAAAGAAAAAGAAAAGATCTTTCTCTCTCGGATCTCTTTCATTTTCTTCATTATTCCCTTCCATTTGCAGAGTGGGTTTTTCTGTTCATTGATAGTATTATTGTAAAGCAATTTCTGAAAGGTGTCAACTTTCAGAAACTACCGTAACCTTTTCTCTAAGAGTTGTTTAAAGAGCATTCTTTCAGAGCAGACCATAAGCTAAAGCTATATCTAGATTTGAACATTTTTTTGTCTTTTGGATTAATTGAATAAAACTAGAGGCAGATTACAGTAGCTTCTAAAAGTTACCGCATTTTAGAAAACACATTTGAAAGGTACTGACTACTGTTTAGTAGTCTGTCTAACAGTCTAACAAATATTATACTTTCCATCTAGAAATGGGAAAGGCAATTTCCGTAATTTCGTTGAGAGAAATCCCTAGTGGAATCATTGTCGAATCAAACGCGCAAAAAGAGAGAGAGAGGAAACAATTAGAAGTGGGCTGTGCGAAGATGGATATCACTGAGATATTGATTGTTTTGAAAGGACTACAATTTCTCTACTATAATATTTCTCCAATTCTTTATTTGTCATTCAATTTTCACTCGGGCATTCATCCAGAAGAAACTCTCTCGAAGCATGACTGATCGAATGAAAGACTCTCCGTTGATCACCTCATCTCGTGCCTATTCAGCTCAAAACAATCCGAATGACGGAGCGCAAAAAGCGGGCTTTCTGAGCGCTGTCCGGGTTCTCGTTAAACAAGTCGATCCCGCATCAACATTGGTAAAAGAATACTTGGAAAATTTGTGAAAAATTTGTGAAAATGAAGGCTTTCTTTACGTGGCTTTTTTTTTTTCGTAAATCCCCGTGAGAATTTTCGACGTTAAGGAAAAGAAAGGACTCTAGAAAACACATTTTGAAGTCGAATATCCGCTTGAGTTATTTCCCTGTTACGTTTTTGAGTTAGTGTTTTTGTCAGCAGAGTGAAATGCTGAGAAATCTTTTCGTTGCTTGGGTCTAATGATGGTTGGCTTTTAAAGCATGTTCATCTTTGCTAAGTTAATACAAAAAGAAAACAGACTACAGTAGAAATGACAAATCACCGAATATTCAGCCTATCTATGATTTCTATTTGGCACTAACTGACCGCTAAAAACAGCTCCAGTTCTTCAAAAGTTTTTCTAAAAGATCGAATAGAATTTTTGGTCCAAATTCGATTTCCTCTAAATCTTTTGTAGACCAATAATCTTTAAGATGTTGAACCAATCAAATGTGTGAAGAATTGTTGGATTCTTGAATTGCCAATGATTCTTCAAGAAGATGATCTCTCAAGAAAAGATCTCTCAAGATCTCTCTTTCAAGATCTTCCGCCTATTTCAATTCCTTTCTTTTTCTCATTTTATCCACTTAATTAGCTCGTTCATTGGAAAGTAGAAAAAATAAGGAAAAGAAGAAAAAGAAGAAGTCCATTTATTTTCTTTGTCTTTTTTCTCCATTATCTCTCTTATTTTGAATGCATTTTGTTGAGTTGTCTCTCGCCATTTTCTCTCACTCAAACAGATGGAGAATCTCTTTCACATTCAAGAAATTCTTCTAAAATTAACGCTTATTTGATTTCTAAATAAATAAGACGAAATGGTGGGTTCTTTTATTCATTAAATAAAGGCAATATTTGATAGAGAATTTCTGAAACTCTTAGCCATTTTTAAAGAATAATATGAAGAAGTTCTCAATTCAGAATCCGGACTCCGGAGTACAGTAGCTTTTCTAGTAGTACCTTTTCTTAGCTTTTCAGTACAGTAGCTTTTCTTTGAGAGCATCTTTTAGAAACGCTGGATAGGCAAATAAGTTTCATCTAAACCAATTAAAGTTCAGACCAATTAAATCCAACCTCCAATTGGTAGTCTCGATAAAATGAATAGCTCTAATCGATTCGTCGACCTCGAAAACTCCCGGGTACAAGTTTACAGCTGAATTATTTTTTGTAACATCAGCAAAGCAAAAGAGAAATCCCTTTTTGTTAAAGTAGGTGTTCTTTGTGCACGCGCACAATCGCTCGTCATCTGATCAAGCCTCTCGGCATAGGATGCTTCGGATTGAGCCAACTGATCCGTTTTGGACGTCAGCAAATCCTTTGGGATCAATTTAGGCTGTAGTTTTGCTATAATTTCTGCACTTCGTTAAACCATTCAGCCTAAAACAGTATTGAAAGTTGGAGAACAATGAAATCCGACTTTTGTCCCGTTTTTCTCAGGATTGATTAATCCAATTAACCTTTTATTTGGTATCATTTGAAAGCCTTAAGTATCACCATTAAAACATGAAAAGTTAACAATAATATTTTCTCTAAATTTATGGACTTTCAAAGCCTCAACTTCAATGGCAAAGAATAGAGAAATGAGCAAAATGAAGCATACAACCAAAATACCGTAAGAGAAATGAGCAAAATGAAGTAATACAATACCAAAATTGAAAGTAAAGCAACGAAATCGAAGGCTTCCTGTTCGTGGCTTCAAATATGTCTAATTTCTCAAGAACAACAAAGGCTTTTCCCTTGCCGTTCTCGTTTTTATTTTCTCTTTTGCATGGATGATCGATGAATAATTCCTTTCCATCTATCCCATCTCTCCACCAATCAAACATCCCCAAAAAAAAGTTGTATTCGTTTTTTCTTTTTTCTTTCCTTTTCTTTTCTTTTCTCAATTGCCAAAATATGTCTTTTCCTTGTTTTCCCCTATATTCTTCCAGGTTCACAAAAGTATAGAGCCGAAAATGTGATTATCTGATTCGATTCGGGTTTCAAACAAGACCAAATCTCTTTTTCGCCTTTTTTTCTCCCCTCCAGATTTGTTTTCTCTTTTATCTAGTTTTCGAAATTTCCCCTAAATCCCTCAATAGAAAGAAATCATTTGACCGGAAGATTTTGTTTCGATTTTTCTCAAATTATTTTTAAGCTTTGGCATGAGTCAACAATATTGGAGGATTTTTTGATGGATTTCCTTATTTTCGGGAAAGGGAAATGAAATCAATTTGATGTAAAAAGTGGGGAAAATTTTTTTTTTTATCCCAAGGGAGTAGCAAATCACCGCCTAACCCCTTTCCGAACCTCACACCAAAAATTGAAAACATCAACGTGAATACGTTTTTTTTTGGTTCTAGAAATCCCAGATCTATTTTCCTAACATTTAGCAGAGAAAATTCCTTTCAAATACGTAGCTAACTTTCAGCTGTAATCCTCGTCAAATCTAGTAGCTAATCTCGGAAAATTGGATAGAATTCTTGGAAAAAAAATCATCGACTCTTATTTCTGAACCAACTAGCAAAGTTTATTGCAAAGTTTACTGCAAACTTTACTGTAAAGTTTACTGCAAGCTTTACTGCAAAGTTTACTGCAAAGTTTACTGCAAGCTTTGCTGCAAATTTTACATATTTAAGCACAAGTCTTGTACCTTATATTATCCCCAAAACGATAACTTGAACATCATCTGTCTTTAAACTGTCTACAGTACTTTGTCGTCTACAGTAAAGTGTTGTCATTGGTTTAAAAAGGAAAATCGGCTCTTTGTCCATTCCTGATCCCAGACTGTCTTTTTCTTAAAACTTTCAACTTTCAAAGATCTTCTCTGTAGAAAAAAAGACAGGATAACGCTCATAACAAAGAATGGAGACAAGAAAAAGGAAAACTTTAATTAGATTGTGCTGGGGAAGTGAAGGGGTGGAGGGGTCCATCTGGGGGATCTCCTCTCTTTGTGGGTCTTCCTCCAAAAGAAACAACTCCATCTTTCTTTCTTTTTCATTTATTCATTTCTCTTTGCACGATCATCAAATCCCAAATCATCTCTCCACCAAATTGCCCTCACCGGAAAGGGGATCTCAACACTGTTTCATCACCAGTTTCCCGTTTACTTTTGATTCCAATTTCCTATTTGATTTGAGTTAGATTATTTGAAATTTCTATGTAAATCCATGACACTTTTAAACATTAACTAATTGTTTAAATATCTTGAAAATTTCGTTACTGTTTTAGATAGATTATTCAGATTAGATTATGTCCCTTTCCAGATCAAAGCCAAATTCGTCTCAATCTGCTGGACGATCTCAATCTTAAATCCTAATCGACAATCTTGCTAAACTTTTAAATGCGAATTTGATGCTTAATCTATGACACATTTCATATTAAAGATCGCTTTACACCGTACTCTAACTTTGCATACTTCTTGATCACTGTACTTGTATCTAAACATAACCTAAATAGAGTCTAGTTTAAACTCAATTTATCAATTTTAAGATCAAAAAAAAACCCGAATCAACGATGTTTACGATTCGTTGCCAATCTCTTTGGCTCTTTGTAATTCATCTCTTTCCTCCCATTTCAACATTTCCTACTAAACATCCTCAAGAAAACCCCCTAAATTTTTTTTTTCATTTAGTCTCCCTTCTATCTAGCTTTAGACTAGATTCAATTTCTTTCTTTGCCTTTCGACTTTCGGCTAAATATTTCGATTTTTCACCTCAAAACCTTAAAGAGAAATTCCTTCCCTCTTTTCTTCACCACATTATTTCTTCGATTCACGGTGTTGTGTTTCACTATCGATAGGAACTTTGAACTAAAGAAAAGCCTTATAGAAAAGATTTTCTGGAAAAAAAAAAAAAGTAAAGAATGAAATGCAAAAGAGAAATCCATTCTTTGTGTTGAAATGAGGAATAGAGATCATCACCTCTTTTTCTTTCTTTTTCTTAGCCCATTCCCTTGATGAACTCTTTTTCTTTTCTATGTTTCCTGTTCTTGACATCTTCTCCTCCACCCCCTCGTTTCGATGATTTTTTGCTTTTGCTTAATGGGACTTGGGTTTTTCGATCTTTTCTAGCGAACAAATTGGTGTCAATTTCGTCAGGGACATATTTGAAGAGAAAATCTCTACAATAGCAGAAAATCTTTTCAGAAATCATATCTTTAAAATCAACTAGAGCTTAAGGCTGACTTTAGACAAAAATTCGGAATATGCATCAGAGGAGAACATTATAACCAACTCGTTTCATTACCTTTTATTCATTTGAGAAGCCGATTGATTAATCGGCTATGTTTGGGTCTTTTTACTAGACTTTTTGTCCAAACGATTGTTATTTGTCTAGTAAAGTACGTTGGACGATAGCTATTACAAAGAATTGGTTTTTTAATGTTGAAAAAATATAAGACTAATGTCTAATTAATTTCTCAACAAACGATTGCCGAAAAAACACTTGATGGCTGCCGATAATGGAGGTCCATTGGATGGAATGAAATTCGATGAGGGTAAACGGGAAAAGAGGACAAAATGAGTGAGGTCGAATGAAGAGAATGAGAGAAATGAAGGGCCAATAAGAGTTGCTTGTCTCTTCATTTCTTTTCTTTTTTCTATACGATCAGCTTCACGTCGCTTTCCCATCGTAAATGCATGCTCAAACAACAACGATCAATGAGAAGACGGAAAAGAAGAAAGACAGGCAACGTTTCACTGTGATTCCCATCAAAGGAGAAAAAAGGGAGAAAAGGTGGAGAGAATTTCTCTCTTTTATCATCAGAAGAAAGCCTCGAAATACGTTGGACGACGATTTGTTCGAAGAAGAGAGGAATTCCCCTCATTTCGTTGATTCGGCTCGATCTTTCCGCTCGTTTTCCCATTCTTTATTGCTCTCGTCTCGTCGATGTGATGTACCTAATACAGCACGCGATATTGCTTGTAATATGCTACAGAATGTCTATGATTTGTTGAGACAAGTAAAGGTTTGTAAAGTGATGGGAAATCGGGGGAGAGTTGTTTCAGGTTTTTTTAAAAGCTTGAACTGATTGTGAAGTGAGCTGATTCTACTCAAATCCTAATCTCAAAATGTATCAACTCTTCAAAAGCTATCGTAATCTTGTCTCTGGTTTATATCCAATTTCTCTCTGCTTCATTCAATGGAATCCTTTGTGAACGAAGTCTTGTAGAATCAAGCCAAGAACACATAGGTTAGATAAAAGTTAGAAGCCAGCTTAAGGTAGCTTTCGAAAGTTGGATACGTTTTCGAAAACTTGAGCATATACTCTTTTGATCAAATCTCATCAAAGAGCCTATCTCATTTAAAAAATAAAATCATCGAAAACCTCATCCTCTTTTCTAGCATCTATTTGCCAATATCGAAGTAATTTTCAGGGAATAGGCTTTTTTTCATGGATCCAGGTGTCGATTCAGCCGATTTTCACAAATAATAGAGAACATTCATTTCATAGCCATTCAGCAGAGAATAGGGATTGGGCACGGGAAGCCATCCCCTCAAAATATGCATCAGAATGGCTTCATTTCTCTCGCTCTTACATTCTCTCAATAAATCACATGGTAGTCCGATCGTTTCGATGAATGGCACATAGAACAGAAAAAAAGAAAAAATTCAGAGTGACTGCATTCTGAAATATCTACTGGGATTTCCATTTCAAAAACCCCTGCCAATCTACCAATCTTATCTAATCATGCTGTACTTATTTAGCTCATAGTTACCCTTTTCTAAAGCTTCACTTTCAGGATCTAATGTTCAATATTTTGCTTTCAATCGCCAGAGACAACTCGACAGAGAGTGGCCCATCGACAGCTCTCGCCAACTCTGCCTGTAAGTTCTCCCAAAAGAGTTCTCAAACAATTTAACTTCATAGGGTCACAAAGAGAGAATCTCATTCAATCTCTTCTCAAACAGCATCGAGCTCGCAATAAAATACTCGAACCATATCGAAGGTAAGCTGAAAACGTGAACTTTTTGCGAGATCGAAATTCAGATTGAAGAACGCTCTAAAAGTTTTACAAGATGAGTATCTGCACTCAAAAGATGCTAATCCTATTCAACGCTATTTGAGATGTTGTCATGCTGTTAGAGATGTAAGCAATAGGTTCACATTCGCAACTTACCTCTTTCAAACCCTCTATGTAAACTATCGATTTTCAGGTTGTGGTGATCGAAAAACAATATTGGAAACTACTCGAAATCCCCGCACAAGAAGGCGAAGACCCCTCAGAATATGTCGTGAAGTTTGGGAAAAGAATAGGTTTAAATAGAGTCAAATTTACAGAGTGGTGACTAGTCTGGAGCAGCAAAGTGGAAATCAGACAGCCCCGAAAGGTGGGATTGGAGCTCTTCTGGGTTCATCCGTGATGGGTCGACCCGAAGGACGAACGGATCAAGAAATCACTGAACGAATACGGAGTAAGCTGGAGTTTTATAACCAATCCCAAAGCGCTAACTATAAGCCTATCCAAATTTGCTTCAGAGATGAAAACCGATGAGCTGCAAAAAGAGTACGAAAGCATGTATTCTCAACTCTATCGACTCATCAAAAAATACCAAGGCTTGAGAAGGTAATCCAGAAACATCTTTACACTCTGAAAAATGAATAAAACATTTAGGATTGTCAAAGAGTTGGCGAACCGATACGAACACACTCGCCTCTACCCGATCGTGCCAAGATATGCTCTATTGAAAAAGATGATAAAGCAAGCTCTCAGGGCGCCCGAGTATGTCCGAAACTGATGACATCCCATAAAAGCCCATTTTAGATTTGCCGACATCTGTCACGAACAAGTTGAATAAAAATTACCACTACAATTCAACATGGGTATACAATCATGTACACTTCCCATTGCACTAAAACTCTTTTTTGAGAAAATGTTGACTTTAGAGTACCTGAATTTATTGTTGTTGCTATTGTTTTGTAGTTGTCTTTTATGCTGCATTTTGAAGAGTGAAATAAATCGTAATTATTTATATTACCACAAAATCAACAATTTATTTAAACCAAACAAGACTTTTACTTTCTTCGTCCATGGAATCCACGTTTCTTCTCCTTGGGCTTTGGAGGCAAGATAATACCGTCATACTAAACATTGCATATTAGAAACAAACGATTAAAAAGCCATACCTTTGATTGGAACCATTTGACGGATTCGTCTCGGCCAACACGATGTGATGGTCCAACACGTCCAGGGGCACGTCTTCTCTTAGCCACACGACGTCCAGCACGATCAAGAACAACGTAGAAGTCCATTCCGTAAATTCCAATTCCTGGGTCGTATTTGATTCCCAAGTCGATGTGCTCTTGGATGCCAAAGCCAAAGTTGCCGGATTCAGAGAAGTTTTCGCGGTACAATTCGTATTCCTTCACCTAAAACAAAAGTTTGCTGTATCTTACATTGTATTCTGAATCAACACCAACAAACCTTAAGTCCACGTTCAAGAATTTCCTCGGCTTTGGGTCCACGAACAGTGCAGTGTACGGCGATCTTCTCATTTCTACGGATGCTGAACGAGCGCACAGTGTAACGGGCCTTCGAGAAAACGGGAGTTTGTCCGGTCAATTGCTCAAGCACCTAAAGTTCAAAGATAAACAAACACAAAAATGTTTGCAACGAAACATCTTCAGTGCTTCTCAATAATCCAATTTACTTTAACTTCAAAGCACCTTTTCAACCACAACAACAAAGATTAGAAATGTTTCTCAAAAATAGCTGCAATTTCCCACAATTCTAAACCATCATCTAAGCCACAACACTTCTAAACTATCTTCGGTACTTTGGTGGTTGGGAGGGGCCACTTTTGGTTTGCTTAGTCGAATCTAGTGCTTTGAGCGGTTCGTGTCGCTACTTTTTCATTCTGAAAAAAGAAATATACTGAAGCGATTGATGCTAATTTTAGAATATTTCCAACATGTTTCAAGTTAGTATTGCAGCTTCCCAAATGTCGCCAGCTTTGAGATAACGCTCGGTGGTTAAAGTACGGCAGGTCAGAACACAGAACAAACCATCGAATACGATTACCAAAAACGTGCTTAAATTATCACCAATCACTTCAGCATATATCTCTATCTTCAGAATAGAAGAGTATCGACACGAACCGCTCAAAACATTAGATTCGACTAAGCAAGCGAAAGTGGCCCCCTCCCCCCTAACCACCAAAGTATCGTATCTTCTATGCCTAACACTTGTAATATAACCCCAAGTAATCAACAAACCTTAGCTGCTCGTGTCAAACGATCACCCGACTCGCCGACGCAGATGTTGAGGCAAAGCTTTTGAATCTTCAGCTCGCGCATCACATTCTTGAGCTTCTTCTCCTTGATTTCGTTTGCTTGCTCTGTGCTACCCATGGTTCTAAAATTAAAGAAACTAAAAAATCAGCAAAACACAACATTTGATCAAGAAAGCAACGACGGTAAAGCAAATAATTATTGGCCTTAGGACTAAATTCCACAAAAAGAATTTTGCTGCCTCTGGACGTATTTTGGAGCCGTTAAGTGGAGTGCGACGTACAAAACAGACAAAAAGTGAAATATACGGTAGAAAAACCACTGTTTAGACTGTACAGATCATTTTTCTCGACAAATAATGAAAAGTGTGGCATTTTCTCTTCGCACTAACTAGGGAATGGTCCGAGGTGAATGTGACAGTTTGGGATGAGTGATACCTCATTCGATAGATCTCATGATGGATATTGGTGACAAAAAAATTAGCTTCCCAAAGTAACTCTACAACGAGCAAGCAGAAGGAGCAAACATTACGTTTTTGACCCTCCTTGACGGGGCTGGAACTTTTTACTGAAGCAATAGTTTTAAATAATTTTTTTTTGCATGTAATAGAAGTTGAATGAAACTAAAAAATCGTAAAATTTGATTTCGAAAGTATTTATAAAATTTTACATTTCAAAGCTCTTGATTTTAGCCAAAGTTTACTGAACTTTTTTATAGGAACATCTTAAGTTTCCATAATTAATGCAAGTTTATTTTTTAGTCTCATTCAAGTTCTATTACATGCAAAAAAGATTATTCAAAAATATTGATTCAATAAAAAGTTCCAACGTAATGTTTGCTCCTTCTCGGCCCCATTTCTCGTTGTAGAGTTACTTTGGGCAGCTAATTTTTTTTGGTCATCAATATTCATCATGAGATCTATCGAATGAGGTATCACTCATCCCAAACGGTCACATTCACCTCGGACCATTCTCTTGTAAGCGAGATTTAAGTACCTATTTTCAATCTATCAACGGTGTTTTGTTTTTACTCATTTCACAATTGGCATCATTACTTTATTCAGGAAAACCTTACAAAATCGTAGTTTAATGTCACAGATTTGTATATGTCAGTAGCGGAAATTCTTTAAAATGAATACAAGCTTATTTTAATAACAATCTGCGGAACGCATGGTGAGGAATACCGGAAAAGCAAACCGGGTCAAGAGTTGCTTATGGCTATTGTTGAAAATGGGGTAGCTATCGGTAACGGTAAACAAAACATAAAAACTTAGACTATTAAAAACTTGGCAGATCAAATTTAAGGGGAATCTACACAGAAAAGTTGGCAAATGGAGATATCAAACGCAAAAATATTGACTTGACTACAAAGCTACTTTTGGCAAAACAAAGGCGAGGAGTGTGCACAAACGTTGCAAAAAAGCAATGAAAAGAATCATAACAAGATGAATAATAGTTTCAATTATACCCGAGAAAAAGAATACAAATCCATTCTGATAAATCTGCTATAATCTCATCTAGAATTCTCCTAGAAGCCTTCGTCCCATCCACTGAACTCATCTGGCGGCACATCTTGATCTGGCCTAAAGTTTAATAATAAAAACGTTACAAATATGGATTTTTCATGTTAAGATTACAAAACGTACGGGTAGTTGTCGAAGTTCGACATGTCGGCTGGGTTGCTGACCTAAAACAAATTGATATTAGGCGAGATAAGCAAAACGATTACCTTTGGAATAATGGGCGGCTTGAGTGTTTTTGAACGCAGTCCTTCCCAATCAAAGCCCATAAACCAGCGGTGCTTTCTGATATCGTTCACTCCTCCACTGCCACTGCCAAGTCTTTCAGCTGGGTTGTCACGGCAAAGCTTTTTGACAAGTGCTGTTGCGGTTTTTCCGATTCGCCTGAACCATTTTAAAATGTTACTTTCTGGGGTCTTTTACCTGTTTGGAATCTCAAGTGCGTCAACTCCTTTCAAGATTAAAGTGTAGGTTTTCATTGGATCCGGAGCTTGGAATGGTGGACGACCAAGCATCAACTCACAGATGTAAATGCCTAAAACAAACTGCAAAAAAACACTCAAAGGTGAATTACCTAATGCCCAATAGTCAGCTGCTTGGTCATGTCCTTTATTGAGGATGATTTCGGGTGACACATATTCAGGAGTGCCACAGAATGTCCATGTTTTTCTTCCAGAGGCAAGCTTTTTAGCAAAACCGAAGTCGACCTGAATTTATTAATATCAGTAAATGTCTAAATATACAAGACTTACCAATTTTAAGTAACCAGTGTTTGTCAAGAGGCAATTCTCCGGCTTCAGATCTCTGTAGACGATGTTTTTGCGATGCAAGTATTCGAGGCCTTCAAGCACACAAGCCACGAAAAATCTGAATTAAAGATTTGCATTTTATTTGTGCATTACTAAACCTGGCAGTATAATCATCAAAGTGACCACGGTCACGTAGTGTAGTCCATAATTCGCCACCAAGGCATACTTCCAATAGCATGTAGACATACTTTGTATCGCGGAACGTCTTGAACAATCTAAAATCCAAGTAAATACTTGAAAAAATATCCATGTACTCACTTGACAATCCAATCTGTATTGGTTTCAAGCATGATGTTTCTCTCGGCAAAAATATGTTCCTGTTGGCGCGTATCCACAATGTGTTTCTTCTTGAGAGCCTTTAGAGCAAACGTTCTTGCTTTATCCCCGTTGATACACACTAATTCCACTCGGCCAAAGCCCTAAAAAAGAAAATTTACTTACAAAACATGAAAAAACTAACCCCAACACCAAGAGTCGCAATTCTTTTCAAAGATTTCAAATTCACGTTCGAGAATTCTTCCACAATTTGAGCCTAAAATGGTACTATTTAAGTATTCATTAAACTTTCTTTACTCTTTCGGTAGACGTCTTGGTTGGACTTGGGGGTTCATGAGGAGCGACTCTAGCAAGTCGTTCTTGCCTGTAATTGGTGAATTTATTGATTAGTAAGTGACAGAAAATAAACACCCATATCAACTATAAAAACCCCATGAAATTATTACTGTACCTTGCACTGTCACCATAATCTTTTTTCACCGCATCAATATCGCCGATGAGTTTCAGGAATGACTCCCTGAAATTTATTATTAAAGGTTGAGCGACAACATTCTTTACCTATCCAATGTTAGTACTTCAACTCCTGGTGACATTGCAATAACGTTAGCAGTTCGAACTTCTTCACCCAACAACGCACGTTCGCCGAAGAAATCTCCCTGAATCCAACTACATGAGTTTAATAAATAAAAATGGTACCTGATTCAAGGTTCGGATTTGGCGCGGCTCTGCTTCACCTTCGATGTGTTGTGTGACTTTGACTTGACCACTGTTGATGATGAAAAAGGCATCTCCCTTTTCGCCCTAAAATATTTAACTTTATTTGCCACTGCTATTAATTACGTGATCTCGTTCTCCAACCAACCTGTCTGATAATATGATGGCCTCCTGCATAATAATCTTGGTCCAAAACATCGGCGATTTTTGAAATGCGATCTTCCGAGAGGTTTTCAAAGATTGTGACCTAAAGTATCAAGTGTAATACATACGCACTCTAAACTTTAAACCTTCAACAAGAAATTCATCAGTTGCGTGTGTCTTTCCATTCCCAATCGCATAGTGATCATTTGGAAAACGGATCGATCCAAAACCCAGAGCACGACATCAGTGATTGCTTGGACGGAAGCAGTTCTAAATTTGCGATTTAAGCAAAAACAAGGATTAGATTACCTTGTGCAATTGTAAAGAATAGCAAGCTCTCCCATCACCGTTCCTGGATTCATTGTTCCCAAAATTTGACCCTCACGCGAAACTTGCAATTGACCCTCTAAAAGCATTTTAATTCAAAAGAAAAACAAGTGATTATCAACCTGCTACAACAAAAAGTCGATCTCCCGGTTCTCCTTCTTGAATCACCCATTGCTGAATATCGATGAAGCTCAAAAGAAAAAAGAAAAGTGTACCTGGCTTCTGCATCGCATTTCATACATACACTCGACAAGTTCAATGATTTGTTCCTTTGCCAGCTGCTTGAGGAAATCGTTCTTGTGCACGGCATCACGGATCAATTGTTTGGAGCTAAATAATAAAGTATTAAACTTTTCACTATTTTGTACAAACCCTGCTGTTTTGCTGTGATGTTGAAGAGTGGCCTTGTGCTGATCAAGTTTTGTCGGCTCGGCGGACACGGCCATCTTCTTGGCGCGTTCACGCACATCTTCTCGAGGTGTTGCGCTTTCCTAGAGAATATCAATAAATTTAATCAAATTTAAGAGTTACTTACAGTGCCGGGTAAATCACTGTCCTTTGGTGATTGAGCAACAGTTGGCGCAGGGCTAGCGGCGGAAGTTGCTTTCTGTTCCAATACCGATCGCAATTTGTCGCATTCTCTCTAAAAATTGAATACTTTTTAGTAAAATATATAGCCTCGTTACCATAAAGAAACCTTTTAACTTATTAGGTTATCACCTTTTTCTACTGTGTTTGAAAGTGTGATATGCAACCTTCTCGTAAAATGAAAATCCTACGAGTGTGATCCTTAAAGCCAAAGCTTTTTTACAATTACCACCTGCTTAGCAAAGCAATAAAGGAGAGCTGTGGCCAAAAGAAAAGCTGGCCAACCAAAATCAAGAGGAAAGGGGAAACCAAAATGGGATTACCTATCCCGCAATACCAGGAAAAGGGTTTGTGAAGACGTTATTGACTTTGAACTGGCCATCAGCTCAAATTGAATTTAAAAGCTAAAAGAATGGAGGGAAATGGATAGGAATTTGGTAATGCATCAAAGACAAAATTTTTAGAATTACCTGCAAAGTGGTGACCTCTCCTTCGAGTTCGGCTATTCTCTTCAAATGCGAATCGACAACATGCTGCTGTTGCTTGAGCTGTCGATCACGTTTTTCAATGGCTTCCTAAAAAATAAAAATATGTTTAAGGTCAAATGTATAATTTCAATACTTCAAGTTGAGGCACGAGTTTCTGCAGTTCTTGCGCATCGAATGTCCGATCCCCGATCTGAACCTAAAAGCATAACTTTAAAATTACCTTATAAGTACTTTAATGTTGATATTAAATATGTTTTGTTTGTCTTTTGGCTCATATGTGCGCTCGCTCATAAATGACTCATTTATGCTTGGTAACGAGCGACAATACGACAAAGACTAAAAGTCAAGAAACCACAAAAAAGAAACTATTGATCTGTTCGTCGCTCTCATTTTTTCTTTCGACCTTTTGCAAATCCAGTAGTTTTATCAATGTCATATCTTAAGATCAAAAGATATCACGATATCTCTTGCAATTTCAAATAAAAACAGTTCAGTTTCTGTCACGAAAATGATAAACTAAAAAATGATAGGCCGCGATCAAAAAGTTTTCCAATTGCCAAACGAAAGCAATTGCTAAAAGAAAGTTTTGACAAATAATTGAACATATTTTACGATCTAAGCTAAACATTTTTTTATTTATTATTTATCATTTTCATTTCAAGAACTATATTTCAATTTAACAATTCAATACCACACTTACGGCTTCACGGCCATGGCCCCGTCCAAACATTGTCAAACGGTGAACGGAATAGTTTTCAAGTCAGTGATCTTTTCGTGAAAAAAACAAAGTGGGTTGGGGAAAATGCGGAGAGTGATCGTAGCGCTTCAACTCGGGGAGAGCAGTGGCGGGCGGGAGCCCTTTTCGTTTCCCATTTTCTTTACACGGGCACGCGAGACTCTATCACCGAGAAAGAGCGGCCGAACAAAGACGCAGAGGAAAGCGCCCGAGCTTTGCAAGAATGCGCCCGCGAGAGAGAGGGGGAAACTCCCCATGCACAACACAACTTTGCAGTGTTCTTTCCGCACATCGATACGGCTTATTTAGATTGAATAGAAGAAAAAACTGAACGGGAAAGGAGGCCAAAATTCAAGAGTATGATTTGCGAACGTTTCACGTGTGTAGCACTTTTTGTGATCTTTAATTTAAAGTTCCAGGGAAGTTCTCAGAAATATTTTAAAAGATAAAAGTAACCTGTCCATTCACCGAAAGATCGGAGGGTTTTCGTAGTTTTGAGAAGAACCCTCTGATTCCTCCACCACCTCCGCCGCCGCCCGATGCCGGACGAGCGCTACTGGACATACCTGTAAGTTAAAACATTGTAAAACCAAATTACAAAATAAGAAGAAAATAGAACAAGTTAAGAGTCGTAGAAAGACATGAAATCGAACGAATGGATTAATGAATGAGAAAAAACGAATGGATGATAGAAATAGAAATATAGAAATTAAATTTTTGCTGTAGCCGGAAGGGTGCATTTAAAATACGACACAAAGTCAAGTACTGTGGCAACTTAGCCATTTTACACACGGAATATCGTTGAAGGTAAATAATTTTATTATTTTATTTATCAAGTTTCAAAAGAGGGTGAAGATGCACATATTGTGGATTGTATTGAAGTGAATTGAGTGAAATTGAGTGTGGAGATTGTTGTCTGTTGTGATCATCGATGATCGAATCGAGAAAAGGCTAAAAAGAAAAGAGATTCACAAATTAGGGCGGAGAAAGAGAGAAAAGTGGATGGAATCGGTTTTGTGATGATCAGGGATATCACCGGGGGAGATATTGTAGAAGACGGAAAGAGGAAATTGAGAAGAGCTTATTGGGGTGGTGATTTTGGTGTTATAAGAACTATTGTACTGCTGCGCAAATGCAGTAACACTCTAGCTTTCGCTTTTCTTTCATTATCCTTAAATCTAAAATGTACCTAACCTGTAACCCCGAAAAAAACAAACGAGCCAAGCTGAGACAAAGCTAAACTTATCTACAGTTTAGAAACAGCTTTGAACTAATCTTTTAGTTTTTATTTTGATCTCTCTGAACTTACAACTCTCATTTAAACACTATACCATAGTTCTTTGCCACAAGTATAGTTTCCACTAGAAGCACAAATGCGCCTAAATGATTAGAAAGACAAATTGCTGGATAAAATGAGCGGAGGAGGGCCACCGTGAGAGTTGAGGTGCCTTCCCTGCCCCTCCCCTACCCCATCCCCTTCCCCTCCCTTCCGTGGATCTCCACGGCAACTAAAAGAGTCCCTCCCGGTGCTTCCCCTTCAATAAATCGACTTCACCTCTCCCCTTTTTTTCATCTCACTAACCAACCGCAACTTTTATCCCTCCTAGACCAGCTTATCCAAAAATCGGCATTCAATTTCCTTTTTCTAATTTCCGTTTTCTTTTATCCCTTTTCTAGTCCATTTAAGCTTGAAATTTTCTATTAAATCGAGAGTTCCGTCCCTAATTTGTGAACTCCACATTTCTATTTTTATCTCTTTGAACTTACCTCTTTGAACTCATCTGAAATCCAGATCCACTTGAACGCCGTTGATTGCCAAAAACGAATAAAACTCTTCTTGTTCTTGCTCGGCCATCAGAGCACCAAGTTCTAAATGATTTGAGAAAATTGGAGATGTTAGGTAATTAATTTACTGAAAGAAAAATAAAAAAGTGTTCCGTAGAGTGGAAAATTGAAGAGAGAAATGGGATGGCTGTGAAAGTCTCAATTCTTGGCCACGCGAAGGGGGACCTTGTGGTGCGCCAACTCAATTTGGGGGCCGTCTTTGGCCCTATGAGGGCACACACGGCGGGGTGAGGCGCGGAAGGGGTGATGGGGATGCTGAGGGCTACTAGGGGGGTTACACTTTTCGGCTTCTCCTTTTTCTTTCCTTGCCTTTCTACTCTATTTTCCTTATTTTTCGAGGGAGAAGCCACCTAGATGAATAGAAGACGGGAAGGGCAGAGAACATGCTTTTCCCTCTCTCCTTTCATGGATTCCCCGTTCTCTCCCTACTTTCCCCTCTTTTCTCTTTCTTCTGATACTACTTTTTCTCACGATCCTTCTTCTCCTCAAAAAAAAATAGCCAAATTTGGGCATCGATTCATTAACGAGAACACTTAGGCAATGGGTTTTTTAACGAAATGGAAAACTAATAAATGGATTTTGGAAAAATGGGGTTATTTGGAAAAATATAGATTTAGCTAATTGAGAAAATGATCAAAATGGGACATGCTTTCTTTAAGCCTCAAGATAAAGACCAATTGAGAAAATTCAAAATGCAAATGAGCTGTTGACTGGATGGAAAGAGATGAGAAGAGGAATCTCCCTTTTGTTTTTTTTTGGTCATTCATTTCCCCGTTGAATGCTTTTACTGAATTGGAAAGGATAATAGAAAGGATTTGCAAGAATTGTACCAGTTTCGAATGACTGAAGAAAGCTGATTCAAGGGGACTTATAATGGGTATTTGATAGCTCCACTGGGATTCTAAGGAAGCTATGTATTGACAAGGATGGAACATCAATTATATGTGAGACAAAACTAAAGACCAACTAGTGAGAGCTTGTCTCCTTTCCGGGCCATAGAGTTCGATCAATTTTAGAGTGAGTTCTCGAACGGGAAGATCTCCGACTTGCCATCTAAATCATAGATTGTAAAGTTTCAGATTTTTTTCGAGAACTTTTTCAGATCTTTTTTTTGTTCTAAAGAAATATTTTCTTGACTATGATCTCATCTAGAACTCAATATTTTATATTTTTAGACAACTTAAGAAGAAAAGACAACAAACCTTCCAATTAATTCTGCAAATTCGCGAAGTTCATTTGTAGACAAACAACTAGCAAGCTGAAATTTAAGTGATATGATTGACTTTGAGATCACTTTGCTTTAGAGAATTCTTAGTTGATAAAATTTCTAGCATTTCTAGCATTTCTAACTTTTCTAAAACGTGTCAACTTTCGAATCTACCGTAACCTCCAAATACCTTGCTTACAATTAGGTTGACACGTTTAGAAAACCCTTTATTTGAATGGATCATAATGTGACTTTACTTTATTTTCCATTCATTTCCCCCCATTGATCTCAAATTCAATCGTGTGGCCAACTTTAGAAGGGAAATGAGTGAGTGTGGAGTGACTAGGAGAGATCTCAAAAAGGGACATCCCCATTCCTCTCATTCCCCATAAAAGACCCGCCTCTCCTCCTCCAAAAGCCCTTTCCTCACCACTTTAGTTTTCCCCTGAGATTCTCCTTTTTTCTTATTTCTTTCATTTCTTTTCTTGAATACCCGTTAGTTTTCTCATTGAAGAAGCCATTCTACCCTTCTCCTTTTCCCCCTTCAATCGTCGGCAGAATAAAAAGAGGAAAGATTCCCAAGATTGGCTTCTCGCCTTTTTTTACCCATCCCATTCGAATCCTACTCAGAATTCTTCAAATTACTCAAAAAAGGGATCTTTTGAAAAATAGAAATTCTCAATCAATTTTGGAAATAAACTTTTTAGTATTAAACGTATAAAACGAAGAAATGAAAGACATTTAGGGATCAAAATGGGAAATGGAAAAGAAGCTGTGATTGTTGAGAGAAAAGGATCTAATGAAAGCACATTTTAAACCCCATTCCTATTCCATAGAACCTACCGTAAATACTGTAATAGTACCCCAGCCCCATTAATGACGGTGCGGAGTGTTGCGTAGTCTAGCTTTGAACGCGCTTTTCTCGACACTGGTTTATGCTACAATGCGCGCTTAGGTATCAAAAAATAGCCCTGAATTTCAGCTATTTTTTGATAGCAAAGAGGCATTTCTTGAAAGTACAGGCGCTTTGAAAAAAATGAAATACTAAAAAACTTTTGCGACTACCCGACTGTACGAGGGCGGTGGGGTACTATTACAGTATTTACGGTAACCATTTCCTTCCTTTCTTCACCCCTTCCCTTTTACAAATAATAGACTCATGCACTTTCTAAAACGTGTCAACTTTTGAAGCTAACATAATCTTGGTTTTTGTTTTATATCAAATCGATCTAGTTTTATCCCTTTCGATTTCTTTCATGAGCCTTCACAAAAGCAGAAAAAATGTATCTAAATTATGCAAAAGTAAGTTTACGATAAATTTTCACCGGAAGATTATGATAGTTTGCAAAAGTTGACACAGTTTAGAAAACGTTTAGAAAACAGTTTAGAAAACGCTTTTGTCAAGAGGAAATCACTTTTTTACAGTAAACATTCACCCCTTAAACCCCTTGCAAACACAATTCCAAACCTGTTCCTTTACTTTCCACTTTCCCTTAAAATTAGTCAATAAACTATTTTTGTTTTCCACAATTTTTCATCGAACCCTTCTCAGTTTTCGTCTTGATAATCTCAAATACAAATACGTGAGAAAAAAAAAAACAATCGTGCCACTTTGAAAGGAGAAAAAACAATCACTTTGAAAGGAGTGAAAAATAGAATAAAAGCATTGATCAAACGTGAATTTCATGAAAAATTATCGTATGAATCGAGGCAGAAGAATTAAATACATGAAAATACATGAAAATTCATGAAAATACATGAAAATACATGAAAATTCATAACTGTACACCAAAAAGTAAATGAAATGGGAAACCAGACCGAATCGATATTCAATTTGTGTTTTGAGCAAACAAATCTATTTGTAAAGAGTCAAAAAATTTTTTATTTTTCAACTCATAAAGTTTGTTCATTTTTGTGTGTGTGTGTTGATGGATCGCGAATTTTACAACCCTTTCTCTTTTTTTTCTATTTTTCTCCTCTCTGCCCGTTGTTGGCTCATAAAGTACTCCTTTCCAAAAGCATAACCCAGTCTAGTGGAAGAAAAAAGTGCGGAGTGGAAAAGATTGAGAAAGGGAAACAAAAATCTCGAGGTTGATTTGGGGGATTTGTTCACAACTTTTGTTTACAAGGATTTGGCTACACAATGCGTTGGATTGTATCCGATTGAAGTCACAGTCAGACTATGAGATTGAAGACTTTACAAGAGTTTGTCTAAAACTTTTAAAATTCTAATTGTTTCATGACCAGCAAAGATGTTTAAGAAAATAAAAGGAAAGCTTCTTAACTCGAAAAACGTGTTGTTTAGTGTTCAAAAAGAGATTAAAATAGGGGTAAGTAATGGAATGGAGATTAAGTAATGGAATGCAAGTAATGAAATGCAAGTAATGGAATGCAAGTAATGGAATGCAAGTAATGAAATGCAAGTAATGAAATGCAAGTAATGGAATGGAGTTTAAAAGTCTAACAAAGTTGAAACTGCATTCAAATGTGCTGAAAAACTATTGCCAAAGTTTTAATTGCTCACTAAATGTATTCGGTAATCGAATTTGAATAAGCAATTAGCAAATTTTGATCGAGCAATTAAATTTTGACTATAAATGAGTATTGTTTGACAAGAAATAAGAAAAAAGGATAAAATAAAAAATAAAATAAAAAATAAAATCAAACTTAACGTAGAGAAACTAAAGGTAACTCTTATTTGGGATTGATCGAAAAGGATCGGGGTGAAGGGTGAAAAAGAGGGCGCGAACGATCAACAACCTTTTTGACAGCGATCGCCTCTTTTTTCTTTCTTTCTTTTTACAGGCATTTTCCATGGATGGATTCATTTTTCATTTCACCTTTTCTACTAGGAAAACCATGAAAAACAGGAGAAATATAGATTGATGAAAATGAGAAAAAAAAATTGCGGAAAGAGAAGTGAGACTTGTTCGCCAGAAAATGTTCCCTTTTCAGGTTTTTGCTCCGAGACTGTCACAATGAATAACTCTCCATTCACTCAGAACTACTTTTTGAGTGAAAAGTACCGACTGTATTGAAATCTACTTTTAGAATTAAAAGAATAAATGAGAAAAATTGAGAAATTTGTAATTCGCGAAAATTTTCCGAAATCTCATCGAAGCGACTTCGATCAGAAGCAGTGATAACGAGCAGCATTTCACCGAAAAAAAAAACGGCGATTGCAAAAAATTTTCGTGTTTTGCAGAGACAATTTGCAAGAAAAGAAAGAGAATTAAATGGATGAGAAGTGCTGATTTTTCGGCGATATTTTATGCAAGTTGAAAAGGGAGAAAAGAAATTAGCGCTTAAATAAAAAGCTAGATTGAATGCGGAAAAAAAAATGGGGTAGAGAGATGGAGAGAAGGAGAGAGAAATGGGGAGGCGAGGAGACGGGAATGGAGGAGGAATGGAGGAGGAATGAAGGAAGAGATGGGAATGGAGGAGAAGGGAAATGAGAGATCGAGATCGATGGAGAGATTGATAATGAATAGGAGAAATGGGGAGAAAGTGGACAGAACAAGAGATTGAATGAATTGATGAGATTTGAAAGAATGAGTGAAAAGAAAGGATAGGTAAGATTGAGAAGTGGTATGGAGGAGAGTGGATGAAAGAAAGGATTGAAGATGGACAAGGATCGAATGAGGAATTGAAAGAATGGATGAGATTGAAAGGATAAGTGATTGAAAGAAATAAAAAGAAGCTGGCTGGAATAGATTGATGAGAGATTGAAGAAAAGAAAATATAACAAGATTTCGAGTAGAGAAAAGGAAAAGAGATTGAAATGTAAAAGAAGTTCGAATGAGATTAAAAAGAAAGAAAGAAAGAAAATCGGGGATCAGAGCGGTTTTGAGAGGTCAGAGCCCTTTTCATTCTTTCCACTCTTCAATCTCCTTCCATTTCTCTGCCTTTCCCTTTCCCCAAGCTTTTCTCATCCTTTCAAAAGCAAATGGCGGTCATCATCATGATCGAGATCCGTCTCTTCTTTTATGAAACCAAAAAAAGACAAAATGAAAATGTTTACGTAATATTTTCTTGTTTTTGAGGGATCGATTTGAATATTGAAAACTTTAATCGGGGGAATTAAAGAGAGATCGAATTAGAGTAGAGAAAGGGAAAGAAAAAGATATCTCTTTCACCCGAAAGTAAGCACATTTCCCATTAAATTGCAAGTTTTTGTTTTACCTCTTGAATGTAATCATTTGCCAGTGATGTGTTCACAGTTGAAGCTGTGGAAGCAGATGGAGCTCGGGGTGGAGTGGCTGCACTTCTGGAATTGATTTTGGATCGTAACTATATGTATAATTGAATTACAGTATTACTCTTTTATCTGTACTTGTTTTCTTTACCCTCTAAAATGTACTTGTTTTCTTGTACTTGTATTCTTTACCCTCTAAGGGTTCTTAAAATGTGTCTTGAGAAAACTATCGTAATCTAATCTCCCTATCTAGCTACCATAAGCTCAATCTATCTACTTTTGTCTCTTTCGATATATTGAACGACAACAAAAGTAGAGATTGGATAAAACTAGAGACAAGATTACGATAGTTTTTCAAAAGTTTTTGCAAGTTTTATCAAAACTTGAACCTTAAATCGTCAACAAGTGGAGAAGAAGCTGTTCGACTTTCGGTCAAAAGTCCTAAATAGTTAAGTAAAAGCTATCTTTTCAAAAAGCCAAACTATTTCTCGTGATCACAGTGCTCGGTACAGTAATGAGAGCCTCTCGATAGATTCGTTGGAAACGATTCGACGCACATTCACAAACAGCTTCGGCTATTTCCTAAGATTTCTTCAGTATTTTTTTCTTTCTCCATTAATTTTGCTCAACCTTTGTCCTACAATACATGATTGCTAAATCAAAAATTGAGGGATTTTTGTGAACCTATAAATGAATTTTTAGCTAAAGTACAAAAAAATAATTCGACTTCTCCAACTTTCACACACAAAATGTGAATGAAATGCCCGGAAATCTCCTCTCGAACATAGCCAATCGAAGCGATTTGATGAAGAGAAACACGGAGTTCGAGTTGCTTAAATTTAAAAGCCATTACTCTATACTGAAGAAAAATTTTTTCATTTATTATCGGCTAACCCCATCAAGAAGTCCAAGAACAGAAAGAGTTTTCTCATCCATTTGCAATTTTGCCGTTTCTCGAAACTCGCCAAGTCGTTGCGGTAAATAAACCAAACCATCCTCATGAAAAAAAAAGAAAAGATTTTGAAACGATTCACCATTTATTGAGTACCTTTGCTTTATCGATTGTTCTGAGCAAATCGGATCGTCCGGATGGATCGAGATTTGTGTGATCGACTCCTGGGATCACGCCACCGAACTGGAAAATGTGGGGAATTTCAATGTGAAACTCAAATCTGATGTGTAAATAAAGCTATTTTCATGCGATTTAATTCGAAAATACACATTTTTTGATGGTTTGGTTTTTGAAAAGTGAGGAATTCAGTGCAACAGAAGCCGAGCTTTTACGAGAAAACTGTTTAATTTTCAATTATTGTTATCAAAAATAATCAAAAACCACTCTAGTTTTGGGATTTCACTCATTTCAATTTCCCCAAATTTCAAGCTATTCGTTCACTCTTCCAAAAATTTAGCCAATCCTAAAAGTCTTTTTTTCGAACAGTTGTGGGCGTTAAATTTCAATGTCGAGTGAAATTTGAGCTTTTCATATTTTCTTTCTTTTATTTCTCACCAATTGCAACTGCCGCAAGAACTGCTTAACCACCAAAGCACAATTTTTAACTCGAATTTGTTGTTGTAGATATTTTTCCAGATTACTCACCATTACTTGAAAACGGGTCGGTAACTCGATGTGTGGAACGGCCATTATTGCAGGCAAAACAACTTTTCGAAAGAAAAATGGAGAGAAAAAAAGGCGTAGTGAAGAAATAGTGAAATAGTGTTGGCCGACCGTCGATGGGGACACCACTTATTGACCATTTTGCCTCTCTCAAATCCCCACAAACACTTCACCAACCGCGAAAGACAGATAAGAGCCCCTAGAAAAAAGAAGACACAAAACTAATAGCAAAATGCATTGATTCCGTTCTGAAAATTCGGTAAAAGTACATTTATTTTCACCAAAGCTAGACTAGAAAAATTAAGTATTTAAAGAACCGAACCGGTACATCAATATCAAATGCATTAAAAAAGAAAAATTTAACAAACTGTAGAATACTATCAAGCTCAAGGATACACTTCGCTATCACAAACATTGATTAGGATTAAAGCAAAAAAAAACAGAAACCAACTGCAAAATTTAAAGCTTGTTTGGGCTTTTCCATTTATACGTTCCGGTGAAGATATAGCCAAATTTGCGTGACAATTCATCCGCCTCGACCGGTCCACGGCTACAAATAAAATTATTTGACGGAAAACTGGTACTACTATTACCCGCCAAACTTGTACTGCACCGGTTTGACTTTCTCCTTTTCAAGTTGCTGCAAAAGTGGTGTAAACACACGCCATGCATGTTCAAGCTCATCGGAACGGACAAAATTGATTTGAGATCCCATAAAGACTTCAAGGAATAGACGCTCATATGCATCAGGTAGACGGACACCCTAAATCAAACAAACGTGTCGATGCCTGTCAATAATCTTGGATAAACAATAAATGACAGCGTTTACGCGTCTAAAAGTTTACATGATAGCGACTATTGTAGGATAGATCCAATTCAGACTCTTCGACTCCAAAATCCATCCCCGGTTTCTTGGTCATCAATTTTAGGTAGACAGCTTCATTTGGGGCAACGCGAATCACGAGCTCGGTTCTAATTCAAAAACTACAAATTAAAATCGAGTCCAATCATACCTTTTCAGCTCACCCGGAGCATAAATATCACCAGGGACTTCGCGGAATTGAATTCGAACCTCAGATTTCTTTTCATCGAGACCTGAAACAAGAATACCAGTTTAATAAATCTGAATTTCATTTTTCAATATAAATATTTTTACCTTTCCCGCACTTCATGATGAAAGGAACGCCGTCCCATCGCTCGTTATTTACCTAAACACCATTGATCAAATAATAAAAACTAGTCAAACCTTCAAAACCGCCATGCAATAGGTAGGTGTAACTGAATCGTTTGGAACATCTTTGTCATCCAAATAGCCAGCCTTGGCTTCAGGATCTGAATTGATTTACATTAACAAATTGAAATGCGCAACACAAACGAGCTGAGTCGGGATTTGCAACATACTGTCCAACAATGACGTCTTTCAATTCAACAGGCGGCATCGATTTCAAAACTTTAACCTAAAAATAAAAAAATATATTTCAAGAGAGGACGCGCACTTTTTCATCTCGAATATCCTCAGCGTTGAGGGAAACGGGTTTTTCCATTGCAAGCAAGGTGAGAACCTGCATTAGATGGTTTTGCATAACGTCGCTAAAAAGAAAATTAAATAGAACTTTTCCCTGCGTTACCGAATAATGCCTGAAGTGTCGAAATATCCCGCCCGTCCTGCAGTACCGAAATCTTCCTAAGTTACAACAAAAATTGAAAAAAAAAGAAAATAAAATCAGTACCTTGAAAGTTATTACCACCGATGCAATATGATCACGGTTCCAAGAGGGACCAAACAGACGATTTCCAAATCTAGAATCCTTTAGTCTATCCAAAATTTCATAATTTATCCACCGTAGTGTCATCAGGTTTTGGACCATTTCCTTTCCCAGATAGTGATCAATTCGATAAATCTAAAATTAACATGCGCGGATAGCAACAACATTATTTACCTGATCTTCTTTGAAAAGGGAACTTAAATGTTTGGATAGCTCGGCCGACGAGTCACTGTCAGTTCCAAAAGGCTTCTCAATGATTATCCGTGTCCAAGAATCGCTAAAAAAAGTCAAAAATATGATAGATTAACGCATAAGATTTTACCCATAGTCCATGCAAGCTTCCTTAAGATGTTGGGTGACTTCTGCGAAAACTGAAGGAGGCAGAGCGAGGTAGTAGAGACGATTAACGGGCTCTAAATAGACAAAAATAAAGAACAATTACAAAAACTTACGTTTCGTCCTCTTCTGTAAATCATCATTAAATTCTTGTAGTTTCTTGAAGCTCTCGACCTTATCATAGCTACCCTAGATGTTTTCTGATTAACAAAAACCCTTGAGGAAAAAATACCTGGATATATGTGTTTTGCTTCAAAAATGCCTCAAATTTGTCTTTCTCGTTATCCCGTACCTGAATTTAGTTTATATCAGTTTTTTAAATCCACTTATAAGTCAACCATTGAAAGTGTATAAATCCAGATAACAAACCTTTGCATTCTTTTCAAAGCTGTCTCGAATTTTCTCCATCGTTAGATCTGATCGAGCATAACCGACGAAGTGAACGTTTTTCGGTAGTAAATCATCGCGATAAAGCCACCACAAAGTTGGGTAGATTTTCTTTCGAGCGAGATCTCCCTAAAACAACAAGTTAAGTATCTCCAAAAAATCCACTACCGATGCTCCAAAAATGACAAAAACGTATGGTGGATCTTGTTGTACCGATTCTCGCATGGACTCTCTAAAACGGAAGAAAACATAACCTATTATTATTGTGATTATTTTAATTTTAATTCTTTTATTCTGCTGCTGAACAACCAAACTGCCAGTAAAATAAACATTTTTGATAGTTACCTCAAAACCTCCAAATATTGCTCAAGTCTTGCTATTTGTGCTTTAATTAAGTCGTTTGAGGAAGACATATTGTTTGAATGTTCAAAGTAAGTCAAACCACTCAAAAGAGCGTCAAAAATGCCAGAGTAACAACAAAAAAGATCGCGCCTCCTCCCCATTTCTTTTACCCTCTCCAATTTCCCCACACTCTAACCCTATATTCTGGTCTCCGTTTCATGCACAAACATTCTCTGCCTATTTGCGAGATGACAAGAGACTCTCCTCAGCAATTTCTAGAGTCTCAACAGAAACTATAATCCGTCTCATATTTCAGTCGCCACAAATCATAAGGCTAATAGTAAGATAGTCTTTTGTGTTCTGCAGTTTTGCAAAGAACTTCTAATAAGTGAAGAAAGAGATAAACCTTACTTGAGATAGTTGATTAAATCCGGCGAGAGGGGGTCCGATCGAGAAACACGGCGGTCTCCCACGTTGACTTGTAGTGTACTCATCTGTGGACAAACTAAACGAAAGGTACATTCGATATGTTCGTTTCAAATTTCCGAGAGTGCAAAAAATGCAAATATCTAATGACGAAGTTCTTCAAAAACTAGCAATCAAAGTAATAGGTATCTAGGTAGAAATTTATGCAATCGATTAACATGGCTATTCTGCCTAGACCATATGTAAACTTTAGTCCCGTGGGATCGTCTATAAAACTAATTTTGCTCACCAAAAAATATTTGCAAGCACGACTTTAAACAAACTAACTCAAAAGTCGTCAGTCGCAAATAAATTGGTGAAAACTAATAAATATTTACGAGTCCAACAATTTTATAAAAAATTCTAGAAAGAAGCTGAGATCGTCCCCGTTTCCAGGCTGAATATTTTTAAATCAATTCAGTGAGAGTCGGAACTCTTTCAACAATTTCTAATCGACTGGCGTCTCCGCAAAAGAGTTGTTTAAAAAACCCAGAGAGCAGAGATAAGAATGAAAGCATCCATGTTTTAGCAATATTCTGAAATTTTTTCAGAGGAGATTTAACATTTATTGACAGAGTAAAATGTCAAACGGAATGTACAATCAAATTAGCTAAGTACACAAAATTGTACCAGATTCGGCATTGATTCTCCGGTTATTCTTTATCGGTTTCCAGGTTGATGTGATCACCAAATTTTTCGTAGAGATTTGTCTTCAGCTTTTCCATTTGCTCTTCCAAGTTCTTGCTCTTATCCTGAAACGATTGGATCATAAAGTTATAATTATCGAGTGTACAAGTTAATTCGCCTCAAAAATGTGATAGCTTCACGCACATCAGAATTCCTTTAAACAATTATCAAGCGTTCAAGCATTTCTCATAGCCCATTAAAATATGAAACAGGTTCCCACCTTCATCTCGTCTACATCGGTTTCAACCTGCTCCTTGTCTTTTTCTAACCTTTCGTTAATCGAATCCTGAATTTAAAAACTTTAGTTTGTATTAAAAATAGAATATTACCGAATCAAAATGAACAAAAGTTTGTCCAATTTTATAAGGTATCGCTTGCCCATCATCATCCCCAAGCAGCTGAAATTTATGTTGTAAAAAAGCAGAACAACAACCTGTTATGGCACACCCACATGCACAACTATTAACAAAAACAAATCACCATGATTTCATCAACGGCTTCGTTGATATTTGCCAAATCTGTCATTAATGAAGCCATTTCTTCCTGAATTTCAATAATTATATTATTAAAAATCAACTTATTTACCCTTATTTGAGCAAAATTTTGGTGAAGTCTGGCAAATTTATTGATCAATTGCTGGTCGGCGGCCGTGACATTCGGCTGTTCATCGCTATCGCCAGAAGCCATCTAAAGAATAGTCAAATTGAGTAACAATAAAATTGAAGAGATCAATCTATAAAACCTTTTCTCAGTTTTTGAAGTAAAAATTTGAGTTATTTTTTGTTTCAAAGCAAGATTTGGTGCACGTTTGCGGGGTCTGCCTGGTGAATGAACTCTTTATCAGGGGTGCATACGCTAGAAGAAAAATCAAATAAAATAGGCAAGTCAAAATCATTGCAATAATAAAACGAATGCGTCAGATGTCCGAGATTTAGCTTGATAGGGTAATATGATTATCCCCAAAGTAACCCAGTTAGCTATTTTATTTCATTTAAACTTAAGTTTCATAGACTACTTCTTCATCAAAAATGGACAAATTTAAACCGATGAAGACCAAAAGTCGTAACAGAATAGGTGTCCCCAACACTCACAGAGTCCAACCGTCTATAGCTCAACTCCGTACTCAAAGATATAATTTCCAAATCCGTACAAGTCTTTCAAGGTATCAAGAAGTAAATGCACATTTGAGAATGCTTTTCTTGCGATTGAACAATGTTTTGAAAGATTTTATTAAATAACAAAAAACAACGGATAAATTTTAATCGAAGAGGCCGAATCCCATATCTAAATAAAAAAAATATTAAAATTCTACCATACTGTCACAAACCGTCATCAGATTCCTCCTTTGGTTCTTCTTTCTTTTTCTTCTCTTCGGCTGGGGCTGATGCGGCGGCTGGGGCTGAACCACCTGTGGCTGGGGCCGCAGATGCGCCTCCTCCACCAGAAACGGACACAAGATGCTTGGAGCCTTCGGCGATCAATTCCTAAAACAAAATATAAGTTTTGAGAAAAACCCAGACTAATTTTTATAACTTAAGTACTAAACTCTGACATATCACAAGCTGATTCAAGTAAAATAAACTTTTGATTTAACGTTTCCTGTCTCAACCCGGATTTCTTAATGTAAAATGTATTCGATTTAGCAATATCTTTTGCTAATTTTTGAATTTTAGATGAATGCTTTGGGATTTTTATGCTGCACAAAGAGATGCCATAAAAACAAGCATCATGTACCTACTGGATCTAAATTCAATAACAAGTACCCGGTCAGACTTGTGGAATCTCAAGATGCTTATAGGCAATAACTTCAAAGACCACTTACGGAGATTGTTTTTCCTTTCAGTTTTGACACAACAAGTTTGGCTTTCTCTCCATCGGCATCGATTCCCACCGCCCCGAGTATGTTCTCAATATCTGCCACAGAAGGGTGCTCGTTTCCGCCCAAGACGGCCAACAAGTAACTGGCTACGTAACGCATCGGCTAAATAAGAAAATAAGTTAATTTTAGCTCAAAAAAACATAGAGAAACTTTTAAGAGAGCTTCTAAATGCATCTTGCTATAAAAATAAATACTTTAAAGAACAGGGGGTTCTGGAACAACCTAGATACTGTAGAAAAAGAGAAAGTCGGCGGTGATATGCATTCCTGGGGATGCAAGATACATATTGTAATGCAAAGAACGCCGTCGAGAAACGGGCGACAAATTACGAATTACAAGTTCTACATCACAAAAAGTGAAAAATTTTCACGAATGAAACTAAAATGAAAAGGCGGAAAATTAAAATGTGTTTGTAACGTATCAGCTGAATAGCAATTACCTTTTTCTTTTTGTCTTACTGCACTATATAAGATTGTCTATATCGAATTTTGAATCAAAAGGAATTTCAGTCTTGGATTCTAGTGTTCGTGCTCCGTTTTAACTCTTTCCTCCTTTAAAATTTGTGTTTCTGTTCGAATTGACTTAGTTTTAATATTCTAATTTAGATGATTGAAGACCACGATGCGCCCTCTACAAGTAGAGGCCGAAAGCGCGGACGTAAATCGAAAGTTGAACCCGAAGCGACTATGATTGAGACTTTTGATGTTGGTTTTTGTCATTTCCTTCAAGAATTTTGATTTAATGGCTGATTTAGGAAGAGGGTCTAATAGAAGAAAGCGAGGAATCGACATCTGGCTTTAAAGTATGCATTATATGTTCGAAAAGTGTGCATAAATCATTTAGCTCGAGGTTACATCACAGGAACCATCATCAACTTTCAAGGAGGGCATTTATAATCAAGGTAATGTAGTCGCGTAAATACGTTTGAATATTATTATTTAAGGCAATTTTTATGGGTGGACGAAAGATTGGAATCCCGAATGGATGTATCGTCTACCCGGGGATGTCGTTTTGACAGCAATTCGAAATGGCGGCTCTGAAGGTTAAGAATTTTGTTTTGCATAAAAATTGAGTTTCTTTAGGAAGAGGTCGAGCAGAAATTGGAAAATGTCTCGGTATTGATACTGCTACAAAACCTGGAAATCGTCGAGTCAGCGGTCATATAGTTGCTGTCCAAAAAGAACACGAAAAGCATGTGGGCCAATTTCAAAAGATGGAAGGAAAAGTTCGAATGATCAAGTAATTTTTTAAGAACTTTTATCAAAACCTAAGTTTAGGTATTTCTGGAAAAAGTCGGCCGAGCCCGAAACATTCCAGAAGCTCTTTGATGATTTCAGAAAACTTGCCAAACGAGAATGTCCTTTCAAGATGGGACAAACTATTAAATTTCCCGATACTGGATTGAGTAAGTTTTTCCATCTAACAAGAGCTTATTTTTTTAGGTACTCTTCGAATTTCGGACGTTAGTCTTCGCCGGTTAAATGACATACTAGAGGTAAATTAACTTTTTTTCAAAAATCAACTTTCTAATTAAAATTATTTAGCTTCTAAGTGTCGAAGAAATTCTGACTCCTATCCATAAAATTCTGAAGCATATTCACAACAAAGAAATGGCACAGGGATACCAATTTCAGGTGAAATTAATTCAAGATTGTTTATGATTCCGTTTAGATTGACAAGAAAAGCATGATGAAGTGTCTTCTGGCTCTCAAGAAAGAAAATTTATTGAACATTTTCGAAACACTTGTGACTAGCGAAAATGTAGAAAACAAAATTCAAATTGTCACTCGGCCATATATTTCCTCCGCGGATAGTCCCGAAGTGGCGGCAGAAATTCAACGTACGATCGATCTGTACCACGCTGAAGGGCGAGTTTTTCCACATGGCCAGCTTCGGTTAGTGAAATTTGAAGTTGCATTAAACACTACTTACTACTAGATACTCAACCAAAAAACGGACCGAGGCTGAGAAGCCGAAACAACCCGGCAAGAACGAGATCAATTCACAATTGAAGCAAGCACAAGAACTATTAGAAAATGGATTTTCGGTTGTTTTAAACGAACTTAAAATTATGATCGCAATCCTTTTAGTCCGGAATTTCACTTGAGCAACGTTATGCCTTATTTCGCTTGCAGAATTCAAAATCAATTGTGGCTAGACCAAAAAGTAGTGACCAGGTAATATATCACGCCTTTTTACGGAGCTCTTTTAGTTTAGTTTTGATATTTTGCAAACAAACTGACCTTTAGATGGGAAGCTCGGGTTTGAACGAAACAACTACGAACGAAGACTCAAGAATTGATGGAATTGACAATACATTAGATTTGATTGCGTTTGTTTTGCCATTTAATTCATGCCAATTTTTTTAGCAATAGTATTATGGAGGAAACGAGTTTGGAAAAAGAAAATGAGCCTACAGAAAACAAGGAAGATGAGCAAATCGACGAAAAAGCAGCGCACATTTTGTTAAACTGTAATGGTGTAAGTTTCAGATTAAAAGGTCATTGCAAGTCTTTATATAGGTACTTTCCGATGGCGTGGACGACCCATCTGTGCCAATGAGAGCTATCCCCAAAACATTAGAACATCTTGTACGCAAGAAAGATCTGTATGATCCACACATTGAATATGGATTTCAAAGCAAGTACATTCGACTCTGCGCTTTACATGACACCGTTTGGCATTTTGTTTATGGAAATCCCAGAGGGAAACCTTCTGTCTTCGAAAGGTATCAGACAACAGGGGAAAAATTGTTTCAATTTTTTAGATATCCACCTGGTCGAGATCCTGTTTCGTTGCCAGAAGTGTCATTGGATCAACTGCCAGTTTACCAAGAGACTGAAACCCCGTATCGATTCATGCCATCATGCGATTACGAAGATTTGCCAGCTGGATGGTTTATGCTTCAGGTGCGTTATATTCTTTTGCTCAAAATAACTTTTTAATTTTAGGATTTTTATTGTGCTCTACCGTTCTCCGTATTTTGCCTATTGTCTCAAATACCGAAAAGTGCTCCGGTTAATTAAATGATAGAAAATTTATAGTTCAAGTTTTTAGAAAGAAGATGTTTTGCAACTTTTGACTGATCCAATTGCTCGCCATACTCCTTTAGCTGACTTGCCAATCTCTATTAGAAAGCCACTTTTTCAAAGACAAAAAGAAACTTACGGTTGAGTTTCTTTTTAAAGTGACCATGTGTATGTTTTCGTTTAGTCAAATTGAACATACTGTATTTCAACTCTGTGCAATGGGCTTGGGAGTGCTCGCTCCAAATCCTGATCCTAAACGATTTACAACAGCACACACTTCTGTTTTTTACATATCGAAAGAGTAGGTTTTATTCTGCAATAGCCCAATAATATTGTTAGAAAGTTTCACTTTACAATCCAAATTTTAAGGGGTGTTCTTTATGATACAAGCACGAGTGAAAGAGGATATGCCAAGGTTTCATTGCCATTAGAACAATATAATAGGTAAAGTATTATCATTTTCAAAATTTATTGTACTGTTTAGGTACGTTTATCAGTTTGATGATCACAATCAGGTTTCATTGTACTGGCATCATCTTCGGGCAATAAGTTTGTTTCATTAAAAATGGGGCTTATTGTCACCACTTTAGGTCAAAGTACTCCATTGAATTTTCGTCTTGAGCTCGTTCCTGGAGAAATAAATCCAAATCGTCACAAGAGTTACTCGCTCGGAATGTTTGATCGGTCAACAATTACCTGGGATGGAACTACAAATGAAATTGTGAGAATTATATTATTACAATTTATTATTTTAATTCTAGACCTCGTTGGAAATTCAACCTTTGGGTCCGCATGATGGGTGTGCTGGTTTTGATTCAGCCCTTTACCTTCACTTAAAACGTCATTGGGACTTAAGCCCACGTCCTAACAATGTCGTTTCGTGGTTTGTTTCGTGGTTTAGAAGGTGAACTACAATATGTAGCTGTAAAAGCGTTGGCATTCAGAAATGGTGATTTGGCTAAGTCTACCATTGAGCAACGTGTCGTCAAACTTCAACGTGACTGGAATTCAGTTGTACGATCATTAATGCCTTCAGATATGGAATTGACAAGGAAAAAACGCGTCCGCGTAAGATCTTTAGTTTTATTGTGGTTGTGAAAGCAGCAGAGCCAATGTGTTACACTTGTTAGCAAAAAAACTGAAATTTTAGGCATCGACAGATTTCGTTCCCTCTACACTGGCAATGCAATCTCTTCATCTGGAACCAAAAGTTCGCATTCCTACGGCACCAAAAAGTAAAATATTGTTTCAGATTTTAAAAAAGTGTTTTTAGGGTGTTCGTCATAAGAAAAGGCCATTGGATAACGTCGACATAATTTCCCAGCAGAATCGTCTTAATCTAAGATGTCGTTTTTCTGCTAAAGAGCGCGATATGGTATACATATTCATCTCCATTTAACTTGGGTGGTTGATTTAGTTGATCCTTATCCGTGCTGTCGGCTTCTTTTTGAATCCGGTCTATCGATTTTGGTTGGATCCATCGGCAGTTCGAGATATAATGCATGAATACGTGCCAGAGAGTGGAACTAAAACAGTGCAAAGCTTGATGGCAGCAGGTACCAAGAAGAAAACTATTATGATAATAAAGATTTTAGGTGTTCGTGAATTAGTCCGTCCTAACCGACTTGCCTACTTACAACGTATTGTATGCAATCTAAATACCTTTAAGGTGAGTTATTGCATTGAGCTGTATTTACAAAACCTTCAGGAAATGAGAGCGTTACGGTTTCAACTCGCGAGCGCTCCATTAAGTTCAACTGAAGACAAAGTTAAATTTTTCAAAAATGCATTCAATATGGCTAATCGACTCTTGTTCATGTAGGTTCAACCTCAAAACTTTCATCAAGCTCTTAGGGAAGCACAACCTTTGCCTTCAACAAGTGCTAATGACTCAGTCTTCGAGATATTTTTGGCAAGTGGGAAGGTAAGGCTTAAAATATATATAATTTTTTTTGTTTTCTTTTAGGCGATTATTTCTTCGGAACAAACAAGAACGCAAACCCCGGTTCCCTTGCGTTCTCAGAGACCAACATCATTGAGTCACATTCATCATTGTACGACCACAAATGTCTTGCTGGTATTTTGATGACTGGTGTTGCGTTCGTTAGCTATTGATTTAGAGTGTTCTAATTGCAAATGCCAACTGTGATGATCAAAAACCTGGTGGAGAGTACATTCTTGAGCAGTTAAATCCAACGGACATCAACAGTACTTTGCAGGTTTTTCAAATTTTAGCTAAATGATTTCCAAACTCGATTTAAGGTACTACGTGCAGATGGTCTGATTGCTCGTCCACGTGTGGCTGTAACTGATCAAACCATGCAGTATAAAAATCAAGCAACACTCAGTCACTAGTGAGTTCAAGAATGCGTTGCATTACTTATTTATTTAGTTTTCGACACTTCTTCGGGCACCGCTTTCATGTTGATCTAATTGAACAAATCAACCAGATTCGATCGTGAGTTACCTAATAAATGTTTATGTCAAGCTAAAATTAGGTATCTCGACGATATAAACGATAACGGTGGTGAATTAGCCGACTTGGAAGATTATGCGGGAACTGTTCTCATTGCGACTGACTCGTTTTACAACAAGGTCAGCTTTTTTAGTCAATGTTTCATAGACAATTTAGAACGAAATCGAGCTCGATATCGACGATGCTCTTATCCAAATGTTCACTGAAGCGGCAAATCAAGTTTGTCAGAATTAATTTCACGAAGCAAAATAATAAAATTAGAACTCTACGAAACAAATTCGCTACCTCGAGTCGACCGATTTGCATTTGGAAAGAGTTCATGTTATTTTGGTATGGTTGCATGTTTTTTAAAGTTTTCAATAATATTTAGACAAATCCTGACGATCCGGACTCGCTACCAACGATGAAGGAAATCACATCGCTGCTCGACACATCCATTCCGGAGGATGCAATCCAAGCCCGTCCTTTAGAAGAGTGGTTAGCCGAGATTTTTACTACAGATGCGGATGATAAAGAAATGCGCAGTGTTACAATGGCTATTCAAGCAACTGAAGCATATGGAGTCAATCTCTCTGACTTGCAGGTAGGGAATTTTTTTATTTTAAGCAAAACTTTAAACTTTTTAGACTACAACGAATCTACCTTTTGACAAACTTGTTCCTATTATCGAGAAGTTACGAGACGGCTTTCAAGTGAGTTGATAAAGCTCATCAAAAATCAGTTACCTTTAGATCATTGAAGCAGGTGTTGATACAAAACGATACGTTTGGCACACCTATGCGGATGCGTGGACTGTAGTTGTTGATGGAAAGCGCTTGTGCCCTCGGCCTTGGATTCAGCCCGCAGGATCTATCTGCCTTTCAACTGCTCGCTGGGTTAGTCTGATTAAAGATTGATCTTGGATATTTTTATTATGGAAGTAATTTTCTCTGTTTTAGATGTTGGAAGCACTTTTGATGGCCGTTGTGAATAAGCCAGGAATCCAAAAGAAGGATTTACAATTCCGTTTCGAGTTTGCTCTACAACCCGTAGCCCTTGAACAACTAATAAAAGTAAACTTTTTATACTTTGTGTTGTATGCGCAAATTCAGGTTCTAACTTATTGCGAATGTTTGGCTGAAAAACTCTGAAGCGTATGGAAGCAATGCAGTTTTCAGGGCCATTTGAGGGTTTGTTGGTTTTGAGGTAGAAAACGACAGAAGTAAAATTTTAGCGGCGCCAAGTCAAACGGTTGTACATACCTTGGAGCCAACGGTACAAGCCATTCAACGCTTTGCTTCGATTTTTAGGGATGTATGTTTTCTTACCTCTAGAGTTTCAGTTTATGTCCTATCAGGTTCAACTGATTCATCTACTTACTTCTGGTTTACAAAGTTTTGCGACTGAAGATCTGGGATTGAACGATACGAATTCTACGGGGAAAAAAGATGTAAGTCCCCCTACTTTAGAATTTTTTGGTGAGAAGTAATTAAAATAGTGGCTAATAGTGTGTTTCTGTGTGCTCCTCTTTGTTGACCGCACTAACTCCTATGGAAGAAATCTAATTTTAGTAAAAAAATTTTCACTTTCTTTTCCGTCTTTCCATTGATTTTCAGTCCGGGTGTTTTCTGGATCTATTTCTCGTTGTTAACATTGGTTGCTGAAATTCAAATTCGAATTTTCTATTCTCACTAATGTTGTTGATCAAGTAATTACCTACGTTAATTTGTAAATAAATGTTATAAGATTTTCATAAAATCATTTTGGTTACCGTAAAGACGACGAGTTTACTTACAAAATTGATAGCATGATTGTTCCTACTTTCTTATCCCTGTCAGGAGCATGCCAGATGAAGAGCCGGGCACATCAAAAGAACCTGCAACGGAATCTTTCTCACAACATTTTCAAGCAAATTTAAAGACAAACTATGGCAGGCTAGACAATCGCAGAGAATCAAGGATGAGGTACAACAGTGACACAGCATTTATGCAGTATTTTAGGGAGAGCCGTTAACAATAAAAAGCTCTCGATTTCTTATCCTCCTGGGCTTGTATATTCTCCTCCATGGCCCACTGAGGTAACTTTCGACTCTGTAAATCTTTTAATGATTACACAGCAAACTTGGACAGCCGGGTGGAAAAGGTTAAAGTCGATCTATGAAGCCGAAGTGTCAATGGAAAGAGACGTCATTCGAAAAGTACTAAACCCTTCAAACGAAAAAATTAAACTTGTGATAGGGTCTGTACGACATCGTTTATTGCCGCTTTTCTTCTTGGTGGTGCGTCAGGATATCAAGAAGCCGGAAGGGTTTATGAGCAAACGCATGTCGGAAAAGCTTATCTTTCACAACGAGACGCTTTGGTTTGTCAGCTGTGTTTCGGTGAAATTTTGATTTAGGTACGAAGGATGGATTATGGCATTTTGAAATTTTCAATTAATGGGACGAAAACTGGTGTGAAAGCAATGCTGTTTGGTGGCTCAATCATGTATAATCCTCAACGTGTATTAACAAAACTGATTTTAGTGGAATCACACTTCACGTGGCTGCCTATCGTGCCCATTTTTCGCCTTTTATTTTCCAGGAGCGTTTTCAGGTGTGCTGTCTCGGGAGTTTTACATGGCGAGGTAGAAAATTTGTTTGAATCCCATATTTTATAGTCGCAGTCGGAGGAATTTTTCGCTTCCTGGGAGTCATTGGAGTGGCCAAAGCAATTGGACCTTCGGCATCAGCTCAGGGTCAGTAAACTTTGATATTGTTTTGATATTAATATTGTTTTCAGCTTCACTCCTCGAGGCGGGCTACCACCTTTTAGCTTTAAGCATCGACAAAACGGCAGATGAATCTTATTGGTATTTTAAAAATGAGTATGAAAGGTAACGTGCAAAAATATCAATTACTAATAAATATTTAGGAACTACAAAGCAAGGCTGATTTTGATGCAAAAGTTCGTCGAGCAATGGAAGAGAATCCTGATATGTGGTTAGTTTCAAGTCAAATTTTAAATAATTCAGAGCTATATGTTGCATCACTTCCTAAAAATCTTCCTTTAGGTGGAAGGCAAAGGCTATAAAATATGGGAAACAACTTGAAGAACAAGAATGACAGAAACACGATTTTTGGAAGCGTAATAACTATGGTTCAAAAAAAAAAAAACAGTGTTCGTAGTTAGATTAGGATATTTTATTGTTGTTACTTGTCATTTGTGGGCATGATAAACATTTTTGTACCATGGATCGAAAATGTCTTCGGGCAGACGGAAGCGCCTAAAATCGAAAATTTATTCAGAATAATCTACCAATAACAAAAATACAACTTGTACAACTACATTTTCGTCGTGTGGGTACTAAAATGACCTCGGAAAACCAATTTGACAGAAAAACCGGCAAAAAATTGAAAAGTATCTTTAATAAAAATCTGATGAGCAGCGAAGTTTTCATTCTTTATTCCTGGGCATTGGGACATCTCCGGAATCGTCTTCATCATCAGCAGTCGATAAATGAGCTTTCAATACCTTTATTTGACTTAGTTAAAGTTATTTAGGCCAAAATCTTACCGCTCCTCGTTGTAAGCATCTTGCGTTTTCGCTCGAACTCTTGTTTATGCTCTAAAGTAATACATTTAGAATAACTAGTAGTTTCCATACTGATTTCCTCTCTCGTCTAAAGGCTCTTCGTCACTCTGATCAGCTTCAGGTACCCTCTTTCTTTCGTCAAAACCAGCAAGAACAGTGGCAGGAGAGAGATCAACGGCCGTGCCCCTAAAAAATTTTCATACGTTAAATTCTGTGTAATAAATTCGCCAAAAGTTGTGTCTGATACGAAAAAAATGAGTTTGTGCTTATTATCTGCACCATCATCATAAACCAACCAGGCTAACCCTTCTTTGTGTTCTGTGCGTACCCTGGCTGCCTCATCTCCGCTTTGCTCTCCTTCGCCGTCCGAAAAATGGTAAGTGGTTTGGCTGTCGATCTTAAAAAAATCTTATAATTCAATTATTTCTTGTTGGGGGAAATCTCTCTAGTATCTCTTAGTGCCTGGTAAAACTAGGCTTTTCACCTGCGGGCATTTACATAAAACATCTGCTATTCCTTTAAAATATACTTGGAAATTAACGATGGATAGCAAAAGAAGTGCGAAAAATTATGTTTTTTCGCCAAATTGAATTGCGGTCGGGAAAGGGTTGCGAAGTGAATGTGCAATCAGCAAAAGGGAATGGCGGCTAAAGAGGGGACAAAAGGGCCAAAAGAGGCCAACCAAGGGGCAGACGCTAAATCATAGCAGTGGAGAAGAATCGTAGAGTATAAAAACAACCTTCATGTGTCCATAATCCTTGTCGGCTGGATGATGAGTTGCGATAATATTCATTTCATCAAAATGAGCCCTTCCATCTTTATTGTCCAGAGATGCCTGTTGTTTTGCCTAAATTTAGATCAAATTAAATTGATTTGAAAACAAAGTTCCGACCTTTAGAATGCTCTTCTTTGGTGTCGCTTCAAAAACTCAGCTGGATCAACACCCCATCAAACTAAAATATTCAATAAAACGCTGAAAAAATTATAAAAATATACTTGCTTTGTTGCTCCAAAGAACTAGAAGGTGGCATATCGGAATCGGCCATCTAAATTGAATGTGTTGAATTGAACGGCTACAATTTGTGGAGCTTAAAAAAATCTAAAACATGTGGGGAGGGAAAAGAAAAAGGAAGAGGAACGACGATTCATGAGGAAATGGGGAAGGGCGGGGTCTAGCTCGATAGAGAGAAAATGGAAAGTGGGGACTCCTAGCAACGCATTTCCGTGGACCACTTGCAATTTGTTAAAACGAGTACCCGAGAAATTGCGCCTTGATCTCTCCATCGGAACCGCCAGTGACAGCTCTAATCTTTTGTGGATGATGGTGGTGGTGAAGTTTTCTTAAAATGTGAAGTAAGCATGGCATTTAAAAGTTCAGGAGGGCTGTAACTTTAGCCCAAATTGAATTTGAGTAGATCTTTATTTGCAGAGCGTTTAAGTACATTACCTATCCTGTTTCTGAAAAATCGAATGTACCGAATCTATTAGCTGCAATGTCTTAAACAAAGTAAAAAACAGCTCGAGACTAAAAAGACGTGCCAGTTCCAAACTTCTTACTAGTCTACTAAAAACTCACCTGCACATTTCCAACGTTGGACACCAAGTCCCTATATAGAAAATATGGAAAATTCAAGAGAAAAGAAACAAAAAAGAACAACGGCGTGAGAATAAAAATGTCGGGGTAGGACTAGTTTCCCAGATGATTTATTTAGGTACTCGCCATAACTTTCTTCTAAGTGGACCAATCTTTATAAATTTTGGTTTCATATTGTATATCTTAATGAGTGTAACAAAATGACCACCAAAATCATAAAGATTGACGGACTTAGAAAAAAAGTTATGGCGAGTTGCGCAAAAATTCTGGCGCAAAGTAACCTATCCAAAAATGTCATTGCCAGCCCCTAATTTTACATTAAATTTTGCTATTCAGCTTGAACTTGAAAAGTATTATAATTAATTTTACATTTATCCCATTTCTTCGTTCGTTCCCACGAATTTCTACTTCCTCTTATTTTCCCTTCTTATTTTTCCAACATCTGAGGTTTTTAGTTTCTAGTTATTGTCCATGGTATACGTTTTTTCTTAGTGGTTTTCAATGGAAAGTCCTTGCCAAATCAACTGCTTTTTACCGGATGATCATTGCCATCCTTTGCTGCAGCATCTGATTTCCCCAAAGAGCAACGCGAGATTCGTGAATTAACCAGGTATAATTTGCTAAAATTTACTTCTTTCAAGTTGCTTTACTTGGGTAGCTATTTAACTGATCGTAAAGCTTAGTGTTTCATGCCGAGATAAAGACTTTGTTAGCCAAGTGTTGAGCCAATGATGCATTGATGCTTACTTACGCCACCATTTGGCGAGCGACCTCTTGCAGTAAATTGTACAAATGGAATACACTTTGACATCAGGGAAAGGAAAAATTGGTTTGTTATTCTTTATGCGTTTGATAATTTAAAAAATTCTAGTTCTTAACTGGAAGCTTTTAAAAGGATACAGCTTAGGCTCAACAATATTCACTTCTTGTGTATTTTAGTGGTGCTAAAATGTAATCGATCAAGTTTTGCTCGGAGAGGTGAGTGCAAGACTGTAAATGAGGGTACTTACAGCCAAATGGTATCGCCCTTTTCATTTTTGTAACAACCCTGTAAAAGGGACAATTTTAATATCTAATAACTTTAACTTTTAGTACGAGTGTTTCTATGATAGCTGGTATTACGGGAAAACATGTGAAGAAAGTCAGTGAAATTTTTGTTTTATAGTTCAATCATTTTGGTGGTTCTCATACTTTTGAACCTTATCAAGTACTTTCTCAGAGTATCCAAACGATTGGGGGATCACGGCGATTGGATGTGGTTTTTTGTGGATCTTTTTGTTGATTGCTCTACCCTGCAGCGCCATATTCAAACCGCAGAAAGGACAAAGAATAAAAGGCGTTTTTTGTATGTTTTTCAGAACAAAATACTATTGAAATAAAATCTTCATTTACTTGGCAATAAAAAAGAACCCGTGTTTTTCGTGGCAAATTCTAGACGGCGAATGGCAAAACTGAGGCGAATTTTGTGAAAATAAACAGAAACTATTCAAAATGAAAAGAACATGGAGATCAAAATCGGTCAATTTTGTTGAAATATCAAATACTTTTCAACTTCTCGATTTCTCTGTTGAATCGCTTCAAGTGTTTTGGCCTTCTCGGGAGCGACTTTTTGCCATTGGATCAACAGGAAACACAGCGTAGCCCTGGAATAGGGATCTCTTGTTTAGTAAAACGAATATGTTTTAGAGGGTATTGTAACATACCTAGTTTGGCTTATATTTTTGTTTTCGATAAGCGTTCAACCCCGAAGGACTCGATGCGGCGGGGATTTGCCTGATTGGAATCGCTTCCATTCGGGAGCATTCGCCCGGAGGTCAAATTGGCTCTGAAGTTTTTGGGGATAGTGGGGGATTCTTTGATTGTTGTAGAATCCCTCGGTGTCGGTATATTGGAGAATTTTGCAGCTCGAATCCTGAAAAAAAACCTTGAACAAAAAAAAGTGAGTGGGTATTTCGAGTTAAAAAGTTTTGGGATCATGTACTCACCACTCAGGGACAAGTCGCTTCACTTGTCCTTCTCCATCAATCAGTGCATCATTTTTTCGGATTTTTCTTGATTTCCCTCATTTTCCGCCTTTCTTCATCACTCCCGTCAGACGATGTTGTCAATGTAATCTCACCCGACTGGGGTTCTCAGCCATTCCCAGAATCCACCTAAATGGGGATTCTTTTAAAGAAAACCATTCTCTCAGCACTCACCGATTTTCCGGATCTCGGAGATTCTTGTTGATTTTGAATATTTTCATACATATTGAATGTGACTGAGCTTCTCGTTTAGTTGACTGAAAAAATCTTCTTTTCTCTGAAAGGGATTTCTCTTTTAATCTCTTTAAACCTTGTCCTCTTCAATGTCTTCAACGATTCCCGGTAGTTGGGGAATGTGACGCTTCAAACGAATTCGCTCCTAAAAATAGTTAAGGGTTATTCTTTTTCAAGGTGATGGGTTTTTTTTGTTTTATTTTCTCAAAAAAAAAAAAAAACCTTTGCCACGATCGATCATTTTTTCGGAGATCATAGAGAAATTGCTCAGCCATCGGTGGTGGATTGATCATGTGAGTTGGCTCGAAAAAAGTCTACAAATGAAAAGTTGAGGAAATAGTTTTCTTTGCAAAACCTGTTGAAAAGTAAAAGTTTTCTCTTCTGGGTGGGCACCGATTGCATTTGTTGTGGGATTGGAGAGAGGGAGAATTCTGTAAATTTGTAGAAATTGAATGGATTGACTGGGCTTCTTTCAACAGAATCTTTTTCTAGAAGTTGGCATAACAAAACAAAGGAAGTATTCCTTTGTGTTTGCATGAAAAGAGCTAATTCATCTGAAGTATTTCAGAATGGATGCCAAAATGCCAAGAGAACAAGACGAGAATGGATGCCAAGAGTTCAGGAATGGATGCCAAGAGAACAAGATTAGCTGCTTTTTCTTTAACCTCACCAGAATGTGTTATAGGACAATCGGATGGATGAGAGGGATTGACCGCCAAATGATTGCTGTTGTTGTTGCATGGCTGCCATTGCTGCTGCCTAAAGAGTTCTCAAAAATAAGTTTGATTACCCCAGACAATCAATCCATTTTCTTTTCCCCTACTTATTTTTTTTGCTCACTTTGATCGCCTTCGTGTTGTTGGCGAAAGAAAATCGTTTTTTTCTCAATTGTTTTCTATTTTGTGCGGAAGTTTTGTACAATATTATCAAAGAGATTAAAGAAATTAATATCACCGATCAATATCAATCAATATCAATATCAATCAATATCATCAATCAATATCAATATCAATCAATATCAATATCAATCAATATCAATATCAATCAATATCAATATCAATCAATATCAATATCAATCAATATCAATATCAATCAATATCAATATCAATCAATATCAATATCAATCAATATCAATATCAATCATCAATCAATAAATCAATATACCAATATCGTGTTGTTGTCGAAAATGAACGAGAAATTGCATTTGAATCTCATGAACCAATCGCTCTTTTTCATCCGCCAACACACATTCCACGCGACTAACGAGCCCACAATACTGAAAGATTTTGTTGTCAGATTATGGTAATTAAAAAATACCTGAGCATTAAAAGTATGCAAAGAATAATGATAATTGTAGAGATTTGATCGATAGGTTGGGCCTGTGACAAGAGCTGTCCCTGATTTGATCTCTGCAACATGATTACTGCTCAATTTTTTTGCTTTATTACCCATTCTTCCGGCGATTCTAAACGGAATACGCATTTCCTTGCATTTTTCCATTCTATTGAGCATTCAATTTGGATTTGAATGGCCGATCCCTCGATGAGACGATTCTCCCCATCATTGCCTCGTCCACTAAACAATGCGAAATGATTGTCGAATAGTGTCTAATATTGATATCACTTTCTCTCAATCGGAGATATCATTTTTGGTGATGATGACCCCCATTTGTTGACAATGGAACTCTCGTTGGGATGGAATGGAAAAGAAGGAAAGGATTAGGAAATCAAGGAAGGAAGAAAGGGAATGGAATGGAATGGAATGGAGAAAAAGGGGTAGATTTGAATACCGTAAATATTCTAATAGAAGCAACCGTCTAAGTTTACTCTCAAAGAAACGCTCATCTCTCGATACCAGTACGTTTATTTCTGCGCGCTTTGGTATCAAAATTAAAGTAGAGAGAATGGGTGATTTTTTGAGATATAAATATTACATCTTTTTAGCAATAACTAGTGCTTAGGAAAAAAATTATTGGAAAATGATGTAAAACTCGGCTTTTTTTGCCACTTTTATAAAATTAGGAGACAAGATTACGGTAGTTTCCTAGACTGTCGGGATTACGGTAGGCTCCGAAAGTTGACGAGAAATTTCTAGGGGAAAGGGCAAAGGACTGGAAAATTTTAACTAAAAAGAGCTCACTTTAATGAAAGTATTGTTGTTGATTGTGATAAGCGTGAACATATTTGATGATAGCGATTTCCATAGAATTTCAATTGTATCAGAAAATATTCGTCTTATCGTACAATTCCCCGGCCTCATTTTGATTTCAAAATCTAAAGTTCTCTCTAAAACATTTGTTTGGATTAGTTTTTAAAGTAAATCTTAAAAAATAAATGTTTAACTTTTTTGATTTCAACCGACCTTGAAAAAAATGGATTTCGTGGATTCAGCACACCTCCGTTGATCGGGTAAACGGAAAGTTGGGCGGAGATGTCGAGAGAATTTTTTGATCATTCTCGGCAGATGATTGTTTTCCATTCAATGAAGTGAAATAAATCTGATGAGGACATTTGGCTAAAAATTAGATTCATCGTTTGAATCAGTAACATTCTGAATTGAAGATGGGTGGAGCTTGAAAAACCCTTTTGGCTTAAAACTAGCTTTAAATTCGGTTTAGTGGTTGAAGTTGCCCAAAGTTACATTCAAAATCGCTCAATGAGTGATTTGTAGGGCGCAAATTTAGGACTTACAGCTAAAGCTTTGCACTCAATAACATCTTTCAGAGTTGTCTCAAAGGCAAGCCAGACCAGGTTCAGCTGGCTCAGGCCTAGGTTTGCTCTACATTTTTTTTCAAATTCTTCACCATTCATTTCTTTTACTTTACTATGTGATTCATTCCACAATTGGCACGGATTCCAATGCCTTCTATCCACCTTCTATCCAATCCTTTCTATCCAATCCCCTATCCAATCCCCCCATCCAATCCCCTTCAACAGTCATCCCATTCTTTTTCCTTTCTCTTTTCTCATTTTCATTCATGGGAGATCGGATCGTTTAGCACCTGTGTGGGAAATGAAATGACTGAAGGGGGAAAGGGGGGAAACATTCCATCAAGGTCGTTTTGCTGTCATTTTTTGAGAAGGGAATTTTCTAGAAATCCCAGCGGCAATTGAAATATCGCTTAGATTTCGTTTCGATAGTTGATACATTGGAGAAAACTCACCGAAATTCTCCGACACAAACGCCATCCGTTGTGTCGGAATATTGGAGCGTCTTCTGGGCAAATACACGCACATTTATTGCCCGTTAATCCGCCCAATTCAAAAGGTTTTGCTCGAAAAAGTTCCTGAAAACATTGATTTCTACTCATTTTCTTTCTTTTCTTGAATAAACCTTGCATTTCGATGGGCAAATCGATGGATGGATTATATCGGGAATGTCCGCAGTTCTCTCTAATGAAATCAAGGGTGGAGAGATTGAAATTGGATGGCATTCAAAGCTTTCAATCAATAATGAAAAGAAAGATAGAAAGAGGAATCCAATAATTAAATTGCTCCACCCCTTATATTTTTTGATTGAATTGTAGAGCGTTGTTTAGCCATTTGGTAGCATGTTTTCTTGAAGGATCTGGAAAGATTTGAGATGAGTTGGGAGGAGTTGGGATGAGTTGAGGAAGTGATCAAGGGAAAATGGAAGGCTTGGAAAAGGAAATGGATCAGAAACAGAGAAAAGGGAAAGTTGAAGAGTTTTGGAAAGAAATTGATATCAAAAAAATTGTCAACTTTGATTTGACTTGGTCAGCTCTCGTTTTGGAGGTCAGAAATTGTTCAAATAGGTGATGAGTGATCGAGCTTGAATTTGAATTAGACCCAAAAGTCGTTAGCTTTAGGATACGATAGTTTTCATTTACGATAGCTTTCAAAAGAGACACTTTAGGCAAAGAAAGGCAAAGAAAAGGATACATTCTAATCTAAAGTGTAATAATGAACAAAAGAGAAAGAAATTGGATTTTTGATTGTCAATTGAAGAATCTGATTGACTGTCGAATGAGTGGAGAAGAAGAAGGTACACTCTCCTTCCCCTTTTCTTCCTTTCTTTTCATCTTCCATATCTACTGAGACCGGTCTTTCTCTTCCCTTCCGCATCCCTTTCCCTATTCCTTCTTCTGGAATGAGTTCCTGCTCAACCCTTACCGATCACCATCTCTTTTCAGCCCTCAATCAACAAAATCATTGTAGATTAAAGTATAATTTATTCGACACGATAATTTATTCGAAATGAATTAAAACACAACGGAGAAAGTTTTACCCTTTGTTACCCCTATTACCCAAATATTGTTAAGAAAAAACCCATAATGATGGGAAAAAGAACCAATTTTTCTGGCCGCCGGGATCGAACCGGGATCAAACCTTTGACTGGGATCGAACCGGGATCGAACCTTGACCGGGATCGAACCGGGATCGAAACCCTGACCGGGATCGAACCAGGATCGAACCCTTGACCGGGATCGAACCAGGATCGAACCTTTGACCGACTAGGGAGATCAAGCCTCCTATCTGGTCGTCTACGACGGCTTATTGTTGGTTTTGTTTAAAAATCAAGTCACTAACTTTAGCAAAGCATTTTCAAGCTAAGCAGATATCTCAAAAATTTGAGAACTTATCTGTGAATTTGACAAATATCAATTCTACACCCAACAGACAGTTCTTTTATCATATCAGAAGAAACCTAAGTTCCTTCTGATATAAACAAAAAGAAGTATACAAGCTAAAATGTTTGAAATTGTTTGAGAAAAAGAAGATGAAACGTAAAAATATGCAATTGAATTCTAGAAGCTCGCGTCTAAAATCGAAGGAAACATTTCATTTAACGGCCAGATATCGTTTCCGTAACAATATTCAATCATCAAAACTTCGGGTCAATGAAAAGTTAAGTTAAAGCAATATTTGTCCATGGATTGGCTTAAATCAAAAGAATATCGGATTATGGACTCATTTAAGTGAGGGATTCTTTGTGTGAATTTTCGAGTCGAAAAAAAGTCTCCCAATCTGCTTTTTGATAGATAACGATGAAAATAAATCACTTTTTTCTATCGTAAATGATTTCTTTCTTTTTGAGGTTGAGAAACCCCAAAAAGGAGACCGAAAATGTTATCAATTTAAGGTGACAACTTGGGGGGAAATATTTTGAGCGACGTTGAGTTGAAAACTCTTTTGGGATTCCGGGATTTTGTGCAGTGTACCAGAAGGCGCGCGCCTTATGTGTAAAACGATGAAATTTTCATGTTTACGTAATCGTGCAGCTTCGGGCACACAGCTTTTTGATATAGGGGGTGTGAAAGCAAACCGGTTCCGTTCTTTTTTATCCATTTCATTTTAATTACCCGTTTTTGACTCGGCTTGGTTCATACCGTAAATAGCTGTAATAGATACTAGTTAGATCTCAGTTAGATTCGAGTTAGATTACTAGTTAGATCTAGTTAGATCTCTAGTTAGATCTCTGTTAGATTTCACTACCGTAAATACTTAATAGTACCCCACCCCCTTACAGTCGCGTAGGTCGTCAAAAGTTTTTTAGTATTTCATTTGTTTCAAAGCGCCTGTACTTTCAAAAAATGGGTCTTTGGTATCAAAAATAGCTGAAATTCAGGGCTATTTTTTGATACTCAAGCTATTGTAGCATAAACCAGCGTCGAGAATAACTCCGTTCAAAGCTAGACTACGCAACACTCCGCACCGTCATTATGGGGTGGGGGCATACTAACATGTATTTACGGTAAGTGAAAATTAACGACGGATTCGTATTTCTCTGCAACCTCAAAAAGCCTGAAGGATAGATTTGTAATTTAGAAAAGAATTTGATGACGAATCGGGCGATAATCATTAGATAAGCTGGAAAGTTTTTGAAATGCGAAATTAACAAAAATTAAATTCGAGCAAAATGCGGAGAAAAGGTGGCAGGTGGATTATTATTGAGAAAAGAAAAGAATGGAAAACCGATTTGGGAAAACAGGAGGAATTCGAAAAGAGTTGAATGGATTTCTTTGGAAAGAAATCGATCTCGGGAAATTCGATGACAGAAATTTAGTTTTGCATTTATCGATTACAGCAAACATAAAGAATGAGTCTCATAGTTATGGCTATTTCCACTCGACAGCGCACGATTAGAAACTCACTACTGATTTTATCAAATCATCAAGTGTCGTTATTTTCTAAAGCTATATTGGAATTAACTTTTAAAACTCCTCAAAAGAATATTAGAAACATTGACAGAATCAAGTACTTTATTATCTCCAATCTTCTTGCTTACAATTCAGTTCTACTTTTAGATCATAGAATGTAAAACTAGAAGCTGAGCTGGAATAACATTTCCGATAGGAAAAAGGGGTTCAAAATGGACGGAAAAATGGGAAAGACGGGAAGGGATTGCCGCCAATTGCACCGTTTGAGAGTGAAGTCTCAGCGAGTCTCAGCCGGTGGGGGACCTCTCCTCTTCTCTAATCAAAAGAGAATCAAGGCTATCCTTCTTTCACCAGGCTTTCCCCTCCCCCCTTTCCTCCTGTTTGGATCCTTTCCCCTCCCCTTCCCCAAATGAACAGTCCTTCTTCTTTTCTGTCACCATCTTCGTCCCCTTTCAACTCTCAAACGGAGATAGCGCAATGTGATAAATTGGAGCTCGATCTCCACACCCAAACAATCCACCCCAAACCTCTTTCTTTTCAGAGATTTCCATCTCTACATCAAAAGGGGAAAGATCCGAATAAATAGTTTCAGAGGGAGACAGACTATACAGCAAGCACAAACAGTCATGATTCACGGCTTGGCTTAACCTTCTGGTTCAACTAAACCGGAAAGTGCTTTGCTAACCGGAAAGCTAAGGTTTCGCCATTTTAGTGAAAAAAATATCTCTGGTAACTCTGCGGAAACTGCGGAAAGACGCAAAATGGATTTTCGTTTCAAGAAGAAAACTACCAAGTCTAAATTGTGTTTGGTGAGATGGGGGGGCATTTCCAGTCCGGAACTCATAATAATGTCCACGTCGGGAATGGGGGTATAACAATGCCCACAAATCGGTTTCCCTTGGCTTAAAAAAAAATAGCTGTTTAAAAATAGTCAAAGTGACGAATAGACTCACGCAAATCACCGTATTAATTCACAAAACAAAAGATCTAAATTTGCATACACGGTGTGAAACCGCCGGAAAAGAGCCAAATTTGCATTTATCGGTCAAATAAAAGTTAGAGGTGGTTTGTGAGGAAGAAAATCATATATCATCAACCCTCACATTCTTCTCTCCCACTCCAATCATTACAATGGGCTTCCTCTGGGTGTTCATCCTTCTCACCATCGTCGCCGCTCTCGTCTACGCCCACACGCCAAGGACTTTTGCTACCAACCATTCAGTAAACTTTTATTGTTTTATATTATTTTGTTCATTTGAACATTTTTTGATAGGTTGGCTTGATGCCAGTTTTTACGATAGTCATTTTTTAAAGTCTTAACTCTTCTTATTCAGCGAATCCAAGAGAGAGATCCAGAAGTGCGTTAGTGGAGCTGCCGGCACTCAGCCATTACAACCAGCCGGCCTCAAACAAACGGGAATAGGTAGAGTCTTTACAGCCTTTGTAAATTGCTAACGTTTCATTGTAATTGTTTCAATCACATTTTCGCGTATTCAATTTCTTCCTTTAAGGCATCGATCGACGGTTTGACTGGCCTTCTTCATCAAAGCTCATTTCTGCCCTCAGTCTCGACTCTTCCTTCACACACAATGATTCGACTACCTAAACTGACTATTCGTTTATTGTCTCACTCAATTGAATAAACGTTAATGTAGAAATCTGCATCATGAATTTGAAAAATAAAGTGTTTGCATGTAAAATTAAAATTTCCCAGTCAGTCAACTTACAGTCTCTGTCGCACAAGTGTCGGAAATGTCAGGCCCCCGAAAATGACGGACGCTTCTCGTACAAATGAAACTTTTGAACAAATTTATTGACACCACAAAAAAGCTGTAGTACCAGTAAATCATTGACGACAACAATAACAATAAGGAAAACTCAACATAACAAAAAACAATTTTGACTCTAATGACAATGACAGCCCTCTAATATGAATTAAACGGCAAGAGTACCTTAGCGGAATCCGTGATCTTCAGATGTAAGCTTCCTTTTTAGTCGGTTTTCCTTTTGTTTTTGCTTCTTTTCTTTGCGCTCGAGATGTTTGTCCAGATTGCCCCTCTTTCTGCAAAAACTTCTCGCTTGCGTTCATCTTGTAGCCGGCGCACATCAGCTTGAACATAATTTTATGTTTATTTTGATTAAGTTGGAAACACCATAGCCATAAGCTCATTTCAATTTCTACCGCGAGTTTTGAAGACTGGTGCATTTCCTTCTTTCATTCGCTTCATGTTCTCTTGCCTCAATTGGACGACCGTTTGTCGTTTCAAATCACGATCCCTTAAAAGAAGGTTAGATGGCATTTTTATTGAATCCAACTTCTTGGTTCGTTCTCGGTCTTGCATCCGTTTGAGAGTGTTTTTAATTTCTCGAACTCGTGCCTCGTCTCCATTAGTTTTTGCTTCTTTCAATTCATTTTTCAAGTTCTAAATTGTAATGCAAAAGTCAAAAATGGTAACGTACTGTTATTTCGGAAAGCTGAAGCTCATGGATATGGGTATAATTTCGTTCCGAAATGCGCTTGATTTAGTTCACCATAACGAGAATCAAATCTTGGGTCAATGCTAAAATAGACTAATAGTGACCACAAAATTAATTTGTTTACCTTATACGTTCGGTCTTTTTCTCATTGGCATAAATATCACGGAATTTCGAAACTGGTTTCTTTGACGAGATTTCCCTTGGCCTTTTCGAGTTGACTCTCTACAAAATTAAAAATATTTGAAGCTGTAACGATACTGAACAAACCTTGAATTGTGTCGTTTTCCTCTGTGTCGGAACTTCCTGATCTTCTTTAACTCCCGTTTTCTGCTTTTCTTCAACGCCAAAGAAAGCTTTATTGAAAAGCTTGATGCCAAGTTTATTTTTGGGCTCTTTGACTTTGCTTAGAGGCATATTTGCAACATCCAAATAAATTTTTAACAAAAAAAGATAATTTTACAACCTTCTCTGAACTGAGCCGATACTATTTCGTCTTGATCCTCTTGTTCTTCTTGATCTTCTCGTTTGTCTTGATCGACCTCCTCATCTTCCTCACTTTCACTCTTCAGCAAAAACGTTCCTCTCGTCGCCTCTTCACTTTCTTTTCAACATATCCATAGTTTTGGAAATCATTGACACATGGCTCAGAGAATTTTGGTATATCCTTCCGCAAAGCACCTTGACGAGACTAAATGCAATTGATTTCATAATGTCATACGATCTTAAAAATTTGTAAAGTTAATGATTCTGCAAATCCTTATATTTCGTGGGTACGTTATGAGCCCAAGCAGGGAAGGCAATAAAATAGAATTAATTACCTTTTTGAAGTCCTTTGAAATTCCGGTCGTCTTTTTAGGAAAAGTCCGAACTTTTCTGGACACATGATCGTCGAATCCTTGCATTTCCACACTTCCTAAAACCTTGAACCTTCCTCTTCATTTTTTCTGAATTAATCAAGAAAATACTCTGGCATATCAAAAATATTTGTAATAAAATGATACTACGTAAACATACATTTATTCAAAAGGGGAATACATAAACGAAATTTCTCAACAAATCCAAGTCTATTAAGAATAATATGTTTGAAATACATGGTTATAGGTTTCCTGTTCGGCTCTGTCATTTGCTCAATCATATCGGGAGTCACTTGGTCGAAGGCATACTAAAGAGTATTAAAATTACTAGTGTGACAAACTTATAATCACCTTTACTCCTTGAACTGTGACTTCAGGCGTCTCTTCTTCCTCCTCCGATTCTTGTTCTTCTGCTTGCTCTGGTAGTGCTTCCTGAATCAAAAGTATAGAAATATTTTTTATTTTATGAATCTGAGAAATAAAAAGAGCACGAACTCCTTGGTCAGCGCTTTCTTCGTTTGTTTCTTCAGGCTCATTTGTTCCACTAAAATAAAGTTAAAATAAATTTCAAACACAAGTTCAAACCCTTCCAACTCGGCCAACATTGATAGATGAAGCGTAGTACTTTCTTGGCTAAAACAAAACAATGACTAGGTATGCTATAAACGAGTCCTCACTTATCGTTAAAGATTTCCACATTGTTTATCTCTTCTCCCATTGCAATCGGAGCCAGCCAAGCGGGCATTTCTTTTTGTTTTTCTTCAACCCTATAGAAAAGTTTTTAGAGGTTTATGTGGTCAAACAAACTGATTGGTTCCAGCATTCAGATCAACAGTGATTTGCTCGCTAGTCATCATCTTTGCAAGATTGACAGCATCTTGCTAAAGGTACAGACTTATGAATGATTCAAGTAAGAAAGCAAACCTTGAATGCCACTCCACCCAAAGATGCACGCGTTGGTTGTGATGAAAAGTCGAGTTCCTGCTGTTGTTGTTGTAATTGCTGGACTAAATAGGAGAAATTGTGAAAAATAAACATTTAATGCACCTGCAGGATCATCAATATATTTATTGATGTCTGGCTCACAAAGATGAGGTGCTAATTGGATGCCAGCCAATTCACGAATAACGGTAAACATCGGCAGCATTTGCTCGTTAAAGCGAGCCAGTAAAGATCTAAAAAAGACAGTTCAATTACTCGCTTCGTCTAAACCGTGTCTCAGTTGTGGGCCCAGCACTTTCATCCAGATCAACCCTTCCATTACATCTCCAACATACCAAAGCTAAATCATCACTAAATGCTTAAAATGATACTATAAACCCACAATCCGTCCTTTGATCATATAATCTGTCAATTTCAAGAGATTCATATTGCATAGTGCACTTCGAACATTTGTAGTGAGCTCTTTGTACGGTATCCTTTTCTCGGGCTTCCAATCGTTGTCTAAATAAACGTATAATTTATTTACAAAAAATTTTACCTCATGTGATCAATCTTGAAAGTAAGTACATTTCTTAAAGCACGATAGTTGATGAAGTAGAAAATCATGTTTACATTTCGATTGTTATCGTTTTTTTGAGTGATAAGGCGCTCTCGTATAATTTTGTCTCTCTTCAATTGAGCCAACCACTGAATATCATATTAATTTTCTTTAAAAGTTAAAATATTACCTCTCTCATTTGTTTATGCTCAAACTGAACTCGTTCACGAAGTTTTTCCTCTTTTATGCAAATCGCGCGCATAATGTAGTAAACGAGGAGAAACTGCTCTTGTGTATAAGAAGTTTTTCACCATCAAGAGAAGTCTAAATTTTAAAAATGTAGAATCAAGCATTTCAATATCAAAATTACAGTTTGTCCAAAGCTGGGGGAATCTCCTTGACAACCTAAATGCTTACCAACATTAAATACGTATTTTCGCAAAAATAACTTACCGTTTCTTTCCCATCTTCAGCTGTAGATGCTGTGGCCATCTAAATATGTATCAGTTTGTTATAACTTTTGAGAATAACTTCATGTAGGTACCGTATTCTCTCTAATAGTAGTGCATCCCGCCGAGCCGAGTTGATGACTACTTTACGGTTTCTAAGTTTTCGCAGAAGCTCAGCCCTCTAATTCCCCACAAGATCTCATCGTCAGCTACATTTTCCGACCCCACATCGATAGGTTCTGATAAGCGCTTTTCGGGATTTCGACCAATTTAGGCAACGCTCGGGTGCACTACTATTAGAGAGACTATGGTATTATGAAATCGTATTATGATACGATAGCAAGGTTTGAGTACCATAAACATCATGGAGCCCATTCTTGGAACATTTATTGAAAAAAAGCTATAACAAAACATGCCCGTTTATGAGAATTGACATCAAATTATACTCCTAACCTAAATTTGTTCTAAATTCTACATTTAAATTAACAAACCTACAAGTCATAAACATAAAAAATACGACTAAATTATCAACAAATTCAATTTACAAAGATTAACACAATCTCGCTACAATAAAAATTAAGTTGCTGTTTGCTGTTGATCTTCCGTAAATGAGTGGTGGGTCGTAGAAATCACAAATTGGTCCAACTGATGGATCTCTTCCCTAAATTAAATTAGGTATGTACATTGTCTAAACAAATTATCAGTCAAACCTGGAAGCGTCGATACAGTTCTTTGGCAACATCACCCGCTCCTCTTTCAAGCACGGCCGTTTTTAGTCGTTGTCCTGTTGTTGGCTCGTCACCTTCAAGTCGGAAAGTCTCATGAATGTCAAGAGCTAGCATCTAAAGCAACTTTGTTAGAAATAAAACTCTAAAATCACTACCTCTGACCATAATTTACGATAATACATCGACATGTAAGGTTGTCGAGCAAAAATCGGCATAAAAGAGCATGGCTGATAATCGTTACGGTGCATTCGCTATGGGAAATCTGAAATTTGTTGGTTAATAACATTAACCCTCTATAAAGCGTACAAAAACTCACATTCTTTGTGCATCTCCCGATACAAATCTAACCAAAACTTTTGCCTAAAAACAAATTGTCTATAGAAAATAGTTAAATCTTACTTTCGCTCTTCCATTTCAAACAAGGTCAAGTCGAAATCCGCCCAGAAAAGCGTTCGGTAGGTGTCGAAAAGCGTTCCACGACTCAATGCCAAAGATGCACACTCGGCTTGTTCATAGGACAAAGGAGCGCTACTTTTCTGAAAGGTACAAATTAACATAGGATTACCGAACAACAAACGTAATCTGGTGATGAGAGTGCTTGAAGTAGTCCAGGTTTTGTCACGAAGAATTGACAGAAAACAGGGAACATATCAGCAGCATCCCAGTCAGATGCGTAGAATGGGGCCCATGGAATTGAAATATCACGATATGGTGATCGTGAAACTAACAATTGCACAACTTTTCCCAACTAAAACACTTATGATTTAGCACGCATAAAAATTTCAACCTGAAAGAGAAAGTCCTGCAATTGTTCATAATGTAACAATGATGGAGCATCATGAACGGGTGGTACAACAGAACCAATCAAATAGACAATCTTGTCAAGGCCTCGTTCAGGTGCAGCCGCTAAAGTGATCGACACGTTTTTTTTAGTTTTAGTTTCAATTCTTACTGCGTGCCAGAAGAGTGTTCCAACCGCTGTGCTTGTTTTCTCTAGCATATGGATCGAGGTAAAGGCGGCCCAAATGAGTACCTAAAATTTGTATTATATTCGCATTTACTTGCAAATCACCATCTTTATTGTCTTTGACCGAAAATATTTTGGCGTCGGGATGTGCTCGCTCTAACCCACTATTCGTAATATCCTAAATTCAAAAGGTCAATGTTAAAGTTTGAAAAAAAAATTCACCGTAAACTCAATGTTGAATAGCTGATTAAGCAATGTAGTGGCATTGTTGAAAGTTGGCCAGAATGGGAAGTGATTCATCAAATTAAGAGTGTTAACGCTGTAAAAAAAAATACAAGTACTTAAAAAAAAATATGTAACCTACTCATAATGTGCCTCGGCTTCTTTAGGACAAACATAAAATAAGTCGTGAGGCTAAATTGTTTTTAAATAAAACTAATTTCCTCAATTATTCACCAAAAGATCACCAGACATAAAAAGTTTTTGTTGCGCGAAATCTCTCCAAGCCTCCATGCGATCCATGAAAACAGGGCGTATTCTTCTTTCAAGGCTAAAATTAAATTGTGAGTCAAACAAGACAAGTAGCACGTACGCTTGAATGAAGGATCGGACTGTATCAGGACTAGAAGCCATCTTATTCGCCAATCGGTGTTCGGATACTGAGGCATACCCGAGAGTTTTTGCCAGACCATCACTATAAGTTAGTTTTTTTTACAAAATGCAACACGAATTTTACTTGTTATGTCGCAATTCCTCAATGTTAATCGAATTGTTGTAGAAATCGTGTTCGAATGAGGCTTTGCTTATCCATTTCTCCCAAGCTCCTGCTCGTAACTAAAGTCAAGCTTGTACGGTAAAAAACAAAAACAAATTACTTGACGATCGCTGCAGTATTTTAAAAATGGCAAAAGTGACTTTGGTGCCATGTGACCTCCCAAGGAACCTGCTTCCCATTTTTGCCTAAATTTCTCACTCATGCAAAATTATTTATGATGAAAACTTACGAATTAATCGCCAAATTTTGCAAAACGTGTGAGGGAGCATCTTTTAAAACAGCTTTATCCGTTACCCATAAAAGTGTTTTGATCATTTGTTGGCCATAACGTTGGTGCTAAAATAATACGTAATTAGCAACAAAAATAAACCAACATATATTTAGTCCGATATTCATCAATAAATCGACTCCAACTGCCCATCAGTTTCCCTTGTCTTTTCGTCCTTTTTTGTCATATCCACTTGCTTTCAACTACAAAACATTAAAATTTTTTCAAAATTAAAAATTCACCTCAAGAATGTACCATTCTAGAAGACGCAATTGCCATTCGTTTAGACCGTCTTTCTTTTCATAAAGTTCCTACAATATAATGTAATAGATTAAATCAAGGTTTAAAATTTACCTTGATAGCATCTTGAAAAGCAGCATTCGTCAGCTTTTCTGAGTTATCTCGAGCGCACATGACGGTAATCTAAATATTCTAGTTTGTAATGTTTGAAACTTTGCGAATCAATAATGCTTACATGATGTAGATCCGCATTCAACAACAATTTACTCGAATCCGGCCAGTCGGTGAGCATTTTTAGAAGCAACGTTTGAAAGCCATAGTTAACCTGTATTCAATAAGCATGTATCTCTAATCATGATTGATTTACCTCATATTCTTCCGTCAAAAGTGGATCCACAACATTCTCGAAAGTTTTTGCTTCTTCTTTCGCTAAATACAAATTCGAATAGCTTCCTTCGAGTCAACTTACTGTCTTCTAAATGTTCCAGATGTTCCACACACGTGGTCTCCATATTCCATAAGCATTTTTACAGTACCTTCGTACCTAACTCATCAAAAAAAAATAAAATTTCAAAATTTTAACGAACATATCTCTAGGGGGTAGCTGTAGCCAAAGGAGGCCAATCTTCGTTTTTTGCTATATTCCTCATGAAGGAATTGTTTTCCACAGAGTCTTCTGGAATCACCGGAAATCTGTAATTGACAATTGTTAAATAAAGGATAAACGATCACCCACGCTACGTAATATCCAGTAACCCGATGTGGAGTCTCGTTGCCCATTTTGAAGATAATCCCCTCGTCTTTGATTAACAAGACAGCTACTTTGACTGCATGTTGCCAATTTAGATTGAGTAAGAACGCTGGCCTAAAAGGAAAATATTGCCAACATCGCACTTTCAACATACGAAAGTTCGTCTTGCATTTGGTAGATGTTTGAGGGCTCGCTTTTGTTTTCTTAGAATAAACATTACCTAAAACGCACATTTGTTTGGATTACTGCGCATCATTCAACTTTTTTTTTCATTATGTGGTACAGTTACCAAAGTAGGCAAATCAAACACAGAATATAAAGTTTTATCAATATAAACTCAATTGTTAAACTCGGTTCAAACTTTAGAGAAAATAATTTAACAAACAATGAGATCCACATAATGAACAATCGATCGAAACCTTGTAGTCAAATTCTAAAATATTTAAAGCATCGATACACAAAAATATGTTTTAACCAAGGCACACTTGATCAGTTAACATTATTTGTAAGAGGTAGATAGGGTCATCATGCTTCTTCCATTTCTTCTGTCTCAGTCTTTGTCTCCACAATCTGAAATCTCTTTTTAACACTCTGTTTAAGCTATCCAAATTCTACCTGATCACTTTTTTCCTCCGTCTTGAGCTTCTTTTCACTTGGAGCATCATCATTCTGAACGCATGTTATCTAATCGCAGAAAATATTAAATACCTGACTAGTACTAGTGTCCATTCCATTCTCCGTGTTATCATCGCCAGCCTAAAATTATTCTTATGAAATTCAAATATAAAGATGCCGACCTGCTTTCGCTCAACTAATGTCTCCTTTTTACTCATGTCCAATGGTTTTTCTTCGACCTAAAGTCATCTACCATTAAAATCTTTGAAAAGTCTACTTACCGGTGCCTTTGTGGTTGGTTCCCAATTCTCGTCATCTAACTCATCCTGCAACAAATAAAAGAATTGTAATAGTTTAAAAGAAAATTACCACTTTTCCATAAAATCTTTGTTCAATCTTCGTTGTGTCCTCTTGACCAAGCGACCATTCTTCAATGCCAGTTATACGGTCACCTTCCGACGTGATCTAAAAAGCATTCAGTTGTTTTTACTCAGGCAGAAAAGCCTAGAAAACATACCGTAGTCACAACATTAATGCATTTGTCAACAGCTCGGTAAAACTTTTCGGCCCGTCGATATAGTCGCGAAGGTTCTTCAAGAAGTTCACACAGTCTACAAAATAAATAAAATGTTACTACATACAGCAAGATTACCTCTGAAAAGTGAATGGAAAGCCTTCCATTTTGGCGGCCGTGTCAACGATGAGATCATGCAAAACTCGCAGTTCTCCCTAAAAAAGCGAAGAGTAAATAATTTTAATTTTCAAGTAAACCTTTTCGTCATCAAAATCAGCCTTGATTTTAGGCAGAATTTTCTTTGTTTGCGCCTCGCGTTTGACACCATCAGTTTCCTAAAAAAGTTCTATTTACCTATGCAAATGAAAAAATATTATTACCGTTTTATTGGCTTCTTCTTCATTTTCCTCCTTTTCTTTTAGTTGCTGATTTTCTTGTTCGCAAAACGTGTGATCGACCCGAATCATTTCCCGTAAAACGTGCTAAATTATTGAATTTATATAATCATAAAACTCGTTAACCACAACAAAAGTTTAGATTCACCTTTAATTTCCAAAGAAAAGCTGGACGCACGAGTTCCCATTCCAAGCAAGGTTTTCCGTAAATAGTGACACAGTGAAAATACCTAAACTTTATTTTTGAAGAAAAACATATCAACTCTTACCGTTCAATATTTGGGTCCGGGTGATGCCGCGGTTCTAATTCAGCCACATCAACCAATTGTGACTAAAAGAATGATAAATCGTAAAATAGAAAAAACTCAAAAAAACCTCTTCAGGTTCCTTGAAATTTTCGAGGCTTGATCGAAGTAACTCGAGCACTCGTTGATCTACACCAGAGCGGCGTTTGGCCGAATCAAGAATCGCGTCTTGAAACATCTAAAAACGAATTTTTACTATTTTCTCCAATTTTTAGTATTTCTAATTCTCCTTTCTAATTAATTTTCACCAAGAAAAGAAAAGGTACACAAAAGTCTTGCCTCTATGTTATGAGGGAAAGACTGAGTTTTATAGCAACCCTAGGACTTTTGAAAATTCTTTTCCATGCACCTCTAGAGAAAGAGCGTTATTTGGAGCGTTGTGGAAAAATTTTGTATAATCGTCGGCGAAACGGCAAACTTGCATTCAATTATCGTTAAATAGAAAAGGGGGATAAGAGGAGGATTACGGATAATGGATTGGCGTGTAAATTACAATAAAGCGTACGATTAGGCTAATGATCAGTGTCATGCGGGAACAAGGTTATCCAAAGCTTTTCCCGGATAATCTGTTTCCCTCATGATTGAAGTGTTAAAGGTGTGGTTTCAAAAAGCTACCATAATTTGGCATCTTCAAGAATCTAAGTCGTTCGAAGTACAGTAATTTCGTGTACCTGACGGTTGGATTACGGTAACTTTTTTGGGATGTTTTAGCCAACTTTAGCTTAAAGCAAGGAGCTTAAACGCGGCTAAATCTAGTTTTTGAAGCTCCGGGTTGTCCGGTCCGGTTCGAATTTTTACTTCCGCACATCTAGCTAATAAGGGTCTGTTGAAAATTATCACTAAAGTACCTCACGATCACTAGCCTTCCCCATATTGGAGTTACCTTTGACGGAACAATCTTCTGTGGTTCATCCCCAGATAATGAAATGGGATCTTTGTTATTGAGTCAAGTCAAAGGGGAATTGAATGAAATATCCGCTAACCTCGCGCACATTACACTTCTTCCGCCGACTTCCCTTCCACCAATTGGCACCACCCTCTCCTCTGTCTATTCTCCCCTCTTTCATTCTTTCCACAATCACTCTCATTGAATGCTTTTTCAAAAACTATTCTAATTTATTTCTACTGTTTCTAAATTTTAACAACAATGACGAAAGAGAATCATTTTGTCGAACTGATGAATCGGTGAGGACCTTAACACTATAAAACTACATTAAAGGAGGGGTATTAATCGCGGCCGGGTGACGATAAAATTTTTTTTACGGTAACCACCTGTTTTTTTATTTTAATATCGCTGATTTTATTATAAAAAGAATAAAAATCACCCGGCTAGAGTGATTTGATGGGTTTACAAATTTTTGGAGACACTGCAAGGCTTAGAGAAAAACAAGATCGTCACTCGTCAGACACCTCAGCTAAAAGGCACCTATTTGAGAAAACTAAAACCACAAGCGACCACAAATGGAAAAAAGATCTAATTGTGTCAATCAAAGCGTTGAAGACGTCCTACGGTGGAGGAGATCCAGTCACTTCTGGTGAAGATGCGCTGGAAATTGATAAGATAGGAAGCCGATTTGAGGAACTGCTGTACTTGAGCGAAGATGAAAGTGAGCAAGAGGAAGAATTATAGATTAACGATTTATTTTTATTGTTTTTGTGCTTTTTATTTTGCTTTTAAATTTATCTGCAATTAAAACTCAATCGATCTAGACTGTGCTGAGGTGTCTGATGAGTGACGATCTTGTTTTCCTCCAAGCCTTGCAGCATCTCCAAAAATTTGTAAACCCATCAAATCACTCTAGCCGGGTGATTTTTAATCTTTTTATAATAAAATCAGCGATATTAAAATAAAAAAACAGGTGGTTGCCGTAAAAAAATTTTATCGTCACCCGGCCGCGATTAATACCCCCCTTTAACCTGTTTTCTTTGTGTTGAATAAAATGGATTACGGTAGAAAAAGTCAAAAAGTAATACTGAAATACTCAATTTATCTGGGATTTGTCTATTTTTCACTAAACTTGACCGATAACTTCAGATACGAGTCCGAAGAGGAGGAATTTATGCGAGAGCTCGAGCAAATTTCTCAATCAATTCAAGATGGAGAATCGAGAAATAGGTTTTAAAAGACAGAACTTTTACCGTAATATCGATTTTCTTAGAAATAATCAAACGATCGAACGAAACGATGAAAGTAATAGTGAAGTGCCGCAAGATCCGCAACCGATTCTCAGTTTTAAAGCCACAACAGTTCATTTGGATCCAGAAAATTTCAGGTGTTCTCTGCAGTTTGGTTGACGAAATCGGGACATTGCGGAAAGAGAATCGACGATTGAAGACAAGACTCACTTTGCCACCGCCACGAATGGTAACAAGACTTTGACGAGATCTTTAAGCAAACAACTAACTAAGAATTGAATGGCTTTTCAAGCTTTAGTTTTAATTTTCTGTGTAATTTTAGTGCTAACAAAAGAGAAAATTTGTGTGATCAACCTACAGTAACCTTACAGAATATGATCCAACGGATGTCAACTATTCTCGATTCTCGCGGAATCACTCTCCCCAAAATGAGACGCCAACCCGAAGTGAGAGTCGGCGCAAGAGAAAGACTCAGCACACCGCCGAGAAAAGGTTTATCGGCAAGAAATAATCCTAATATTCATCAAAATAGGACCCATTGACTGCCTCTTCGATATCCACCGATTTCTCCTATGAAATCCCCTCAAATGGCCATCAAAATCACTTTGTATCAACAAAAATTCTGATTCAATATAACAATTTTCTAGCGTAAACCGCCTTTGGTTCAACCCGAGATGACAGACAGCGATGTCGAGGATACAGCTTTTGATGAAGTCATTCGATTTTATCGGTTTAGTTAAAAAAAACCCGGCTTTCAGCCTTTATCATCAACATCGTCTCAACCGCGAAGATCGACGCTTCGACGAAGAGATTTATCCATTTCTGAATGTACATCTCCATCGAGTGCTTCGAGTAGAGATCCATCCGAAAATATGAGTCTGTTTTAGGTAGAGTTACAAAAATCTTTTTCTTTAGCTTCCTCTCGGTCATCGTTTTTCGAGTTTTTCGGGCTAAAGAAGAGAAAAGAAGTGATCAATTCAGGTAGTAAAAGATCAGCTTCAAGCAAATCACTTGATTTGTCCTTATTGATAAGTTTTTAGCTGTTGTTTTTGATAAGTTTTTAGCTGTTGTTTTGATAAGTTTTTAGCTGTTAGCTGTTTTTTGAACTACAGGGTGACCGCGAATTATCACGACACCTTTTTTTGGAAAAGTTGCTGGCAAATGCCTGACTTATTACCAAAGTCCCAAGTGTTATATAGAAAAATAAAGCCCTTCATTTATCTACAAAGAACTTCCCTATTTGAATTATACAACTCATTTTACAAGCTCTCGAATGGGCTCAAGTCGGTCTCTCTCCGGCGATCTGCCATTTTTAACAAAAAGTTTTTTCGATATTTATTTCGTAAGAAAATAATATTTAATATTAGCAATAGGAATAACAGCAAACTCTTTTGTCAAACTTTCATAGCCAAAATTGAGGTTGGTTTCTGGGTTCATTTGGAAAATCCGCAAAAAAGAGAGCTTTCAAAGCTTTCTGCTTTTTCGAATATCCATTTGACAAGAAGATCTTGCTGTATAAGCTTCTCTAGCGTTCTATTCTTGTTGAATGGGACTTTTAAAGTAAAATATTACAAGTTTGATTGAAGAAACCTCTTTCTAGATGAAATATTGTGTGTCAAAAAGCGTCAAAAATGGCAGATCGTCGGAGAGAGACCGACTTGAGCTCATTCGAGAGCTTATAAAAAGGAGTTGTATAATTCAAATAGGGAAGTTCTTTGTAGATAAATGATACCAAAATGAAGGGCTTTATTTTTCTATATAACACTTGACACTTTGGTAATAAATCAGGCATTTGCCAGCAACTTTTCCAAAAAGAGGTGTCACCATAATTCGTAGTGTCACCCTGTAGTTCAAAAAATAGCTCAAAACCGGTAAAAACTTATCAATAAGGACAAATCCAACTTTCGATACCAATAAGGAGTTTTTGCAAATTTAAACTTTAGTGAGTGACTTGTTGATGCCTCGTGTTGTGACTCGACGAAAAAGGAAAAGCAGTCGAGATAATGAAGGTTTGGAAAAAAAAAATTTAATCTTGCTAAATCTTGCTTTTCAGAAGTTGGAAGAGACGAAAGACAAAGGCAAAGAGTAAAGGTCGGAAATTGGGGAAATGATGATACGGTTCCAATACGGTACCTTGATTGATCTAATATGGTTCCAATATGGTTCCAATACGGTTCCTATTTTGATCTAATACGGTTCCAATACGAAATCATCATATAACCCTTTTCTAGAATCGTCAATCGGCTCGTTTTGCAAACGAAGAAAGCGAAGAGGAAAATGCGACAATGAAAAATAATAATAGAAAGTATTGAAAGATATTCAACTGGATAAAAGAAAGCTTTAGATCCACATCTTTTCTCACAGCCGTTTACGAAAAAGATAAATTTGAGCAAGGTTGGGAAATGCTTTTTTTTTGAATAGTAATAGATTTTTCAGATGCAATGCTTCGCGTTGATCGAGAGACAAGATTGAGACATGAAAGGGACAATTTTGGAGCTGAAGTTCAAGAATTGAAGGTGGAAAGATGGAAATGAAACTGACAAGTCTCAAATTTGCATATAAAGAGAGTAAAATTCAGTTTTACGTGGGGTAAAACCCAACAAGATACAAGAAAATCTGATCTTGGAAATTTTTGTTTATGCAAAGGGGTAAAACCCAAAACCCAATATTGATTCACCTATAAGTACCAATTCTAGACAAGGAATGAACGATTGGTTGAGCAGTTGCGGGAGAAATCTTCTCTGTTTAGCCGCCTTCAAGCTGAATTGGGAGAAACTGAGCGAGAGGTGAGAATTTGAATCAAATACATGAATCAGAATTAGACTGGGATCCTCTCTGCTAATCCGTTTATCGAAAGATACAAAAATTAGATAGATTAGATCAAACTAGAGGCAAGATTACGGTAATATTTCAAAGCTGACACATTTTAAAAAGCGCATTATTTGTGATAAACACACTTTGATCAGAATCCAATCTTTTAGATTGAGAGCTACCGTAAAAAATGTCAATTCGATGAGAACATTGAAAGATTGAGTTTATCCGAACGATTCACACGTAATCATTCTCTTCATTTGTCAAAGGTAATCAACGCTTTAGAAACATATTGGGTTGGTGAATTGAAAACTGCCGGCTATTGTCGTATGTGACAGTTTGAGCGCTTTCTTCAAAAGTAACCCATTTTGGTGTCAATGGAAAAGTTGTAGAGAATCAAAAATCAAGCTTATATCCAAATTTTCAGAACGATTCAAAAACTGGTTTTGAAGAAATGCCAAATTTACGAATTCTCACAAAACTTGCATTTTAAGCGAAACTACTAAGTGTATCTTTTTGGAAATTTGGCTATAAGCCTAATTTTTGATTCTCTACAACTTTTCCATTGACACCAAAATGGGTTTCTTTTGAAGAAAGTGCTCAAACTGGGACATCTCCAGTCCTCCATTTTTGAGTCTCACACTGACTCGCTCTAAAATAAATAGCCTTGTTTGGGAACTTTTGGCGCATTCCCCATACAGCCCGGACCTTGCCCCTTCTCATTACTATTTATTTCGGATCATGAGTAATGAGCTTGCGGGAGAACACGGGAGAACTTTGATTCGGAAGAAGCAGTCAAAAATTGGCTTTGAAAGTTTTTCGATTCAAAACCAAAATCCTACCACGAAAGAGGAATCCGCAAATTGCCAGTAAAATGGACAGAAGTCGTCAATAATAATGGAAATTATTTCGAATGAATTCATGGTTTTATGTTGAATAAATTTTAGTTCAAAGTCCGGCAGTTTTCAATTCACCAACCCAATAATATGTAATAAAGAAGAAATTCAGATTGAGGAACGTTTGCGGCAATTCGAGACAAAATTGCAGACGAGTCGAGCTGAGATTGCCGTGCAACACCAGGCTGTTCGTTTCTGTCTTTGATTTTGGATAGATCGATTGTCGCCATAAATTTCTAAACATATTTCTGCTTTCAGTCTCACCGTCTTCAATCCACCGAACAATCATCATTTCGATCGATGGTCGAACAAGTCGAAAGGGTTCAGCGAGAGAATCTCCGCTTGACTCAAAAATGTTTACAAAGTGAAGTTTTTGAGTGATTTTATTTGTCCTATTTTTGACTGTAACCTTTTCGATTACGGTAGTTTTCTAAAATAGATGTCCTTTAGAAAGTTGTGAATTAGTTGTGAGTGACGCACGCACTATATTGTGCTTCAAAACATCTCCATTTTCAGATTGTCACATAGAAGAGCCAACTTTAAAGAGGAAAATCTCATTGTTACCTTCCTATGATGCACTTTATTCATTTTCGATGGGAATGGTTAGAAAGGTTTGATTAAAAGGATATTCTCATCGATTTTCTCTCTTCAGTTAAGCGAGCTTCGTTCCTCAATACATACAAAATCGTGTGAATTGAGTCGAGTCGAACTTGATCTTATGGCTGCACAAAGTTCACTTCTTCTCACACATACACAAGTTAGCAAAAGAAGCATTTTTGAGATGAAATCATCTTCAGATTGAGCGCCTTCGACTACAATTGAGTGTTTATGGAAGAAAGACGAAAAGAGCCGCCAGTTTTCATGGGGAAGATTTGCTTGAAAAAATGGTAATCAATTGCAATTCAATCAATCAATCAATGGCATTGTCAACTTCCTTTATCAACTGATAAATCCCTTTTAGGCTAAAAAGGATCTCCACTTTTTACTTCCATTCAAATTACAAGGATCACGATTAGACAATTTGCGAAGACAAAACAGGAAACAGGTTGGTAAAAAGATTTTGAACAGAAAGATTTGAACAGAAAGAACAGAGAAAGAAAGAAAGATCTAAACGTGATTACGTTTAGAATCACGGATCACCAAGTTTGGATAGTGAGAGAGCGCTGGAGCATGAGTTCTTGAAACTCTTTGGATATGCGCAATGTGAGTTCATGGTAGAAAGCTCAAGAGATAATTGGTAGCTATAGGTGTAACATTAAAAACATTGAAACGTGTCCCTGTACAATATTCTTATAGATGTATAGCTTTTCATAAAAGTCGAATAGAGCTCCTTTGTGACTCCACCCACTTGCAGTTCCTTTTTTTTCAGGCCTAGCTCAGTCTTGTGATCGTCCAAAAGAATGCGAGCAAATAAATCCCCATTTTGATGCAATTAATCGAGATATTCAAGTAAGTGAAGACATTGATTCATAAAAATGAAAAGATTTAGACTCCATCAATTCGACAAAGACAACGACCGCATGGATTGGGAAATGGAAGAGATAAAGATAATCATCGACGGCCAATTAGGTGCAGAAAAGAAATGCAATTTGTAGAAAAAATATCGTATTTTATAGTACTTTGCCTAAAATACCCCTTTTATATCAAAATTTAGCCTAGTGGAACTCGAAGAAAGACGTCAAAAGATAATGGAAGAACAAAGGAGAAGCATTCTAGTGAAAGCTCCGGATAAAAAGTGCGAATAAGAAAGCTTTAAAATCAATTAGTTATTTAAAGAAATGAAAGAAATTCAGACAAGATAATGGTGTCGTTCAATCACTCCAAGATGTCGTCCAATCGCTTCAAAACTCAACACGAAACCAATCAAATGCTCATTTGAATGAAACTAGGTTTAAAGGTGAGGAAAACGAGTAATGTTTTGTATCCGAACAATAAGCATCAATAAAATCGTTTACAGATTCATTGCGTTTAGTACCCGATTCACCGATCATTGGCTACAGTGGAGAGAATCGACGGGCACGATTGGAGAAGCAACGATCAATCGATGTTGAGGGTAAGTTTAAGCAAATTAAGCAAATTCAAAAAGTTTTTCATTTTATCAATAATGTCAAACGTCAATCATTCTTTTCATCTTTCAGTCCTTCGACACTCCGAACTTCGCCGTCAATTGTCCACAGAAAAGCCACCGTGTGAACCAAGACAAAGCCTTGATGTAAGAAATTTTGAGAATAACTTGAAAATCTAAAAATCTAAAAATCTATAATCTTTAAATTCAAATCTAGAATCAAATCAAATCAAATCGTACTTTATTTTAGCGAAAATACGAGCGTCGAATAGAAAGAGTGCCAAGTGATCGACTGGAATCACACAACAGAACAGAGATCCGACAAGAACCTCAACACAAAGAGACCATCGAACAAAATGAAGAGAAACGAAAAGATGACGGTGAGGAGTAGTTGAAAATGAAATTTCACTTAAAGTTTAGCCGCTAAAGGCTGTCGACTTCAGAGAAGCGCTCCCGTCAGTCGAATGAGGCCACCACATACAACTTTTAGAACGGTGAGCAGTTAGAAGGTTTATGAGCATCTATTAGGTTGATAAGAGAGTTCGTAGAAAAAGTTTGCACGGTGATTTCTCAGAAACCAAGCCATGCATTCTTTCCAGTTTTTTTTTGATAAACTTGACTATATTTCAAAAAGGTTTTGACAAAAAAATAAGAGATTTCTTCAGCTAAAGTGACTTGATCACTTTTTGAGTGACCAGTCTTTTGACAAGTTTTAATGGGTTAATGGATAGGCAATTGGTCCCATTCAAAACCTAAAATCATGTACTTAAAATAGGGAAAATTTGTGATTAAGGCAAATTTAATCTAATGCTTAATTGCATTAGATTGCAATAATCGCAATCTGTTGCAATCAATTGCAACAATTGCAATCTGTTGCAACAATTGCAATCTGTTGCAATCAATTGCAATAATTGCAATTAATCTAATGCCTAATGCTAATGCTTAATTTAACTTTTCAGAATCACCCATTTTAGTAAACATTCAGTGCCACGAAGATAAATATCATTTACATTTAAATTTTCTTTAGTATTTTCTATGTAAAGATGAAGTAAAGGAATTGTCATCAGTTTAGAAACCCGCAGACATTGGAAATGTGAATGGAGGACAAGGTGGACAACACGGCGGATTTGCAGAGATCTCTCATCACAGAGATTCGGGGTATCGCGCCGTGAATCGAACAAAGATCCGACCACCAGAGGCAACGATTCATTCAAGGTGAGATTCACACTATGGATTTATGGTAGGAATACCGGCTGACAAACCCAGATGCTGACGTCGTAGCGCAGTCGGGAGCGCGCTTGTTTAGGACCCACCTACC